>JAJKFL010000002.1:32160088-33382476 GCA_021186555.1 Reticulitermes speratus
CGGCACAAGTGAATATTTTGTTATAATTATGATAATGATATTAAATTTTAACAAACTTTTCAGTTGTGCAGAGGGGAGTGTCACGCTTTACATATTTGTTACGAAGCACAAAAAATATCACAGTTACAGAACAAACAGATAAATTATAAATGCATTCAAAGCTTTGGTTAGAAAATCTAAAGAAAAGAGACCATTTGGAAAATTTAGGAGTAGATGGCAGGATAATGTTAAAATCGAAATTAAAGTTGTAGGGTAGTATGGCGTAGGTATTTTCATGGTCGTGGTTCCTTAAAACTAATTGTCGTTTTGAGGCAGCAACTTCATACATATAATGTTGTGTTTAAAATTTCAGTTTCAACTTCTTAAAAATCTCGCGGCTTGTGAATAATAAAAACGAATTACTTTGTGATATGAAGGGACATAGTCGCCGTTTTTCCATGAATCACACGAAACCCATATACAGGCTATACACTCTGTTAACAATATACAAAATTCTGTGGTATTAAACCTGGTGGTACTTACAGTTGCGTATCACTATACTTCAAAAGGCAAAAGTGAAGGAGAATTTTGTGTAGAAATACTTGTAAAATATAAGAGTTTTTTATCACATTACCAGCCCTGTTCAAAGATTTTTGTCAATATAATAATTAAACCCGACGACCTTCACGAGGCTCTTGTTCGTCCAGCTGAAGAAATGACATAAGTGTGAGTCATCAATTCGTTTGCACATGAAGAGCGATCTAAAGTACAATGTGGATAATTTGTCATGTAGTATTGAACAAATTAAATTATCTATCACAGAAATGTAATTCGTACGTCCATACTTAAGATTATAGCACAGTTGTCCCTCACCATATCCTTACACTTATGTAAAAAATATTGACTCTTATTGAAGTAAGAAAATGCACTTAAAGGATCTAAATGCTCAACTCAACACTAAACACTTCTGTGTAAAATATTTTTGGAACTTTACGTAGGGTTTCGTGTGAATTGGTAGACCAAGCTCCTCTTTGTACACAAGTTACTTGGGAGAGTCCCAGCGGTGCAGTGATCAGCTTACTAGCACAATATTCAAAAGGTACCTGGGACAGTCCCAGTTGTGCAAGTGATCAGCATACTAGCACAATATTCAAAAAGTTACGTGGGACAGTCCCAGCGGTGTAGTGATCAGGTTACTAGCACAGTATTCAAAAGGTACCTTGGACAGTCCCAGCAGCGTAGCTGATTAGTTCACTATCATAACGTTCAAACGATTCCTAGTCTGTTTCCAGTAATCGCCATTAATCCTGAAATAAAACGAATGAAATTGTGTTATTGCAATGACCAGTCACATGAAGACGAAAGTAGCGGCAACTTCCGAAACGTCATTTGTATTTCAGACATTGCTGAATTTCCAATAAAATATGTTTATACTGAATCCGGCTGTTGTCACAAACATTACGAATAATTATATTATAAATTATATTTGCACATACCACAGCCATGTCATCGAAACCTAAAAATTAATTTGATTGCTTGTAGTAGCAAGTTGCATTATTGTACTTCATTTACAGAACGTAATATGAGGACGTCATGTCCTTCCATCTGTCAGAACCCATTATCACACATGAGCCCAACTTGTTCTAAAATCTTTGGATTGCGATGAGATCAGATACAGGATACGCTCGGCTGCAGACTGTGACGTCCTTCAACATGCTCATCTTCCAACATTGGGATGACCACACTGTGACGTCAGAGGTTGCGACCCTGACCACGAAGTCATTCTACCTCACGGCGAGAAAACAGAACTTAAGCGCGTCCTCCATCCTCAACAGAAAGAAAACACTGTTCATTCTACTGTATGCACCGTCGTACTGAATTCAACCTTGCAGATATGCGCTTAAGTGACTCCATGGATAAGAGTCCTTTTGAGAAGCTAATAGTTGCTCAGTTATTGAATTAATTTTTCGTTTCTTATCGAATCCAAACTTTTACTGCCGTGTTCATAAGGGCAAAAAGAAACTTAACAAAAGTTGCATAATTTTAGAATATTCTAACCTCATACTTTATAGTCCTCCTGTTGCTATTACCACAGACCTGCCCGCGGTCTTCTTGAGGTATTTTACATGGTCCTTTAATTTTAAGAGTCAAAGAAGTGTTAAGAATTGACAATGACTTTAACTCTGGCTTATCACTAATTTTGTAGGTAATTATAAAACCATCTTGGCTGTTATTGTGGTCAGACAACTGTACTTACATTCAATGAAAGATTTCATAATTTACCTTCGTGTTAGTTTTTCCTGTATTTTTGTGTTACAGATGGGCCAACGTTTCTTTATTCTTAGTCTTTTATGGCACCGATTAAAGTCCAGTCGTCAGTGAGATTCAGAGTCGTCAGCCTTATCCAGCTAATTGTTGTTCTTAATTACATTTTTCTCTTTTTTAAGTGCTGGTTTAAACGTAAAATATTCTTCTGAAGTTGAAGATCAAAATGTATGTTGCATGGCATACAACTTCAGAATATGCCGACAATACCACCATCAAGGCCGCATGAACCTCTGAAGCGGGAGGGAATTTGTAATTTTGAAACACTTTATTTTGTTATTCGAAAATATGCAAATGTTTTAAGGCATTTATAGGACTCTTGTGAACACGGTATATAGGCCTAAGCCTTCGGGTTTCATTAAAGGGGAATAATTTCTTTGACTGCCTGAGTAAGTCGAAGCCCAAAACGGAAATTATAAGAGGTTTACTCTTGGCAGCTCTAAGTTTTTCAAGTGACTAAGCTGCCGTTCTACTGAAAGCTAGATAAGATAAGGTATACAATCTGCTGCGCATTTCATGGACTGACAGAGGCGTTGTATGTACTTCACATTGCTCAAAATTTTTGAACGCTGTTTTAACACATAGAAAAATATACGAAGATTTTGGCCAAGACTTCTGACAACGGACAGAACCGCTCTCTCTTCAGATAGGGCTTACGAAGAGAGTAGGCACCCATTTCCAGCCTCGAAAGCTATCTGGTCATGAACATCTGAAAAATTAGCTCGACAATGAGAAGAAAGAAATAACTGACCGTCAGTCCTACCGTGGCTCTGGCTATCTGACCTTTCAAGGAGGACCCTTATCAATTAGTTAACTTCTTTTTTAGTTAGCTGAGCGCGTGTTTATAAGGTTAACATTAGTATGACAGAATTGCAGCTAGAGAGAATAATGTCTTGCTGCTTGGAACGTACTTTTTAAGTCGTTTTTACAAAAATGAATACAGTGTTTATGTTCAACGGATACGTGTACTCTCAACGTAATGGAACGGCTTATTTCAATCGGTTCTAAGACACAAGTACAAGGCATGAAGACGTACAGGAGAGTGGCGTTATTAATTCCACGCATTCTTAAACTTGACCACTTTACGTGCGGGGAAAGAGCTCCCGGCAATCATCTGGTTGGGCGCTGCTGTGTAAGATAGTTGTGATTGATATTTTTTGTATTTATTCTTAAGTAGCCAATCCTACTGGCCGCGTGGTCTAAGGCGCGAGTCTGCGGCCACTCGTTTGCTGGGATTGTAGGTTCGAATCCCGCCGGGGCATGGATGTCTGTCTCTTGTGAGTGTTCTGTGTTTTCAGGTAGTCTCTGCATCGGGCCGATCACCTTCCAGAGGAGTCCTCCCGAGTGTGGTGTGCCTGAGTGCGATCGTGGAGCCTCAGTAACGAGGAGGCCCTGGCCCCCTAGGGGCTGTTGCGCCATGGAAAGCAAAGAAGATGCTTAAGTGGGTAATTAGTTTGCACTCTTCTGGGATATTACGCAACGTAGAGTGGTAATTCTGTACTGATGTTTCGGGACAAGCTATCGGTCCCATTTTCAAGGGTCAAGAAGTCCAAGAAGAAGAAGCATCGGTTCAGTATTACCACTACATTGCGTAATATCCCAGAAGAGTGCAGATCTCATCTACATCGCGGCGAAAGCCTGAAATCACACATAGGTTACATACATACATACACATATACATTCACCGATCCAACATCCACGTAAGTAGGATTGGATATGGAATTCGTTAAGAACAGACTAGATTGCAATATTCAATCGAGTCAAAACACTGAGATACAAATGAGATACAAAGTTACATAGAATTAGTAAAACACTATAAATAACAAGAGAATTCATACTCACTCACTAAGACAAGGTAAATATATGGATTACAATAAATAATAACAAGTCAACATTTGAAAATTAAGTAGAAAACGTACACAGAATACACATATATGTTGTTAATAATAATAAAAGGAGTGCAACAGCAGTTGAAAAGTTATTTGTTGTTGGTTAACTATTACAATCTTTAGAAAAAATTCGTCAATAGAAAAAAAGCATTCTTAACAAGATCATTCCTTAACATAGCCTTAAAAATAGGTATATTGTTATGTAGATTTGAAATATTTTGTGGAAGATGATCAAATATTTTAACAGATGAATAATATACACCTCTCTGTATTGTGGAAGATCTCACAGGAGGTACATGCAGTTTATTTTGTTGCCTAGTATTCCTGCCATGAACTGAGGTGTTGGTTTGATAGATGTTAGGATTTTTAACTACAAATAACATCAAAACATAGATATACAAACAAGGAACTGTAAGTATATTCAGTTTTTTGAAACCTTCTCTACAAGAACTCCTTGGACCCAGCTTCAGCATAATCCTAATTGCTCTCTTTTGAATTATGAAAACATTTCTCATTGGTGAAGATGAACCCCAGAAAATTATACCATAATTAATTTGTGATTAAAAATGTGCAAAATAAGCCATTCATAGTGTTTTTACGTTTACAATAGATGATAATTTTCTCAAGAGAAAACAGACAGAACCCACTTTTTAAATTAAATTATCTAGATGCAAATTCCATGCAGTATGACAATCTAGATACACACCTAAAAATTTAATATTTTCAGCAACAGGAATAGCTTGATTATTGTATGATACATGTAACGGATAAGTAGAAGATTTAGAGGAAGTAAATTTGATCAATTGCGTCTTATTTAAATTAAGTACCAACTGATTGTTTTGAAACCATTCAGAAATGCAACAAAATACCTTATTTAATTTAGTATTTAGTTCAATATGATCATTGGACGAAACAAGAATATCTGTGTCATCAGCAAAAAGAATGGTGTGAGAAACTTTACCTATGACGCGGTTAGTTATTTGTTTAGAGTGTTAACAAATAACTAATCTGAACTGTAGACATTCTTTCATCTATGCAACAAATTACCAATGTATTCTTTCAATTATTCTGGTTTGTCTGCATCGTTATTCACGTTTCTCTTGTTTCAAGAGCAGCGCATTGTGGGCCGCCCACGTAAGGAGCGCGCACTGCGACAGGATCTGGAACTGGCAGCACGACTTTGACTGGTAGGCAGTCTGAAGTCGACAAGCAGGTGGTGTAGATGTGGCGGGTAGTAGGTTTGTTGTGTGCGGCAGAATATCAGCCCTGAGCTGAATGTGAGCTGTAGTGTCAACTGCATGGAAGTGAAGCTTATTAGGTATGTAACACACGGACAGTTTCAGAAACTCTAGTTGCACTTACTTGAAAAAGTTAAACTTTTGCCTGTTTTACCGGAACCTAACCTGTACCGACGTAACAAATATCCGTTTTAACCTTGTCACTGAGTCTGAATTAGTTACGAACCACTGTGCTGTGTTTTATCTATTCTAGCAATGGTTATGGAGTGTGGTAATTGATGAGAGTTTAAGGCAGTTGCAAATTGCATCAACCAACGGCACTAAGAATGAGTAGATGCTACTATTAGCGAATACTGGGATGTTACTCATGACTTAAAAATGAAAGTTTTCCCTGTGTTTGTGTGTGTGAATGTGAGTGTTTGCTTTTAATTTTACCGTTGTTTTGAAAGAATTTTGTACTTAGTTACTCACGTTGCGGGAATAATAATAAGTGGAAATATTTACGTGAAATGTTGCGAAAAATATTAAGCCCAAAGTGATTAACTGACAATAAAATTTGGGCGAATTCACTTAGTATTAAACTGGCCACTGGATAAAGTGGATTACAATGGCGCTATCATGTAGTATACAGCCGCTACACAGAATTCATCACGTATGGAAATGACGTGAAAAGCGACTCTTGGAGACTAAGACAGATCATTTATTGAAACTGACGATAGTAAAAACCCGCGCAGAGTGGTTGTGGACATAAAAACCTGTCCTGAGGTTCGTATCCAGTCTGTTGTTGGTGTGTCAATTGCATTATCGTATTCAAGAGACAAACTAAGAGAAGAGTGGGGTGAATAGTATAAAAATGATTTTTATTTGTACTTTTCATTTGGAATAATTAAGATGATAACAGTAATTCATGAATATGCATCACGAACAGGCAAAGAAATTTATACAGAACTCGGGAGATCAGAAATCAGATGAGGTGGGTGGTTTAAGTGAGCAGTTTGTGTAAGCGTATGATATTAATGGGCGATCCCAGCGGTCTAAGGCGTGGGTGTGCAGCCGCTCGCTTGCTGTGATTGCGGGTTCGAATCCCGCCGGGGGCATGGAAGTCTGTCTCTTGTGGAGTGTTGTGTGCTGTCAGGTAGAGGTTTCTGCGTCGGGCTGATCACTCGTCCAAAGGAGTCCTGCCCAGAGTGGTGTGCCCGAATGTGGTCGTAAAGCCTCGATAATAAGGAGGTCCAGGCCCGCTAGGGGCTGTTGCGCCGGAAAAAAAAAATGTTAATGTAGTAAGCAAAACATAAATACAATCACCACGCGTCTTAACAGTTACCAAACATACTGAGACACCATTCGGGTGGTGCCTGGTTCGAATGTGGTGCTCGTATTTCTCTTCAGTCTTTTCACACAAATACCGATTAGTACCAACACCTTACCCCACGACAACTTCCGTCCACATTCTTTGCATTTCATAATTCATTATCGTCCAACATTCAAAGCCATATATCCGAATTAATGACAGCATTATTAAATAACCTACAAAAACTAAAGAGAGGAAAATGAAATAAAACTTCTTAAAATGTAAACATTTATTTAAAAAACAATGTTTACGTAAACACTAGTGCGTGGTTATTACTTGTAATACAAATCCAGGATGAAGTCCTTAATAACATATTTGCTTCATGTCCTTCGTAAATATGTCTCGTATAGTCTTGCTGGATTAAAGATTACGTAGAACTGGTGCACCTGAAACCTTGGTAGGCCGATACTAGACTCGGGAAATAAGAAATGCCTTGTAGTTGAGAACTCAGTATTCTTGTCCTGTCCTCCACATTCTCCTGTAAAGCATAGAGAATGTAGGAAAAGTACCGCACACGAAAAGTGGAGAGTGGTAGAAGTTCCCATTACGACAAAAAAAAAAAAAGCCGAAAGAATAAATCCCCTGGGAGAAATCGTTACATGACTATCAAATGGGGCAAGAAAAATAACCCTCACGAACAACGGGTACGGAGAGAAAACTTCAAGATTTCTGTATTACAATGCTCCATTTGACAATTTCTTCTTATCGTGACGTCTCGGTAACATTTTCTTCTAGAGGACTTTTTTTTTTATTTATTCTCTTTTGTTTTGAGGATTTTTCCTGTCCCCATTGTTCATGTGCGCGCTTTTTCCCCACAAGTTTTATACAATTTTATCAGTATTGTTTTATTTTGGTAATGGATCTTCTTCATCAGAAAGAGCATAGGTAAAAAAAAAAGATGAGAACATTTGCTGAACCTCAGAAGCACGAACTAAAGTGACTGAAACTGGATAACGTCTTAGGGCAAATTGGGGGAACCATTCATAAAATTTTGTGTAAAATTTACATATACCACATACAGCACATTCACAAATGAAATAATGGGGGGGGGGGGTAATTTGGAGCTTACTACTTCGTAGATTTCTCACCCGTCCCACTCTCCAGTGCTGGAAAGATGCCAGCATAGGATGTTCCTGTCCAACATGCACGAAGTCCGAAAGATATCAACATAGGACGTTCCTGTGCAACATGCACGTAGTCCGTTACAACTTAAAATAGTGTTTACTAAATTTAACTGTGCGTGCGGAGTTCACCAAGTCGCTCAACAAAAGTCTACATTCTGTTGAGGGAGCGTAAGTTCAGTGTGTTCGAAAACACACGCGGGCCGCAGAGAAGTCCGGCAGGCCACGGGCTCCTCGTCACTGGTCTACATGCTGACAGTGGTCGTGATATGTATAAATTTACATACAATTGTTTAGGTGAAATCATATAACCCTCGAAATAGCTGGATACTATGGTGTTTTATAAGTTAACATGACATCTTCGGCCTGACTGTTGTTTCTTCTCATTTCTACTAAGATCAACATACCGTTTTATTTTGCACGAGATTATGCAAACTGAAAAGAAATTTTCTTTATAACGCAATTAATACCCTTTTCATGCTGCTACACAAAAATTAAGTTTTATACCATCCGCTTGCATGTAATCGTAACAATAAAGATTCTCCCATAGATAGTTAATTCCAGAACCACCTCCGTCGAGCCAACCTTTAACACAGCATCAAAGGTTTTAGCAGCTTGTGGCCTTACGTACTTCTACATGCAGTGACCTCAGTTTCTGAGATGTCTGTCATCATAGGTGACCTAAAAGTGGAAGTGTATTGTGTGATCAGAATAGATCACATTTGTTCATAGTCGAACTATTTTCAGTTTAGGTGGTTTCCTATCCCTTTTATAAGCGTTAATTTCGCGAAATCTTGCATAACGAATCTTCATAACTGACCGAAGAGAAACCTTGATTTTTTTTGGACTCATGAACTTGTGATTCTTTAAGATTCCGAAGATAATGCAAATACAAAATTTTATCACTTATCACTCAACGCTGTCTGACAAACGTTAGACAATTTTGGAGATGTTTGTAAAGTATTAGTGTTGTGTGTACTTTGTTGTTTTCTCGTATGGTTTGTTTTAAATATTCTTGGGTTTGCAAATTGTCCCAGACAAAATATTGTGGGTAAACTTGGCAACATGGTGATGTTCTGAAACTGTCAAGCTCCAGTTTTTACACAGTTGCACAATCATTTGCAGAAGCGTGACAAACCTCTATTTATATATGAGCATTTAAATGAGAGTTAAGTTTTTATGATTAAATCTTGTGTCAATTCACATTGCGTATAATGCGGCAGAGTTCCTGTAAAAATACCTACAAAACCTGTCTCTTCTTAAATTTTCACGACTTTTGATCCTTATGCACGTTATGTAAATTTGCTCTTGTGTTAGGTACTGTATACACGTCGGATGTCAGTCATTTTTGGTGAAAGGATTTTGCTTCAATCTTTTGCCGAGAGCTCTCTGTAATACAGAAAACTGACTGTCGCTTTATGTTCATTTCGGGCAATTATGGCTGGAAATTTATTCGAATCTGAATGGCTTCCATAAATTCAATTTCCAGTCACCAATTCAAAACGTTTTACATCAAAGTTACAAAATTTAACGTTATACATGTTTTTATGTTACAAAGAAATATGATAAAATATATGCGTGTTTCATATCACCAAATGTAAAAGTACCGTGTCATAGAATGCATAGCCTGTCATCTTTCGTGATGATCTAGCGGAATAAAGTTATAGAGTCTGTTTCAAAAGAGACACATACTACAGAGAAAACTGGCATTAATGCAGGCCCGCTCTAACCGTTTTGCCCGCTACACAGTATTTTGTTGTCCGGGGGGACATTAAAAATAAAAAAATCTTTAATCCTTTCCCTGACAAAGCTGAGATAGAATGTCAAAGCAATTTGGAAACTTGTGGGCTGTTTATTTACGGAGACGTACATTATATTACTAATTCCATAAAAAAGTACTAAAATTAGAGACACCATAGCCTAGGTTGTGAACAGCATTTTGCATATATTTTCTCCTTTTATTATCGTTATGATTTTATTGCAATTTATGTACAGAAAAAATTATGCGTCTACTCATTTATCCTTAATTCGCTCTATTGAATTTCACGTTGCCCGCATGAAGACCAGATTTTGCCGTAGTTGCCCGCACTGCACTAGAGGTTGAGCAGGCCTGTAATAGAGAGGTTGTTGAGAGCGGTGTATTTTACATTCCATTATGTAACTTCAAAACTTCGAATGCTTGTATGCGAGTAACTTTTCAACATAAGTATTCGTGGTTGAATACGCGTAATGTTGACAGTTCTTGTAATTAATCAATTCTAGGAAAAGGAAATATATCGTTTGTCAATTATTTAATTTTGTAAACACGCTGTATTTGCGTGTGACCAAACTCAAATTTGCTAGTCAATTATTCACCAATTATAAAAGTAACAACGAGGCCAACATCGCCGGGCTTAACGAGCAAATTACTAGATGGCTACGTGGATGTAAATAATTTCTCTATGGACGATTAAGCATGTCTTTTGCCCATATCAAAGCATTGTGCATATCGTGTTAGGTAAAATTATACTGTATTTGTAAATCAAGTGTGAATTTGAAGAGACACCAATTCCAGAAGAGAAAGCGCGGAGAGCAGAATGAGTTGGCAGTAGTTCAGCGAACCTTGGCACAATTCACCTTATCAGCACAAGCCTTCGCAGAGTTGGTTCTTGGCGACAATCGTCTCAATGCGCTTCTTCGTAGCAAGAAACTTAGGGTGAAAACATATATAGGACTTTTTATGTTATATCATTTGTAGAATGTGGAATATTTTAATTACTTGGGTAGCAAGATAAATGACGCAAGGTGTACACGTGAAATTAAATCCAGAATTGCCATGGTAAAAGCAGCATTCAACAAGAAGAAGACTTTTCACCAGCAAACTGGACTTAAATTTAAGGAAGAAACTAGTGAAGTGCTACATTTGGAGCATAGCTTTGTGTGGCGCTGAAACGTGGACACTTCGGAAAGTATATCAGAAATACCTGGAAAGTTTTGAAATGTGGTGCTGGAGAAGAATGAAGATCAGTTGGACCAATCATGTTAGAAATGAAGAAGTATTACACAGAGTCAAGGAGGAGAGGAATATCCTACGTACAATAAAAAGAAAAAGGCTGACTGGATTGGTCACATCTTGCGTAGAAACTGCCTTCTAAAACACGTGATTGAAGGAAAGTTAGAAGGAAGGATGGAAATGACGGTAAGAAGAGGAAGAAGGCGTAAGCAGCTACTGGATGATCTTAAGGAAAGAGAAGGTACTGGAAATTGAAAGAGGAAGCATTAGATCGCACCCTATGGAGAACTCGCTTTGGAAGAGATTACGGACCTGTAGTAAGACAGACTACAGAATGAATGAATCATTTGTAGCTACGGGACCCATCACACGAAATCCAAGCTAATGTGTTTACCTGAAATTGAGGTTTTCACATCGGTGAAGATTTAGATTGTGTTCTGAGGGTTTCTGACACCGTCCAGCCTGGTAGGTTTTTAATATATACCAGACTGCACGGTGTTAAATCACAGAACACCACAATACTGTTTCGGATAATATACATCTTTGCCTGCAGCTAGTTTCTTTTTATGACCTCTTCGCGACAAATACATTTATTCTGACCTAGCATTCTGTTACGCCCACGGTTTGTCCTTTAGATCTGTTCAAAAGTGACGTAAGTATCACTGATTCTGGCGACAAGCTAGGACTATCCCTTCTATAGAGTATCTTGCAGCTATGAACTTAGCGCAACAAAGACGCAGAGCCGAGACACTTTGTAGTAATATCTGGCCTTTGGGTGGCAGATCAGACACAATATAGGAATAGTAAAGGAATGTTCCAAAGTTCTAAAGGTAAAAGGTGAACTTCTCCCTATAACGGGCCATGAAGGCCCAGAGGGAGGGGGGTAGAATTGTAGCTCTACTCTTTCTTTAATCTTGGCAATAGATGAGGGTGGGTAGTCAACTTCACGCCCCGGCCGCTTTACCCCCGGAAAAGAGACCCGGTACCCATTGTACAGGAGGCTGGGTGGGCCGGCCGCTGGGAGAGAACTCGCCCCACGGTTTTTTTTTTTTTTTTTTGCCTGCCGGTTTCCGTGACATTTGTAGTTATACTTGTCTGCATATCAACTCTGCTACAACAACAACACAAACTCATGCCCCCGGGATTCGAACCACGATCCTAGTAGCGAATTCGATCCCGGGACCGTCCAGCCCGTAGCGAGTCGCTACACCGACTGAGCTATCCAGGCCCACAAATGTTCCAAAGTAGTTTTTTTAAATAACGGAAATCCGTTTCCAGATCCCCATCGTTTCAAAGGCTAAAGCTACTACTGTTACGATTGATAGCTCCCGCATTTTGACTAGTTATTTTGGCTATGTCTGGTTCTAGCCAATAGATCACGTGAGAAAGAAATCTACCTCCATGACCTGTGTTATTATGGTGCATGTAAACAGCACTGTACAGTTATTCGGCTGTTTGGTGAATACAATTTTAAGACAAGGTAATCGTTTTCTTATGTTGCTTGTACTGAGTATTTTGCTATACTCATTTCTTTCCTCCGTACTAGTTCTGACATCGGCGTGCGCATTTTTCCCGAATAAAGGGCACTGCTCAAAACGCAGTCAGAGCTGCATAACGGTAAATATATATATACTAACAAGAGCCACGGCTATTCTTAAAGCGTTGAATGTACAAACGCTTTGAGAAGCTGCTTGCTTGCTTCATATTCTAGCTTAGCAGTGGAATGGTCATGTGACCTCGGGGCACATTTGCAATTTTAAGTACCTTCCGTCTGCAGATTGCAACTTGTTTTATCAGGATGCGAGCTTGTTTTGTATAGTTTGGCAATACCCGGCACATGGCTGCCATTGGTCATTTACAGAAGCCATAAATATCGTTTACGAACTATTAGACCTCGCATTAATGTCGCAATCGTCAGCATGTATCCGGAATCCCCTGAAAGATGAAAGGCTATGTTCTCCAATTTCCTAAATATATAGGTAATAATTCTTTCTATTAAACAAGTAAATTAACATCAAAAGAGATTTTTAAATTCCTAATTAAAATTATACAAATCTCGAATATTTAAAACACAGTAGCTTCTTCTCGGTGTTATATTACATTTGTCACCATTTGTCATTTGTCATTTGTACAGCTGTTTCAAATCACATAGGCCTATCACCAGAAATGAAACAATTGAACTCTTTCTTATTAATTGTTGTTGTTGTTGGTGGTGGTGGTGGTGGTGGTGGTGGATGTGGTGGTGATGCTATCATGATCATAATTACTTGTGAACTTCTCTGAAAAATATTGCCTTGCGTTGTTTTATGTAGGCCCAGTTTTCAGGTGAAACCAAGTTTATTGCTTTGACCTGCATTACAACTTAGACTAACATTTTTTTTTTCAGAATGTCTAAACAGCCATAGTTTGATCTTCAAGGTACTGTTCCTGCGTGAAATTTGTTAATTTATTCGTCTAAATTTTTGTTACAAGAAAGTGATGAGTCTGTTAAGTGAAAAAACTTGGTATAATTGAATCCGCAAGCTGGAAGAAGGAACATTTCCTCCTTTCAGAGGCTGGACATATTCCCTTTTCAAATTGTCCTAATCAGTTGATCTTTTCTGAAAGTCAATGTTAAAAAATGAAGTTAAAACTTCATAAAAGCATATATGTAAAATTTTGTATAAATATATAAGAAACTAGTAAGGCAGTTTATGCTTTTATCTAATTTTAACTTCATTTTTTAACATTAACTTTCAGCGGACCCACAAAAAAGACTGAGAAAACGTACATTTTACCTCTTAAACTTTCAATATGTACCATTATTTGTTGATTTGTGATTTTGTGTATTTCACGACATGGGTCACTGATGATGGTCTCAAAAATGGGGAACCGAAATATGTTGGACTGATTTTACTGTAAAAATTGTATAATAAATAAGAAGTGTGCAATTTGTTGGTTTAAGAAATGTGTGATGGAATGAAAATGCACGGTATGAACAATATGAAGTAATGTTTATGATGTCGCGATGCCTTTTTTATGTATTGTCCTCTGTCAATAATGTTTAACTGATAGTTAATATTCATTACATTTTGTGTTAAATAAATCCCTTTCTGCGCCACCACAGTTATGTCTCAATTCTTTAACACCAGCAGGACCAATCTTGAAGCCGTTGATCTTCGCTGTTCTGGGATTTCCGCAGCGTGGATTGGTAGGTGGTTACCTACGTATAGGGACGAAGTATCGGCCCCATCTTCAAGGATCAAGCAGTCTAAGGAGAATGCTTGACCTTTGAAGACGAAACCGGTACGTTGTCCCGAAACGCCGGTAACTACCAACCTACGCTGCATAACATCCCAGAAGAGCGAAGATCTCATTTAAACCGCGGCGGAAGCCTGAAATCACGTTGTGGCCGTTCTTGCTTCTGGGTTGGATCAACGTAGCTCCATTCAATGCATTTTCATGATAAGTCTATATTATATGTGAAACCTGACTGCTTGACCCTTGGGGATGGGTCAGGTAGGTTGCAACGAAACGTCGGTACGAACCTACCTTTCTACGCTGCATAAAATCTCAAAAAAATGTAGATCTGAATGTTGATTAACATAATTGTAAGTCTGTGCAGTGGGAATTAGGTTTTGTGAGTTCTGCTCTGGGCTTCTCGTTTGTTATATCCAATGCAAGAAGTGAATCATCTTTTAAACGCCTTGTTTGTCACGACCTGTACTTCCGGTTGTCAAAGAATTCTTTGTCTTATATTGTTCTTTTATTCCTCTACGCATTGTTTAAATTATAAGGAACCTCCTGTCTGGAAAGAACAAGCAAGGGTGGGAAGAGCCTGTCGTTACGAAGGCAATATAATGATATTCAGTCCGCTTGGTCACTTTAAGCAGGAAGTGAAGGTGAAGCGTAGAATAGGACGGTTCATGATTTACTGCACGGCGGTGTCTTCAGAATCCTCGGGGCATCTTATTCACACGCAAGCAGAATACCGCACTTGCAAGAAATTAGTGGTATCTTTAATTATAGAATCGGTGTATAAGGAAATGCAATGAATTATTCAGAAGTGGTTATCAATAAGTAACTGATAACTTCGATGACACTAAATTAATGCTGCATAATACATATTGACTAATCATTTTGCTTCAAATAACCTTAGACAAAACAGTGGATTACTCCAATAAACAAGCATATGAACAGTGTGGTCTCCGTTTACGGCATTACTTATGCACAACTGTAACAAACAAGGGGGATGGTTGAATTCTAAAAGGTTGATGGGACTTAGGAAAAAGGATGCTTTTTCCTATAACCCTGAAGATGGGACAAACAAGTGATCCCGAAACGTTGGACATACACCAAAAAGTGATGCCTGGTAATAACCCAGAAGACTTTAAGCAACATTACGACCACGGCGAAAGCCTTCAATTACAAAATAAAGCTTCGTATACACTTCAGAATGTAGATCAGAAATCTCTTGAATGTTTTGGAATGTGGTGCTAGAGAAGAATGGAGAAAATCACTTGGACCGATCGTGTGAAAAATGAAGAAAAGGGATAGAAATATTCTTCATACAATAAAACGAAGGAAGGCTAACTTGATGCTCACATCTTGCTTAGGAACTGCCTTCTAAAACACGCTATAGAAGGAAAAATAGAGGGAAGGACAGAAGTGATGGAAAGACGAGGAAAAAGACATAAGCAGCTACTGGATGAACTTAAGGAAACAAAAAGCTACTGGAAGTTGAAAGAGGAAGGAGTAGATTGCACTCTGTGGGGAACTCGCTTTGAAAGAGGAATGCTCACGTGAGATCGCAAGGTGATGCGTTCCTATGCATCAGTTCAGGTCGGTAGCAGGCAACTTCAAAACTGACACAACGTTAATCTCTTCTTACCACAGCACAGAAACTCATTCTGTCGCCAAACATGAACTTTCAGGGTGCGAAGTGCAAGGTGTACACTTCCAATATACAGTGTTTGAACCGTCTTCTCCTTAATGGGCAGTGACAAAGAGGCATTCTCACAAGTTAAAAGAAATGTAGCCATCACTACAAGAATATTCTGTGTCAACAAATAACAAGGGACAGTCGCTGCTGAACAAACTAGCCACAGAAAGCAGTGTTATCTCCCTCGAACATTTTATCTTACCACTCTACTCTACTTCCATAAGTCGTCTTCCAGCTCCATCGGGTTTAACCCTAGTGTCCTGAATTACGAAATGTAAGACACGGTTGCTAGAGGCGCTGAGAGCAGCGGCATGCATTTAGTTGTTAATGTGTCTGTACTGAATGTGAATGTGAAACTGTTTTGTCCAGGGCCTGCATCCGCACAGAAACACACACGCACACCACCGCCTACACTAATGGTAGGCAACCTTCGTAGCTCGAGAACCAGTTACATAAGCTAACGAGCCTGACAAGAATAAAATTTAAATTTATCTTGCTGAATAAATTCTTATGGTATAATTGTGAACTTCACACATATTTTCTCACTATAAAGGCAAAGGAAATGTAATGTTGTCCAAAGCAGGACATGGAGGTGTATGGGGGTGTGGAGGTATAACTAAAATCAATCTTAACCTTGGCACTAGATCGAAGTGAGTGGTCAGTTTCCCGCCCCTGTCGCTCTTTGCCTATCAAATAATAGGCTGGATTGGCGCCGGAGCCGGTCGAAATTCTTGGAAGAAAAGATAAATATCTAACCCTTGCCTGGAATCGAACCACGATTTATCCGACTTCCATCCCGTAGTTTGTGTGTGACACATATTGCAAATACAGTTGCTATAAAAGCGTTATCGTAAATTTAGAAAAAGTTTTGGATATGCTAGGCCCACACAGGAAAACAATTTACAGATAAATGAAAATGTTTCGAGCAACATATTCTACTTATAGAGCAAAAGAACATGCAGAAGACACGTGCTAGATTGAGGCGACTCCAAGAACACCTTTGGTGCTACTTGCGCAGCAAACGGAACGTTTGTATCTGCGTCTTCGTTACGAAAGCAGCAAAACTTGAATTTGCATTCGTATAAGAGAACTATGGTTCACAATATACACCCAGATTCTGAATCAAAACTAAACTTTATGAACTGTTACTTTCTGAGGATTTGTGTTGGAGAAATTAACTCCAAACCCCTTCTGTTTGGCGATAAAACTTTTATGTCAGTGGGTACAAGAAATCTCAGAAGAACAGTTATTTTTCTGCACAAAATACCATTAATTATATATATTGGGATGAGACTGTAAATTTACACTAATATTTAACACATTCTAATAGCATTTTTAATGCTTGTCTGATTACGAGGGAATATATTATTTTTCAGAAAAATACTGCAGCTGCTCATAACACAAAAAAATTCCAGCGCCTCCTTTAAATATGGCGAGTAAAATCCTCATTCAGTGCAGTAAACCAACGTGCATGGCCTCCACTCACGGCAAATTGGAATAGTGGCGATAGCTGCCCTGCTTGTCGTTACGCAAATGATCGGAGTGTAGATAGATACGTGGGGCCATTTTAAGGATCTCTCCCTGTAGTAAATGATACTATGGAACATTTTTTTTTATAAGTGAAATTGATCTGTAAGACACCTTTCATCAGCATTCAGACGTAAGTTTCTTCATCGGGTGACATATTTCTTGTTTCATCATTCAGTCGCAGAATCACGATGACAGACAGCTACGCTCTTTTAAGTGAATAATCTGATTATAACATTCTCTCATCTTCTCGTTTACTTCCTTTCGATAATTATCAGTAACACTAAGGGTAATTTTAATTCTTATTTACACAAATTTATGTAAACACATGATTATTGCTAAATTTCATTGGAGATAAAATATAAATCCTAGGTCAGAAGGAAAATGACTCAGAAGTGAGTCACATAGCCGTAGAAAACCCATAAAATGTGGGAAGCTAAAACTCTATGAGGAATGTTAAACAGATACGAACAAAAGATTTCACCCGTGAGAGGGGGTTGCTTACACGGATATGGGTCTACTTGAATATTTTGCTATATAGTGTTTTTAAACAGGGTAAAACTAACTCATAATATTTTATGTACTCCCCTGAGAATGGCCCTAAATGTGTCGAAGCCTATCGGGCCATATGTGAATAGTTTTTATTTTAACCAACTGACTTTACATTTTGTCGACGGTTGTTTCAGTAAATGTGTTATTGATGATTGTTACATGTTTAATTTCTGACCTGGAGACTTCGATGTAGGCTTAAGACACGAACTTTTAGATCGCGTCCAGCGTAGTACGTGCTTCACATATTATGTTTTTAGTAGAAATATAACAGGAATTTACTTCTTAGAAGGAAAAAATGTTCAGCTCATTAGACACACGTCTGTATTTTCCACAGCTGTGGTTTGGAGTGTTAATTCTTGTCCAGAGTCCCAGGTGGCGTAGTCGGCGGGCACGGCCTATTACGGCTCTCGTTTTTTGCCGCGAGGCTGACCTCAAAGATGGCGTCTGTGAAGTGAGAAGGTGTTCGTTGAAGCTGCGTGTTATTTAGTGCTTTCTGGTTACCAGTATATTGTAGGCCCTATGATAGGGGTGCGAGGGCCCCTAAGAGGCTTCAAGTGAGTTGTACGTCTTTGTGTTCATAAAAATGTTGTCACTTTCGTCCCAGCTGTTTGTGTCTTGACCTACATATACTGACATTCCACTTTCTCTTTTCAGACATGGAGACGAAAGTGGCCATGATGTACATACTGGTAAGTGATGTTCACTTTAGTAATGTTTGAGATTATGCCATATTTGCCATACCATTTAGCCGGTGCATTGGGTCGCATCAAATATCGTACAACGTCTTGTTTACTGATGTTAACTGCTAGAATCTGTTCAAGAATTGCCTTTATTGCTAACTTATCCCTACATTGTCATTATTACTGTGGTTACCAAGACATCTGGGTCCCTCTCTAAGAGCCTAGGTTAGGTTTTGTGATATGCTTAGCAAATACAGACACTCAATATGTTAGGTAATTTTTAAGTGGTAACATTATATTATTATCTAGGAATTAAGCGCCAAATTGAATTCTCTTAACAGGTGTAAGTTTTGCTATCTGCTGCATTCAGGATGATGTAGGGGAAGGAATAGTCCCTTTATCGTATTTTCCCAGAATAAGACTTTCAGAGCATAAGGTGTAGGTTAGTGCAGTACTTAACTTTTAGTATATGTCTTATTTACACACTAATTTCAATGTGTGGTCATGGCCGAATTTCCTTTGTAATCATGTACTTTATTTTCCATAAGACACCTCTGGGGTAGAGTGACAATGATATTTCAGTGTGGCCTTGAGTCCAGAATAGGCGAAACGTGAAAGACTGCACCGTCAATGCCCTCATGTAATTTATGTCCTGTCCCTCACTATGAATCTTAGTTTCAAAATTCTCCATAATATATTGTGCCTGTTTTAAAGTAGAGCTGTCTTAATTCTGTGTTTTTACATCAAGATTCAGAAAGCAAGATTCACACCAATAACAATTTGCAGCCCATCCGTTTTAAAACAATAGTAAAGGTTTAACTTGAAAGTAAAAAATATCCTCTACCTAACCACCAACACATGAATACTTACTGCAGGCAGGAGAGGCACCAGATGAAGAAAAGTTGTCAGCTTCACCATCTGGTATCATTACCACTAACAGCTGTTTTACAGGGTGGGTCGTTCAGGACACGGTGGTGGTGAAGAGGGAAATTCCTAACATTCTAGTATAGTAGGTATAGGTATTCGATTCGAATCTTGGACAGAGTCCAGTTGTCCTGAGATATATCTTAGATTTCCTGAATCGAATCAATGTCTTTATGGATTAATATTTTAATTACCCATCTATAGCTCAGCTCCCAGTATTTAATGCACTTTGTATTCAACACATTGCCCAGTCCCCATCAGTAATTCCAAATTGCAATTCCAGATACCTGGTTAGTATTACATTTTCGGGTGGCGTATGCTTTGGAGCATTTGTTGAGTTTGATGTCATCTTCCTTGTTTGAAAGCAAAACCATACTGTTAGACCAAATAGATTTTTCTTGTTTACGTAGGCTGATGAATTAGGCATTTTTTAGAGCCCAACAATTTCGTACTCTGTTTCCTACGACGATCGCCAGCTTGAAAACCTGCAGTCTTGCCGTGACTCATGATCGCACTATGTATGGCGAAGCAGACCAGCCTTCACTGACGTCACAGTTTTCGTTTACCCCGCCTTAACACGTCACGGTGACCCCAGACTCACCAATGGTCCGGGTACTAATTGAGCTGTGTAAAAACACCGTAATGCAGATTGCTTCTGATTAAGTAGTATATCGTTGCTCGGAATGTGATGTCGTTTTCAGCGTTAGGCTGAAAAATGAGAAAGGTAACACGGCGAGTGCGCGTATTATGCCTTTGTATTTCCTTGGGTATTAATGACTAATGAAATATGAACAGCGCATGAGCACGCGAATTTCGGGTTCAGGGTCTCTTATACAGAAGAATCATACACTGTTCAGTGTTATAAATAAAAGAAATTGCGACTTTGCGGATATTTGAAAGTTACTAAAGAAAAGAAAATAGACTTTTACTAGGCTGAAAATCACCTAGTACATGTACCTTCTTTCGAGTACGTTACCCCACTTACCACGTTGCTCAGTATTTCGTGCCTTCAAACTGTAAAGTCGATGCTGCGGTTTGCGTGACATTATGCCTAACTGTGCACACTAATTATATTGTCTGAAGCGGTCTAGACAGAGCGACGTCATAAACACCTCTCGTTACGCTTCTACCATTTCCTGAAAGGTTGGTGCTTGTGCTAGACCGTCCAAGTTTGTTTTGTACATCCACAAGACTGAAACTCCTTTTTTCTGGGACCACTCAATTTTCCTTCCTGTTTCTAACAAACTGAGGCAGTCTTCCAAATTCATTGTAAATACTCACGTTTTGTCTTTGTCACTCATTATTGTAGCCCGCGAAATGACATCATATGGAGGAAAAATTAAAAAGTTCACTACTATAAAGTAGAGCCCAATGGGGACAGACTCACGTGTCGCTTATAATTTAGGTATATTCGGAAAATAAATTTAAAGAATTTATTCTGACATTATAAACCTCTTCATTTTAACACATTCATATATGCATACACTCGTATATAAAGCATTGCTCCTATTAAGTAGCTACTGCAGGTTATTACAGAAGGATACGAGATTTATTTACCAGGATATTTGAAAGTAACGAATCCAGAGACATTAACAGGAGTAATATTTCGTTTTATCCTAAACCCTTTAAGTTGCCAAGTACCCTGACTTACTGCCAATTAATTTTGTCACCTTGTTTATTCGTTGATTGAATATCTTACCATATATTCAAAGCGATATCTGGAGAAAATAATAGATTTAAAGGTTTAAAATTGCCATCTTGTAACTGGACTAGAAGGCACGACATAGTTAGATGTTTAATTTTAGTTGTACTGATTTAAATAAAATCCTCCCATGGGCCTACCCGTCTTTGCGGTATTAGGAGAATGTCAGATTATAGTTTTAAAATAGTTTGTATTCAACAACCAACATTACTCGCTTCCCATATTTGTGTATACCAGATCATTTGCTGGACAGCATCACGAGCCCCGTGTTTTGACAATTCATGTCCTGTTTCTCTGCGTCATGTGGGTCAAGTGTAGTCATGGCGACCGTCTCGTGTGGGGACTGACTATCAACTCGTCTCGCGTGGGGAAACCTTGACATCATTCGCAAATTACACAGAAACAACTCACATCACCGCAAGAATTGAGCAGGTGGAAATTTTCCTGCGCCACTTCAAGTCACTCGGTTTAGCCCGTGTTCGTATTATACACAGAATGCCAAAAGCTAATGGGTGAAAAATTCTTGGTCGTAACGCCAATCGCAATCCGTACATATACGACTTTAATATGTACTGTAATATGGAAAATGTTGTTATACATTTTGTGACCACCAGAAAAATAAACCAAGACCTGTCATTGGCCCTGATCATATCTGCCCACTTGTCCATTTCATCAAGAATACTGTTTCTTAAATCACTTGACAGATGTTGATGGAATTTGCCCTTTAAATGTGCACTAAAAGTGGGTAATGTATTTATTTTTGGCTCTTATCAGTAAATTATAATCCCCACTTTTATTGCAATGTAAGCCGAATTTCTTCTTCTGCTTCTTATTATTATTATTATTATTATTATTATGGACTCCATAAAGCAGAGTCCTTCCCGAGAAGCTAATAGTTCCTCAGTTGGTCAAGAAATGCCCTACATTTTATGGAACCCAAACGTTCACTACCATGTTTACAAGACCCAGCAATTTATCTCCATCATGAGCCAAATGGATGCAGTCCACACCTTCCCATCATATTTCGTTAAGATCTGGTTTAATAGTTTCATTCCATCCACGTCGGGTCCTCTCAAGAGGTATCTTCCCTTGACATCTCCCCACTAAAACGATGTACCTGCCCTACTCATCATATCCTCCTGAATTTGATTACACTGATATTATTGGATGAGGAATATAATTCCTGGAGCTCCTCATTATGCAATTTCCTCCATCCTCTAATCACTTTCTCCCTCTTAGGCCCAAACATCTTCCTCAGCACATGTTCTCGAACACCTTCCACCTGAGTTCTTCCCTTTAAAGTGAAAGGCCAAGCTAGTGTTATTAACCTTTTAAAGCCTAGCGGGTACTTTACATAGCACCTGGTTTAAAAATGCAAAACTCTACATTGTACTGACATTGCCTTCATGTGTTTTGTACGAATCTCACAACAAACTGCAACTTTTACCTTATACAAAATGAACTGACTGGTTTTTTTATAACCGAGGAGGAGAGTGTTTACTGCGTGGTACGAACTGAGTCCTAAGATAAAACAAATTACCTTTAGTCTTTAAAGGGTTAATGAATCAATTTTTCTGTACCTTGCGTTAAAAAAAGTCCCTTCAGGCATATATAGGCGTATTCTCAGATTCAGCATCCTGTGCAGCAAAATCTTAAGTTAAACATAGATCTATCGCACTTCAGTGCCCTTTCACAAGAATACGTAAATAAGTAACATCGTCATGTGCAACAGTCCGTGGGCAAGCATGAACTCGCTTGTGGGCCAAAAAATTCAGAAAGAATTTGATATTAGGTTTATTATATTAAATCCTGCGTAGGTCAAAACGTATGTAAGCTAATTTTTGCTTCGTTTTTAAGTGTTTTAAAGTGTTTTTAATGATCTTTAAATGTAGTGCCTACCTGAAGATGATGCATTAAGTCATCGAAATATGTCGGGGTTTGTATAAAGGTGATTGAGTGTGGTGTTTTTATTTTTGTGTACGAGTTGTTTATCAATGTATACCATTCTGCATGTAAGCTAAATTTGTGCTAAGTGACATAAAAACATTTTATTGTACATTCATCAAGTATTGTGTTGTTTTAGACGAAACCATATCTTATTACACGTGAAGTTCACAATATGTGTAGGTCCACAAAAAGTTGCACGCTTGTGACTTTCGTTCGATTTTCCCTATATTTCGTGATTTATCGGATTACAGTACTTCCTTATCAGTAACCAGTGCGACATTATGATTATCGCATAATATCCAAGGCTGTAAATTTATGGATGTTAAATTCAGGCTTTGTAAGGTAATGCATAGCGACACGCAATGTAATGTCTGGGAAAACTGTGAGGTTAAGGCCACGCGGGTCGCGCTTCCTAGATATAAAACCCCATGCCGCTATGCGAACACTCCCATCATCCGCCATGAAATCGCGCCTTGTTACTTTTCGGGTTATCATCAAAAAGCAGTTGGGAATTTGTAGTCCATGCCGCGAAGCGAAAGCCGTCTGATGAAAGGCAAAGACAAGCCGCACCTGGACCAACACGATGAAGTCTTTCGACGGACCTCTTCTTCACCTGTTATTTCTTTGTTTTTTTCCCCCCGTCCTTTACTTTTGCTGTGAGCATTAGGAATTGTGTAGTTAGGCCTATCTGGCTGACTCTAATGGGAGAAGTATTGAAAATCACCACCTAGCGAAATCCTATATGTGATAGAGGACTGAATAGCTGCAAGATGTGACTGTTG
Source organism: Reticulitermes speratus (assembly GCA_021186555.1). Taxonomy (NCBI): domain Eukaryota; kingdom Metazoa; phylum Arthropoda; class Insecta; order Blattodea; family Rhinotermitidae; genus Reticulitermes; species Reticulitermes speratus. Next base: position 32,184,019 of record JAJKFL010000002.1, read on the forward strand.
GCACGGCCAACTCACCCAAATTGACCCCTCCTGTTGGGGTGCTTAAATGCAAGCGTGTACCGTAAAGGTAAGTCAGAAACAAGATACAAGCTGGTAGACTTTACAATGTGAACACATATACTGTAGATGATATTAATGTAATACTCATGAACTGATGAACGCAGGAACGGAAACTAAAAGTATTTAGGCAGATAATGTGATAGTCTTGATATCGCACTACTTGAGTTTCCACGTCTTGGGCCAGAGGCATTAACACGGCAGCTGTAGAAAATGGCGTCTTATTTTACAGAAAACTGAGTTTGAATTTTGGTACCTCAAACTGAAATCTCTATAGTTACAGTGCAAACGAGATTCCTTACGACGTTTAGCCGGGAACCACCGAATAAAAGTCAATCTCGAAGTGTTTAAGTTTTTCGGTGAAGCTGGTTGCATTTTCAAAGAGAAAAGCTCCGATAAACGACCAGTCACAGATGCTAACATGAATGAAGATTAAGCCGATTTTTTTTGCAGTCCGAAAAAAAAATCTCGCCGAGAATTAAGCATACCACAATCGACGGTGCACAAAGTTCTGCGAACTCGTTTGGGGTTTACGGGTTACAGATACCATTTTTTTTTCAGTATATATTAACCCAAGACAAAGACGTTCGCTATGCACTTGGCTGTGACGTCGTTCCAGAACTTCAAGAAGAAGAATTTTTTGCAGCCAGAATTATTTTTAGTGACGAAGCCGCTTTCCAGCTGTCCGGATATATTAACCAACACAATGTTAGAGTTTGAGGAGTCAACAATGTGCATGCAGTGATTGAAAATACAAGAGACGGTTCCAAGTTGTAACGTATTTTATTCTCTCTCTAAACAAATGTGTTCGAGACTTAGGTTTTTGTCGAACGTACTGTGAATGGTGTAGTGTACGGAGACATGTTGGAGGAAATGCCAACTTGGCACAAGAACACACTTCACCAGAAGGCGTACTTACATTTTTTATTTTCGCCATGATAGGTCTCCATAATTGAGACGGTGTTCTTTGTGAGGTAGGCATTGAGGCCGAATAAACTCTTTTTGTAATCAGAATCTTTTCTGTGATGTGCGAGTTTCATTTGAAGAAAGAGTTCGAGCATCGAGCACGATCGATTGTAAAGGTCGAGTATAGATATTTGAGAGGCATCGATTGTAAATCTCTCCACTTTAGGATATCGCTATGATTAGCGATTGTGAATCTGTTGCTAGACTATGGAGACTTTTTATAGTGTTTTTCTGGAAACTGTTTCAGAATTTAACAAGTAAGGACAATAACAGACCTAAAGCGCCAAGTGCAGACACTTTTTAATTTCTTAAATCTCGACTTCAGTATAGCGTCTCATGTCTGGTACTTGCGTGCACATGGCATGAGTCGGCCTGTGCCCTTTTACAGCAGGAAATTCCGCAACATGCAACAGCAACACAGGTAGTAGTTTTACAGCAGGAACCGGGTCAGAGTTAAAACTCACACTTCTAAAGGTCACGTTTCGGGTCATACAGTCTAAGTTTGTGTTCAACTTCGAGTTGTGTTCAAATGCCGTTGTCATGAGCCGAGTTATACTGCACCAGTTTGTGGTACTGCTGGCGTTGTTGGCACTAAACATACAGATTTATATTCTTCTCGAAATATTAGTGCGATCATGTCATGGGAGGTTAGATGCATGTGATCGACGAAAAATGGATACGTAATTTTGGTCGGAAAACCTGAAGAGAAGAGATCTCTAGAGGCTTAGGCGCAGGTGTAAGCATTATATTAAAATGAATGTTAAGGAAATATAATATGATTTTGTCGAGTTTTATCTGGTGGCTTTTGTAAATATAGTAAACATTCTTCATGGTTCATAAAAGGCAAAAAATTTCTAGAGTTAAATTGAAGTCATACATGTTGCTTCCTTTTCGATTTCGTAAGTATGTTTTGGGTTTATTTAAAGGCTATTTGAAAATTTCCAATGTTATACAGTGTCGAATGGCATGAAGATTGTGAATGATGAAAGGAGGTGTCAGAAGGAATACTCACTATAGCGATGAGTCATTTGAAGAAATTATTACGGAGCGAACAGACTATGTCCAACTGCAGCGAATTAATTTTCATATATTTTCGAAAGTGACATTTTTATTAAAACTTGTTTTCTGATTTATTAGTTAAATAAATTGTATTACATTTTCTTTTGTATTGTGGTTTGTTCTTTCGTATTTATTGAAAGGCTCGTATTAATGTGACTAACGCGTCTGTGTTGGGGTAGCGACGATGTTTTCGTATTTTATTGAATGTCACGACTTACAGGGTTCTGTAGTTATAGCATAATGTGTAACACATCATAGGAAAATATCTGCCCGTGTGGTCGGCCCGCTCTGAGTTAAAATTTTTGATGAATTTTTATATCGAAAAGTCTAACATTTCTGACAAATTTGTCCAGTTAAGTATTTCACTCAACTTACAGGGCTAAATGTTTCCATTTTAATATTAACAAACAGCAAATAATGTAAATGTTAAATGTGTGATAGAGATTGGAGAAAAGAGAAAAATGTTACATTAAAGTCTACTTCCATGAGTGATTTAAATATGGTAACGTAAGGAAATGAGTGATATAATTCGTCCATTGACATTCCCACGAAACAAAAACCAAACGTTTCAGACAATTTAATATAAGATTGTCGTGACTGATATTTAGTTTCACGTAGATGTACCTGTCTTAAAAAGTGTTACAGGCAAAGGAATGAAAGAGAAGCTTTAGGCATATATTTTCCTACCGCACACCCTTATTGAACTAGGACCACGGTTTCGGAACCACTTGCATAGTTCTCCAAACCCTGGACTGCTGAGGAGAATACATCTGTCTCTAGGCTGGGGAAAGTTACGACATTTCACGCCCTAGTTGGCGCAGTAACAGCTGGTACCACAAAGTTCGTGTTTCAGGAAATATTTGTTTAGCCAGTAAACATTTAAAAGAGTTTACACATTTATGGAGACAAAGAGACGGCTCCAAAATAATATTCCATAAACATTTGCTCCATCATATTACAATCAGTAATTGCGTCAAGGTAAGTAATGAACACCGAAGATCTTATCTTAAAAATGCATTTTTTCTTCAAAAGCTCCCATCTGCAACACACAAATTAAAATGAGAAGACAATTTGTACTCTATCAATTATCCTTATTCCAACTTTTCTGCTGGTATGGACTTTAGAAGCATACCGTAACACCTAGCAAATACATCGACAGATGTTTCACCGTTGTTATGTACTCTTCAATAGACAGACAATTTCTTCATACAACACTTAAAGATACGTAATCTGTCGATGTAACAAATTACTTTTATATCCCCATAAGGATTCCCACATTGTCATAAAACATAATTGCAGATATATGTGCAGCTCTCGAACACATATAACAACTTTCGGCAATAAAATCTTTGTGCTTAGGAGAGTTCACCGTCTTAGAATTATGCGTGTCGAGTAGCCTTGTTGGGGGTTCGAAGTGAGAAATTGGTACCAAAATTGCTATAATAAAGCAAATGGCAAATATGCACTGAGGGTCTTCCTTAAGGAAATGGACTTAGTAGAGGATTTCATAATAGCTGAGAAATGCGAGATAAAGTTTTGTTTCATTCCGCACTGATCTTCAGTAAACGGGGTGCACGTGAGTGTGTGCGAGTCACTCATACGAATAACTTACACTGGATTTTGTGGAAAGCTTTTTCTCTGAATGCTGAAACGTTTAATATGAGTACTTCCATGTATAGCGTGATTTACTGTGATATATTTTAGGAGCCCCAGGCCTGTTATTTAAGAAGCAAATGATATTATACTTATATAGTTTGAGTCCATTGACGGATTTTAATTAAATTCGATAAGTGGACATTTTATATTTATATGAATTTCGATGAACGGTGAACAGGGTGCAGATGATTCACACAAAGGTATAGTACTCGTATATGACCTTTAATGAAATGATTTTTATGTTACGTTTCTTTATACGTTAGTTTCTTTTGGGTGTGACATACATGACACTAAAGTGGCAATTTTTTTTTTGTATGGCTCGACAGCCTTATATGGGCCTGGGCCTCCTCGTTTCGTTGAGGTTTCATGGTCACACACATTTGAGACACACCACAGTCGGTAGGACTCCTCTGGACGAGGGACCAGCTCGTCGCAGAGACCTCTACCTGACATCACACAACACTCACAAGAGACAGACATCCATGCCTCCGGTGGGATTTTTTTTTTTTCCTGTCCGGGGTTTTTCCCCTTTGATCCATTTTTGTACTGTTTAAATCCTTTCGTCCTTTATGTCACTTTACGTTCCATATTACCGTCCTTACAACAAACACAACACAAACATCCATGCCCCCGGTGGGATTTTTTTTTTTTTTTTTGCCTGTCCGGAGTTTCCCTCTTTGATCCATCTTTTTACTGTTTAAATCCTTTCGTCCTTCATGTTACTTTACGTTCCATTCTACCGTCCTTACAACAAACACAACACAAACATCCATGCCCCCGGTGGGATTCGAACCCACGATCCTAGTAAGCGAGCGGCCAAAGACCTACGCCTTAGACCGCAGGGCCACTGGGATCGGCTTTCTTGTGCTTGTACATACCCGAAATTCGTATCTTCGACAAGGTGTCCCTTTTGCCAGTCTTTTGAAAATTGACTTACGCTGGTACTGAACACATCATCTCTCAAAATTGATCCACTTTCCTTGCAAAATCTTGTCAGCTTTGGGTGCATTTCTCTTTTGTTGGCAGTGTGTGCATGTACGCTGTTTAACTTAACGCGTTTCGGAGTGAAAGAACGCTGAGAATAATTGACTTGAATTGACTCTCTTATTCGTGATCCCCGAACAAATCGATTGAGAGTCGAGATGAGTTTTGACAGGTTCATCGAACTTGGGGATACTTCTTGCGGCACCGAATGTACAGGAGAGGGCTTTGCCAGCGGAAATAGGTTCACCTTTTATTGTTTGGCTTTTAGTTCTAGCAATACTGTATACCTTTTTTTATTAGCCTACAAGCGTATTAAGAAATATAACCAGTCTGTCGTCCTTTTGTTCACACACACAGAAAAGGATCATTAGATACATAATTTGTAGAGATGTGTATGTACTTTCAACTTAAAGCTATAACACGTATACACTCAGGCGTTCTAGGGAAAGAAAAATGAATATCTGTAAGGCCTTCACCTCAGCCATTCTCGTATTTTCTCGAAATAGACAAACACTAAAAGTACTCACTCTTATCTAATGCCAAGATAAAGAATGAGTGGAGCCATAGTTCCACTTCCCAATATGTCTTTATAACTTGCACAGAGACACCTTTTACACGGGCTAGAAGAGTGTAGGATTTGTGTATTTAGTGTAAACATTTTAGACAGGTTTCTTTTTCCTACAACGCATAGTTCCTTATTATTGGTATGCACTTTGGTATGTCACTGAAAGATACCCTTTCCCTCCTAGTTTATCTTTTTGGGTCTATGTATATATTCAACCAAGTCTCGAGATAAGGCCTGATTTATATTCGTAAGATTTACTTAACATTTAACAGTGATTTTGGCGCTTTTGTGTCAAAAACTGCCAAGTGAATTTTCCAGAGTTTAATGTTGCAGAGATTGTACCAAGGTTTGTCAATACACATTCCAACTTTGGATTAAAGTTGTCAAAAATAACGAAATCTACTTGAAGATTTGCATGCGTTTCCTCCCGAATCTCGAGCTGAACACAAGCACAACTCGATAAATATCGGAGGAAGAAATACGAGGTAGTTGAAGAAAGACAAGAAGGGAGGCAGTGTAGGCTCATTTTTGTAACCATTGTTGTCGTGAAAAAGCAAAAATTATTACAAATCCTGAGTGTGCGTCTATAACCTTAGTTTACCCAGCATGCACAACTCAAGCTCCATATTGTACTGTCATCTGTGGCCTGTGGCTCTAACATAATTTTCCACGTTATCTCTTAAATGGTAAGATTTTCGGAAAAAAAAGGTACTGAATATGAAATACTTGTTTTGATTTTCTCTACAACTTTTTTCTGAAATATTTAAAAAATACGCCAAAATTTTTAATATAACACTAATGTACGATGCAAAGTAATGAATGGCGCATGCGCGGATATTTACGTTTGCTTTGTTGGCAATAATTAATAAACCATCACAGCTAAGCATGCGAATTTTGGTAGGTAGAGGAGTCATAAACATATATGAATTTACGTGTGACATTTTGTCAGTGAGTACTTACAAACAAAGCGACCTTGAGAAACGTGTGAACAAAATTAACGTGTAAAAACCCTGTACTTAAGTTCACAAAACGTAATGATGATGATGATGATGATGATAAAAAAAATAATAATAATGGATATGTATAACTAAATATGCGTGCAACAGGAAAGCAGGCCTATGAGTTGGAAATCTAGAGACAATGACAAAGCTAAGGGCCAGAATCTTAGATCTGTGCCTACGTTTCATAACTTGGGGCAAAAATCTGTATCGTCCAAAGCGGAGCGCAAAAGGCTGAAAAAGAATGACATCGCTTTCATTGTTGAGGCAATAGTGGCCGTCGTATGATTTCGCATTTTTGGGAATTTCAGCCCATTCGCTTCACAAATGATGGAAAAGTCTTCTTTGTTCCAAGTTGTGATATGATTGAAACACAGCGAACTCGTAGTTCAGAATATCTACTGCATTTTAATGACATGATGGTGGTGGTGATAAGAATCACTAAATTAGTTGGAACTCACAGAAATATTTCTTCTGTTACAGGCTGCCACCCTTCTGCCCGTCTTAGTCCGAACAGCTCAAATACCAGAATTCACCACCAGTAAGTAAAACCGGAAAGTAGACTGTTGTCTGTAACATTACTGTTCAGTTGAAATGTGTTTTGAATAGTGTACTGGATTGGTGTGTCTGTTGGCTTGTGAAGGATAGTAAATGAATGGATCGATACTGATCAAAACACATTACAGACAAACATTACCTGACAAAGCAGAGTCTAACCTGACTGAATTGATGTGTGCTTGTCAAGTTATGACTTTGAACATGACTTTTGGCATAAAATACGAATTCCGAAAAATCGTGTTCTTTCTTCTGGTATAAAATGTAAGTAAGAAAATACGTACCTAGTTATAACTTGGAACTGGGAGAAATAAATTAACCTCCATAGCATGCCAATGTGAAGAGTGTACGCAGCAAATTTTCTTGAAATCGAATTAGCGTATGGAACGACAATACTGTTGTCTCTATGCTTTAGCATTGGAATGGAGTTTCGTGCGCTGGACTGTTTAAAGACAGCTTTTTATATACAACATTAAAACGGCTTTTCGAAGTGAAATAAACCAGTCATTTGGGGAATCTTGTTCTACAGTTCCAGGAAAGCACCAGCAGTCTTATGTAGCTGGTCACGGAACATAGTTTCATGTCCTATGTTTTGTACTGCATGAAGCATTTTCCAGTACAGAACTTAGGGACGTGTCTGCTCTGTGCATCAGTGTGTTGTCTGTAAATCTGCTCTTCATAGCAACAACGTAACATACCCTCACAGCACTTCTGTCAGACTTTCCTGAGGAGTCAACATTATTTTGCCATTGCCACATCAGATTAACAGAAGAATCCACCTCTGTACTAAGCACTGATATCTTTAATTTCTTGAAGTGATTCGTATTTGGAACAGACAGCAGGCATGTCTGTCCTGATAGTGACAGTACAGTTCCAAAAATTTATTCCGAAATAATATTGTCAGTTTTCGGATATTTATTCTCTAAGTTTTTAGAATATTTGAAGAGATAAGGAGACATTTGAATAATGATAACATTCACAATTTTTCTTCGCCAGTTATTAGGGTGATAAAATCAAAGCTGATGAGAATGGGCGGGATATGCAGCACACACAGGGGAAGTTGAGACATTTTTAGGCGCATTTACAAAATTGCGAAAAGCGACTATTAGCTTCTTCATGTCTGTCTGTCTCCGTCCGCATGGAACAAATTGTCTTCCACTGGACGGATTTTCATGAAATTTGAAATTTGAGTATTTTTTTAAAATGTATCAAGAAAATTAAAGTTTCTGTAAACTATGACAAGAATAACGGGTACTTTACATGAAGACATATGTACATTTATGATAATATTGCGCTCAATTCTTCTTGGAATGAAAATGCTTCAGACGAAAGTTGTAGAGAAAATCAGAACACACATTTCATGCTCAGCTATTTTCCGAAAATCATGCCTTTTACGAGATAATGTGGAAAAATACTGTAGAGCCAGACGGACCACATATAACAATATAATAAGGCGCATGTGCTTTGCACGCTTGATAACTAAGGCTATAAACACACTCAGAATATGTAATACGTATTGCTTTTCCACGGCAGCAATGGTTACACGAACGCCTCTCAGTGTTACGTTATACGTATATTGCCTGTCTTGCTATATTTTAAAACCTGAAGAAAAATCTTGTAAGTCATAAGCGTGGATGGGAAGATGAATTTAGAATGTACCTTACATAGGTTGGGAGTGTGGGATTAGATTCTTCCGGCTTTAGGTATGGCCCAACGACAGTGAACGTGGTAATTAATCTTCGGGTGTCATAAAGGGCGGGGAACTTCTTTCACCAGATAGATGACTGTTAGCTTCTCAGGGACTGTGCTGCAGGTAGTTGGTCCAAAGGAGTACTACCTGAAGCGTGTGTGACGTCAGGATCTGTTACACCAGAACGGTGGAATTTACAGCACAAGGAAACAACTCCCACCTTCGGAACCGAATAAACGGCAGGCGATGTGGAGGTTTGCGTTGGTTGTTCACGTGTCTGAATTATATTTTAAAAAATGGTGTATAAGTTTTGAAGTTTTTACGGCCATTGTTGATCAAATGATATCCTTTTGGGTTTCTGCAATGGGTTTTTAATTTATTTACATGTATAGCTAACTGTTGCGCTTATGTGTAAAACCTTTTCATGGGCGAGTCTGTCGATGAAGTCCCAAGCCGAAGCGGCGGGCACGTGATTCTCCAGCAATACACAAAAAGTCTCATCCAATTTCCTGCGGGTGAACTGGATCCTCTCTCGGAGCAGGGTGGACCTGGTACATCGATATCTTCTTAGAGCAGCTTGAGATTAAATATGCGATAGAATCGCAGGATTCGGAGAAAGGTGCTTTGGTCGCTGAAACTCGGGACGCAGGACACGGTTATACACGGTGCAGAAACCCATTCGAAGACCATCATTTGAATGAGGACATAAACGTGTACAGCGACAGTCTGATAGCACATGCTTTTCGAATCGGTTTTTGGATAGTGCATCTGCTATTTAGGACCTCTGTTCCTATTCATTTCTTGCAGGTTAATCTTTAGAGGGTTATTATATGCATTAGCCGAGTTATATTTCTACTTTGTAGAGGAATTATGCACTTTCCCTTGCATTCCGTGAAATCAGGACAGAATTTTACGTTCAAGTTATGTACCATTCAAAATGTCATGCATTGAACTTCATGCAAAACCTTCTAGTACCGGAGTGTAATAAGCCTAATGTTGAAAGTAATGCAAATAATAAAAATTGTCCGACTCATTAAAATATTAGTAGGGTGTTTTCCTCTTCGCTACCACGCAAAGGCCAGCTGTGGGGCCCGCTTGGCCTCCAACTGACGTCTCTTTCTGTCTTCCCTTTACAAAGCGGCTGGAACTTAAAAGTAATTACTCACCTCCATTGAATAGCAAAGACTAGAATGCTTGACGCTATATCTCCAATCCCTCGAACGTTACGACGGTGTGGTGCTAAGCACAGAATTGTCATACAAGAAAATGTGCTGTTGTTTGAGTCCCTGAAGATGAGCTGTAACATAGTTCGAAACATATTGGACTATTTTAATATAGACTATATTAAATAGCAGTTAATAAAGAGTGTACATTTGTCGGAACACGATTTTGAAATCGAATATTAGGATATTCTTTACGTGTTTCGATATGAACAGTGAATCCGGTAGTCTCTCGAGGTGATTCATCATGAAATCCACTAATGAACCACGATTATGTCTACAGGTGCGATGTTGAAGAACCGATGTAAAAAAAAATATACCTCCTCAGCTATCCTAATAGCCTGATTCCATTTCGCTCGGAAGAGAGCGCTTTTGTGGTGATTTAGTATCTCCGGTAACAATAAAACCTATTTATTCGTAGTTCTTCATGTACAGAGGCAGATCCCCACTCCCTCAATTTTAGCAAATTCGGATTTTCTCGACAGATTTTCGTTGAAGTCCCCAATATCATATTTCACAGTAATCCGTCCAGTGGGAGCCGCGCTGATACATGCGGGACAGACTGACGGACATGACGAAGCTAATAGGCCCTTTTCGCGATTAGGTGAACGCGCCTAAAAATACGTATGCATAAGAAACGCACGTATGTATGCATAAAAGTTTGTTTTTATTGAAATATTTGTTAGCAATCAGTGTTGTTTGTCTCACCTTCCATTTCCGAAGAGACTTATTTGTTTAATAACCTGCCCATGAACTCGACCCGGCTGTAGTGGATTGCGATGAAATTGCTGTTATAATTGGCAATAAGCGAGGTCCGCCAGAGGCCACTATTGCGGAGCAACGACACCGGCCGGAGTTCAGACCTTTTGTTCGTCAGTCGACGTAGACTGTGTGGGATGTTCTCTCCTCTTCGAGACGTAGTTAAAGCATGTAGAAAAAGCCAAGAAAGTAAAGTTGTCTTTGATGATTAGTTTAACAAGAAACGTTTCCCGTTTATCGGAATTGTAAGTGGAATTTTGACTGTCACCCTTTACGTCGTTTTATGCTGACTGTACTAATGAATCACATTAAATCTTCGCCTTGTTTAAGACCCAAATTCCATTTTTCTTTGCACAATTACAGAAATAGCTTCACGCAACAGTAATTATACGTATTTCCATTAACAGCTGTGCCTGTTGAGCTGTTTAACAATTATCGGTAACAAACCGTCGTACCACCTTCAAAATAACCTTAAAGGTAATATTTCAGTGGTGTTTGTTAAATGTATGCAGTATTATAGCTAGTTACCTGACACTTCATAACATGTAATTAAGCTATGTAGCTGACGGGTTTTATCTTGCAAGGACCTAGAGATCTGTATCCGCTTCATTAATGTCACAGGTGTCGTAATTCTGTGTAGGTTTAGCGTACTTTTTTCTACTTATATAATGAGTTTAATATTTTGACATAATTTTAAAATAAGCATACAGTGACTTCAACACTTCACCTCTCTTCAAAACGCGCATCATTTTCTTCCAGACGTGTTGCGTATTTTAATCCGTTTATTGCCTTGTCTAGTGTTTACTGACTATTGACTTGCTACAGTCAGTAACGTACAGAAAATTTCTGAAGTCCTAAAATCATTGGATCTACTCGGCGGTTTATGGCACCCTGTTTAACGTGCCTAACTTTAATGTTGAAAATTGACCGCAGTTAGAATCTTTCTTTAGTTTTGATGTCTGCATAACACTTTTTCCAAACAGTGTGCGGTGAAAGTGCTTGATTTACGGCCACTTACTCAAATCCGGCCAGTGACACAGGTTGTTCCGAGTCTAACACATAACACTTTGACTAAACTTAATCTGTTTTATTTAAAGACCCAGTCCGTACACTCTCCATCTCGGTTATAAAAACCATCAGTTAATGTTTATAGGGCAAAAGTAGCTCTTTGTTCTGTGATACATACTAAACACATAAATACACTCCGTGGTCATGACGTAGAATTTTTTAATTCTAAACGTAGTGGTACGTACAGTAACAGCTGGACTGTGAGTTAAAGGTTAAGCAGGATAAAATCACATATTCTAACAACCTGGGTCCTTTTGGCCTTACCTAACCCCAGAGATTGATATAACTTCGAGCCGAGCATTTTTGGTTCGCATCAGTTAGTGACTATAGCAGCTATTCTTCATATATTTTCACAGCCATTAGTCCGAATATTTGCCAGCCAAAAGACCATCTACACTTTATGCGACTCTTCAGTTCCTGTATTATCATCAAAAGGCATCGGCCATCGCCAGCAACTGCTCCTGTCTTACCGATCAGTCTGCCGCTTTTCATTCGACTCTGCATGCAACCTCCTCCCTGCAGTCTACATAACGTCCTTAAACAACGAAACGTATTGTAGTCACTCATAACAAGTTCGTGGTTCAGCGAACTGGTCAGGGCGTTTACCTCAACATCCAACTAATCACGTACGGGTTCGATTCCCGATACGATACCCATTGTTACGCTTCAGCATAAGCGGGATCGGCTAAGTAAGGGAAAACGAACAAAGGAAGAAAGAAAGGCGTTCATTTTGTAGATGATGGCATTCGTGTGGCGTGACTTAAGAAAGAAATCCCTAAAACAGTTCTTAATTTGCAGTTCACAATTCGAGAAGACGAAGACGTAGTGCCATATTGTTAGCAGTGATCTAGAACAGTGGTATTCAACCTGGGGTACGCGAACAAAAAAGGTTGAATACCACTGATCTAGAAGACACCAAAAGTAACAACATAAGATGATATGCTCTCCCTATGAGGCTAGCTTCATTTCCGTGGCGACTACGCAAGACTGTTGGCTGCTAGTGATCGGAATGCTCTTAGTACTTCAAAGTACCCAGCTTTCCAGAAAACGAAACAGGCATAGTGTCTCCCTGAAGATGGAGGCAGTACTTTCCTCCGAAACTTTGGAAAAAAGCACATTACACGGTGTAGAAACCTAAAATACTACCACAATCTAAGAATATCCGTCGTGAAAGCCTGAAAACTTGCATTTTGGATCATGTAGCTCAGTGGTATTCAACCTGGGGTACGCGAAGACATCTTAGGGGGTACGTAAAATTAAAAGAAAATCAGTATAGTATTTCATGATAAACACTGAATAATCGGGGCCAGATTTAGGGTTAGGCACAAGAGACCCGGACGTAAGGACATGCGATTTGGGAGCTCCATTTTTCGTCTCTCTCTCCCCTTTATGTGATTCTTATCTGGGCGGCTAGTTTCATTTTATTCCACATAGTGCATATAATATATTTGTTATTTAATAGCTTGACTCTCCTTTTTCTCATTTAAAACCTATTATTTAATACATTTTGGATGTAATTTATTTAACTTATTTTAGATGTAGATTATAGACTATGTATAACTTGAATTATGCACCAACAACTTTGGGGGTACAAAGTTGAAGAGAAATTATATCTGGGGGTACGCGAACAAAAAAGGTTGAATAACACTGATGTACTAGTAGCTAATACTTTGCGGCAAGTGAATTTTAAGACACGTAGCAACGTGTTTTATATTCATTGCTACAGTAGGCTAATCGAAAGTCTTTTACTTTATGAACACACCACAAAGATTAATAGAAAATGTGCTTCATATATGTATTCTGGAAGTGTGTAAATAAATTGAGGAATGGAAAGAAGACAGAAAAAAGTAACACGGCTACAGATGATTTACTTGTCATGAACGTAATGCGTTGAAGATTGTGACAGTAGGCCTATAAGTTAAAAATAGATTGGCGGTGCTACACTGAGGAAATTTCAGTTCCCAAATAAAGACTTTCGGTTTTCTTCAGGGGGATAAGTATGCTGTGCTGTACATACACCGGATTTTGTACAACTGTTTATTTGCACATTAAATATTTATCCTTTCATTTCTTGTTGGTAAGTACGGAAAAAAAAAATTGTCCCGTACTGGTTGCGGTAATGCACCTCATTGTCATGCAGCACCGTTTGATTGGGTCAGTCATACTACTGGCGGAAAGGGATGTAAACAAAAGAAGGTGTTGATGCGAATGAATATGGCAGGCGGAAGTGTGCGGTCCTCATTTCCGGTACAAACACCCGACGCGTGTCTATAGTGAGAGCTGACTCACAGGAACTCCATTCAGGTGGATCCCCTGATCGTCTTCTGTTAAGTCCGTGAACATGATAAACACGGTTGCTACCGGTGGTTAAGTTTTATGTACCGTCCTGATTACCGATACTATGTCGTGAACTGTTTTCGGGCTATAAATTCACTCAGTTTCCTGGGTACAACACTTAGCGCACCCATATTTTTCTTCAGGTACAGTGGTTTGTATTTTCTCTAGGAAATTGACTATGCAACATAGTGATATATTTATAAAGAATGTGAAAGAAGTGATGCAAAGTGATTATCTGAGCACGTGGCTTTTCCTGGCATACAATGAATGATTTACTCATACTGCCATGTACAAAAATGCAGAAATAATTTAACCTTCGTCTACCCTTCAAGTGTGACGAAACCTTTCTCATGGTTGGTGTATGTGGTCTGTCCGAAGAACGAAAGGAAGTAGTGTAGATAAAAGGACGCTATAGAGGAGAGTATGCAGAACTGGGACATAAACTGATTGAAAATTAAAGAAAATTACTCGTACATAAGAAATACAAGAGGACTTGTACATTTGTACGCTTTCCCTAGTATTTTATGGTAATTAATTAATTCGAGTGGTTATGGTGGACTGAGAATATAACACACAAAGAGGAACTATATATATATATATATATATATATATATATATATATTGTGTGTGTGTTTGGGTGATAAATCTCATAAGGAGATGGCACTCAAAAATAACAAGACAGGCAGTGTACGTATAAACATAATATTTAGGCGCGTTCGCGTAACCATTGTTGCCGTGGAAAGCAATAAGTATTACATATTCTGAATGTGTGTCTGTAGCCTTAGTTATCCAGCGTTGAACCCAGGTGACTTTGCTAACATCTCTGTCAGCAAGGTGCACTTTACTCAAAGTGTGGCCTGCTGAATGCTTAAGCCACGGGTCTCCAACCCGCGGCCCGCCAGGTTTCATTACGCGGCCCGCGACCACATTTGTAAATTGTGTATATACTATAGAAATGTCACAATAAATTAGGCAGTTACGTATACCACTTACTGTTATTTTTCCACGTGCGATCCGCAAGCCATCCCACGATACCGGGTGTGGCCCTTTGCCAAAAAAAGATTGGAGACCCATGGCTTAAGCAAAGGGTTGTACATAATATCGGAAACAGTCGAGGTGGAAGGGTCACTGTGGTACCCGCCCTGCTTACTCTACTCTACTCTACTCTAGTTATCCAGCATGCAAAGCGGATGCGCCTGTTATATTGTCATTGTGGCCTGTGTGGCTCTACCATATTTTTCCTCATTATCTCATAAACTGCACGATTTTCGGAAAAAGTTATTGAACATGAAATGTGTGTCTTGATTTTCTCTACAACTTTTGTCGAAACATTTCTTATTCTAAGAAGGATTCAGCGAGATATCATAAATGTACATAGATTTTCATGTAAAGTACTCGCTATTCTTCTCAGGTTTTAATGAAAATTGAGTTTACTCGACAGATTTTCATAAACTCCTCTAATATCAAATTTCATGAAAATCCATCATCTGGGAGCCGAGTTGTTCCATGTGGACGGACGGGCAGACGGATAGACATGACGAAGCCAGTGGTCGCTTTTCACAATTTCGCAAACGATCCTAAAAACTATTGAAAAATTTTACCTCTGTGGCATTTCCATAGCTGTGCAAACGAATTATTGCACATGGCCCAGTTGATCCGATTACAACCACTTTGCGAATGCTTGATTAGTCTGACTGAAATCAGTTACAAAATAGTTCGCCAGTATTTTCAATATTTGCTTAGTACCATGCGTTACTCTAGGCAGCCAAAGAATTTTGTTTTATGTTATCACTACTGAATTTTTTAAAGGTTTAGTGTGCGGAACGAACCTCAGCAATCTCAAGAATTCATTTAAATTTTTCTTCTTTCGTACAGGAATTATTATTATTATTATTATTTTACTTGTTAGACCTAAATTAGAGTACGCATCTGTAGTATGGAATTCAATTACTTCTTTTTTTTTTTAGTCGTCCTCTTCTACCTACTCCGGTTTCCCGTTTCAGTGTCGAGGTTTGTAATTCCTTTTGATCACACTGAGAGACACACCACAGTCGGTAGGACTCCTCTGGACGAGGGATCGGCTCGTCGCAGAGGCCTCTACCTGACAACAACACACAACACTCACAAGAGACAAACATCCATGCCCCCGGTGGGATTCGAACCCACGATCCTAGCAAGCGAGCTGCCGAAGACCCACGCCTTAGACCGCACGGCCACTGGGATCGGCTCAATTACTTCTATTGATGCAAAAAAGCTTGAGCGCATTCAAAGGAAGTTTTAGCTTTATGTTATAATCGATTCCTTTCCCGAGACAGTAATGGTTATAGTTATGCTAATGATCTTCAAGTACTTAATTTACGTACTTTACATGAAAGAAGACATAAACTTGATGCAAGTTTTGTCATTAATGTTTTTTTGGGTTCTAAATCCTGTCCATCTACCATGGACATTATTGGTCTACGAGTTCCCACTCGGAACCTCCGAGACTTTTCTTTGTTTCATGTTAGTTCATTTTATAAAAATTGTCCCTCCAGCCGGTGTGTAACTGCGGCAAATTCTATTTGTAATCAATTGGATGTCTTTAGAAGGCAAATTGTCACACTTAGTCAGATGTGATATTTTATTACATTATTTCAAGGTGTCCTTATTAATTATTTAAGTAATTTTTATTTGTTTGTTTTGGTTGTGTTTGTATCATTTGTGTTCTGTATATTGTCCGTTGTTATTTGTGTTTTTATGTTGTGCTGTTTCTGTAATTGGCCATCTGGCTGTTGACTCGGCACATTAATATACTAGAATTGAAATGAATTGAATTATTATTATTACTCAGCTGTAGATCGAATTTACATGTATCTGAGCTCGTATTAACACCAGGTTTTTACGGACTAAGAATTATTTTTCTTTACTCATAGATATATTTACATTGATCTATCCCCTCCTCCTTCCACGTATAGGCCTATATTGCATTAATAATAATAGTAATAATAATGCATTACTCACACAATTATTCTGCTTTTTATCGCCAATATTCTATGTCCCTTTTTCTGTTCTCCTGTAGCTCCGTATGTGACTAATGCCTTACTGACTTTACTTACCCACTTACATATAATTTGAAATAATTTATCAATGCAGTTTTATCTTCAGCCGTGTGAGGTACAAGAGCTGTATCTTCCGCATTAATTGCGATCAAGAACCAGGTAACATTTGCTGGTATATAGACGTCTTACCGCTAATAAACGCAGCCTTTATCCGCAGGGTGTCAATTTTTTATGTTACGATTTTCTGAAAGCGACCGACTTCCATTTTCGGTTCAACGTTCCGTAACTGGGAAACCAGTTCACATTAAATTTGTTGCGTTTCATCACTAAAGCAGCTGGTGTTATCTTCACTAAGCTAACCGTTTAAAGTAATATAGTTTGAATAAGCAAGCATTACGTGTATGTAGAAATGGTCTAATTAGCTGGCCTCCATTCCTAGCGGCACCCTGCTCAGGTCGATTGTTCGCGTTAGGCGCATCTCTTCATCATAGCATGTCGGGAATCAAAGTGCGGAACGCATGAAACAAATAAAAGCAAGAATCCTGGTTCAGAACCTACAAAATTACGAAAGCGTAATTTACGTATCACCTTGACTCGTGTAATTGATGTGTCATTCTCTACCGGACACACGTCACGTTGCAAGTTCCATTGCCTGAGAATATCTTGTGTTATCATGAAGAAACACGAGTTTCAATTGTGGAATTTTGCAGTTCCTCTGCAATGTGTAGGCTGTGCATTAGAGGTCTTATAGCTGGCAAGGCACGAAATCCAAATCGTGCAGCCCGTACCTTAGTCACTATAACGACTAAATTATCCCGGCTCCTTAGCTAAATAAACGCTTTAAAAATAATGAAAATGAATAGTCACACTTCAGTTTAAACATTTATCCGTGTACACAACATACTCATAACCTAAAAGTAGCCATGGATAACAAACGAGTAAAACTTTTGTATTGCATAATATTTATTTGCTATCACCTAAGCGTATTTAATGCTGTTACATTACATTCACATGCAGGCCTATAGATTTCTCGAACTGAAGATAAAAACCTCTTTTTCTGACTACCTGCAACAACGTTAAGACTCAAAATGGGGAAATAATAGTTTGTAATTTCGGTAAACTGGAAACGTCACACGGAGCTAGGAGCTTGTGAATATCACGAGGGAAAGAAGATATCAAGCCCCCCTATTTTTCCATTATTTGTTGGTAAATCCGAAAGTAATCCACTATTAGAGTGTGCTTAATGAGGTGAAGCACTTAAATCTATGTGAGATAGAGGATCTCACACAGGTGCTGCTGAATACTCACGTCGTCTGAGATGTGACGCTGTGTCGCCTGGAACCACTCACCCACGGATACAGCGTCGCATATCAGAAGACTTGAATTTTCACCACCCGAATCTCTTTCGACTGAAGTAGTATGTTCATCAGAATTATGTGGCTACTTTTTACGGAGTTAACAATTTGAAAGTCATGACAAAGATTGTGAACTGCGGCCATCTGCCACGTGTAATCTGCCATCCTAAGACTGGATAGACAGAAGTAGCCTGTATTTTATTGTATGAAGAACGTTAGCAAGATTATGAAAGTAATGAGTGTTCTTGTTATTGGAACTAAAGAAGGAAGTTCTTTTACTCACGTTTGTGAATATAGTGCACGTGTCTTTATTTACCACTAAAATTAAAACTAATACAGTCTGACGTTCTTAAATGAATTATCTGCTTTCATCTTCATGGCCTAATTCCAGTATTGTATTTGGCAGTAAATTCCTTTCAATTACAAAAATCAATTGTTATTTTTAAGTGTATTTTCATGCATATGTTTCAGGAAAGAAGTGGATTGCAAAGATCTTAAAATTCCTGTTTTTTACAGTTTGCTGTATTGAAACACTTTCGCCGTGTCAGAACTGGTCGCCGGCGGTTACAGTTCTAACCTTCTGATCAGAGCACACTACTGGACAAGTGTTGAATCCAGACTCTGCCAATCATGTTAATATTAATTTTGATACACATTTTGCTTTTCTGAGTTATTACACTTTATATTCTGTTGGTGCCAAAAATTAGAATACCACGATGGAAATCTTCTCCGCTGTGAAAACCTAAAATCTTACATTGGTACGCAATTAATCAACAAATGCGCTTTATTGTCTACAATTTACCTCCTACGTGTTTTGGCCCTCCTGGGCCATCATCAAGGAGTGTCAATTGATCACAAGGAGACGTTACAGACACAATGTTGCATATAACATAAAATCAATTCTGCATAGCTGTAAAAATGTGATATGCGATACTGTGATCTTAATTATAATGTTTTACGTCAGTAGCTTCACCCTGCTTTCATTAAAGACACATAAATAAAATACTTGATAATGACTGCGAATGTGATGGAGTGACTTTTCTGTTGGGTCACTACAACGAATTATTTTGAAACCCCGCTAAGGCCATTTGATTTACCAATATAGGCAGGTATCGAAAATATAATTTTGGGTTGATGTGTTTAAGAATTTTCAATTTTATATTTAGTGAAACTATGTTCACCCGCGCTATGAGGGCAGAGAATTTGTAATGAGTACGACAAAATGGCTACACTAGCGTCCTGAACTCTTTCCGCTGTTGCAGGCGCGCCAGAGGTGGCTCAGGATGTGCGTATCGACTGCAACAGTAATGACATCTGGGTGGCTGTGAAGACGCTGTCCGGGATATTCAGCGGGATGATTTATCCGAAAGGACTGAGCAAGAACTCAAGTTGCATGTCCGAGTTCATACATCAACGCAGCCCTGTGCGCTATCGTCTGCCCCTGAGATCCTGCAACACCATGAGCACCGACCTTGTAAGTCGCCTGTCATCAAAATCTGAAACAGCACTCAGAGTACATACACAGTAACTCACTGTTTAGTTTTAAGAAGGCAGTTTCGAGTAGCTAGGCCCCTAGCGCAGCTTCACACGTATAACTTCATAAGCACATGCTGTTTCTGTATATCAGTCACCCTATCAAGAGCCCTTGCGTATTTCCAGCAAAGTTACGGCACAGAACCCCACGTCGCAACTGACATGTAAAACAAAGCTTACCACATTAACAAAATGTTGCTCGACTAGCACCGTAATGGTTGCCTTTATTCGTATTAAGTTTTCGATTCTAGTTTTGAGGTTCTGATAGGCCATGGAATGAGTACATGTTTGATACAAACACAGTAACTTGTCTCTTTTTGTGTGTCTGCAAGCTGCGCAATCCACGTCGTGCCAGATAATTTATCCTATTCCCAAGACCTTTATGGTGAATTTATTAAAAGGTTTTCTTATAGTAAGGAATTTTAACCGCATACTCAGTCCCATAAATGGTTGAGGAACCTCATGGAAGGAGATAACACGGAGGACCGCAATGTCGATGGGAGGCTAATATTGCAATTGGATCTTAGGGTCAGAGGTTCTGGTGATCTGGATTAGTCAGGGTGGAAGTGTGGACTTTGTGGTAACCGTAGCGAAGCTGCATGTTTTATAAGTTTCTGGTATTACTTGGATGGTTGGCCGATCCCGGTTGCCGAGCGGTCTAAGGCATATATCTGTGGCTTTTCGCTTGCTGGGATTGCGGGTTCTAATCCCGTGCGGGTACGTGGATGTCTGTCTCTTGTGAGTGTTGTGTGTTGTCAGGTAGATGTTGCTGCGTCGGGCTAATCACTCGTCCGGAGGAGTCCTACCGAGTGTGTGTGTCTGAGTGTGATCTCGAAACATCAACAATGAGGAGGTTGTCGAGACATGGTAGAGGGGGGGGGGAGCAAACCAACTTGGATTGTTGAGTACTTTAAGCGGGAACATAAAACAGCTTAATAACCCTCTGTCATGTTTATGTTTGTTAAATTTGCAGATAGGCTTATGTTTATTAAATAGTTACCTTGTGAAATAAAACAAGAAGCAGTTACCTCAGGCTTGCCCACTCTGCAGGGCATTGCACACAGAGGTATGGGTATCTATCGGTTGTCAATCAAGGCGTTAATATCTTAGCTTCCTTGTTGGAAGAGAATACTTGACTAACAATTGACTTTAGAAATCACGAGGTTAATAGTGTGCACCAAAATAAACTCTCTTCCTGCCTTGGCCTTTATTTTTACATTGGCCTACGCGAATATCCTGTCAGTTACTCTTAGCTTGTCTTCTGTGGCAGTTCAGACTTCACTGAAGTCTCGCAGAATGCAGAAATTCTGATTATTTCGTAAGAAACACAGAGCACTTTGAGAAATACCTTGTTTACATACTGACATAGCATAGGCCCGTGCTGTTGTGTCGTCTAGCTGTTGCAACACAGTATGATCAATCTTAGTAATTCAGTCAACAAATACACTACACTGCATTGACACACCCAAGGGGGGAGCTGCTGGGCTGCAGCCCCCCCCCCCCCCCCAAAGCGAAATAAAAAAAAACAGATTTTGTAGACACAATGATATCAAAGGTTTTACGTGATTTACACTTTAGCCTAAATCAGCCCCTGAAATCGGCTGATGACTAGTACATTGGAATATTGAAAAATGTAATAAAAACTTACGAATATGTAGATTTTCTCTTTTTCAGTTAGTTTTAATTTTCCCTGTAACGTAACTAGATGTCGGCTTGGAGATTTTGACATGATTTTCGTAACATAGTTTTTAAAATCAAACATAAATTACATGTAGTCTCAGGGTCAGCCCCTCTCAAAGAAAAATTCTGGGTGTGCCTGTGCTGCACTGGGAAGCGGCCGAAATATGTAGCATGCATATTGTACACAGCTAGGGGTTATTTTCCAATAAAGTGGATTTGTTAGTTTAATTACTAACATTGTACAATAAAATACACGGTGATCTGCAAGACTATAAGACAGTCCGATCAATTACGGAAATTCCGTAAAGTCGGTTGGTGTTTGGTTATTGTATGATGCTGTAAGAGTTGTTTCAGATTCAGAGGTATCAAATGAAGATGACTCATGAAGAATATGGGAGATTATTTGTAGCGTGTTTATGATATTTTCCCGCCGTTTGTCTGGAGCGACTGAGTAAAATCAGCAAGAATTTGATAGGAGATGAGCCGGGATTTAAGCAAGGCACCGGTGGGAATTCGAAAGTTGCAAACGGCGATCAGGAAACGATAACAATAAAGAAAGAGTTCCCCATTCCAAAATGAGAAATCTGTTCAGAGCGCGGTGGGCTAGAATAATTTCAAATTGGCATGATTACCTTAGGCCTGTTATACAGTGTAATAATACTCTTTTGTAAAATTTCTGCTAGTGTCGGCCTTCTTTTCTACAACCTGGGAGCCGACAAAGGTATAACTTTATGTATAATTTTCGAATCACTCTTTAAAGACATTCGTAGGAAGATGGTACGTAGGCCTACTTGTGTGATATGTCACCATAACAACTTTTACGTGGTGCATATGTATTATTACCAAATGGAATAATAACTATGAATTTGACACTATCATAATCTGATGTTACACTCTGCAACAGAAGGTACGAACTCCAAGTTCCGTGTTCCAGTACGAACAAGCAGGTACGCTCTAATTTAGTTACCATACATTTTGTTAGTTTCCTTATTCACTCTTTGGTAGAACTAACGACGCCTTCAATCTGCCTTTGTTATAGCCATATACAGGGCATACACAAACGAATGGTGCGGTTTTAATAGTGTTCACTATTAAAACCGCACCATTCTTTTGTGTATGCCCTGTATGTAGCTTCAAATTATAAGAGGAATATTACTGACGAGTTTGAAAATATTTGGTGGGCCGGGATAGCGTAGTCGGTATAGCGACTCGCTACGGGGTGGACGGTCCCGGGGATCGAATCCTGGTGGGGGCGAGATTTTCCGCATCAGACCAGACCGGCCCTGGGGCCCACCCAGTCTCTTACACAATGGGTACCGGGTCTCTTTCCCGGGGGTAAAGCGCCGGGGCGTGTATTTGACCACCCACCCTCATCTAGTAGCAGGGTTAAAGAAAGAGTAGAGCTATACCTCTACTCCCCCTCTGGGCCTTCATGGCCCGTTCTAGGGAGAATTTACGTTTACCTTTTGAAAACTATTTGCAAGAAATCCGGTCGAGTCATTTCCAGGTACTGTCATTTGCAGGCAGGACTTTACAAAACCACGAAATAATTTGGTCTGAATAGCCTGCCCACAAATCGAAGCCGTTGCCTGTCTCGCACACATTCAACCTCCACTTTCGCTGCCTCCTATCTGAGAAGTTGTCATGACAATTATATTGGCATTAATGACAGGGAATTTAACAAGTATTTGTACAAAGAGAGAGGCTTCCAATGTTAGCCTTTCTTGAGAAGTAACATGACAGCAACGTCATTTTTTTCTGAAAGTTATCTCGGATCCGCACACGCAGTCAGCAACGGGAATGTTGTATTACCGATTAATGGTAAATAATTATGGAATGGCAGACAGTAATTTGAGCCGGTTCAATGCTCTTAACTGCCGAGTTCAAGGGCAGCGTGACCCGATAGTCTGCACCCTGCTCGTCGTGTAGGTGATGCCTGACTCACTACACTCAGGTCTACTGCGATAGCTGCTTGGAGCACTTTACAGACGAAATGTATCCACAACCTTCTGCTTCATTGTCAACTTTACTCAGCCACTCCATGCGAAGTCTAGCGATAACGGCGCATTCGCCTTGACGCATGTGCAACCCTTACAGAAATGTGCTGCTTCTGGGGCAAGCCATGTATACAACACCACCCGACTTGCAGATTTAAAACTTGTCTCCTACCTTCCTGCTATAGCGATTGTCAAGTAATTACTTGACTAAAAGGTTTCTATGCATTCTGTCTCTTTTATCTTCTTTATAAGTGACTTTTTGTACTGTTAAACATGTCTGTTTCACTTTACATATTGAGACGCTGTCACTGTTCTTTATTCCAATCCTTGTCCCTTTGTTTTACATTTAATGAACCTTACATACTTGCACACAAACTTCGATGACGACGCACGTGACACCTCCCCCCCCCCCTCCCCCAACATGCAGGAGAGTCTTTGTAAAGAAAGGATAATGAACGCAAGAGAATGATATGTTGAAAATGGGCATTCCATTTTGAAATTGCGGGAGGGGAAGAAAGTAAACTTGTACATGAGGCGAAATTCGGCGTGGATTCGAGGGTAGTTGTATGGGTAAGAGAATTCCTTTTGAGTCGTACGCAGAGAGTCAGGGTAGGAGGGCAATTATCAGAGGAGGTCAGAGTAACGTCAGGTGTACCGCAAGGAAGTGTATTGGGCCCACTTCTGTTCCTAGCGTACGTTAATGACATTTGGAGGAACATTGAGTCAACTATTAGACTTTTCGCAGACGACTGTGTAATATATAGGAAAATTGTAAATAAAAATGACAAAAAAATTTTGCAGATAGATCTGGACAGACTGGGAGAGTGGGCGGTTGAAAATGAGATGAAAATAAATCCAGGTAAAAGTAAGGCAGTTAGTTTCACGAGAGCTCGGGTGAAGGATCAACTAAGTTACTCTTTACGGGACGAATTAATTCCGGAAGTGAGCAGTTGTAAATACTTGGGAATAATCTTACGCAGCGATTTAAGCTGGGCTGACCAAGTAAATTACACGGTGAGAAAAGCTTGGAAGGCACTTCATTTCATAATGCGTATTCTCAAAAAGGGAAATAGTAATACTAAAAGTTTAGCCTACACGTCACTAGTGCGTCCTATTCTTGAATATGGGGCTGCTTGCTGGGATCCATACAGGGAGGGACAGATAAATGCGTTAGACCGGGTACAACAGAAAGCGGCTAAATTTGCAAATTATACGACCGATTCGAACTGGGAAACTTTGGCGCAGCGCAGAAAGACAGCACGCTTATGTGCTCTCTTCAAAGCATACACTGGCGAACGGGCTTGGAAGGCTATAGGTGACAGACTACAAAGGCCACACTATCTGAGCAGGGTTGATCATAATCGGAAAATTAGGAACAGGAAGCAAAGGACGGATATCGGGAAATTTTCCTTTGTAAATAGGACCATCCAACTCTGGAACAAACTACCTGCAGATGCTTTAGGGACTTTCCCTTGTAAGCCGAGTATTTTTAGGAAGAGGGTTAGGAAAGTGATAAGTGAGGTGAAGTGAAGTGAAGGGTATAGAGGGTGGGGAAAACCATCTAATAATGAAGTGAAGTGAAATGAAGTGAAGTAAAGGGAGGCAAAACGGGGAATGCCGTGATGTGTATATAATCGTAGTGAAGTGAAGGTCCTGTTAAAATGAGAGTGTATCACTTTTTCAAAACATGGAATTTTATTTTTGTATAGCTTGGTTGACTCATTGCTTGGTATACCAAATTACTTTAACTCTGATTCATTTACGTTAGGTTTTAGGTTAGGCTTAACAACTCTTTCTTTTTGCAGTATGTGTGTTTTGTTGTTTTTGTATTATTTAATGTGTGGATGTTTTTGTAATGTGTGGATGTTTTTGTTAAGGATTGGATGTTTTGTTAAGGTGTGTATGTTTTTGTTAAGGTGTGGCTGTTTTTGTTAAGGTGTGGATTGTTTTTGTAATGCGTGTATGGTGTTTTAATGTGTGTACTTCTACTTAATGTATGTATTTTGTTTGGTAATTGTGTATAGTTTGTTTTGTATTGTTACTTTTATGTATATTA
The DNA here is from genome assembly GCA_021186555.1 of Reticulitermes speratus. NCBI lineage: Eukaryota > Metazoa > Arthropoda > Insecta > Blattodea > Rhinotermitidae > Reticulitermes > Reticulitermes speratus. The sequence goes on from JAJKFL010000002.1 coordinate 32,209,592, forward strand.
TATGTCCATTTGTATTGTGTGTACTAGTGTAAGGACTACTGCCACCGGGTGAAAACCCAATTGCAGTAAATAATAATAATAATAATAATAAATAATAAAAAAACGGGAGACGGGACCGGACCGTCATCGACGGCGCTGCATCGGCTTAGGCGCGAGAGGCTGTAAAGAAGAGAATTGCACACCGTCCGTAGGCAGAGAATCTCGCACAGTCCCCACGCACCATTTCTGGCCATAACTATTAACTTGGACTGTAAAGACGTATGGGACTAACGTCTGACGCTCTTGGGTTGAGGGTTAAGTTTCGACATGTTGGCGGTTTAGTCTAGTCCTCTCCTCCGTCGCCCGTCGTTGACATGAGGAACGACAGTTGTTATCCTTGCCGACGGAGGTTCTTCCATGCACCATGCTCTCCACATACCGTACTGTAATTACGTCGTATTAGCCTTCGCAGTGATTCTGCGAGTTTGAAAAGATCGGTAACACTTGCTAAGTCAGGTAAACCGAAATTGCGACCTGGTGGTTTGCGGAGCCAGGGTAGTAGGCTGTAGTGACTGGGCTATGGAGAGGACGGTCAAGGATTGGTCTTTCCGATTTCCTGCAGGGATAAGAGATTTTTCTTTTCTCCAAAGCGTCCAGACCGGCTCTGTTGTACGGCCATCGTCCAATTGGTGCCGGGAGCTCTTATTCCGGGGGTAAAGCGGCCAAGACGTGAAATGACCACACACTTTTACCTAGTGCCTTCATGGAATACATAGGACACAATGTTACCTTTGACCTTCAGTTTACAAAAATGGTGAAGTTGCGAATATGAGCGTCAGGGCATTTAGTGGGCCCATATCAGAAGTACATCGAACACAGGTAAAGGCAGGATTTTTCGCACCCGTCCAGTCTGGCTCTGGGGCCCACCCAGCCTTCTATACAATGAGTACCGGGTCATTCCAGGAAGTAAAGCGGCCGGGCCGTGGCGTTAACCACCTTTCCCCATCTAGCGCCGGGATTAAGGAAGGAGTAGTGCTATACCTCTACTCCCCCTCTGGGCTTTCATGGCAGGTTATAGGGTGAACTTTACCTTTATATCATAAGTACAAATATTTTGCTTGTCCTTGAATATCATATACTTTGTTGTAACCTGACAAGCGAGTCTAGAAAACTGGTTTGCTTTGTTTTGCAACAACCTTATAGGTTCGCCCCGTCATCGTATTGACACAGAGGGCACAAAACATGCTTCGTAACTGTTCATCTATTGTTGCTAGTTGAAGTTCTGAACCAGTCAACAGCGAAAATAAAAGACTTAAGATGTCGTCAGGTGGCAACACATCAGATTGGCATATGGACCAGCGTTTCTTTTCTTAAAACGTGTTCTTAATTTGAAATAATTGTTTGCTTCCTGCCTTTCTTTTCACTTTCACCGCTGCCTTATTAAGTGAATTGTCTGCTGAATGAAAGTTCCCGCTGACTTCCCATAATCACAGTTCTAAAACGTTTCCATCTTCCCGCTTTGCCGTCTCGTCTGTTCAGAGTTCTAACTTGCCGTCTTTTCAGTGTAAACTAAATTCGAATAGGGTAGAGCATTTTGCTTAAGATTTCATACACGCGAGTGTTGGTAGAGCGCTGTGTGATTTAATTATTCTGCTGCGGCAAGTCACCGTTTGCAGATTGCTCCCTCTTGCTCACAGGAAAATAAACGCATGGACACGTTAGAAATAGACGGACATTCATCTAAATTATTGGATTCTTATCTTCACTGCAGCTCTCACAACTTAGGTTCTCAAAATATATTCTCTAGCCCATATACAAAACGTTAAAGTGGGTCAGTTTTTGATCCGCAGATATGGCATAACTATAAAGTGAAAGAGAATTAAATATTTATTTTAATTTCACAGTAACGTTCAGAAAGTCTGGCATGTTGATACCCACGTAAAGGCTATTTCGCACCCCAGGTTAAGAAATCGTGATAAACCGTATGTGAAAATTCAGTTCCTACCTGACAGAGAAAGCTCCACCTTCATTAAAAAGGCCAGTCACTTAATGCTCTAGGGGGAAAAAGGCGATGCTGGCTTTGACAGTGTTTCGTAACACGTAAACACACTGTGAGGGCACAATACAGAGTTATAAGTGTTACAGCAGGCGGCACGTACAGTAGTAACCACTAAGATTTAAATGGTTAAAACACTGTACTAAGTTGCTACGTGTACCGTCTACCTTAACGTAAAGAAACTGCGTTTACCCACAGCGTCTATTTATGGTTTGCGTGTGAGCTTAGAAATAAACAACAATTATTACTCTAAACAGCTTTATCCATGCATACTTTATGAGACAAACACAGTTTTGATGTGAATACGTCTTTAAATTCGGTCCGGTGTAGGGGGGTCTCTACGAAAACTCTAGCGACCAAAAAAATGGCAAGATTTGTCGCGCTTATATCTCGTAAACTATAAATGATAATGTAATGATTTAAAATTTGTTGGATAGAGGGTTGATGTCCGTATCTAAAATGGTGGGTAATGGGAGTGTGCAGCGGTGAGGGGGGAAGGGGTAGCGCTTGCGCGTGAGCACTGTAAATGGCGACGCCGCGCGGCGTTTGGGCAGTGTAACTTTGGATTGCGAAGAGAGAGGACGTTGAAATTGGTGTCGATGTGTAGAGCATAACAGGATCTACAATATTATTTAGCAATAATAACCGATAAAATAAAATTTGTAAAGTTATAAGCCGATAAGTGTGCTGAGTTGAAGAAAATTTTCATAATGTCGAAAAAATTGCAAAGGAAATATGAACAGAAATGTAAGAAACGTATATAATTGGAAACAAAAATTCAAAAGGAATCAGAAAAGCCCAAATTGACTAATGCTGAACGATGCAGATTGTATAGACAGCGTAAGAAAGCAGAGCGCGTCAACGCCGGCGCGAGTACTTCGAGTGCGCCGCTACTATGCCATATGTATCTTACTTCTCCTATCATCGGCCTTTGATAAATAAAATTATACTTCACTTATAACCACCAAGAATTTAATCATTTACATCTTACCCTTCCTCTAATAACACAAAGACGGATTCACGCCTTAAACGATTGCGGTTGTGTCCCCGTACACAAGCCACGAGAAGTTATAAAATCATTTCATAACTTCTCAAAACCGACAGTCTGTTATTACATTTACGTTACATTGTAAAGTGTGCAGTCATAGGAAGTGAGGTTGTGGGAGGGGACGAGGAGGTGGCAACCTAAGCCTCGCCTAGGGCGGCAAAGAAAGCTCTGAACCGGCCTTTGGTGTTTGCTGTGCGTTTTGGTTATTGCAGTGTCAGGAACTAAAACTGTTGTAGCAACTGAAAAATCTTGCTTTCAAGTTCTTCGTTTATTACATTTGTGTATGTGGTGTGAAAGTGTTCGACCATATACCGGACTTGCAAAATAATTACATTTCTCATGTATACTGCATAGACTCCACTGTGTACGTAAAGCTTCTGCTACAATGAAAGCGAAAACCTATGCCAGCAACTCCCGGATGAAATAGGCAGAGACTGGATAGAGTACCTGGTAGTGTGAGTGACCAACACGGAGGCGGCTTGCTTTCTACAAATATGGCGCCAAGCAACTCTCCACCAACCTACGGCCTTGTCGGCCGCGTAACGGAACATGCGAAATAATGATATGCAGTAAAAGTAAATCCTGTGGGACGAAAAACTTGTGGCGTTTAAGAAATATCAACTGGTCGCCATTATTGCAATGGCAAAAGTGCGTAAGATGCTGTCCCGTCCGTATGGGATGATATTGAAAATGTTCTGACATTCTAATAAACTCCTATAGGTCTGTACATGATCAGAGTGGCCATGGTGGCAGTTTCCTAACACTCGGACATTGGGATCGTGGTTTCTAATCCTACCATGGCACATATCTGCATTTCTTCTGTTTTTATGGTGTCCTGTGCGACATGCCTGTTATCCAAGGATTCCGCCAAATTACAAACAGATTTTAAAAACCAGAAAATGGGAGGTCGTTTAAGACATAAAGGATGCGTTTTCTAATCGTGGAACCTTTCATGCAGAATTTAAATTCTGATCAGTGTGCTCACACAGCACGGATTTACTAAGCGCTTGACTGTAATAGTTAACTAGGAGCCACGTTTTCAATTTTAGGATGGGATACAAGATACATCATTTTGAGAAAGAAGGATATAAAATTATATTTCACTTTATTTGGACCAAGACAAAAAACATAGTTACTGGTTCTGTAAAGTCACATTAGGCCTTGTCTCGCTTAAAATTTGTTTTGAAATGTGTATTGGTAAGTAACACTGCACAATTTGTCCATAAATCCCCACCCACGTTGAGAACTGAAGAATTGACTCCACTGTGTAGGATATTTCTATTTCGTCCTTTTCTTTTACTTTATGCTCGTGAAGAACGAATTATGTTTCCTGCTTGTGTACTGTGCACAGAAAGGTTAAATATAAACTGGAAGATGTGAACTGTTCCTGATACTCAGGTTGTAGAAGGACTGGTTGTGGTCACGGTAGTGGCGAAACAACTGTTAGAAGTAGGGATGAATACAGTGGCAAGCTTGGGTAACATTGCTGGGCAGACCAATATATCAAGGTTATTTACTGAGATATTGGACACATGTGATCACCTATCAGTACCCCAGACATATTCTTATCTACTTGCCATAAGCAGTATGTTGGAGTTTAGTCTACATTTTTGGGTCTGTATAAATGTGTGGGCAAGTTGGTCAATGGCTAGTAGTTTAAGGAGCAGTTGTGCATTGCTCTTCCCTAGATCTTTGCACAACAGTGGTAGAGAGTCACGAAATGAGGGGACAAGTATAAGGAATGTCAGGGAACCTAGTAAATACACACAGAATGATTCAGGAATCAGTAAATTGATCAAGTAATTTTGAGGAAGTCCTGCTAACATGGAGTCAATGTGAAAACTTGAGAAACATGGCAGTTGGCAAGTAAGTCAAAGACATGTCCAGGGCCCACCCAAGACATATGGGCGCTCTGGGCAGGCTAATATTTTGGTGCCCCTTCAAACCGATATTCTTTGAACTTTTACGGCCTATAACAGGGCTGACGAAATGTTTTGAGGGTGCATACCAAAATTACGGATAACTTTCAGAGAAATTCTTATGCGTGTGGAAACCCGAGTTTACTAGCACCATATTTCCAGGTATTCCAGTGACGTCTTAGCACCATTTAGAGGTTGGCGCACAGCGCAGCTGCCCAGCTGGCCCGCCCCTTAGTCTGGCCCTGGACACATCACGAATAAGGGTTTACACTGAAGCATTTTACAATTAATTTAGTGTAAAACTAAAATATTGTGACTTGTTGTTACTCAAATCTATTTCATTAACATGCTCACAGTGATAGGTTCCTCTCGAATCACTCTGTATCCTGTATTTTCAAATTCTGAAAACACATCTCATAAGAACAGTGTATTGAAATATGAAATTTAATCTAAGACAGAGTCTTTGGCTCTTTTGTATGATAATTTAGCAACCCCTAACCTACCACTAAGATCTTTTGAAATTTTTTTCTTAAAAGAGTTGTTGCAGTAGTTATGCTAAACATTTTATTAACAATGAACTGCATTTGATTGTGCTGTTTGGCAGTCTAAATAAACTCAGGAGATTACAGCTAGATGTGTGTATAGTTATGTGACCTGAAGTCTCCAGTATCTTCACACTTAAGATAACAACATAGTTGCACCATAACAGGAGGACATAGAGGGGAAGATGGCGAGGCACCAGGCATCCTAGTCCCTGGCACTTGATGAGGTGATTGGTCATTCTGACACTTCAGCAGCCCCAAGAAAACAATAGTCTTAGAGAACAGTGGTTGGGCCCCAGAAAAGTTCTGAGTGTGGTGATGAAGAGCCAAAACTAAGCACATGTTTCTGGATTTGAATACCAGTTCTGTAGCTTGTAACCATGCACCTTACCAATTAAGTTGTCATGCTATAACTTTAGGCTAACTTTTTATATTCCTACAAAAGCCAGCCTCCTTCATGTTAAATAGTCATCTGTACATTCACTGTGATATTTATTTTGATGTTACAGTCTGATGGGGGCATTGAATACTTCAATACAATTGTGGTGCAGCCCCACCTTAAGCTAGTGACAAACCAGGGCCGTGGTTTCCACATCCGCTGTCGGTACACCACTAAAGATAAGACAATCTCCAACAATGTAAATGTCAGGTGAGCATAATCAAGGCTATGTCTTGACTCAAATTCAGGGCACAAGAGGAACAAACCCACAATTTTGTTAATATTGTCCATATGATTGTTGGGATAGTATCTGTCTTCCTGGCTGATGTATGTGGTGATTTAACATGATTATGAGTGACAAGTTACACTGGATGGTAGAGTGCAGGTGTCAGATGGAATTGAACTGAATGCTTCCATAATACAAAGCACGAATGATATCACTCATACCACCCAAATAGCACAAAGAATAACTTTTAATTCATGAGTTTTTCTTGGGAATTTCAATAATTGAAGGTGAAATGACTACACTTTCTCGAAATATCAGGAAGCAGTTACCAGTAATACAGCAGCATATCCCAGAAGAACAGAAACCTCAGCATTTACTTTGTTACATACCATTTCCAGGTAGTTGCAATAAAAAAATCCTTGTGTTGGAAGTATGAAATGCAAGGAAGAAAAATTAAAGAGATCACAAGTGTATTTACTTATTATTTTAGTATACACTCAGAAGATTTTACTATGTCAGAAATGGAGTTTCAGTCCTAAGTAGGAGTGACCAAAATATTTGCAGCTCTCTATCAGAAAAATTCCATTACATGTATCAGGCTTTTTGTAAATTGCCCTTAATTACGAGTATATTCATTGGGCACCTGGGATAGCATAGTTGGTATAGCAACATGCTACTGGCTGGACTGTCCAGGGATCGAATCCTGGTGGAGGCAAGATTTTCCATGCTGTTCAGACTGTCTCCAAGACCACCCAGCCTCCTGTACAATATGTACCAGGTCTTTCCCTGGGGTAAAGTAGCTGGAGTGTGGTGCCGACCTCCTCCTAGTGCCAGTTTGTGAATGGATTGGAGCTACACCTGTGCCTCTCCTTTGTCACGAAGTGACGTTTACCTTTACATTCGGTGACATGCTGTGTTCCTTGTGATGGTTTATTTGAAATGGAAAATCAACAAAATGTATTGACAACACTGATGTATGTGTAGCATGATGGATGCAACAAAACTGACAGCAACAGCACCCATGCCAGGCTGCACCATGAAGATTTTCTATGGAGATCCATCATTGCATGAAGTAGCTGAGAATGTGAAAATTGGGGACCCCTTGACCCTTGTCATCTCCATTGACCAGCAAGATGTGTATGGGCTGCGGATATCAGACTGTCTTGTGAGGGATGGACTTGGCTGGGGTGAGCAGAGGCTCATCAATGAAGAGGGGTGAGTTTCTTGTTATCCACATTCTCATACACTTGTTGTTCAGACATATCGGCTTTGAAATCATCCTACTCTCTTATATAAACTTTTGTTGAAATTTAATGTCTTGTTATCTTTGGTGTTTGCTAGTATGAGGAAATAGAAACCTTTGCTGTCACTTAAAATTCACACATGGAAATTATGAATTGCCATGAAAATCTACAATTGTAGAGGGGCTTTGCCTTAGCTGAAAGAAAAACAAAGTCTTCAGCATGCTAAAGGACTAAAAATTCCTAGGAACTTCTCTAAAACTCCAGCCTTTCTAAAAATGGAGTAACTGAGAATAAAACATTCATTTCAACGGTAAACAGAAATTGGTGTCTGACAATTTGCTCTTCAAAAGGGTGACATTGGTAACTTTTTAATATAGCTCTGTTTTCTAAGATTTAATGAAGAAATTTTTGTGTTTGGCTGTTTGTTAACCTGCTATGGAAAAGACGTTGAGATTTCACTGGATTATGTCCTGGTCCAAAATGTTCAACTAATATTTTTTATTGTAATATTTCTGCATATTTTGAATTTTTATGACTTATTTCACATCCTATTGTCACTTTGACTAAGTTATAGATCTTAGAATGTATTCTATGATAGTCATAAAGCACTGGAGGACAACATACATAGTGGATGTTATGGAATATTGTAAAACAGGGAAAATTGTGAGGCAGGTGCAAGATGATGTGCACCCTTAACATCAGATGTAGAGGTGACTGCATGAAATTCTTGGGTTTCAGATGTCCTATTGTGATCATAATTTTATGACACTGAATAAAAAATCTGCACCTGATAGTTGATAATATCATGTTCCTTTTCCCAGATGTCCAATAGACGGAGAGATCATGGGCCAGTTCCAGTACAGTCCCAGCAAGACAGTAGCATCTGTCCATTTCCAAGCACACAAGTTCCCATACACAGCATCGGTGTACTACCAGTGCAATGTGCGGCTCTGCCTTAAGGCAGATCATGGCTGTGATGATGTGGTGAGAATTTCAACATTATCCATCGCTCTTGAAACTTGACCTGAAGGTGTTGCTACTGAAGGTCTTTTGAAGGCATTGTTATATTTCTTTACTTAATTCTTACAGTTTTCTTATGGAATTATTCCTCCAAGAATGGAGATGTGTGCATTACAAGTACAGTATTGCTGACTAGTCTCAGATGTGAGGTTTACAACAGTACAGTTCCCAATGGCTGTGTTTGGTGATTCTGTAAATCATTATTTATTATAGTGGTAAAAGTAAGGTGGTGTTATATTGTTTATATAGAAAAAGTGCTGCAATAAACCTTGAGTTGTTAATCTCATTAATGTGCGCTGAAGTATGTAGAGAAAAGGATCCAAAATTGTAATTTTTTAAACAAAAGTTATAGATGATGCAATCCTTTTGTTCTTCAGTCAATTCACATATTGGTGGATTTCATATAGTTTTTAACATGAGTCAATGGAATGATGTTTTCACTATATACATTACTCATATCAGTGAACTTGCAGTGGTCTGTAGGCAATGTTAGTTTCAGTCACTAATGTACCATTTATCTAGTTACTACTCACATGGATCATATTAGGTTTTCATGTCATCATCTGAAAACTTTACTGTATGGCCTGAACTGCTTGCTGAATATAATATAAACTTTGGTTGCCATACAGCCTCCACCTTGTGGAAACAATGCTGTGGGACGAAGGCGTCGTGATGCCGATACTGACAAAGATGGGGGGACTCCAGCCACAATTGAGGTGTACAGTGGTCTGTACGTCAATGAGGCTACAGATATCAAAGGAGATGTCAACGATGATATTGCCAGAGAAAAGGTGATTGGAACTTTGTTGAAATGAGGGCCTAGTAAAACAGAAAAATAGGTATCAGTTAACTTGGGTAATTAAATATTCCAGATTTTCTGGAGTGGAGTGATACAGCGTCCTGATAAATTTATTCCAAATGATACCTGCCACATTTTTTAAAAATTTTAATTAGCTTCAAATTATGACAATACTGTTTACTACATAAACCATGTTATCTGTATAGCGTTGAATGAGAATTGACAGGATGATTATGAATGGCCAGTTTGGAACATTGTGGGGATAGTAGTAGACTTTTCTAATATTCTTGTAGTATTTGTTGGAGGGACTGAGGAGAAGCCTGAAAAACCTGTAATGTCAACCAGGTTTCTAGTTAGGATTCCAACTGATACCGCTTGAATACAAGAAAGAGTTGAAACTGTTATACTTTGACATTTAGTTGGTTTTGGGCACTTTCTATTTTAATACCTCTTGTTTATCAGGATGCAAGTTTTGGAGATGGTTTTGATTTTAACCAAGATAACAATTATGACAGTATTGACAACAGTGACATCTTTATACAAGGTGGCAGGTTAACAGTTCTTGGTGTTCATAAAACATTTGTAATTTAAGGGCATTAGGTATGTTTCATTATTCCATTGGTGCCTTTTGATGTAACCAGTATGTTTGGCATAAACATCACATTTGCCATATGATGTACTCACTAATTCAGAATCACTGCTGAATTTGGATGCTGTCTGCATAACCAGAAATTCCACAAATGTTTGGTATGCTATGACATGAAATACTGAGGCTTGTTTCATTATTCATATATGCTGATTATGCCTTGCTGTGGACAAAGTTTTCTATCCCCTACTAAATGTTACCATAATTTACCTGTGCTTCTGCCTCATACAGACTCTTGCAGCTGAGTCTGTATATGTTGAGTTGTTTTCTTCTGTCATTGCAGAAGTATTTATAACAGTTTGACAATGGTTTTTACTTACAGACCTGGTCTTATATATCATATTCATTCCAAAAAAGAGTATGTTTAATTATGCATGCTTGCATTTATATAATGCATGAAAGGCTGTCTGAAAATGCAAACTGGCTGAAGATTTAAATATACATGATTCAGAGCAAAGTTTATTCAGTTCAGACGGTGAGAGTAGCAGTTCTGTGGATAACAGTGTGCTAGATTTTAAGGGATGGCGAATGGTGTGAGTGATGGGCAATATCAGATTGTAAGAGACAGAGGGAACGTTTCACTGGTGGATGTGGGGAGCAGTCTACTGCAAACAAAATGTACATTTCTTAACAAGTTTTTAATTTGATTTCACTTTTCATAAATCAGCAACACCAACGATACTGCATAGGTCAAATATTAATCATAACTATGACAGATTTTTTTACTGTCACATGAATAAGGGAGAAAGTGTGCCTTATATTTTTTGTAGGGTTCCTGGGATTTTTCATAACTATTTCAGTAACAATTCTAGTAGTGATATTAGGAACATGTTTGTTTGCTTGCCACGTGAATATTGCTTAAACTTTTGAAATTTATCAAATTTTCAGACACCTGAGGACCCAAACAGCATTTGCATCTCACAACGCAACTTTGCCATTGGTATTGCAATTGCTGGCCTGGTTCTAATGTTGGCTGTAATTGCCGCAATCTTGATACTCCTGGCACGCCGCCGACGCAGGAAAGATGCATCCACCACTGGTAGCTCAATCTACAGTGGTCCCTACACCAACACTGCATACAGCCACAGCAGCTAAGTAAGCTGCTGGTTGGTATGCTGTGCCAGAGAGAATGGATACAACAAAATGTGTTGCACAGGCATTTGAAAGTCAAACTCACTTTCACATTCCTGCTTGCAACTCAGCCCTTGCACACTTCTCCTTGCAATGGAGAGTAGTAGCAATGGCTTTCTATGACTGATCATCTCATGTTACAGCTGCACCACTGCTGTGGCGGTATGTCTTTCAGTACTGAATCTTGCCTACAACAAATGTGACACTCACAAAACTGTGGGTGCTTGTAACTTTTCAGTTCTTCTTCCAGTCATTTATGACAGACATTGTCAATGTTAGAATTGTGCACATTATTTGAATAGCTTGGCAGACTGCCCAAGCATGAAAAAAGAATTGTGCCATACTCATGAGGTGTCATCTTGTAGTCTTCCTCTATCATTGTTACATGTTGCTAACATATTTAAAACATGTTTATTTTTATATGCTTAATTTAATCATTAACTGATGACATTTGACAACACATCTGTTGACAACTGTTATCAAGGGACTGGCAAATGTTCACACACCCAGTGAGTTTCTTCCTGTTTTAAAATGAACAAGAGATACTGAAGTTGGACATGATGTCAGTCCCTGAAAAATCAGATTAAGTGTTTTGATACACATAGATTTGCCCCACCACACAGCTATTTAAGCATTATCTTCAAACTGAGTCAGAAAAATTTGCAATGCATGCACTGTCAAAACTGGGTGTTTGGATTAATTAACTTACACGTATTATCTGACAAATTAAAAGTGTAACGTCATACATCATGAAGACAGACAAAATTTTACTCTATTTTATTAATCAATAAATATTTGATAGGATGAAGATATTGAGTGTCATGGTTATTTTTGGAAGGTGTGTAAGCAAGAAGATACTAGTGTACTCCACAATGGATTGTCAAGATTCACCTCATACAAGAAATAATTAGAATCTTCCACTTGCTAAGCCTACCATTCACTTATTCAGTGACAAGATGTCAGTACCCAAGTAGTTCAGTGGTATGTTTTGTCTCAATTGCTGCTGTGTGGGAAAGGGAGCAAGTTAACTTAACATGGGTTTGGTGGTGGGTATGTAACACTGCAGCCGCTTCTGTGCTGTTCATGGAGAGAACAAGGTATGCAAGCAGAGTGCTTGTTTCAAACAGAATTTTGTGTTTGCAGTAGGTTTCAGAACTCATTGGCAAAATCAGACTGTATTTTTCAGACACTCCTTCTTATTAAAGATTTAAGTCTTCTGGGATGTTGTGCTGTGCCAACTGGTAAATAGTTAGCGACAGTTTAAAGAATCCCAACACCTCCAAAATGTAGGTGACTATTTAACAACTGATATGGCATGACAGCCCAGAAGACTTTAATCTGAAGCACCAGTGCTCTGAGAACCTGAAATTTTGCAGTCATTTTTGTTACAGCAAGAATTCTTCTTAGCCAAGGAGGATGTTTCTAGTTTCAAAAATATGTTTTTATGCTGAATTAAGCACCATGCCATGAAGATGTGTGGGAGAACAGAGATATAATTCCATGCATTTTCAACAACAGCACTAGAGGAGAAGTGAGCAGTCAGCTTCACACTTAAATCACTTCATCCTTGGGGAAAGAGTTCCTGGTATCCAGTAGGTAAAGAGGCAGGACAATCCCAGAGCTGGTCTGGATGTGGTACATGAGAGAAATTTACTGCTTTTGCTGGGAAATGTCTGTTCATGTACTAGAATAATTTTAATTTTAAAGACAGCATAGTCAGGCTACTCAGCATGTCCTGTATCTGTTTAGCACTACTATGTATTCTGCACCAATTTCTCCATTTGAGTGGCAGTTTACTTTAAAGTAATACATACTTCAAGCAAATTATATGAGTTATGGTAACAAGAGTTGGTGTTACAATAGCAGCTTTCAGAGTGAGGTGTTACCCTCCCAACACCAAGAGGAAACCAACCATAGTAACTGACATTTAAAGAGGTTAGGTCCCTGTACATATTGATGTCATGTCACAAGCCTGAAGTTACAGTGGGACAAATATGTTGAACTGTGACTGGGAGAAGGTGTTTGCTGTGATGCAGGAACAGGCTATTCACTATAGTGTAGTTTGAATATAGGCATTAGTTCAGACTAGTCTTTTACCTCCCCTGAGGAGCTCAAACCATTGAATCAGTAATTAGCAGTATCATTTAAACTTTCTACGTCATATACAGGAACATCACCAGGCCTTACACTTGCTAACACATCACCATTTACTATATTAACTGGTGCTTGTTGAATTAAGGATTTGTGATTAGGTACTCATTTCTGAAATAAACTTTCATCATTTTTCCTGAGTGACAATGTTAAAGTTGCAAGTAATGCGGTAGTAGAAAATGTGCTCATGGGTGACATAAATTGTAGAAAACTTTGTATTTGAACTTTTAAGTGTTACAAATATGATTACATCTGAAGTGATACCTATACCATCAGATGCAGTCCACATTTGAGCATTAATCTGTTTTTCAGATTATTTTAGTTCAAAGCCTCAACTCAGCTTGAAGAAGACCAACAGAAAATTCAAATCCAAATTAAATTCTCCAGCAAGGCACCACATTTTTGTGCTGCATCGGGGTACACTTACGCACTGGGTTTTGATTTCATGCGCTTACACTTTCTCCACTCCTTGCTCCTCCATGCTGACTGCTTGCTTGTGGTGGAGGTGTTGCTACAACACACAGCATGCCTCTGGTTCACAGTCCCATTGAACTTTTGATGCCTGAGAATGCTTTGTTATGACAAAGCAAAAGTGTGTTTTAATGGGGCTCTGGATCTTTGCCATGACAAAAATATATTGTACATAGTTTTTATTGTAGTATCTAGTGTAATCTCGTGTAATGCAGACGGTGAACAGCTGCTGGAGGAAGAATTTTCCAATATGTCCTGCAACTTACTATTAACTGTTTGAATAGTCACGTTTTCAATAAACGAATAACAAACAATGCAGTTTATGTATCAGCAGTGCAATTGAAATGCTTGATGTGATGAGAAGTGTTTGTAGTTCAAGGTTGCTGCCAAGTGGTCAGTAAAACGGCCATAACCCTACGTCAAACTGAAGTACATGTGTGTGGCCATTAAGAAGGTTCCTTGGAATTCTCAAGCAACTAAATGTAGATGCTTCCTGAGAAGTTAGTACTGAAAGGGATTTGTAGTGACAAATGTTGACTAATTCAAAATAATAAACTGGTGCTTAAATATATGTTTTGTTTCATTTCCTTGTAGACCCTTGTCCTAGCCCCACCATTACTGTTTCTTTATCTCTGCGTTATTACAAATTCTTGTTCCAATTGCTGGGGCTACTGTAACAGCAATTTTTATTATAGTATCTAAAGGGTGATAGACAATACCAAACATGCACAACCTGCTAACAATGTGAATTATGTAGTCCTGTTTTCTTGTGTTTGCTATGTGGCCATTACTTGAAATAAAAGTTATTCATGTGTGGCATAGTCACTAGGATACAGACTGGATGATCCAAGTTTTAAATCCTGGTAGAAGAGATTTTTCTCTCCTCCAGGAAATTCAGATCGGCTCTGGGGCCTACCCAGCCTCCTATTCAGTGGATACTAGGGTTTCTTCCCAGGGATAAAGCAGCCAGGGCATTAAGTTGATCACTCTCCTCCATGTGCCGAGATAAGAATGAATACTCCTCTATATGCAGGGATCCCATCTAAATGAACCAAAAACTGGGACATTTAATACCATTTAGCTTGTGGGGTAAAAGATAAAATCTTTAACCCATCATGTAATGAAAAAGCAGAGTAATTTATTCATATTAATACAAGATCAAGATACAAAATTATGACATAAAAAATTAAATAATAATGAAAAGGGTACTCCAACTCATGCACCCAGTTCACTTACTGATTTTCCTGTGCCTATCAATTCCTCATTCTTTGCACTCTCAGTTACTATACATCTCTTTCTCCTATCCCTTCCTCTAAGTGGCTGGTTGATGAATGTCCTACTCCTACAGATATTTCCCCCCATCCTGAGAAAGTCAAACTGTCATATGCATTGTCAGAAATGTATTTTTATGGCTTGTAAAAACATGGGACAGTTGGCATCCTGAACTGAATTCTGCAGGACACTGGGACAGAGCTGTTTAAGACCCAGAAAACCACCCAAATCCCTACTTATATGCCTTCAGTGTGTGGAACAGGGACAACTTCACCTTTTTATTATAATTTTTATGAAAACAACACAGAACTGCACATTAAGCCATGCACAGTTTTGAGATGAGATTTCAATTATGGTAAAGTTGTCTCTGTAATTAAGCACTACTTCATGAAGTCATATGAGACAGTGGTGGTACAGCACCATGCTTCATCTCTGCACTAGATGAAGTGGTCAGCTTCAAACCCTTCCTACTTTATCCACTGGATAGAAAGTCCCAGAGCAGGTGTGGATGCTTTAGGAAAGATTAAAGGGTGGCTGACATATGGATAATCATACTGCAGCTTCTGAAACCAGTCGCTGTGGAAAGGCATCAGCATGGGTATTAAAAGGAACCAAAGTCCTGTGATTAAATTAATACTTTATTACTAGCACAATATAACAATATACAAATAAGTTCTAAATGCAGTTCTTACAACTTAACAAATATAAGCAATATAACTACTATGGCACCCACTTAGAACACTGAACCAGGCTGCAGACAGATTTTTTAAATTTCACTTAAATATTTCAGCATTTTTATTGTGTTTTTCAACATTTTTTAAAATTTAATACTGTTGTAGTTTCCATGCAAAATATCATATAAAAATAAGGTGTTTGCCATTGATATGAGTTAATGATGTTTTCACGACTCTGGCAGGTCAGAGAGGCCGGGGACAATTGATTGTCCCTGTTCTGCCCCTGGTTAGACTACTGCCCCAGAATGTTAATGTTGAATGAACATAAGAATATATTACAATTTGGCAAACTCAGCTTCTCTGACAGACATTTCTGACAGACATTTCTCCTCAAGAACAGCAGCAGACATATTGACAATGCTCCTGAAATGTGGGATATCACACAATGTGTACAACCAAACTTCACAGCCTCATCACCAATCTTGTAGAAAGGGAAACACTTGACTGGCATGCAGATCCAAAAAAAACTGCTGTACTGAGTGAGGACTCAGTCACTTACTACAGTTTTACAGCAGCTGCTGGAAACGATGTTCTCCGAGGTTTAACTTTATTTCACAATTACGTAAAACTTTTGTGACAAACAGAACAGTTTGTTAGCGCTTTACATTAGAAGTGGTCACCCAGTGGCTCAGTGTTCTTGTAGGCAATTAGCAGAATGTCTCTTCAACATCTTGAGTACATTGGCCACATTATGGATCGGCTCTTCTTTCAAAGTATTCCTTCTCCACAAGTTTGCACAACTCGATGAGGTTAGGATAGCCTCGCACAATGCTTGCAAACCGGTTATTGGGCAGCGGAGTGGTCAGAATTGTGAAGAGGTGGCCAAACACTAGTGCATCCAACTCGGTTGGTCTGCAATATCATCATGGATGAATGTGAAAGCTGTCGTAATTTTGTTAAAATGCTATGGGTTAACATTTATCCTACTGGAATGGGTATTTAAATTTTGGTGTATGATTTATGAAAATCACATTATTTCAACAGCAAAATATAGGTCTTTAAAAAGTTAATCTGTAACAAGTAGATATGTGGAGGAGCTTTGAAACCAACCTCCCAGCTAGAATGCCACAGACAAAACACATTACACCAGAACCTCGTTTTTGCTATAAAAGGTAAGTTGTCCCTGAGCACACATGAAGACATTAGAATGCGGTGAGTGATTAGCTTCATGTCTTGCCCAATTTATCCCCAGGAAAATGCCACCAAGACCCATTTAACAGCAAGCTGGTGGCACCACAACATCTCCTGAAGCTCTGGAAAAGAGAAAAATCTCTTTTTCCGCTGGGATCAAACCATGATTCTTTGATTGTCCAGCCTGTAGTCTTGCTCTACCAAGCTACCTCCAGCTTTACACCATTTAAAGTATCTACAGTGTTTCCACCACAGACTTTCCAAATCACTGACAAAATTTTGTTGGACTACTGCTCAAAACAATCCATATCACCCATTTCACAATACTCCACATACTGCACATCCCTGTATTCACCATGCATACTGAGGGAGGAGCAAAAGGACAATTGCAATAACCAAGTGTAGGGGGCTATGCATGCCTTGACACAGCTACAGTCTTGTTGTGTGGATAATCATTTTACATTAATTTCAATGATTTGAAGTCTTCTGTCTGCAAAACTTATATACCTTTTGTGCTGAGTTCAAACTGCTTATGTGTACAGTTTTTGTCCTGCATAGCCCTTAATTAATGAACATGTGATCAGCGTAACTAATACACCAAAAACCAGCATAAAACCTAAGCTCCTCTCAATTCATGAAAAGCTGGATATTAAAAACATGGTGGATGCTATTTAAAATTTGCCTTGTAAAAAAAATCATTTCCGAACTTTGCACTTCCGTGTCAACTTTTGGGAGACAGTATTCAGTCTGTAAGTGAACAACTGAGAACAGTAAGGTAGAATCAGAATTTTTGGAATAGTTCCAGCAAGAACAAGCTGTGCCTGTAAAAAATCTTGTCTTGTGCTGAAGAATGTGTTAAAATCATGAAAGAAGGTAAGACTTGAAATGCAGTTTGATGGTAAAAATGAATCACTTAATATGGAATTTACAAATAATATTCTAGTAAACTCAATGTTAATTTCAGTGCAGAATTACAAATTATATTGTTTTCAGGCTTACTGTTTTAAGAGATTTTTCCATTTAATACGCCAAATTCATTGAAATTTTCCTGAAATATCTTCAGAGGGTTTTACTGTAATTTTTTTTATTAATTGTAACTATAAAGTTATACAATGAACCTCACAACTGATCAGCCAGGACTGTGCGGACTAAGATAACAGATTTTACTATACTCTCCTACTCCAGCATCACCATAATTATGTACAGGAACATTCACCTCTAACCACAGGATTCCAGCACCATACAGTGATTAGCATCTGTTCCTGCAGACTCCATTGTTTACTGTTACAAATCATACATAAGGCTCAACATAGTAAAACAAACTTTCACTTATAAATCACCAACTAACTCACCTGTTACCAAAAAAGTAGGGTTGATTTTCAAGTCTTTCAGAGAGTGCATTGCAGCAGTTCTCAACCTCCTGGTATACCTGCGCATACCAACATGGTTGTCAGTTACTAATAAAGCCAATATATGATAAACAATAAGCTTTTTCAAAGAGAACAAATGTAACATATTTTAGAGAACCGTTACACAAACTGAAAACTAACAGCTAAATTATTTTAGTATTCATTTCATTCTGTAGTCTGTCTTACGACAGGTCCGTAGCCTCTTCCAAAGCGAGTTCTCCACAGGGTGCGATCTAGTGCTTCCTCTTTCGACACCCACAGTATAATGACGGTATAATGCATTACAGTTACCTCATCCAGTGATTTGTGCCCCCAGCCCAAAACTCCAAGCTTCTTAATCACCTGGCCACGCTTTTGCCAGGTTATGATGTGGTTTAGCGGCCACG
Organism: Reticulitermes speratus; assembly: GCA_021186555.1. Taxonomy (NCBI): domain Eukaryota; kingdom Metazoa; phylum Arthropoda; class Insecta; order Blattodea; family Rhinotermitidae; genus Reticulitermes; species Reticulitermes speratus. Next base: position 32,228,195 of record JAJKFL010000002.1, read on the forward strand.
GCAGGACAGAACCAAAGCGCGGTTTTGTTACTTCTTGCAGTGTTGTTTTGTCACACCATGTTATGTACAACTGCAACATACACTTAATAGTATTACTGGTCAGAACAAGCGCCAAAGAACAATTTAATCAGCACTTCCAGAGCAATTCAGTTCACTTGTGTTATACAGCCTCATAATGGAAAATGTCCGTTTGGGAAGAACAGATGTGACTTATGCACAGTGGTGTTCTGCTTTACTTCACCATTGGCATCGGGGAGCACCTTCAAAATAGCTAGCCTGAACAATGGGCAGGTTGTGGCAGACCAAGTGTTTCACTATCAGCATGGTCATTCAAGGGCTATTCTGTTTTAGAACCACATGGTCCATAACAACACCACACAAACCTGCCAGCTAAGCCAGACATTTTTCCAATCACTTCCTCATAACTCCATTCAGTATTTTTCTTCCACCTTTAACAAACATTTATTTCTACACAGTATATTACCATTCTGTCTTAAACTGAATCAGTAATGAGAATGTAAACTGTAAAACTCTGAAAAGGGTCACATAATTCAAGCATCTGTAATGCAGGTACTATGTTCAACACCAAATTTCAAATTTTGTTTCCTTTCATTCAACTTATGTTTAATAAAATGTTTAGTGGTGATAAAACTGCAACACAGCATAGGTCTTTCTCCTCAAATACACCACACTATACAGGTTCTTGAAAACAAGATGTCAAACACAGCATAAATGTACCTGACAAAATTTAGTATACAATTCATTTACAGACATATGACAAAGAATAATCCTAAGATTTTAGTAACAAAATATTCTTAACAGAACCCTCATAACAGGAATTGTGACTCACCTCAGCATTGGCAAGAACTGTGTTAACAAGGGACATGTAAGCTCTCATATCTGCTTTCTGTGTATTATCCAGCTTCTCTGATAAGCTGATGCCCTAAAAAACACATATTTGACTTAACCACATGCTGAATCTGACAAGAAAAGCACCAGTATTGAATCTACTTGAATAATATAGAAATCAAACTTTTAAACTGTATCACAAACTAACTATATCTAAGATAAACTGACATGTCACAGTAATTCAACATCCATATACAATGACCACTGGGCTATCACAATAGCTGAATGGGAGGAGCAATTTCCACCATGAAAAAAAAAAATTTTATTTCAAAACCTAATTAAGATACTGTCATACACAACCAAGTGATTAGTTACCAGTTTCTGTTTGCTTTCCCACACATGACAACAAACAAGGGCACTATCCTCTAAGACATCTGAGTAGCATCACGTCAGGTTTAGGTTTAGATTAAGTTTGAAAATGTCATTGTGGTTCATCTGAGATTAAAATGCAGCTGCTAGTAACACTGTGGCTGTTGATGGTATGCAAGAAGATTGCTGTATGACAAACTAAGTCACATGAAAGGGAAGAGTGAATGGGATGGGAAAATCAACACAAACTTTTTCAATCTGGCCACCACTTTACTAACCTTGTTGTTCACAAAAGAAATTATTGGATCCAATTCAGCAATAACAAAAGCACCGCACCTGATAAACGGCACGCGACCTACAACCAAAACTCACTGTACATATGTATGTATGTATGTATATAATTTCTGAAACTCTTAAACATACATCACACACGATAAAAAAACATGCAACTGAACTGAGATTTTCGTTTACCTGAAGGTGACATGTACTCGGCATTGTTCCTTGGTACGACTTCAAAATCCAGCCCACACATCTTTAGAAATGCTTGCACTGCAAGACAATTTGCATTGTCTGGCAATAATATTTGTTCTACTTCGTAAGGCTGGTATAATTTCACATCTTGTGGCCACGGCTCGTGAGCTGAAAAGCGATAGTCATTCCTGTACCTCCAAGATTACATGGATTTCGGTACTATATACTGTGGTTGAGACGTTATAAGTAACATTTAATTAACATACCTCCAAGTTCTAAAGTCAATGATTCTGTTAGTAATACAGAAGGCATTTTAATTTTGTGCAATAACCGTTTACAGCACAGCTACTGCTACACCTGACACCTATATAATCTGCGCCGGACACTGACATTGTCGTCATAATTGTCCCACGTCAAGTGCGTTCGAAAACTGCCAGAAGCACGGGACGTTCACATTATAGCACATTGATTAACTGGGAAATTTTCTGCGTCAGGTTAGAGGCGGAGGTCAGGGTATCGCATGGTTTCCAATATGTAGCCCGCTTCTGTTCAAGGCTTCAAACTCAAAAGTTTGACCCTCTCGGGCTGTTAGAGAATAAGACAGACTTCATTATTGTAATATCAACAAACGCATACAGAAAACGTGAAGTTACTTTTGGGACAAAAGCATTGCCACTCCACTTTATTTACCTACATACAAAATCCGAAACACGCGTGGGAAATGTCTACGTACGGACACAATACTCCTATGCTTCATTGTCATTGATAACGAATCATGTCCACCGTGAACTTATAAGCCCCTAAGACCCTGAAGATTGGACAAACAAGTGTTCCCGAAACGTTGGTTATACACCAAAAATTGACGCCGGGCTACAACCCAAAAACTTTTAACAAAGCATGGATCAGTTATTAGCGTTAGGCTCAGCGAACACTCGAAATCACTTCGGAGCACAGAGCATAGATGACTGCATAGAGTAATATGACTGCAACAGAACGTACTCTGAAACTTCCGTTCAATGAGGATCCAACATGTCGAAGAGAGGTGAGGGAAATAGCGTTCATTAATTTATCTGAAGTTATCTGAAATGTTGTTATTACTGCCAAAAAATGATGTCGTTTATAATAATGTTTAAAAGCATAGCTGCCATGTAAATTACTAATCTATGGGTTGAGTATTGTGTGGATGTATGTGTTAACGTTGTTACGTATGGAAGAAAGTGATTTTGGGTTTATTGTTAAATTTCAGGACGTGGTGGCTCCGCAGGAGCAAAATTTAGAATATCGTTGGGTTTACCAGTTGGAGCAGTTATCAACTGTGCAGATAACACTGGTAAGTTGAACGGAGGGTGAGTAATGTCAACATGTGGCATAATCGTTGATCTGTGTGGAGGGAGGCCTTTTAGTTTTCAGGTGTGTCGGACATTTTGAACGAACTCGTTTTTATATATGTGTGCACGAGCTACTTTAACATATTGGAAGTTTCTGCAAGAGTATTATGTTCATTAAAAAGGCAACGTAGTGGATAGGATAGTACCCAGTTACTGATTAATTTGAAGATGAACATCTTGAAATAAATCATGATCACTGTTATTACATGTTGAATTGTTTCAGGCCTATTTAACATAACTCTTATTGTATATAGTAACAGAGTGTACCCTTTTCTGTGTAGTTAGCTCCATGCACATGCAAGTAACTTTTCTGGTTTTTCAAATTCAGCTGTGCTGCTGTACTGTAACGAGAAATCAGTGAAGTGGATTTGTTAAAGTAGTTTTATGGAACAGAGCCCTATAACAATGAAATACCCACTATTGTGGGGAACCCATATTAACAAGGGTCTGTCACTGGTATCCATTCCTGAGTACACTGAATGCAGTCGGTATTGTCGTCAAGGTCTGTTTTAATATTATGTGAGGTATGCCTAGGTTTTCAAGTAGTTGCATCCATTCAGGGTTTCTGACTTTGTATTCCTTTTCCAATTTCTCACATGCAGGTTACATTCCATGCCTCTTTCAATATATCATTGATTTATATTGATATCAATAATATTGATTTGATACTGAATTTCAAGAATGCTTTACCTCAGATGAGTGTGAATCTGTTAATGTTGCACATTATATCAGAACATTAACAACATTAAACCCCTGTTGGGATAGATTTCAGTATGGCTGCTCTTGAATATGAAGCAGAATTACTGATTGCAGTGGTAGTGTGCTCATATTCACTTTATCAGTGGCTTAGTGCGTACACAATATATTGTAAGCAGGTATGGCAGTTTTGTTTGGTGGATTAACCTTTGGCAACTGCATGTCCTATATATAGGACGGGTGTACCGCTACCCCTCAGTGACTGCATTTTATATATTTAGTCCATAAATATACTTCATTTTTGGAGACCTGGTGCACAATCTCCATTTTTTTTTCCTCCATAAAATGCTATGTATTTCATAATGTTATCTTTTTTGGTTCATAAAATACATTTTTCATCAAGGGTGTGCCAAAATTTAAATGTCCAAATTCATCATCTAAAGCAGTGGTTCCCAAACTTTTTCGGTCCACCGCCCCCTTGGTTCCATATACACACCCACAGCACCCCCTACCTTTTTTAAAAAACATAAATGTGCTTTTGTTTCCACTTTTATTTTATATATAAAAATCATTTAAATAAAATTATAATAGTTAAACTTAATGTTTTATGTGTTAATCAATAAATTAAAATTTATATTTTTTATGTTTAACAATAATTCATCCAGCAGTAGTTTATTAGAAGAATAATATGTGCTTGAACAAGATTCATAAATTAAAATACTAAGAAATTTAGTTCATTTTTTATTTTTAACAAAAATTACTTTATTTGAATTTTATTATAAAAATAAATTCACTACTTGTCTATTAGCGCCCCCCTGTGATAATAACAGCGCTGCCTTCCACCTCTCATACCTATTAGCGCCCACCTCGGTAATCCCACCGCCCCCCAGGGGGCGATACCGCCCACTTTGGGAACCACTGGTCTAAAGGTTACAGGAGCTGGGCAAAGGATTTGTTTTCATTGTCTGGAGGTTGTAACATGTTCTCAAGCCATTGTCAGAACACAGTTTATACATTGTCTTATCATCCCTTGCAACCATTGTTATGTTTGTATTTATGTTGAGGAATCTGTGTGTAGATTTTGGGATCTGGAATAATGGATTATTGCTGAAGGAGGTGGGATCGTCATTTCATACTGTAGCTAAGTCTCGTTTGCTCTTGCAATGTATCGTAGCTCCCCCCTTGATGTGCAAATGCAAGTATAGTATATGGTTCTGTCTACTGAAAGGGCTGTTGGTTGTAGTGATATGTCACATAATATAGTTAGGATTTTGATGATGCTGAAAACATTTTATGAAGTACCGTAACATTTAGGAGTTAAGCTTGTCTTGATTGTTACCCTGTATGTGTTAGGTCAGCTGCCTTGTTGATTTCTTATCCTTACTATGCAGTCACAATGTCAAATCATTTGGTATGGTGTTTGTATGAATCAAATTTTAGAGAAAATAGATGTGAATGTTGTGTTAAAATTCCCAGGTTTATTTCAAAACTATGTTGTCATATGTGTAGGAGGAACATGAACATACAGTGGTTAATACAGTTCACTATAGCATTCCAGTCTGAAAAATAAGTCGTTAGCATTGAAGATCATATTTGAAGAACTGTGGCATTATGACCCCCCCCCCCCCCCGGCATGACCTCCCTGCCCGGATTGATGAAAGTTGGCCAGTTCAGGAAGTTATGGAGGACAGGCAGTATGAATTGCATATTTTCCATTCAGAAGGTTGTTTTACTGTTTGATGATTTTGTTGGTTGTCTGTGATTTCATAAAGTAAGTGTAGGTGGATTGAGTAAGGTGTGATACTGTATGAGGCATTCGAGACAGGCTTGATGGCATTGTCATTTTAGTTTACTTTTTTGTATTTCAGGTGCCAAGAACCTCTATGTAATTGCTGTGCAGGGCGTAAAGGGTCGCTTGAACCGGTTACCTGCTGCGGGCTCTGGTGACATGATTGTGGCCACTGTGAAGAAGGGCAAGCCAGAGTTGAGGAAGAAGGGTAAAGTCTGAACAGACATTGGTATAATTAGGATGGCTGGAGGATAACACGACTGATATTTACTGTCCAGTCAGGCCAGATGCGGCTTTCCTGCACCTGATAACTCGCTACCCTTTGTACATTATCATTGAGTAGGTGTCTTTATCATATTTTTGTCATTCTGTCTGCAGGACTCAAAAGAGTGAACTGTTGCTGTTCATAGCATACTGAATTAACTGAAGATCCAGATTATATGGGCTAATGAAGGGGAAAGATACATGAATAATCGAAACACATAATCTAAAATGTGTTTTGTTGGTGCACTCACAAATTTACTTACATTTCATTTAATACAACTAACTCTTATGTTGAGAAATATCTTGTACTGGTAACTTGTTTTTGTGCATGGTTTACACTCCACACAAGAATACAAATTTTTGTGGTCGCCGTAATGTCACTAACCGAACTGTCTCTGACCCCTGTACTGGAGCAAAGTGTCATCACATTGTAGACCTGCACTGTAACATGCACTTAGTACTTTCTTCATCAGTGTCATCTTCCTAACCCCTCTTACTCCTTTTTGATTTGCAGCACAATTGACATTGGGTTTTGTCATGTGCTGGAAGCCCAGTGCATCATATGTATTACATTGCAGCCATCCTTCAACATTATTTTTACAGGTGTATGCAGAACTTGTTGCAGCACATACCATGTCAGAGGATTTTTGACTTGCTGATTTTATGAGGAAACCCTTACAAATCCTTTGAAAGAAGTTTCCTGCATGATAAAGTAGGATTTCTTTGTGAACAGAAGACGATGCCTGAGAGAACACTGTACATAGCATCAACAGCCTTCCTCCCCCTCTCTTTCCTTCCCTCCCTCCCACTCCAAATGCTGTTATGTTGCTTTTACTGGCAAGAGTTCTGAGAGGAGTATATCAAGTAGATGACCTTGAGGTTCGCCCTCAGTGTGCCAGTTTCGTGACATATTTGATTTGCAAACCATCAGTTATTATATGTTTGCCACAATGGATAAGAACCCTTTTTTCAGTTACATGTAGCCCTTTCAGTAGTCTGTGTTGTTTAAGACTTCTTTCTTCTTGGAACACATTTCAGTTATGCCTGCAGTAGTAATCAGGCAACGCAAGCCATTCCGTAGGAAGGATGGTGTCTTCATATACTTTGAGGACAATGCAGGTGTTATTGTAAACAACAAAGGGGAGATGAAAGGTGAGGAGAAACAAAGTAATACATGCATTTGAAGCAGTAAATGAACATCTCTTACATTGATCATAATTCATGACCTGAAGGTATACGCTCAGAATTTATTGCCATGAACTTATAAATGTGAGTAGTCATGTGTTCATTTTACCCTAATGTCCATAGATAAGATACATATATTGTTAACCTTGTCCTAACACACATTTCGTTTGCAGGTAGCGCCATTACAGGTCCAGTTGCTAAGGAGTGCGCAGATCTTTGGCCAAGGATTGCTTCAAATGCAAGTAGTATTGCTTGATCACTCGTGTTGTACCCAAAGTTTTCTGTATAAAGAGGTTCTCAAATATACTTGTGTTTTATTTAATAATACCTGTCCATAATTCCCTTTGTCATGATCGGCATTGCAAATTGTTCAGTTAAGCCTTCACTGGCAGCTTTGGTGCACCACACATTTTTAAATTTGTATTATGTCACTGGCCATGGTGTACTGCATGTTATTACACAGCAGTTCAAGCTGCTTTCCCATGACCAGTTTCATGGTTATTGTAATGTTGCTTCACATGGTAAAGATGAAACTGTGAGCTGTCTGTTGATGTGTATTTTATATATCAAGTTTTAACTACTTTTGAGGCTACTGAAGTTAAATCATTTTTAAGGAAATGTGTATAGAACTTGGGTGGGCTGGTATAGCGACTTGCTAGGAGCTGGGCAGTCTGGGGATCTAATCCCAGTGGGGGTGAGATTTTCAGCACCCATACAGACCAGTCCTGGGGCCTACCCAGCCTTCTGTACAATGGGTACCAGTTAATTTCCAGGGGTCAAGCAGCCAGGCCGTGGCATTGACCACCCACCCCATCTAGCACCGAGGTTAAAGAAGGAGTAAAGCTGTACCTCTGGGCCTTCATGGCCTGTTCTAGGGAGAACTTTACCTTTTACGTTGTACACTACGAAGCGTTTCGTCTTTGTCTTTAGGTCATTGGTGGTGATTGTGTATATGAATGACATCTGTTGTGAAATAGGCAGTTGTGTCACTGAATTGAAAAGTCATGTCTTCTCCAGTATTGCTATGCTGGGTGAGGTTTGTGCTGCTCTCTTGCAGCCAGTACTGGGCCTGTATGAACAATCTGCACAGGTTGAAAATAAATTCTGAGCTATCAGGTGGTGTGTGTGTATATATATTGATGAATATTGATCTTGATGGTGTTCTTCCCTGTATTTCATGTTGCCAGAGGCTGAAGGTTATGTCTTGTATTTATACAAGACATTCCTTTAGTTTCCTTGGTCAAATGTCTGCTTAGCTGGCATAATGGCCGTACTCTTCGTGTTGGTATGTATTCAGAGGTCATGTTCAAAGAAATTACCTGTTTTTTATTCTTGCAATATTGCCATCTTTTCAAAAGGAAACTGATTGTAGACAAAGCACAGGGCTGCAGTTTGGTGCATGAAGGATCTTTTGTTCCTAACTCTAGTTATGACATTCAAAGTAGCATTTCACTTCTGTTTGAAGTGACAGCTTATAGTGTTCTGTATGCGTGGTTGGGGACCACCTCAAGGTACTTAAAAATCATTTATAATACATTGGAGTATTTCTGCATTTATATTGAAATATTTATTCAATGTATTGGTGGTTTTACCTTCTATAATACAAAGGGGGCTGTGCAGCATTCACTGAATTCAAAAATTTTAAATCCTCTTGCATGTAAGGATGGCATCCAGAAGAAAAATTTGAGTGTGGAGAAAGTCTGAACAACCTGAATAAGTCTGTGTGTGTCTTAATTTGTGACAGCAGCAAAAATGACAATATTGATGGTGTGTGGCACAAAACATGGCAGGGAAAGACACAAATCTGTTGTGTAGAGTGAACAGATTGTATTTTGAAGCCTACAATACAATGTCTTGAAAGAAACTGAAAATATTTTAATACACTTACATGACCATATTTTACTCCTTTGCAGCTGAAATTTGTTAGTAGTGTACAAAATGCCGTAACTGTATAATAAGTATGATTCTTTACTAGAAGGTGATTAACATAGGAGCCAGAGTTCTGCAAAATCTGAATGAAAGTGCAGTGCCAATAAGCTGTTAAGTTTGACCTACAATAATGTGAACTTCACAGAAAGATACTGCTAGTGTACTTTTCATATTGCAAGCTCCACAGCAAAGGAATCAAAGTGCAGCATTCATAATCAAATTCCGCACTCTGCTGAATACACTGTGTAGATTGCTTCAAAATAATGCACTAATTTGATTTTACACCAGTTTTAGTAAAGTGTTATATTTATTGAGAAACTATAAAATCCAAGCATGAAATATTTTAATATGCATCTATATACTTGCAGTTTACACTTAGTTTTTCACTTTTACATTTTGCATTTATTTAGTAAAGTACCATGTCTTTGGGGGAACATATCGAAATGCCTCCCGTCCACAGTGTTAAGGTTCGTATTAAATGTCCTTCGTCAAAAGTTACATTTGGTAACAACGATCATTCTTTTTCTTCCAGGTTTGATTATATTATTACTATTTCGGTGCCATTGCTGACTGGTGTGTGAACAATTCAGGACTCTGTCTGTGGTTGGATTAGTTGCTGCATCATGATGATGCAGATTGAGAATAATTATAAATGTTGTAGTATGGTATAGAGACTAGGCTGTGAGTTGGACAGATTGTGATACGATTCTTATCAGAGGCAAGAGATTTTTCTCTTTGCCTAAAGCATCCGGACCAATTCTGGTACCCAACCGGCCTCCTATTCAGTTAGTACCAGGACCTTTTCTTCTGATGGTAAAGCAGTTGGGATATAAAGCTTAGTACTCCTCTGACCCTGTAATTCATTGAATATTCAGACTGTCAGGTATCCCTAACAGGACAGACATGTTCAGACTTAGTGTCTGATAGGTTAGAGAATATATTGATGCACACTTTCAAGGTTACAGAATGTAATGGCATAGCATGAGGAACAAATTTCAAATTACAGTTTGCCTTCTGGCATATCTGTGAACTCGCATGACAAATTCAAGTGGCATTATTCAATTACTTTTTTTATAAAATTTGGAGGATTTTAAAGCTCATGGCGCTGTATAAAATTTGGAGGATTTTAAGGCTTATGTCATATACCCTGTATAAAATTTGGACGATTTCAAAGCTTATGTCGTACACCCTAAATAAAATTTGGAGGATTGTAAAACTTATGTCATATGTTATTAGTTGGTAGTAATACTTCAATACCTCCTATATTAGATTAACCTTTTAAAGACCTGCATTCGCATACGTGAATGCACATAGGAAAACACCCCTAGAAATTAATTTTATTTATTAGGCAACAAGGAAATTTACTAGATTTTAAAGACATGGTGCATAAATGTTTTATTTTCAATAAAATTCTGTTTATTTCGTAATTTTATTTTGTTCTGTTCAAATAATGTTTTTCATAAACCATGTGCTAAAATTTAAATACCCACTCTGCTAAGATAAAGGTTAATACAAGAAGAATTGTGATAGTACATTCCCACGTATTACCTTATGATGGGAAAATTTGCTTTGCTATATACTGTATTCTGCCTTTATGGAAATGTGTACCTTATGCTTATTGTGGTACGCCTGTATGCATTTACCTCCGGGCAATTGGTGTGCAATTTTTAATTATACGGAGTGCTTTTCCTCGCATGAGAGACCACCGAAAATATGGACACTACCAGAATTCCAGCGGTGGTTTTGATCAGATTTTTTCTTCCGCTTTATTACCACATATTGCCACCCAGTCTTCATCAAGCTCAAGTTCAGGTATGATTACTTCATCACTCTCTAAAATTAGCTTCCTTTTAGTACCTTCATTTTTCAAAATTTGTACCATTATGAGACAATATTATATTCTGTTGGGAGTATCACTATGGTCCAGTTTCATGACAACTTGCAAGGTGGTATCTGTACTCAAAAAGTTCTGTTTGCAGCCAACCTCCCATCCACAGTTCCAATTACAAACACTAGGTTTGTATACCGTTGTTGAATTACAAACCTGTACATATGAACAGGATTCCTTTGAAATATTTATGTTATTTTTCCACATGTAATTATACAAGTTTAAAGAGAAATTGTTGTCTGTAACTGAACATCACTGTTTCAAATGTTTGTTTGAAAAATTTCCACTCGCTGACAAATTTGGCTTAATTTTCTCAGGTTTCAGTAAAGACATGCATGTTAAATTTTGCATTGTCTGTATAGAATGCTGTGTCCATTTTCCAAACTAAATTATGGTTTAAGAGACTTTTCTTTATAATGGGTAACTTGATTCAGGCAGTGTTACTTGTAAATGTTGACGTCAGATGGGAGTATACGTATTGCATGGACATCCAACCTTTTTATGGCAAAGGGCCACACCCATTAGAGTGGGGTTGTTTGCAAGCCATACACGGAAACATAGCAATAAGTGGTATACCAAACTGCCTAAAGTATTGTGTAACTTTTATAGTAGATACATAATTTACGAATGTGGCCACTCGCTGCACAAAACCTGGCAGGCCACAGGATGGAGACCCATGACATATAGGAATGCACACAGTGTTGGTGACCTCATTTGGAAATGGAAGTCATGTGAAAGTAGCAGTTTTCCCTTGCAGAAATGTACAGACATGCCATGCAGAGCTAAGTAAAGAAATGGATGATACTGAAGAGTTGCAAGATGGGTACAGGTATTGAAAAGTGGAAGTGTTAACTGGTGACATGCATCGTGGTGGATGTTCAGTGTCTGTTCACACATACATGTCAGTGGCCCTAACTGAAAAGTGCATGAAGACAGGTGCTGGACTGAAGGAATTTGCCAAGCATACAGGAATGCTCCAAATGTTATGACAACATATAAAATGCACAAGATTGCTGCCAAGTGGGTGCCACCACATTTAAATGAGGTGCAGCAGTGGACACTATGGTACATATCAGTGTGGAATGATTTCACTGAGAAGAGGACATGTTAAATTGGATAGTGGCATAAAACATGGGCAACAGCCTACAAACTGGAATTTAAATGACAGTCCTCTGAATGGCACCAACCATGAAATCACATGGTTCAACCAAATCCATCACTTATGAAGATGATGATTCATTGGTGTATGTCCAATATGTTCCTGTTTCGTCCCATTCTACAAAATCAAACTGTATGCACAGGATTACAAATTGTATCTGCAGTAGCACCTGTGTCATATGGTTAGGAATAAGCATTAAGAACTGGTTGAAAATGCCACCATCCTGCATGATAATGGTTCAGCCAACTCAGCAGACACTTAAGAATGTTCTCTAGTGTTGAGGTGTGGGAAGTATTACAATGCCCTACCCATTTCTTTGACCTCAGTCCATGTAACTGCAATCTGATTCCAAAACTGAAGCAGCCATTGCAGGGGAAACAATTTGCAAATAGAGGACATTTTAACAGCAATTCAGTGTAAGGTGGCACAGATGTGCATGTTGGGGTGATTCCCATGGTGTTTGCTGCCTTTCCCATGGTTGGCAATAAGCTGTTAAACTGTATGTGTACAGTCAAACCCCGATGTAGTGCCACCATTTGTTTACCACAATTTGTAGTGGGAAATTGAAATACTATACAATTGGGAATTCCTGTTCACAGACTTTCATGGGTACTAAGTGGTATATTATGAGTTGACTGTATGTAGTTAGTGTTGTATTCTTGCATGTTCACTCTGTATGCCAAAATAATCATTAAGAAAAAAAGGATTAAAATACATGCGGTTTGGTTGCCTCCTACCAGTAGCTCCCGTACATACACCCCATCTGATAGTAACATTTACAAGTACAGGACATTTAAGGCACAGTGGAAAAATTGTATTAACAATTGTAGATACATTCCATATCCATGAGAATTTATGTGAATGACCGAATATGACACTTTGTAGGTGACCACCATGCCATTCAGTACAATCCTGCAGTCACAATGGAAAGGATGTCCAAACACATATGTAGCATTGCTTTAGGGATCCCTTGAACACACTCCCAAATTCACTGTTCCAAGTTACCAACTTGTCGACCTTGGTGGACTAGTGGTTAGCGTGCTCGCCACTGGACCCAAGGTTCGCGGGTTCGATCCCGACCGAGGTCGATGGATTTTTAAGGATGATAAAAATCCGGAGCACCACTTCCTTCGGAGGGGAAGTAAAGCCGTCGGTTCCATGTCGTAGATTTACGGCATGTAAAAGAACCTTACGGGCATGAATAAAAATGTTGCGTAAGCCAAATTGCCTCCATTTCTCATCCAAGTCTCCTGACTGCCTGCCAGATGGCTCTGGCGTGCACATCAGGATCGATAGAACACTAAGCGCCGCTAGCTGGCCGGTCACCAGCTGCCATGAATGCGCATGACTTAGTAACCTCGACAAGAGGAGGCAAGAGGAGGCCCAGGCCCACACAGGGCTGTTGAGCCAAGAATTATTATTATTATTTAAGTTACCAACTTGGCAGGACATGTTTCATATGCCTTGTTTTTGACATTGTGCCAAAAGAAGCAGTCTGGTAATGCAGGATCACTTAGGGTCCTTTAATGATGTGTGATACATCTTGGGAAAAATATGCTGCTTTTTTTACAAGTAATATTTCTGTAGAATGGAAAATAATATTGTGACCATTCAAAATGTTTCTTTAGTGTTTCTGTTCAATGGCAATAAATTTTATAAACCATTAGAAGTAGGCATGTGAAATTTGGTATGGAGATGGAGCATGAGCATGATGGTGATGTAAAATTATGTTGCATCCAATAAATTTAACTTGCACAGCTTTTCAGTAACAAGTTCTTCAGGAAAATGGAATTAAAGTAAATAATTATATGTAGGACAAAGAGCCCATATGTGCCCCATAACACTAGGCTTGCTGTTCATCAAGTGAAAATCAAGCTTCAGATCTTTGTTCACAAAATTTATTACACATTACATTGTAACTTGAAGTCACAGAATTCAGTTAGTGTTCACAGATGTTTAACCAGTAGCACATAAATTGGACACTGAGTACTGAGAAATGAACAAGGATAAGGCTCAGCAGTTATCAAAGAAAACTAAACTCTTTGGTAAATACACATCCTGAATTCTTATGTCACATCCAGTAAATTTAACTTACATGGCTTTCAAGTAACAAGTTCTTCATGAAAATTGAATTAAAGTAAATAATAATGATATGTAGGACAAACAGCCCATATGTGCCCCATAACACTAGGCTTGCTGGTTATCAAGTTCAATTCAAGCTTCAGATCTTTGTTCACTAAATTTATTACACATTACTGGAAAGTTAGTACTGAGAAATGAACCAGGATAAGGCTCAGCAGTTATCAAAGAAAACTAAACTCTTTGGTAAATACACATCACGAATTCACTTTAGCTATGTCCTGTTGAACCGAATCCACCTTTACCACGTTCAGTGTCATCCAATTCCTGTTAAAAAGGAAATTCTGATAATCATGACACACATAGTGACCTTAACTCAAACAAAAAAAGGCTGCTCTGAAAGCAATTCTTTCACTTCCAAAACAAAAATGCATTCATTACTGATAAGTTGCATAAAGTATGAAATACAGTGCACTGTTCAGTTTTTCCACTTATAATTTTGAATCATCTTGATCACTTCCCTGACAATCATAAGTTCCCTTACTGTCCAATAACTATCACCGGCCCTGTGATGTATGCTAGGCATGTGGTGCCATGCTCGTGATATATGCATATGTAACTGTCTAAATCACTGATGATGTTTTTTTTTCTGAAGAATTATATATCTCACTGCACTTCCATTGTGAAGTGGCTGTGCCAATGATACAGCACGACTAAGTACACAAATACATAGGTGTAGAACTAAATCAGTATTCCTTGCAACATGTAACAAAATGTTTTGCAGTGAACAGTACAGTACTCCCATTCCAACATCACTGATCCAAGAAACTTAGCATAACTGTGCCTCCTTCCAGCCCAATGAGCCGAGAAAAAGATATCCAGACAGTGGAGCAACATGCAAAATGTAAATTTATGAATGCAAAGAAATCCATGTGGGAATTTTAAAAACTTTATTTATAAAAGCCAAAGAATTGAGATCCTGCCATTATTCTGTCCCCATGTAGGGTGTCATTTGTATAATTATGCATGTGCATGCCAAGTGGGAGAGATTGCTGAAAACAATCTATCATTATGAAAGAACTGACAGGTACCAATGCAATGGTCATTACAGTAGCATCAAATTTTGCCAGACCAAGTTATCTCTTACGCATTAACATCGTTTATTCTATGAAACTGTCTTCCAAGAACTTTTCAAGTTCCTGATATGCACATTAAATGAAATTGTGATTTTACAGTATACCTCAAGGGCTCAAATATGTAAGTGGATGAAGGAAGGGTTATCTATGGAAGTCGTCGACCTCGGTGGACTAGTGGTTAGCGTGCTCGCCACTGGACCCAAGGTTCGCGGGTTCGATCCCGACCGAGGTCGATGGATTTTTAAGGATGATAAAAATCCGGAGCACCACTTTCTTCGGAGGGGAAGTAAAGCCGTCGGTTCCATGTCGTAGATTTACGGCATGTAAAAGAACCTTACGGGCATGAATAAAAATGTTGCGTAAGCCAAATTGCCTTAATTTCTCATCCAAGTCTCCTGACTGCCTGCCAGATGGCTCTGGCGTGCACATCAGGATCGATAGAACACTAAGCGCGGCTAGCTGGCCGGTCACCAGCTGCCATGAATGCGCATGACTTAGTAACCTCGACAAGAGGAGGCAAGAGGAGGCCCAGGCCCATACAGGGCTGTTGAGCCAAGAATTATTATTATTATCTATGGAAGTCACAGCTACAAATGGGAATTGTCAAATTTTGCAGTTGGAATTTCAACAGGCTTTTTATCAGCAATATATAAAACTGTATGATACTGACCTTTACTTCCTCTAGTTCAGGATAATAAATCTGTTGGCAAATAAGCTGTGCTATGCGGTCGCCACGAGAAACATTAAATGGCTTGTCAGAATGATTGAAGAGAACCACACCTATGTTGCCACGGTAATCTTCATCCACAACGCCCGCTAAAAAAAATTAGTAAGCTACTTAATATGGTCAACATTTTAGTGGAACATTTCTCAAGTTCATCTACTGCACATGTATTTTCCTTTGCTCAAGAGTAGCAGTGCCACTGTACCTTTCTTGTGGAGAAAATACAACAAACTTAGGAAAGCTAAGACATGGTTTACATTTCCACTCTAAAATTTTATTTATTTTTTCACAGATATGTACACACATTTCCATTATGTGGAGAAACTTGGGTTTTTTATAGACTGGATGAATAAACAAATTAAAAATCCAGTATTTTAACAATTTTGCTGTTGAATAAATTAATATTGAATTTAAAAGTGCTTTGCAAGCTGCAGGTTTAAATTTTAATGGCACTCTTCCAGATTTACTTTCATTAGTTTATACAAGCTGACACTTATTAAAGAAACTGAATGCCCACATGAACCTCCATGTCACAGCCAACAAACTCAAAAAATAGAGAATCTGTACTTAAGCAAATGAAATCTTCACAATACTAAAATGAAACAAAAATGTACAACTAGAAATTTTTATGTTTGTCATCCCATTGTGTTTATTAAAATATTGGAGAATTCAACTGCCATCAAACACAACTAGTGTATATTATATTCTTTATTTTGGCAACATGTTTCAAACTACAATGGTCATCTTCAGGCCAACTGCTTAAAATTCATAAAAGGTGCTGCATACAATTATGTTAAAAGACATCTTCAACATAATTGTATACAGTAATTTTTATGAATGTTATACTATTGGCCTGAATTTGACTTTTAGGTTGAAACATGTTGCCAAAATAAATATATATATCCACTAGTTGTGTTTGATGGCAACTGAATCCTTCAATACAACTAGAAATATACACAACAGGAAATTAAGCAGTCATGAAGGCATATGGAAGGAGCAGAGGTGTACCCCCATGCATTCTCAACCTTAATTAACCCCCTTAATTAATTCAAACCTCACTTTCCAATTTACATTCTGAAATTTTATTATGGAAAACAGGTCTTGTGATGTGTCACGTAAGTGTATAATGCTAGAATGTTCTTTGAAGATAAATGATATATATATATATTCCATGGCGCAACAACCCCTAGTGGGCCAGGGCCTCCTCATTATCGAGGCTTCACGATCACACTCAGTAAGCCTCCTCTGGACAAGTGATCAGCCCGACACAAAGACCTCTACCTGATAACACACAAACACTCACAACAGACATCCATGCCCCCAGTGGGATTGGAACCTGCAATCATAGCAAGCAAGCAGCTGCAGAACCACACCTTAGACCATGCAGCCACTCGGATTGGCTCACATATATTCACAATCTAAAACTTACAGACGCAGTAAACCAGCAAAAATGGCAAAAAGCAACCGAGAATCAGCGACCAGTGTATCACTGGAAAACTGTTCTAGACAGATAGATATATCTTCAGCAGAAAAAAGTGTCAGTGATCCATGCAAGAAATGTCGTGCACTGATGAAGGGAAGAGGTCCTAACACAAAGGAGGTAAATGGTTTAGCAGTTCATTTCAGAGGGAACATTAAAATTGGGGTGAAAGGATAACTGTTGGATTCAACTATCATATAAAAATAGAATTATCTACAAATGTAAACTCTTCTTGATACTGCCATTTTTGTGACAGTTATCTGGTTACCTGGGCCTCACAGATTTAACCAAAGTTTCACGTGCTACCAACTAGCATGGATCAGAGCAACAGAGTACTAGAATACTGTACACAACCCTAACCAATTAGTTAATTATCCACAGGCAATATCTAAAACTATAGACAGTATTTTTTATCAACAGAGTGAGCACAGCAGAGCCTGCAGCATCATTGGTTGCTAAGCAGCAATGACATCATCTGCTCTGTGGCGAGCAGTCTCGCAATAAAATATACTCTCTGTATTAGGACATGTTTTATTAACATATAGTAAAACCTGAATATAACGCATATACTCTTCCTTATTTACACCAACCTCCTACATCAATATGGTGCTGCAGTGCCAATCCTGAACGGGGTGCAATTCGACCGTAACATCCCGCTGGAAGTTTTATCTGCAAGTCTGTTTTTATTAACTCTTTCCCTCTTGCTGGTACCATCATATCATATGCACTACACAAATAAACAAGTAGCAGTTTAACAGGTAATCAATTACATTCTATATACCAAAGTTCGTAACTTGAAAAAGGGGATGAGGTTAAGTACATGAATTGTAGAATGCATTTTAGAACGTCTACTTACAAAAAAAACGAAATAGTATCTATTAATTCAAAACCTAGGATTGTCTTACCTTCTTAAGTCGAAACCGGCAGCTTTTGCTGATCCCTTCTTTGGTGTTAGAGCTTTCTCTGTCAGTTTTACAAAACGAAGGACTCTAGCACTTTCAGATGGCATGACAAATGACTTTAGTGAGTACGAAATAAAATAAATATATCACCAACAAATCCTTCACCTAAACGCTGTGCTATTCTTCGAACGCCAAAATGCCAGCAAACGCGCCAATACTTAACGTACCTCCGCCACCCTTCTTTTCATTGGTTCATCCGTAGAGCTTATCACGAAGTAGAAAAACATCCCCGTCTTCAACCGCAAATTAAAATTGTGGCTGGTAGGAAGCGCGTTTTTTAATAGCAAATGGACTCGTCCAAACATATACATTATATACATTAATTCTTGAAAGTGATCTACGTGTCAAAGTGCTGGTCCACATAATTTATAATACTTCGCAATATTGTTACCATATTTAATGCGTGTGAAACGTAATATGTCACCGCGGGAAGAGCAGGGTGTGTATTGTATTGTATTGTATTTTATTTGCGTTTGTTGATCGATCATCGGTACAAAACCACAAGATATTGAACTTGTCAATACATCATGCTAAATATGACACTGATAATCATCAAACAAAATACATCCATACATCAAGCCATCCCTATGAACTTTGTCAGCAGTAGATACAATCTTTGCATATTGATACAATAACAATAGATTAATTAATGTCTACAAGTGTAAGTAAAATCAAATACAGAAGTGTATAAAAATATCAGTATACAATATTACACAATCCCAATCTATAGATTAAAAAGATCCATTTGTAGTTGTTACACTTAAAACCCTCCATTCCCTGCACTACACTACTACTTCAGTTGGCAGCCTCTATAGTAATAGTAATCTATAGTAATCTGTGCTCTATACAGAGTACTTCAATTTCATGAATTCAACATTCAGGCTCTAATGCAGTTTAGGTACAACACAGTAGGAAATTTTTCAGTAGGAAGGACGACAGAGTGAGTCTAGAAGGCAGTGTGTGGTAGGGGGTAAGGAAAGAGGAGGAGCAACGTTAAAGTGGAGAGGGCTGTGATGCGCGCGCAGGCTGGAGCGACCAGTCCACATGTGTGATGACGTCAAGGAACATGGTGAACGAGTCAATGGCACGCGCGGCGTAAAGAGATGCGAACATGTATTCCGAAAGAGAGTAGATGTAGTTTGTCTTCCGGTTATAGGCGTTGAGGAAGACCTTAACATGTTTCCAGGTTCCCTCTATAGTGTTGGTGTGGGCGCCAGTGTGTGGATCCACAAAGCCGCGACACTGCTGTACTACACACAGCTATAGCTGTTACTGAATTGAGCGGGACGAGGTTGAAATATCGCGCCAAGTGTAACAGACACACAGCCGAACACGTAAGGGAACTCCCTATCGACAGATCCGTTAACTTGTGTGGGAGGGAAGGAGGGTAGGGTGCATTCGGCACCGTAATACACAGACAGTGAACAGGTAGTGTAATGAGGGGGACGAGGTTGAAATATCGCGCCGACGATAACAGAGACATAGCCTACACGCTAACCTAAGTTTGTGTATAGTGGCCATTCACTTTATATACAGAACAGAGACATAGCCTACACGCTAACCTAAGTTTGTGTCCCGTGGCCATTCCCTTAATATACAGAACAGAGACATAGCCTACACCCTAACCTAGGTTTGTGTCCAGTGGCCATTCACTTAATATACAGAACAGAGACATAGCCTACACGCTAACCAAAGTTTGTGTCCAGTGGCCATTCCCTTAATATACAGAACAGAGACATAGCCTACACCCTAACCTAAGTTTGTGTCCAGTGGCTATTCACTTAATATACAGAAGAGAGACATAGCCTACACCCTAACCTAAGTTTGTGTCCAGTGGCCATTCCCTTAATATACAAAACAGAGACATAGCCTACACGCTAACCTAAGTTTGTTTGAATAAGGGTGAGAGGGGCGAGGCCACAACGCGCCACGCAAACCACGCCCCTCAGCGTATAGGAACATCGTCACTGCACACTGGATACATAGTGGTGTACCTAAACTGCATTAGTGCCCAACATTCATTCTTTCAGATTATAATTATTTATTCATACACCAGTCTGTTCACTCTTCAGACAAGTAGTCAGCACAACAATGCATATAATCATAAGTAATTTGGATTAAATAGTAATTAAACAATAATGCAATACTTTGTAGTTTTATTAAAATGTAACACTAAGAACCAAGATCCTTATTACCAGTTATAATATTCCTCCACTGTGTAAAAAGAGTTTGTGACAAGAAATCTTTTTAAGGCCGCTTTAAATTTACAGATGTCATATGATAGTTGTTTAAGGGTTGATGGAAGATGGTTATAGGTTTTAATACCAGAATACCACACTCCTTTCTGAAATACTGTCAGATTTGTTACTGGAATATGTAAATCATGATTAGATCTTGTATTAAAATTATGAATATCCGAGTTCGTTTTGAAAAATTCTTTATTCTTTGTGAGAACAAAGTGCTGAAGGGTTTGGACGTAAGGGAGGTAAAAAAAAAAGTATATAAGAAACTAATTTAATCATGAGCTAGTGATTAATCAACAAACAGGAGTAACAAGCCTCTCATTTAGCATATCTGAGATAAATTAGAAACGCTTACAGAATTTTGAATTTGAATTTATTTGCATTGTATGAATCCAAAACAGGTTAATATATACATACATACATATATAATATATGTATATATTTTACCATTCAGTAACATGCTGCATACTGCATGAGCCTATAGAGAATGACGTCCTGATGATGGCTGAGAATGTCAGCTGAAACATGTAGGAGTATATAGAATGAATATACGTAATTGGGGTGCAGTAGTTGGTATAAATAAATGTATATAGGTAGAATTTATTTTACAAATTTTTGCAGTGTAAAGAGTTCCTCCAAAATATTAATCTATTATTCATAATAGAATGAAAATAGACACAATAAACCATCTTCAGTGCTTTCTGTGACATAAAGGGCTTAACTGATCTCATTGCATAGCAAGCTGCACTTAATTTATGTGTAATTTGTTCAATATGAATTTTTCAAGATAGTTTACTCTCTACATATAGATAAGAGAGTGAAATTATAGTTTATTCTGGAGAAAAATGGTGCAAATAATTGAAATCACACAGGATAATGTCTAGTGATATATTTTATAAATACAGTAGTGGGCCTTTGCATTCCACACAGAAGGACATTTCTTTGTTGACCCAAGGAACTATCAGCAGCTAAAAGAAGGCTCCGTATGACAGTAAATACTAAAATTATCATACAATAGATTGTGATTTCAGGCTTCCGCCACAATGTTGATAAGACCTGCGTTCTTCTGGGATATTACGCGGTGTTGTGTGGTAATTGTTTAATTAATTACCACATGCCACGTAACATCCCAGAAGAGCGCAGATCTCTAGTACGATAGATTGACACAATACACATATCCAGTTTCCCAAAATTGACTTGTATGAAGAATACAGATATGATGTGAAATGTACTGGGGTACCATGTTTGAAATCAGCATTAAGGTGGTGATGTTTGTCAGTTATTTGCAAAAATCGAAGAGTTGTATACAATTTTCAAATTTGTTATTTCTTGTAAAAGTACAGCATAGGTATTTGTGATTTTTAAAAGTTGCTGTACACAATACCCTTCAACTCCATCTCTTTCTTTGCATATGTCTATTTCATATTCCTTTTTACTTGAGATTACTTCATTCTTGAGTTATATAACTGCATTTTGTGGAAATTACACTCATAGGTAACTAGACTAGACCTTGATCTGAATTCTAATGAATGATTTGTAGTTGACTGTATTGGGGATGACCACTAACATTTGTCAGGCAGTATGGAAATGTCCATGCTAAGGATAGCAGTCATGGCTGGGATGTCTGAATTACAGGTTTCAAAGACATGTCCAGCAATTTTAAACACTGTGGTACTTTAACACAATCATTGTTGAAATTAACAGTGATTCAGTACAGGCCAGCATGCAGCATGCTGGCCTTGTACTTCTTTCTTCAGAATAACTCCCTGATGATGGCACCCTGGTGACTAAACATGTAGGAGTTTTATACTTGCTTCTGAATGTATTTTATTAAGTGCATAAGTTGGTTGATATATTAATTTTAAGAATATGCATGGTGTGAATAACGTGAAAAAAGAAAGGTTCAATAAGTTTCAGCAGGCTGCCATCATCAGGGATCCCATATAAATATATGGAGAGATTTTTTAGACCATACAATTAAAATGAGAAAACAACATAGGTATAATAGAAAGTGTAAATACAAACAGAGGAAGCTACACAATATATATAGTTTTAAATGTTAAAATGTTATTAAAGTTACCCACCTAGTTGGGAAACTGTGAAACATGGGGTCCCTCAGGGATCAGTTTTAGGGCCACTGCTTTTCATAACATTTATAAATGATTTACATTGAAGATTAATACGATTTCAGAACCCATACTATTTGCTGAAGACACTAGTGTCATTATTTCTAAAGATAATTATGATCATTTTAAACAGGCATCAAATCTTGTTCTGTCCTATGTGTGTTAATGGTTTGATGATAATCAATTGGTTCTAAATATGGAAAAACAAATATAGTAAAATTTACAACTACCAATTTACCTCATTATTCATTGGCTATTTGATATGCAGAAAAACTTATAAAAGAAACAAGTAAAAAATGTCATGGTATATGAATCGATAATCACCTTCATTTGAAAAGTCTCATAGATCAGATAATTCCTAAATTGAGTGCTGCATGTTTTGCAGTTAGGAGGCTATTTCATATTTTAAACATAGATACACTTCAGATGGTCTACTTTGCATACTTTCATTCTGTAATAAAATATTGAATAATTATTTGCGGAAATTCTATTGATACATAACGGGTATTTATATTACAAAAAAGGATAGTTAGAATTATGGCTGGTTTTGGATCTAGATGTTCATGTAGAAGCTTATTTAAGACATTAGATATCTTACCTGTTCCATGTGAATACATATTTTTATTGGTGATGTTTGTTGTGGATAATGTGGAAAATTTTCAGACTAACTCATCAATACATGGTGTGGATACAAGAAACAAGACTCAGCTTCACAAGCCTTTGCCAATCTCTCATGCTTTCAGAAAGGTGTTTCCTGTGCTGGTATAAAGATTTTCAATAGTCTTGGTTCCAGGATTTTGAATCTCAGAAAGGATAAATTACACTTTAAGGTTGAATTGCAAAGATACCTTCTTGCTCATTCTTTTTACTCCCTTGCTGAATTCCTGATGCATATAAAGGATACATTTTATGACTATAGATTATAACTTGTAATTTGTATTTTCTGGCTTACCATTTGTGTTCAAGATGTTTGAAATCATGCTTTGAAGTTCATGCTAGCAGCAGTAGTGTCATCTCATGGTCAGTCTGGAAACTATATGACCATACCACATGCACTCACCTGTAAACTGCTCAATTGTACATTGTGGGAAAGTAGACATTGCAAAAAATGAACACATGAACATGTACAGGATATATAGATGCAACATGACAAAGTTAGTTATAAACAAGACAGGCAATGTACATATAAACGTAACATAGAGGCACATTCACGTAACCATTGTTGCCATGGAAACGCAATAAGGATTACATATTCTGAGTGTGTCTTTAGCCTTACTTATCCAGCACACAATGCACATGCGGCGTATTATACTGTCATCTGTGGCCTGTCTGACTGTACCATATTTTTCCACATTTTCTCATAAACAGCATGATTTTTGGAAAAAAGGTGTTGAACATAACATGTGTGTTTTGATTTTCTCTACAACTTTGGTGTGAAACAGTTCTCATTCTAAGAAGAATTCATAAATATACATAGGTCTTCATGTAAAGTACCCATTAGTCTTGTCAGATTTTAATGAAATTTGAAGTTTCTTGACAGATTTTCGAAAAATACTCAAATATCAAATTTCATGAAAATCCTTCCAGTGGGAGCTGAGTTGTTCCATGCGGACAGACAGACACAAGATGAAGCTAATAATTGCTTTTTGCAATTTTGTGAACATGCCTAAAAAGAGAATAAGGAACTGATGTTCTTACAGTTCCTAGGAAATGACAAAACTCCATATTAGATGCAGTTAAAGTGGTAACTTGCAGCTATACAAAATGTTAAATCACAAATTTAAATCTGAGCAATGCCTTTAATAGCTTCCAAGATTGAAGTTTACCAAAATTCCTTCAGCCAGGATGGCTTCATTATACTACTACTGTTGGGTGTTTTTTGCGTGTTAAGTTCACTTATTGTGAATATTAACAAGTATGGAACTCTGTTACACATAGTATTATCAAATATGTGATCCCCTGTTCCACCTTAACAAGTTACCAATGACAGTATGGAAAGAAGAACCTGTGGGTTGTCAGGTACTGTGTAGAACAAATGAAATTAATTTCAGTGCAACATATAATTTAATCTGAAGTGTTGACACAGCAACAATTTACAGTTACATTAGAACATTATAAATTCTGTCACATCAAAATATCAGATACCAGGAGTCCTTATTACAGTGCAACAGCCAAATTCAGACTTAATTTTATATTTTTTACAGATTGAGGCAAAGACTGAAAATTACATTCTGGTAATAAAAAATATGTGATATCAAATACTGGTCTTAGGAGACGAAACTTGTATAAAGCTGGTGCTCTGTCCCCTTCTGACAGTGCAAAAAAGAGACAAATACATGAAAGTGGCACACATTATTTATTCTACAGGCATGGCAGAAAGTGCTATCACATTTTATATTTTAATAATACTTAAAGTAATGACACAGTAATACTAAATTACTCTAGAATGCTTTGGAAATTCAATACAGACACATAAATGTCCTATTTCTTGAACCAGTGTTGGGTAACCTCCTTCACTAGCAGTAGGTCTGTTCGCCAGAGAAAGTATGTTAGGCATCAACTTCTGTATCTCTTCCTGTGAAACAGCAGCAATCTCTTCCTCAATTTTTATCTTCTTTCTCAAGCATTGCTGGGATGTGTCTGGTAAACATGAACCTTTAGTATACCTCACAGAAAGAATTGGAGTTGTGAGGTCCAGAGATTGTGGAGACAAAAAAAGTCTCCGAATTGAGAAATGACTCATCCTGGTAAAATGTTCTACAGCATATCAATGGAAATCCTAGCCAGATGGGATGTGGCATTGTCTTCCTGGAACCATACATTCAGCGTGTATAAATGGCACATTCCAGGAGCCAGAAAGTTCTCAAGCATGTCTGAATAATTTTTTGCATTTACTGTTACTGTTTATTGTAGTTTACTCTCAAAGCAGTAAGGTATGATGATGGTGGAAGATATTGCACACCACACCACATCACACTGTTATCTTTGCAGAATGAAAAGGATACTCATGCATTTCACAAGCATGCTCTTGACAGCAACAGTGGAAGTTTTGCCTGTTCACATATCCTAAGAGAAGACAATAGGCTTCATCCAGAATTATTAATTGGTTCATGACTATTGGATTTGTGTTTTGTAACACTCAACACAATCTACAAAACTGTGTGCGATTCACTTCACCATGTTCAAATAATTCTTAACCACACAGACTTTATAGGAGTAAAATTTTTGCTGCTTCAGCAGTCTTCTCACACTCCTATCTGATATCTGAAGTGACACATCGTGATGCTGAGCAGATCAGCAGGGAAATCAGTTCACTGTCTCAGTGATTTGCTGAATGTTATCTGGTGTTGTTCCTGTACACTGGTGTGGAACATGATATTCATCCTTCACTCAGCCACTAAATGCCAGTTTCTTACCCATTGCAATATCATGTTGTGAGAGGGAGCAGTATAGTACTGGAACTGATGATGAAATTTACATTATGTTTCTGTAACAGAATTTCTTTGCAGAACTAACTCAACATATGCAACATGCATCTGCAGTGACCACCATTCCGTCTTGATTGGTGTGCCAGCTGTAAACAAAACTCAAACAATTACTCTTGACCTTGAAGCTGGCAGTAAAATTTAAACTCATAACAATTATGGCAGTTTAAAATGTGTCAGCACTTCCTGCCACACCATGTACAAAAGAATATGTTTTAGCAGTTTTTACTACCCTTTTTATTTATTTTTTTGTGGGATGAATTCTGTAAGCATTCCAAACAGAACCCACAAACACAATAAATCAAAATTCTTAACTTGGAAAAATCAAACTGAAATTACATAATAATTGATAAAAATGAAAAATGCTGTACTCAAATAGGCAGAAGAAACTAAGAGACTGCCTTCACGACTGTCAATATAAGAAGTGTAATCATCTAATGCGAGGGTATATGGGAAATTCCAGTTATCATGAGTTTTCCCAGGAATTAAAAATACACTGAAACCTCATAAATTTGAAGTCAGTTAAACCAAAACATTACATACCATGCAATTTGAAGCATGTGACATTCCCCAGGTTCAAACCTAGGATTTTATGCACCATGTAATGTGGGCAACTCAAAATACAGTTAATGTTCAATTTGAAGCTATATTAGAAATAAGTAGAACTCCAATAGCCCAGAATCTGATGATCTCTCCAGCACGAGAGTGAGCACACAAATTTGACTTCATCACTTGTTTCCTGCCTCTGGACTTATTCCAGATGGTGGTTTCTTACATGTTTCTGCATATCCTGCTTCTGCCTGAATGCCTTGTTGCATATCTGACATACATGTGGGCGCTCGCCTGTGTGGATAGTCTTGTGATTCTTCAGGGCATATGAACGGCGGAATGAAGATCCACAAATGTCACAAGGGAATGGGCGTTCATTACGATGGATTCTAGAAAGACAGTTGCTCTTCAATTATTGCATGTGTCTGAATATTACACTTTTTTAAGGGAAAGTGGATATGTGATAGCGTAAAGTTCCAAAATACAGTAAAGTCTGACATAGAACCTTACTTAAAATGGACGCTTTTCTTTATCTCAAAACGTCTCTGATCCCAAGACTAATGTACGGTTACCTCTCAGAAACAGAACATATTTAACACGTAAATATACAGTGAAATCAAGAATTTAATGAAAAACAGTTTGCCTAAGTATTTATTATTTTGTGTTCATTTAATTCTGTGCCATATTATGCTTTTCTCAATTCATGAGGGATCAATTCTGACACACATAGGAAAAATTAAACTCAATTGTCAACAAAATATGTACTTCAATGAATTACTACTGTAAAGTGTAAGCATGTAGGACAATGCTCTAACTTGTGATGTGGACTGACAGTATTTTACTGTATGAGTGTGTAGCTTGCCTCAAACACAATACAACACTAAAAATGAGAATAGTTTCCGTTTGAATTATCTGCATATCCACATCAACTGCAAGACAGAACTCAATGATGCCAAGGCAAATTATGATCACCAATATACTGATTTAGGCAAATACTGAAGGTTCTGTTGAGGCTACAGTCGAAATATGAAAAGCACCAGGATTAAAAAAAATCAGTATGAGTACACTGTAAAAGTGCATGCCATTAAATGCATGATTATACAGTACACATATAAACAGAACTGAAGAGAACACCTGATCTTTATGAAATTTGAGATTTTTGTGGTGGCCAGTCTTCTGGAATGTGATGCTATATAGTTTGATAGACAAGTGTCAATATTTCTGATGAATGTACTGGCTTCATCTTCAGAACAGAAAAGTGATGCTGGAGGCAACATATTCCTCTGGAAAGACTGCAACTATCTACCAAACTACACAGCATGACATCTCTGAAGACAGTAATCTTCGTTTGATCTTTGTTATAGAAACAAAAAAAGGTTCAAGTACCACCACTGCTTCAACTCACCTAGTATGTTCAAACCACATGGCTCGTGTTCGGAAAGATTTAGGGCAATGCTGACAAGAAAATGGCCTTTCTCCTGTGTGTTTGCGAACATGGTCATTCCTGTCTCCTCTCTGAAGGAAAGTTTTGCCACAATATTCACAGGCATAAGGTCTGTCACCCCGATGTAATCGTAGATGTGTTGAAAGGCCTGAGCTATGTACAAATGTCTTCTTACACAGAGGGCACACATGAGATTTTGTACCACTGTGTATTCTCTTGTGCGATTCTAAAGACAACTGAAACAGTATTTCATAAAGATTCAGTGAAATGAAAGCAAACCTCAGGTGTAAACTGTAACAAGAATAAAAAATATGTGTTTAAAGTAACCACACAGGCATCCTTAAAGCTTAAATAAAATTTGAAAGAGTGTCTTATCACAACCAAAAACTGAATGTGAATGAATTACCAGTAATTAGCCATTATTGTGCACAAGCACTGTTACTGTCATGGTCTGGTATCTGTGCTGCATTTGAGGGGTCTAGACTCTCTTGTGGGATGGGGGTAGATGAGTAGGTGGGAAGTTTACAGAGCAACCTACACTGACACCATTATTCTGCAGAGTAACTAAAGAATAATCAATTTCAAAGTGGTCATACAGTTGGGCAAGAATATGAAATGAATGCAAATTATGGAAGCTGACACCACTAAACATTAATGCAGCAAATGAACAGAAATTATCAGTTAGGTTTAACATAATGATTAAGTTTAAAATATGTGTTACAGCAGTAAATGAATCACAGTTTCAGCACATTCAAGTTACTCTTCTCTGGAGCACCAATACTTAAAGAATAAGTTGCATTTCTAATCTTACATTTATTCTTATAGATATGATGAAGATCACATGTACTTAATGCAAAATTGTACTTTTACTACAGGTGTTTATTATTCAACATGTCATTGATAAGTTAAATTCCTTCCATCTCTAGAAATATACTAAGTGACTGACATGGAAAGGTAAGCAGAAACCAAGAGACTGGTTATAGGCACTTTAGTCACATGTACCATGCTCAATTCCACTTCATTGTACAATGTTGATGTACCAACCAAAATTACAGATAAATAAGAAATTAATATTCAAAATTACGAGGTATGAGGAATACTACAACTTACAGTTGAAAGCACTTGTAATTAAGAGAGATAAGTAAGAGGAGGACAGAGAACTTGGCATAATGAGGAATTTTATAATTTGCATTTTTTACCCAATAATGTTAGGGTGAAAAACTCAAGGAAAATGAGATAGGCAGTGCATGTAGAATTCATTGGAGAGATAAGAAATACATACATAATTTTAGTCAAATCCTGCACAGAGGAGGCTGCTTGCGACACCTAAGCATTGATTGGAGGATAACACCAAAATGAATCTTAAAGAAACAGGGGGAAGATGTAGACTGGATTGATGTGCCTTAGGATAGTCTCTTGTGAACATGTTAATGAAACTTAAGTTTCCTTAAAAGGTGGGCACGCTTGCACATGCACACATGCATGTGCATGAAGCGATGAAATAAGAAATGGACAAGAAATATGACATCCAGCCATAAACTTTTCATACATGTCCTTCACTAACCAAACACTGTAACATGGATATTAAGAAAGCTAAGAAATAAAAGCACATTAAGTGGAGCAAATGCCAACAGAAATATTGTTGATGAATATGTCGCATATGCTACAAACTTCAACAATAAAGAAGAAACAACTGTAAAGAAGCTACTGAAGTACCTTACGCATGAACCGTTTCCCACACTGATCACACTGGAAGGTTGGGCCAGGGCTGTCTCCTGTATGTAACACATTAACGTGAACTAAAAGTGACTGCTGGGTCACATAGCGTTTCTCACAGTATTCGCATTTCCATCGCTTTCGTTCATTTGCAGGCAATCCACTGTCAGTGGGTGGTGGTTCTGTCTCACAATGACGCGTTTTTCGGTGGTAAGCTAGGCTCCATGAGTTTACAAACTCCTCAGGACACATCTATAAAATAACCATGATCTAAGGACCAGAATCTTACAAGAAATAAATTAATGTGAAACACGCCCTTTTGCATCAAGAAATGATCTTCTGAGACCTGTGGCAAAGATTATTTAATTTTTTCTGATTCTGTTCACAAATCCGATTTTCAAAATAAACCTCTTTCAAGTGACCTTTGCCTTATCTTAAGCCTTCATTTTCTGTTACTGCAATATTCCACAGCTTTAAAACAATAAAGATATAAGACTCCAATTTTCTCTCATGAGAAATAACAGATTAAAGACTAAACATAAACAAAATAATTTTATTCAAAAAGATGGCACAAATTATTTTCTTGTGCAAAGCAAATACTGAAAACTTTCACACCCCGTACCTTAAAAATTACCCTTGTTAACTTCAGTGACGGTGGTACAACTGTTCCATAGGGTTCTGAGGATGGTGTATGACATCTGAACGCGTTGACTTTATGGACTTCAGGCTGAAGACGGAAACTGATCCTGTCCCCAAAACACAGTGTGTTAAATTTCAATACATATGATGGAAAAAGTCCATAAAGTTAATGAGTTCAGATGGTAGTACAAGGCTGAGAAACTCTGGTTGAGGAATTCCTACCACACAAACACACACACCTGCTTCAAGATCCTGCATACAAAAACCACTACAGTTTACTGAGAAATATGGTTTGTCTGTAGGTGAATCATGATGTAATTTATAACATTATATGGGTCATTTATAATGTATATGCAATTAGAGGTATTAAGGTTCAACTCCTGAAGAAGATAATGGTAACACTTAACCAAGCTATTACATTTTGGTATCCTGTTCAAGAAGCACAGTTCCCTAGAGAAGACGTAATTTTGTAGTCAAGATCTGTGAAGTGTTGATAGTGGTAGTGGGAGACCAAGACATTACTAATTCAGAAAATTTTTTGAACATAAATATTCAATGTAATCCAAAATTTTTGTATCTATCAAACTACACAGCATAGCATCACATCCCAGAAGACAGTGATCTTGATAGTCACCACCATTAGACTACAATGAAGTTTTATGTTAAAATATTTTCAACGATGCATCTTTCTTCACTACAAGAGACTTGTGCAACTACAATGTTGTCAGGTTTGCTCATATCAGTCCCTGCAGGCAGGTGTGTAACTCAAAATCAGTCTGATTTATGACATATTTTACCATAAGTAATGTATTCACTCTAGGCACAGGTTAACAGACAACCTACTGTATAAAAAAATTACTTAATACTGGAAGAATAATGTTAATAAAGGAAGAAAATTTGTTACTATGGCATGGAATTCATCTTTACCATATAATAAAGGCTACATAAAAAGTAATTACTAACATGTAGCTACCATGCATGTGAAAGAAGAGAGACAGAATGACAGAAAGGATAATGGAGAAGAAGCTGACAAAGCAGTAGCAGCAGCTGGTAAAAACGTCTACTTACTAAAACATAAACATACCTTGCATTTGTACACGTGTTTCACCTCTGCATGTATCATCTTACGATGCACCGAGAGATATGTCCAATGGACATATGCCTTATCACAAGAGTTACATAGATATAACTTTGGAATTGAGAAGTCATCTTTCTTCTCATAGATACCGTGAGTCACTTTATGAGTTGCCACACGAGCAAAAGTTGCAAAACCTGCACCACATATGTGACACTTGAAAGGGTGGGGCTCATTAGTATGGCTTGATCGATGTGAATTGAGAGCAGCAGGATCAGCATAACAACGCTCACAAAACTCACATCGGTAAACCTAAAATAAACATATCAATAGATTAACGTATACCTTACTTCAGAAGTACCATAATTCTGAAGAACACTAACAATGAAGACAAAATAGTTTATTTATAATTCATCTGTAAACTAGTTCTGTTGTATGGATTTGTAGTTTCATAAACTGAAACACTTATGAATGCAAATGCTTCTGAAGAAACATGCACAAAAATGTGCCTTGTGCTGTAAATAAGGATTTCTGTCTTTATGCCACCTGTAAAATCGTACAAATCTCCTTCTTTGAATTCTGACTTACGTTTGCGAGTGTAGTGAAGTTCAATAAGTCATAGTAATGTAGATTCA
The DNA here is from genome assembly GCA_021186555.1 of Reticulitermes speratus. NCBI lineage: Eukaryota > Metazoa > Arthropoda > Insecta > Blattodea > Rhinotermitidae > Reticulitermes > Reticulitermes speratus. The sequence continues at coordinate 32,260,475 of JAJKFL010000002.1, forward strand.
GTGTCTCCATATAGCATGTCAGACGCATTAATGAATGTACCAAGAATGTTTTTGCCTAATAAACAGCCCACAAATCTGCATATACATGACTGCTGGAGTTGTTCAGTGTGACCTAAGTGCTTAAAAAGAATGCCACTGAGGTCAATATGATCTACAACTATGGTAAATAGAGATTTTAAGCAATTATTCAATTACAAACAAATTTATTAAAAAGCTTCTAACAAAATTTCCACTGAATCCTATATGTTTCTTTCCACCCCTCCATCTAACCCCCATATTTCCACCCCATACATCAATCTCGACTCACACACCATCTTGTAAACATTTTCAGAATCCTTATCCTCATGTCTGGCATTTTTGCTAGACAATTATCAATTGCTACTAAGATCAGACTTCCTTTTTCCATTAGTCTAGATGTGTGTTTATTCCACCCTCCTGCTCAAGTAAGGTATTATCCCTGCATCTGCCTGAAGGTACTTAATAGAGTCATGATTAATGTTAGTCAGGACAGTTGGTGTTCAGGCCAACATTTGAATCGGGTACCTCACCACTTGAGCCACCTTGCTTGGTTTATGCAGTATCATATAATGTTCTGCACTAAAATACAGAGAAAAGCTCCTTTTGTTAATGCATGTTTAATGCATTACCTTCTCTATAGGATAAAGCTGGAATACACATTCACTGTCACTGGGTAGTGAATGTCCAATCTGAGCATGTACAATGGCTTTGGATTCATCTGGAAAAGTCTCTCCACACACTGTGCACTTGTAGCATTCTTGAGGCTCTGTAGTCTTCTGCAGCTCATGAGACATCAAGTGTTTCTTGAGTCGTGAGTTTCGGTTCAAATGTTTGCCACAGATGTGGCACTGAAATGGCTTTACTTCCATGTGAGACACAGAGTGCTCCTTTAAGGTCTGAAAAGTGACACCAGGAAACTTTCAGCACAGAGACAAGAGCAAACTCACTACTCCAGCAATTCAAAGAGATTATAAACTCATTTATGAGATGTGACCTGATGGTGGGAAAACTGAAGGAAATCTCATGAACAACTGGTAGATGGAAAAGGATTATGATCTATGAGCTGAAAGACTGAATGCTATTATACTAGCTCAAATAATTTTGTCCTTTATTTACTATAAAATAGAGAAAGAGGTAGACATTCAAATAATGTAAGAGTGGTAGTGTCAAGTGGATTGTATCCCAGAATATATGTGCATAAATTCAATGGTCTTTCAGTTTCCCATCTTCAAAACATCGTATATCAAATAGCAAAACTAGACACATCCAAAATGACAGTCTTGTTTATCAAGATGATTAATAAACATTGTTTTGTGTTCATTTACAAAAATAATAATAATGTAGGTAATGTTTTAATGCACTCTTCACATAAATTGCATAAAACTAATACTCAAACAATGAATGTCCATCCAATTGTATGTTCAGATTACATCTCTGAAGTTAATGGACACATTCTGATGAAACTTGGTTCACATAATGACTACTATACATGAAGTTCACATCAGACTTCATCAGTTTTCTACAAAATAACACATTTTACAAAAATGCATAAAGCAGAGATCCCACTAAAGTTCTACAGCATTTTTTAAATTTGACTCTGTGCAGGACAGTAACTCCTGCAACAGCAGATGTGTTCAAGAAATGAGCATCAAGGGCACTGAAGTAGGTAAAACAATAAAGAATTGTGTTGGAGAGGAAGAAGAAGTAAACAGCAACTGGATGACCTTAAGGAAAAGGGAAGACACTGGAATTTGAAATAAGAAGCACTAGATTGCACTCTCTGGAGAACTCACTTTGGAAGAGGCTATAGACCTGTCACATGACAGAATATGCAATGAACGTGTATATGGAAATACGTGTACTTCATTCAACTACAACTATCCTCTATCATTATCACCAGGTTAATTACATTATTCCTATGAATGAAACCTTCCATTGAACTTTCACTGCAAAGCAGGGCAAGAGTCTTCCATATTTCAGATGTCAGTACCATGTGTCAGAAGTTAATAAATATTTCCAATTATGCTAGAGCAATGGGCCTTAAAAAATTCACACATTTGTGCACTTCAAGCAGTAGGCTGCTCATGATTGTGTGTGTGTTCAAATACAAATCTGGTGCAAATTATCTGTCTGTTCCTTTGTCTGTTCAAAAAACTACCCAAATAAAATACTGAGTTCTAGAACACAATTGCAAACAAGTCCATAACTATGAATGTGTATAAAAAAGTGAGAAGACAAGAATACTTGAATCAGCATTATCACTATAAAAGTGGAAGTAAGATGAATAAAATGCATACTTATGAATAAGATTATCTGCCTTTGTCACTAGTTATGAGCACAGAACTCTCAATTTAGAACATGCGTACTATCAACTGAACTGCAGTATTCATGAACATGCAAACACATACCTGTTTATCCAGAAACGTTTTATTGCATACTTCACATTTATGATATCTCAAGTTGCGATGGGATCGAAGGTGGCTACGAAGAGCTGCTTTACTGTTGAAGTGCCCTCCACATTCATTACAAATAAAGGACTGCCCTTGATGTGTAAATCTGAAAACAACATTTAATGTTATAGTTGTTTCATTATAAATCTTGGCAAAAACTGTACAAGTAGCCATGATACTCAAGTACTTAACACTCCATGACAAGTTGGCTCAAGTGGCAATAATTCTGACTTGTTTTTCAGAGGCATCCAGATCAAATGTTGGCTGGGACACTGCCTAACGTGACTGAGGTTTTCCTCAGTCCATTCAGGCAATTCTGAAGCAGTACCTTAAATTAGAACACAATTATTTCCTTCCACATCCTTGCTAATTCATTACACACTATCATCTGATCATTCAACTGTACACAGTCTGAATTCCTGACAGAGTTATTTAAATTAAATACACACAAACCAGAACTTTGTGCTTTCTTGACACTCATAGGAATGAAGTTCCCTCACTGGATTCTGGTCAGACATTTTTCTTTGTACATTGTAACCTGTCACCACACATACGCGTCATATTCATGTATCTCAATTAAAATGATGGACAGTACTGCTTTCCTGTAATTAATTCATGTTCTGCTTTATTCTCTTTTTTCTCCACCATCTACCAACTTTTATCAATAGTTGACCTATTATAATAGAATCCACATTGATGACCACCAGTAATTTCATCTGTTGACAGTCAACTGTAAAAGAAGACTGTTCTATGAAGAGATTGTTGAAATACATATTACAAAGGCATAATAAATTTATATTACATAAAACTGACAAGAACAGGTAATTTTAACAGTTACCTGACTAAGAACAGACAATGCAAAGGTTCTTCAAAAGCATCTTCTGTACATGTCAGAACTGTACACAATTATATGGGACACTTCATTAGACAAAAAGAGAAAGGTAAACTTCAACTTTAATTTCTTAATGTTAGTGTTATATTTCTTTAAATTTTCACTACTGTGTATTGTGATATTGAAAAGAAAATCAACCATGACTGGTGAATAAGAAGTACCTTTGCTTGCATATTATATTCAGTTCAATGTAAGGGCCACTTAACTTATGAACCTCAATGAACTTTTGGGTTCTTTCACAGATTTTTATGTTATATGCATAGTATGCGTGGGTTCACTTTAATTCATTTCAAGGTTCATATTGCTTATATGAAGCTATATACATTTCTGGGTACATCTCATGAAGTATTAACCTGAAATAAAATTGTCTTGAATAAAAGTTATAGGCATCTGGAACATATACCGTATATGCAGTGTCTTCTACAACATTTGCATAAAGGCCACCAACCTTGAGAAAACCATTAATATAATAACAATCACAACCAAAAGAGTTGATGAAGTTCATAAAGGTGTAAAAATGTCCAATTTCACATTTTGTGACTAAATGGATGACTGAATAAACAACAGTAAACAACAACAACAAACGGGCATAAAACCCAGGCTGGGTGTATATGCAAAGCATTGATATCCTACACTGTGTACTTTACAGAAGAGGAGTGTAATTAATTAAGTCCAAATTCTCTAAATGCCAGTACATCATCACTGTCAGAATCATTCTGTAAGCTAGCAGCTTATCTTCAGCTTTTATTTATTCATTATTTATGGTTTATTTAATGATAATATCAGTAGCACAAATTATATAGTGTCAAATGGTAGATGATTAGTAAATTATGAACTGGAAAGGATGTGGAAGAAGCAGTCATGGCCAGTTTGAGGTACTGGATGAACACTTGCCTGGAAGGACTGAGGAAAACCGCGAAAAACCAGTGAGGAAGGCCAGTCTCAAGGTTTGAACCTGGAGCCTTCTCAGTAAGAAGGAGTGCTAACCACTGAACTGTGACAATTAATTGTCATACACATGATCAAATACCATATTGTTTATTCAAGAATAGGACAGATACACTGAAGGCAGTATCAATGAAACCATGTCTATGCACAATTAGGGAAGCTTACAAACCTAACATGGTCATACAAGTTGTCCTCCTCTGTGAAAACCATTCCACATGGGATACATTCAAGGCAACGGGCATCAGGGTCATGGAACTGGCGATGGAATACAAGACGTGCCTTGGTGCTGAAAGACTTGCCACATGTTTTACAAGCTAGTTCATCAGCCACAGAGTTCACTGGAATGCACACATGCGATTTCAGGGCTCGCTGGGAAGCACAACGCCGACCACAAACAATGCAGACATGAAGCAATCTTGCATCCTGGGGAATTACATTTGTACATTATGATTCAGTAAAAGTTAAGTATCTGACTACAAGTACCTACAATATTCTCCCAACAATCAAATGTATTACATGAATAAGAACTGAATTTCAGCAACCACATTGCTAACGTGCCCCACAAGTGCTGTCTATATTAAAGAACAGGAATCAATATGACAGCACAGTATTTGTTTAAAATATGTTTTAAAGGTTACCTGCTATTGTATAAAAATAACATTGCAATGGATGAATACACAGTAGAAGGAATAATAATTGTAAACACTTTAAAACTTAATAATGAGTATAACTAAGATTAATTGGTTACATTTCAAAACAGAGTGAAATTGGAAATACGTACATATATATTTAGCAGCCAATGATGTTACACTACCATCATCAGATGTATAACATAGGCAAGTATGAAAGCTGTGCAATCACGTACACTTTTGCCTGGCAGATTGTTACTTTACAATCCACACTGATCTAGCAGTACATGCAAAGAAAACTAAATACATATTCATGTTTGATCACCACAATGCAGGACAGAAGCACAACATGAACATAGCTAATAATCCTTTACAAATGTGGCAAAGTTAAAATATTTGGGAACAAATCAAAACTTCATTCATAAGAAATTAAGAGCAGATTAATCTCAGTGAATGCTTGTTCTGTTCAATTAAGAATTTTGTCTTCTTGTGAACTGTCTAATATATCAGCACGGTCCAACTCTTGGCAGGGGCAAGAGATTTTTCTCTTCTCCCAAACATCCAGACCACATCTGGGGCCCACCCAGCCTCCTATTCAATGGGTACTGGGGGCACTCTCCCCAAGGGGCAAAGCATGAACCTGAATGCTCAACCCTGACCTAATGCCAGAGTTAAGTTGGTGTGGCACTATATATCTCCTCTCCCACATGCCTTTTACAGTGTCCACAGGGACAATTTTACTTTGCTTTACCTTTAAAATAAACTGTAATGTTGCCTGTTGTTTTGTATGGTTGAAAAACCTAGTCTCACATATTAAAGGAAGACCATAGAATGAGGGTGTTAGATAACAGGATACTGAGGTGAAAATTTGGACCTAAGACAGAGGAAGTAATAGGAGCCTGAAGAAAACTGCATAATGAGGAGCTTCATGATTTGTACTCCTTGTCAAATATTATTAGAGTGATCAAATCAAGACGGATGAGATGGGCAGAGCATATGGCACAGATGGGAGAGGAGAGAAATGCATACAGGGGTTTGGTGCGAAAATCTGAAAGAAAGAGACCACTTGGAAGACCAAAGCAATGATGGGTGGATGAGATTAAAATTAATTTTAAATGGGATGTGTTTGGATTGGATTCATCTGTCAGAATTGGAACCAGTAGTGGGTTCTTTTGAACACACAAATGAACCTTCCATTTTCATAAAATGCAGGAAATTTCTTCATAAGCCAAGCAATTATTAACTTCTCAAGTGTGATTCTGATCCATGGAATCCATATAACTTTAAAAAATCACTCAACTGTGATTTATTCTGATATAAAACATTAATTTAACACTTTACAAGATGGATATATCTGCAAAGTACCTCCTGAAAAGCAGTAATGTCACTAGCATATGGTCTGCAACAGCAGCAGCAATTTGATTGTACCATGCCTTAGTGCAATAGGAACAGGGTTATGTTGAAGACAAGCCATGAGGAGACTGTATATCACTGTTAACATTACACTATAAAGCTACCACTTATTATATTGTGATATATAAAGAACAACCCACCTTTATATTCTGGTGTATGTTCATGAAATGTCGAGTCAAGTCTGTATCAGTGGAGAAGCACATTTCACACAGACTACAAGGGTAAAAATTTGTTTCACTGTTTGCATGAGTGCATAATGTATGAATTAAGCACTGACTCAAGTTTATCAGAGCTCCACCACACATTAAGCAGTTTACAGGATTATCATCTTCTGTCTTCTCAGATTTTACATCCACATTCCCCTGTTTAGTATTTATAACTACAACACCCTCACTTTCCCTGTCACCCCTGCCTATTGTCCCTTCAAGATTATCATCTTCATTCTCTGCTTTGGTCAAGCCCCATGTAAATGAGTTAGAATCCCTATCTTGTTCCATCAGATCAACACCATGAGAAATATGATCACCTCTAATAAACTGAACATTTGAACATGTAAACATTTCTGCACTGGAATTGTCAGAAATATCTGAATGTTTCTTTATATTCATTTGATCCCTTCTTTCTGTATCAGTTTCAGTGTTAACCTCTTCAGTGTGTGATCTCTTTGAAGAACATGTGTCCCTGATTGTTTGTGTCACAGTAACCATACGTCCTTCGCAACAAAGTGGACAACAATATTTTGTGTGGAATGCTATTTTCTTATTTCCTTCATCACAATCATCGCCCAAAATCATATCTACAAGTTCAAGTGTAGAAGAATCTTCAGAAATTAAATAATTACTTTCCTCATCATCTGAAGACAGATTCTCCAATTTGATTAAATTCATTTTAGAACCATGTTGATTTGTAGTTTTTGTAGGTGACAACAATACACTTTTCATATTAGGTTTAGAAATGAAACAGTTTTGTTCATCACGTGCAACATTGCCACCAAGTATCTGGTTGGATTTTGAAGTTAAACTTTGATCCACACTTCTTTTAATAGAAGCAGTAGCATTCTTGTAAGAGGTTGTATCTGGTTCTCCATGCAATTGAAAATGGCACCTAAAATATGAAAACAAACATATGCTAATTTGTTTATATGACAAAAAAACACAAGAGAACTATGTATGGCAATATTTACATAATGTGAACATTCTGGCAGCAGGAACGAATTGTTAATATCACAGGAAAATTGAACTTCATGCATCATCATAGCTCTGTTGAACATGTGCAATTTTTATTATACATCAAAATTAATTCCAAACCTCTTATTAGAACATTCTGGATGTTTTTTAAGTTCATGTCCTGGAATTTCACAACGCACCAGCCTTCATAGATCCCCATAAATGACAGGTGTTCAATAAAAGGGACAGAATTGATGGACAATCTGAATTTAACTCTTACCTCACAAATAAAAGTAAACTATATACTCCTTCCTGCATAACTGATTTATTTTCTGTGAATATATTTCTATCCATGGCCATCAAAAAAAGTAAATGTATACATAGTGTATCAGAACTGGCAGATTTACTCCGCTTTCTTTAATTCTACAGAAACAAGTTTAAATTAATAAATTAACAGTTTTGACAGCACAATCAATTATATTTCATTAAATATACATATATGCACATAAAAACGTAAAGTTCTCTCTATAACATGACATGAAGGCACAGAGTGATAGTAGAAGTATAGCTCGACTCTGTTGTAACCTTGGTGCTGGATGGGGTTGGGTGGTCAATGCCATGTTCTGGCAGCCAGAGCAGGGAAGAGGCCTGGTACCCAATGGAGGAGGCTGGGTGGGCCCCAGGGCGGGTCTGGAAGGATTCTGGCAAATAGAAAATACCTTTCCCCACTGGGGATCGAACCCAAGACCATCCAGCCCATAATAAGTCACTATTCCAACTATGCTATCTCAGCACCTTTATATACATGTGGTACTATAAATTCACCAAGGGGCCGGGATAGCGTAGTCGGTATAGCGACTCGCTACAGGCTGGACGGTCCGGGGATCGAATCCCGGTGGGGGCGAGATTTTTCGCATACGTCCAGACCGGCCCTGGGGCCTACCCAGCCTCCTATACAATGGGTACCGGGTCTTTCCCGGGGGTAAAGCGGCCGGGGCGTGTGCTGACCACCCACCCCCAACTAGCGCCGGGGTCAAGAATGAGTAGGGCTATATCTCTACTCCCCCTTTGGGCCTTCATGGCCTGTTATAGGGAAAACTTTACTTTACTTTACTATAAATTCACCTGGGAGGAAGCTTCATTTAACTATCAACAAGGGACCAGAAGACTACTGTTAATTGCTGAATATAAAAGTTTTAAAATGTATGCTTAACATAATAAATCCTCCCTTTTACTTAATTACCTTGAAATCTGTATGATTTGAGGAAAAAATGCACTGTACACGTTGTGTTTGAAACATAAGTTTCTTCTAACTTTTAACAAGTTACGCTTGAAATGCATAAATGTCTTCACATAAAGTGTCATTTTTGCTTATTTTAATAAGAACTGGAATGTGTTGAAAAGTTTTAGTAAATGTCCCCCATACCAATTTTCATGAAAATACATTCAGCAGTTCTAAAGTTGTTACACGCATAAAGAGGGATAAACAAAGTAACAACAGGTACCCTGCAGTATGTGCCTGAAAAGTAACCATACATCACTAACACAGCAGAAACAGCTTTTTAATTACACCATTTCATTGTACACAATATAAGAAGAATATTGTTGCATAACCATCTTGCAAATAAATGATACAAAGAAGAAATTTAAAATATGAGGGTCCTATCACAACAGAAGAATTTGGGCAGTCTCTGTGGAATATGTAAGCCTTGAATTGTTTTTGCATACAGTGCTACTGTAATTAGACACTTCTGCTTCCATGCATAACACTTTTAATACAATGTTGATATGATTCTTATAGAAGCCAGGTATTCTGCAATGTCTTATCTGCAATGACTACAGACTTGCAGAACTTCCAGCTTCCTACTAAAAGAATGTTCTAGTTTCTGTAGTGAATTGTAATACAGTACACATTATTTAAGAAATCCAGTGATAAACATGCATGTAAGGTGGGTTACACAAAATGTAAAGTGGTTTGTGCAATTCAATGAGCTATAAAACTGAAGAATTATTAAATTCCTGATCCCACAGAAACAGAAAATACAGCTCATAATTTGACCATTACCTGAACTTCCTATTTTCGAACAATTGGTTGAGTTTCTGTTCAGCTTTCATACATGAAGTCCCAAAGCTTTGGCACAGGTCCAGTTTTTCAATACAAATGTCACAGACTTGCTTTGGCAAGGGATCAGTTCTACTCACCTGACAAAAGGAACAAAGTTCATGGTCTGAATACATTACTTAAATTTCTCACTTGTAATTCACTTCATAAAGTAATATTCAAGGTAAATAGTACAAAACCTACAACTACATTAAACAGGAACATGGCATGTCTTGTGAGCACTATTTGTAGTCCAGACCACAGAACTAGATATTGTGAGTCTCTATCCTCGGTTTCACCAAATTCTTCAAAGAAAATACTTCAGGACTAGTAACATGAAACTTGCCTAGATTAGTTCCTCCATAGTTCTTATGGTAAGGTGAAACACATGTAGAAATAAAGAACTTTGTATGTGTGAAATTTGGTAACTACAGGGTGATTCATAAGTCTCAATACATAGGGGTAATTTTTATTATTGTTGCAGTTGTGTGAATGCTCACAGTGATATCTTGTCAATTGAAGAACAAGTGAGATAGTGTAATTATGCCAACTGACTTTCCTGTGACAAAAGTTGGCCTCATCTTTGAAGAGAATCTTGCTTATATGTTGGGATCCTCTTGCAGTATTTCATCAGCACATTCACAAAATCAGAGTTGTCTGTCTGGATTGTCTTGAGATGCTGGTACATGTGGATCCTGTATGAGTGCCACTTCTTTCTGCAGTATTTAGACCACAATGCTTTGCCTGCAAATGACATCTGGTATGTGCATTTTCTGGGGGTTTTTTGCAAATGCTGCTGACATAATGATAGCTATTTGTTCTTTTTCCATTGTTGTGGGTCTTCTACTGTGGCATCTGTCACAGATGCTACTGGTCTCCTTGAATTTGCAGTCACCTTGGCCATAGTGCTGTATGTGACTGGAGCCTGTTTTGGGTCTTCTGGTTGCACTTCTCAGCGATATGTCTGTAACTGCCACTATCCACCAACAATACCACCTAAATATGATCTTCAATTGACAAATGCATTCACACACCTGCAACAATAATAAAAATTACCCATCTGCATCAAGACTCATCACTCTTCATTTGAAAGTACCAGCCAACAGAGCATCATATCCCAGATGACTTGAATCAGCCTTTCATACAGATTGAAATGAATTTCACACACAAGCTACCTATTGTGTGTCACCTTGCTACAAAAAGTCAAAAATGTTAAGACACACTGTGCACAGCAGAACTCAGGTGTGATCAATGGACAAATAGTGCAACATTCTCTTGAGCCTTGGTGTCTGTAACAGTCAAGCTGGTACTGACGCATGGAATGCATGCTATATTATCCTGGCTGATGTCAAGCAGACAGTGATGTGCACTGGCAATTGTAGCAGCATCCCCCTGTGACAAGTACAACACCCATGGCACTTATGAATGCAGGATGCCCACAGACTGTACAGACACCAGCAAATGAACATGCCACAATTGCAGCTGTGGAATGAGCTGTGAGGAATCTTATGCAATATTGCAAGAGAATTGTGACTACCTCAACCGAGGGTCCCTGAAGGACTTTGTGATGATCAACTGCATCCATACCACGACTCTAGGAGCACACATCTGTTTCCAGATTATCAACCTCTATGAATGCAATTTTGGGGCTGGTTATGACATCAAGAAGCTACAGATGAGCTCTTTTTACACAAAATCCTGTGGACACACAAAGACTGTTTATGTGTGACGTTGTGTTCAACATCTGGAACAGTCATCTCTGGGCATGAGATAATCCTCATGCTAACCACAGATGTGGGTATTAAGTCCACTTTGGCATCAACATTTGGGCTGGCAACATTGGGGGCATTATCATGGGTCCTATCTGTCATCTGCCAGGATGAATGCTCAAGAATGTTGTAATTTTATGGAAACTGTTCTACCAGGGCTGCTGGAAGATATGCCTCTAGCTGTGCAGCACAGGTTGTGGTTTCAACACAGTGGAGTTCCAGTACCCTGTTGAAAAAATGTCTGGCAGCAGTTGAACATGACAAATCCAGAAAGGTTGATTGGATGTGGACGGCCAACTGTATGGCACCCTTGGTCACTGGGTCTAAATCAAATGGATTTTTTTTTTTTTTGTGAGGACATCTGAAGAAGCACATTTATGCAGTCCCTCCCATAATAATCGCAGATCTTGTGGCAAGACTTCACGTACCTGTGACAACAATCAATGCTAATATATTAAGGCATGTTCCAAGAGAATATTATGCAGAACACAGTCATGTGCCTTCAAATGAAAAGAGGCATGTTCCAAGAGAATATTGTGCAGAACACAGTCATGTGCCTTCAAATGAAAAGAGGCCACTTTTGAATACCAACTGTAACTAAGAGGCACCCACAGTTTGGTCACTTGATACCTTGCACCGTTTTACGGTGACAAGTATCTCAGAAACTAAACATCTCAGGATGTACATAAAACAAAACTTTTTAAAGGGAATTTATACATGAATTTTATTTCACCCTGGATATACACACAACACATATGATGGCTTGTCAGAATGTAATGCTGCCTTCTCTCTTCATTCTTAAATTAGTGCTAGTTACAATGGTGCAATCCTCAAACATTCAGCAACAGTTTTTCATATAGAGATTTTGAGCTGCCAAATCATAGCACATAAGTTATACAGGATGTTTCATGAGTTGCAGACATAGCTGTAGGAGATGATATCCTAGTCATTGTAATGAAAAAAATTCATATAACAAGTGTCCTATTGTGAATGGTTATGAAGTTATGACTGCTTGAAACATAAAGTAAAAGGTAAGGATTACTTAAAAGATACAGAACAAAACAATAAACAAACACATTACCTGATAATTTAAAGTCTAATTTCATTTCACTAAATGTAATTGCCTTTAATATACAATGACCTGTGCTTAAAGCAGGTTTTCAAAAATCCCATCCTCAGCTCCAACACACCTCACTGCTTGGTCATGAAGAGCACACATTCCTAGTTGCAGCTTCTGCTGCGATAAGCTTGTAATTTGATTACAACACCTACCAGCGTGTTCACAGTCACATAGTGTATAAGACTCCGTGAGTTGTGACGCGTAGTTCACAGGAGTTTCTTTACAAGAATTAAAAAACACCCATAGCACCATAACAATTGAGAATAGGAGCCATGTTGATACAACATTTTTGATCACAAAGACTTAGATAATCTTCTCCTACGGCAATGTCCACAACTCATGAAACACTCTGTATATTAGCAAATGGTGGAATGTGACGTGGTTAAAACACTGGGCATTGATTAATCCTTAGTTGCCAAAGGTGACAGGTTGATTCATACACATAAAGATTGTAGGAGGTGTATAGTCATGCAAGCTGTGTGTTTTCAATGCTGTGCAAAATGCATTAATGACATGGATGTGAACAACTAGAACTACCGTATATTCTCGAATCTAATACGCATCCGAATCTAATACGCACCCAGTTTTTGGCAACTTCTTAAACGAAAAAAAGTTAGTTCACGATTCTAATCCGCACCTTTCATTCAACCACCCCTTGCCCACGGGGCGACTGATTGAATAATATTGGATGTTACCAATGCGTTAAAATCCGACGCTACGCCTGTGGCCGATGAGTCATACCGATAGAGGCGGGGCCTTTCTCAACAGACGTGCGCAATCTCGTCTGAAGCCAGTTGAGCCTTAGTTGTTGAAACGTGGGAGGTGCTTGTTCCAATTTGTCGTGTACCGTAGTTATGGAAGAGGGACGCCTGAAATCTAAACGACTCTCATATACGGCAAAGTTCAAATGTGAAGTTATTCGGTGCGCAGAGGAGAATGGAAACCGCAAAGCCGTTGCAATTTTTGGAGTTGATGAAAGCAACGTTCGACTATGGCGGAAACACAAGGCAGCGATGACATTGTATGGGAGGACGATGTTGAAGATAAAGATGATAGTGACTGGGTGGAGAGCACGGATAACGATTCAGTTATGAGTGATGACGGCGAGTCTGATGAATAATAAATTATAATAATAAATAATAAAATAATAGATTATTGTATTGTATTGTTCTTACGGCACGTACAGCAGCTCAATCATTTTTCCAAAATCCAGCTCTAGACCGCGAATCTAATCCGCACGCGAATCTAATACGCATCTGATTTTTTAGCCCTCTAAAACTGTAAAAAGGGTGCGGATTAGATTCGAGAATATACAGTACATGACTCTCCTTCCATCACAGACATCTGACAACACATACAAAGTAAACTGAACTTATTCAAAGTGACAACCGCACAGCTACACATGTGCTGTGCTCCATGTTATCAACTAGTAGTGGCTGTACAATGGCCGTTACTGAAAGGCTTAACTATGCCAATGTCAGTGATGGCGAGATGCCACATGTTGACTGATGTACAACTAGAGGCTCATAAAACAATCATCATTAACATCTTGAATTGTTACAACACATAATGTGAGGTTTCATCATCATGAGGAATGAGATTTGAGTCTATTATTCTGAAACATAGTACTAGAGGCTCCAGGACCAGAGAAAGTGGAGAGTGTACCATCAACAAAAAGATAATGGGTCACAGTATTTTAGAGTGAGAAAGACATGATTCTGGTGAGCTTCTTGCCTCCAGGACCTACAATGACATTTAATGCATTCATGTTCACTGTGCTAAGTTCCACACAAGCATGTGTTCCACTGAGGCCATCACAAAACTTGGATGCACCAAGAGGTCCACCCTCCCTACCGTGTACATCTTATGCCATCAGACTACCATCTGTTTAGTCCTTTTTAGGAATATCACTGCAAGGACAACGACAAACTGCAGAAGGCTGTTAAACATCAGCTGGACAGGCTTTTAGAGGACATACATGGTTGTTGTCAATGCTGGAAGAAAGCTGTTGACAAAAACAGAGCCTGCACTGAAAAAGAGCTGTCTGTAGCAATGTTGTGGATCTGCACAAGTTCATCTTCATATGTAAATCTCATAACACACGTGAAATAACAATTTGGGAATACTGCTTTCTAGATGACCCTTGTATTAAACATATTAAATTTGTGGGTGGAAGGGGGAGAGGAGGCAAAAGTACTGAGAGAAAATATAATAATCCTTGTAAGATGTACCTAAGTTTATGATGCGTGAGTTGTGAAATTCCCCTACTTTGGCTACATCAGTGACCTTATTCATATGATGCAGACACAGATGTACTGCTGCAAAGCATGTTGCACTGCTCAATGATCATAAATTGTTTATCCTTGTGTTTCTGTGAATGTTCACTGTATTAAAATGCTCAAAATAAAACCTTACAAACATCTACATATTGTATGTTATGCATCCATTTTTAAACACAATTCATTTTTGAGAAAAGCTTCATATGACAACATACAAAATATGTGTTACATTGGGCTGACAGGAACCAAAATTAAATTCAATCCACAACTTAAAAAAGCTTTCATATAAATCCTTCAAGCAGTTTCAGAAATGAAACATAGATGGGCACAGATGGACAAAATTCCCCACTGTATACTGATTCTTACAATCTAATCCAACATATTCTAATTTTTTTTACTTGTATTTCCTGTATACTGCCATAACTTTGTCACCAGAACCATGTTTGTGATAACAGGATATACATCACAAGAAGGTGAATTTAATGATATAGAATAACTAGACAAGTTCAATGTGTTAATTAAATATATGTTATTCAACTTTTACATGATTACAGCTTTCTTCCATGCAGTGCACTCAACAATGCATAGACAACAGACTCACATGTGTTGGTAGCCATGTATTAATCTTGCTATGTAAGCCAAGCCGAAGACCTGTCTCACTAAAAATGTACACCATAGCTTGTCTGGGCAAGGCACAGAGTCGGCAAAGTTGACCAGGGTGATCAGAGTCTCCAACAGTATCAGGATGAACTAACTCCACAGCTGAGCTCACAGTAACGTTAGAGTGACTTTCCCCATTACATTTGGTAGTATTTGGAGGTGTTCTAGATTTTCTAGTACTAACAGTCACCAAATCCAGTGATCTTATTGACGTTTTGGATAACACACCTAAAAAAAAAAAGAAAATGACATCTAACATTATAGAAGGAAGTTAAAATAAAATGGGAAACTGATCTACAGTCAATGAGGCCATGACTGTTTTCTAGTTTTAGTTAATTAATTAAACTTCAAATTTGAATACTACAAGAGGAAGAATGATTACACAACTTTAGTTTTTTTTATTATCTTTAGAATGACTATGTCTTAAGAGAAAATATCCCTTGGCTTACAACAACAACAAAGCATTCTAGCAATGGCCCTTTAAACCTGGGCTCAATAAATCAAAGGTGTGAGATCACCAAGACAGAAATCTTGTCAAGGTGCATAATACTTTCTAGAGTATCTATTTTTAGTTGGTGCCTGCTTTTGGGATTTCAAAAATCCCAGCTGAATGACTGCAACACATAACTACTCATCTCCTGGTCATTTCATCATACAGTGGATGGTTGGTGAATATAGGACATTCTATTTGCACTGCCATTAGGTTGCATCAAGTTCCATTTCTGTGCTGATCAGAAGGGGTAGACCAATCTACATGGATCTCACCTTCATAACATGATGGTGAAAATTTTTCTGGCTCCTAAATTTTTGACCTGATTCCTAGTCTGGAGAAAGATTTGTCCACCTTGCTTTAAACAATGAAGCTTACCTTTATCCAAGTTGGTAGTTTTTGGTATCATCAGTATATTAGGTGTAGTCAGATTCATGTCAAATGATGTTCTGACAGGCTTGGAGTATACATCACTCCCTTCCATACATGATTTATCTTTATTCTCCTCAACACATGAAACTATGAAACCATCCACACATGCTGGCTCAAGCTCATATTTATCACATTTCCTGTTCAAATCTTCAAGCTTTTTCTCTAGTTTATGTTCTACTATACTAGCTGACATTTTATCCTTCCAACTACTCTCCTCTCTCAAAGATGGTGTACATTTTACAAAATTATCAGAACCAATTACGACATATTTTCGAGATTGTTTCTTTGAAGCCTCAGTTATGTGATCTACAGTCCTAGAACAATATGGAGTAACCATCAACTCTTTAGGAGTTTCAAATACATCCATTTCCATGGAGCTCTTATTTTTGTTACGATGACATGCACTTTGTTTTGAATAGTTTTGTTTTATCATGTCACTGCCTGAGTATTTCTTACTCTCTGAAGTCCCATAAGAAACAGACGCAATAGTCTGAACATTTTTCAGTTCTACATATAAACAATCTTGACATTTCTGCTGACCATTTATATTGTTACTGTCCATCTTTTTAGCATTAAGTTCTTCTTGGCATCCACATTTTGTTCTATGATTTCTGAATCTTTTACAGACCCAAGACTTTCCACTGCTTCCATATCATACAAATCTGCACCTTAGCATTAGTGACAACTCTTAAACATGTCACAGGTGAATTAAACATATCCTCTGCAACAGTCTTTGTTGATGAACTGGTTACAGACTTTCGAACATTTACACGTTCCTCACTTGTAGAACTGTCCACACTCTTTGTCTGTTTGGGAACTTCCCTGGTTCTCTTTTGTTCTCTTCCTGATTTCACCATGAAATATTTATGTGAAATATGCATAAAGTCACTATCTGTCAGCTTTACAGAGTCTGAGGTATTTACAGATACTTTCAAAAACCCCTGTTTTTTTGGACACAGCAGCTCCATCTGTGAGGTAGCTTTCATTAAAGTCTTCTGTAACTAAAAATACATGCACACTTTAGTCATACAACACACAAGTGTAGTCACAACACAACAAATAAGATCTATGCCATGGATGAAGTGGTTAGTTGCCAGCCTCTGACCATGAAGACCCAGGGTGGATCCCAGGCGAGTGCGTGTGGGATTTGTGTTGAACAAAGAGGCACTGAGACAGGTTTTTCTCCAAGTACTTTGGTTGTCCCATGTCAGTATCATTCCACCTATGCTTCATACCCATCCATTCATTTATCATCATTGCTATATACGTAAGTCATTTCAGAAGTTTTGTGTATGGTGGCAGCACCATGCAGTGCTTTATATGACTGAACTCAAATCTCATGTGTGGCACTAGTGGCACTATTGCTGCTGTCACAAAGATGCATTGTCTTTGTGACATCAGTTGCTATTTAGGTATGGATCAGGAAAGACTACAAGGAAGTTTCTTGTGGACGGATGTGAGAACCTTAATAAACGTGGATTTTGTATAACTCAAAATCAGTAACTTCACTGCTGGTGTCATACAAAAATGTCTGTATAATATCAGTTCAAACAAGGCTTAGGATCTGGTCTTATATACTGATTACAAAGGACAAATTATCTTAGATGATTCTGATACTGAATATATACATGCTTTACCATATGACAGTGAGAGTAATGTTCCAACAGCCAAGCATGGAATGAGGAAGGAAGTGAAGATGGTACTACAGGACATCAATTCACTTTTGCAAATCATGGCTTTGTGTTACAGCACATCTTAAGTGCAAATTCTAATCACGATTGAATTTGACTGCTGTTTACAGATGAACTATATGATACCAAAAAAAAATGTAGAAACAGAGAACTAGAAAATCAAAATCCATCTAGACCTTTTAAATGATCCATACAGATACAGCAAATATTACTGTACTTTGTGCAGCAAAAAAGCCTTGTGCATCATGTTGTGAAGACACATGGAAGAGAAGAGGTATAGCTCACATAGTGACAAGGTTTTGTCACTAGCTGAAGCTGTATGGTGAGTGTCATGCCTAGTCACTTCACTGCCACAGAAAGAGCTTATTGGCTAGGACAATGCAAGGGACAACAGAAGACAGACAGATGGCTAAAACCTGACACTGACTGAAGACGAAGACCTCGTAGGTTTGGGACATCAGTCCTTGATTTCACAGTTTATTCTACAGTGAGCCAATCTTTGGTACTGGCGAGATCTAACATGACTCTGTCCGTCTTCACAACATACATTATGAATGTACCACCTCTGAAGTATTTCATAACATTATCTTCTGATTAATTTTTTTGCCTTTGTACCTGAAGTGGTCACCTCTTTGAAGAGTGCGTGCCTGGAGCTCCCCAAATGTGTCAGTGGGTGCCAAATCCAGCACAAGTGATTTACCAGGCAAATTATTTAATACAACTTTCATTGGTAAAAGCCAAAATTAAATAAATAAGGATTGTCATCTGGCACCTTCCTACAAATTACACAAACTTTTTTACAAGCCATAATAAAATGACTACATGTGAGGAGGGGGATATGTAAGAGCCATCCACCAAGCACTGGTTTTTAAAAATACTTTCAGCAGTCAAGGTCACCAGCATTATCAAGACACAGTAATCTAAACTTCTGTAGGGCACACTAAAAAGAAAACTGTTTTCATGTGCTGGTTCCAACTTCATTCTGCCAAAATCCCTTATTCTGTATATCTGCAGATAGAGTGTTTCTGTATGTGCAGCAATTTGGAAAATGAAATTAGGAAAATACATTTTTAATTACTACAAATGGTACACGTCCAAAACTGTTTAGAAGCATCTGCCTTCAACGGCTACAATATGAACTTTGTCCATATTAAACACATAATACAACAATGTTTTTATATGCCTAGGTACACATATTTTATACAGGAATGAGTGTAGTAGAATGGATCTGCTGCTAAAGGGGCCACACATATAACAATTAAGAAATTAAATGTAATCTGCATGCATGAAGCAAGCTGTGCTGGCTTTCCAAATGGTCATCTTATCATTACAGTATAATTAACAATGCAACCATGTCACCAGAACAAATACAGTGCAATGCTTTTTCAATCTTATGAAATAAAAAAATAACTGCAAAGAGACGTGAAACATCATTTTTAAATGTGACAAAATGCAAAACTTGAATTCAAAATTGCAAAAGAAACTGTCCATACTGTATCACACCACAATAATACTTCTATGAACGTGACCTGATTAGCAGTGTAACCTTACATTTTCAAGCTTAGCTTGCATAACGAACAAAGGAAGGTGTTGTAAAAATCCAGCACCACACTAACCTGTACTTAATACTCATCCGAGACATACGTAAACTATCAACTGTATACCCTCTCTGACAGCGATACAGAGGTAAACAATATGCACCCTGGGACATAAGACCTCAAACAGACCTGCAACAAAGAAAATGAGTATATCTGTAATTGTGAATATCTTCTTACTTAAAAATCTGACAACACTACAGGAGCCATGTTTATATCTTTATGCTTTTTTTTTTACCTCACAAAACCATCGACACATTTCCCTCAACCCCTACAAACTACCAAGCGCTACCAACGCAAGTGTACGTGAAATGAAGTAGTAGAGTTAATTTAGGCACTGCTGTAAGATATAGGATAAACTATTGTAGGTGCGTTCAGTTCATGTGGAGCGCCTTTTAAAATTCCTTTATCCATCCGTCTGTAAGCACATAAATTAGATTTTGGTTAAAATCGGACAAATATTGTAAACGATCTGCATGAAGGCTTACATTCACTTCTGGGCGCATTTCTACCGGCCGCACTTGTACGAACTCATATCAGTGAATATCCATCGCGTTGCATGGCACAGTCGTTTGAAACTGTAGTGTGTAATGCACTTTGGATGAGTATTCGTGTGATACACAGATTAACTTCGGATATTTTGCACAGTTGTTCTGGTGTTTTTCCCTAAGTTCAATATACTGCAAAGATAGCGCAGTATAATTGCATCGTACATGTTCCTGTAATTGATTTCTTATCCCTGTGAAATGGTAGCTGTTGCTTTCTGACGTTTGTTGGTGCTGTATTCACGTTTGAAAGGAGACCATGATTGACATATCCGAAGGAGCTGATGGACCAATTGAGCATGGATTTAGCAATTCTGTGTTCATAATTCCTGGTATAATTATACTTTGTTTGTCAGGTAAGGTCAATCGATCTTGAAATTGGTACCATTTTGAACTGCCGTGCGTTCACAGGTTATTGTATTGTCGGTTTTGTTTAATGGGGAACGTAAAACGCCTCAGTAGTTTTAGTGAATTAATGAATGCTAAATTGGAATGTGGATTTGTGTGTATTACCAGTTTGTGCACTTATTTCACCATATTGAATACACCGTACTGGTAAGAATTGTCGTTATCTTCGGGTTAATGTAGGCTATAGCATGGCAAGCCTCGTAGAAGTGATATCTGCATAAGCTACTGTTTGTACATAAAGTACATGGTACTGCTTTGGATGGGTAATATATGGAATGGCTGATCATGGCTATCCTCTCACTAAACGCGAAGTTCTGATTATGTTCACGTTCTTGCCATAACTTAGATGTAGTCTGCTCATATCGCACGAAAACACCTGATTTCGCTCACTTCAAACACAACACTTGTGTAAATGTAGCAAATAATAACACCGTTATAATTCACTAGAACAAAACACCAGACATCTTTCACGCAGCTTAACAACACTTGTATAAATGTTAGTATATGACGAAACGAAATAATTTGCTTCTGTCGTGAAATGTGATTAGAGAATGGCATCTGTTCCCAAATTCACTCTTCAAACCAGATTTCTTTCAAAATGACTCTTTGTCTTTATGTTCCATTCATTTCATATTTAAAACTCGGTGCATTTATATGTCATCATTCATGTGGTTGTTATTACAAATGAGCAATAAAATTAATTTTCTATGGATGATACAGTTGAAAGAGATTTTGTAAAGTGAGTTCGCCAAATTTTTAATGTTAACCCATGACTAGTATCTTAGCCTTGTTACACCTGTGTAACTTTTGTGCTCCAAATTTGTAAATATTTAAATGAGGTGAGAAATGTGTGTATGTATGTAAATATTGCTTGATATTTCTGAAGCAGACATTCATTCATTCATTTATTTACATTCAAGTCAATCCAAAAAGATTGGAAAACCTACTGGATATAGAAAAAGTCCAATGAATTAAAAGTACGTACAAATACAATTACAATTACAAAAGGATTACCATGAATACATTACAATTTATATAAGATAAGATAAAGTATTGAATGCATTACTAGATATATATAAGTAGCTGACTGTACAGAGTAAGAAATATTTAACAAAAATATACCAAACCAGGAGAATGTGATACAGAATTCATTATATGAATGTCTACTGTGTTTCCTTATTAAAATTAAAGTATTTGTCTAATGAATAAAAGCAATTTGTATATGAAAAGGTTTTTAAAACTATTAAATTTCTTTGGGTTATTAGAAAAGTTTTTAATGTTGAAGGGGAGACTGTCGCCGTCGGTTGTTGGTATCTAGTACCCTCACGACAAGGAAAACTACTTTCGATTGGAATTCACCTTTATTAATTACATCAGTACATATCTCAGAGTCGACTACAACATCGATCTGCCGACTGTTGCTGGACGCTGGGTCTTTTCTTTCTACTCCCCCCCCCCCCCCCTGTCACCAACTTCACCCCCTTTTCTTATTGCTCTCTGTCCCTCCACCCATATCATAGAGCCAAACTGAAGGTCAGAGGGTTCTTCCTTAGGCTGAGGTTGGAAACACACACAAATGTTTCCTTTTCAAATGTAGAGGGGTGGGGATGCCCGACTGGGCTCGAACTCAATGTTCGGCTACAATTCACCCCCCCCCCCCCCCCCCCCCCAAGATGTGACTTAAGAGTTTTCGGGCTGGAAAACTCTTTAAGGTTGCATCTTTCCATGTTGCAGCCTACAAGTATAAACAATACAAATTCAACTCTAAACTACAAATACCAGAAAAACATACATTCACCAAGCAATCTTAGACATACATAACCTTCTTATCTTTTTCTTTTACAATCGTAGAAATTTATGTTCTTGAATGTTTATGCAGTTTTTTTTAATACAACTCTACTGAGAATTCACAACAGTATTGTCTCGTAAGTCCTACAGCCATCACATCTTACTCTATTTGTAATTATCTTGTAGCGAAATTATTTCTTACACAGAACTAAGTATATTTGTTTCTGCAACTACCTGCATCATTCATTCACTATGCTTAGTCAATCTTGGGCCGACCAAAGTGTCCCTAGCCCGGGTGGTCATGTTGGTCTTTGTTATGTGTTCGTCCTGAAGGTCTGTCCAACCGCTGTTACCTACCTTTTTTTTAGGTTCTCAAGCAACTAACAATCTGTATTGTATCGTCACGTATCCTACCCCTTCACGTCGGGACTGTAAAAGGTAAAGTTCTCCCTAGAACAGGCATGATGGCCCAGAGGTGGAGTAGAGGTATGGCTCTACTCTTTCTTTAATCCTGGCACTAGATGGGGGTGGGTGGTCAACTCCACGCCCCGGCCGCTTTACCCCCGGGAAAGAGACCCGGTACCCATTGTATAGGAGGCTGGGTGGGCCCCAGGGCCGGTCTGGACGGCTGCGAAAAATCTCGCCCCCACCGGGATTCGATCCCCGGACCATCCTTAATATTCATCAATCTATAACTTAAGGACAAGTTATTCAAACATTTATTTCAAAATTTCGCAATGGAACTCACATTTACAAATAAACAACATACATATACGCACAAATTTAGATGTTCATTCACCCACTGTCAAATAGCTAAGTCGCCAACATACGAAACAGTGTACCCACAGGTATCTTCCTCCATTACCATTTCCAGTGCTCTCATAAGGGCGGAAAATTAATTTCTAAACCCGTATGGGGTGCGTGTATATTGATACAAACTCGAATCAAATAGGAAGGCAGTGTAACGGCGAGATTCCTCTTTCAGTGGGATTTGTAAAAAGGCGGACGATGAGTACAAGTTAAGTCATTTACCTAGCCCCATGAAAACGTTGCAGTAGCTCCGATGAAGGCTGGGTTCGTTCTCTGTCTGGTACGGTGATACTATTTATCTTTCGGGCGTCTATGCAGATTCGAGGCCTTTTCCCCTCCTTCAGCACGACAGTCATAGGGTTCACATAAGAAGCAGGAAGTTCTATGATTCCATCCTCTAAGAGTTGTCTAATTTGTACCCTCACTACTGGGCGTAATGAAAAGAGAATTGGTCGGGAATGACCGACGACTGGGCTGAGCCATTTACTTCGAATTTATATTCAAAAACTCGACAGATTCCTGGCTTTGTTGTCAAATTATCTAAGTACTTTAGCAATAGCTGGACCAGTTGCTGGTTCTCAGTAATGTCAAATTTTCATTTTCCTCTATCAGCGAAACCACTCCTTCCGCGATCATTTGGCGGGGGTCTGGCGACACACGCTTAAGGCTGTCTTCCCGTTTCACATTCATTTGTCTGTTTTGCACATTATCATAATCACATCCAGTGCCCCTCGCAATTTCAGTCAACTTAACATTATTATTATTATTATTATTATTATTATTGTTATCATCATCATCACTCAAGCTTGGCGCATCCTCACTTATAAGGGTCCGTTTACCCATCCCATTTCCTTTCTTCAGCATTTTACAATATAAATCAACTTTACTCTTGCTTTCTCTTTCCTCATAATTTCCTCTAAGGGCATTATCATAAACTGAAACTTCTCGCATAAATCACAAGATTAGAAAACCAACATATGCACTGTATTTTTTAATCTAGTGATTTGTTTTCAAATGGAATGATGATGATGATGCACGGAGAATATAATGTGAAATTCTCGCATAACTTCGCAGACCTGTAGGTATTCGGGTATGGAGCAACTCGCTCTTGGCATATTCTCTAGCGGCCCGTGTGCCGGACAATACAGTTTTTGGCAACTCCTGAATTAGTGGCTTCGGAATTTGCTTCCTGGAATCTGTCAGAGGGGCGCTTCCTCATCTCCCCCCCCCCCCCCATTTCATAGCACAGGAATTGTTCTTTAAAATCAAGTACAATTCCATATTCGCTAAAGAAATTTTCACCCAAAATTACAGGCCCAATTAGTTGCGAACAAACCAGGAAATTCTGTTCAAAATTGTCAGTTCCCAATGTAAAATGCAGGAACACTTGCTTTTTAATTCTTTTGGAGCCCGTTCCCAGCGCGGTAATCAAAATGGCTCCCTCAATTGGAAATTCCAAAGTAGGCAATCCTGCTAATATGAATTCTTCATATATCTCTTCAGACATTAAGCAAACTTCTGCCCCACTGTCGCAACGGCGGTAACTTCCTTATCAGAAAACATCAATTTGACATGCGGACTAGTTGGTAATCCTAAATAATTTGAGTAATATATGGCCAATTCATCAATTTGGGTTGTCTCCCCCCTCTTGGCCTTGAATAATTTTTTCTTCTGGCTCTTTATCTTGGTTATCAAGGCATCCAATAAGAACTGACTTAGGCACGGGTTCCGTATGCGAGCGACGTATCCCCCACTACCTTGCTCAATTCTAGTTTTAACGAAGCGTCGTCGCGGCTCCCGTTACTATTAACCTGTCGGGAATGGTTATTACCATCATCCTGCTGAGCATTTCGGCCGAACACGGGAGCGTTAGGGTTCAAGTCTTGTAGACCTACAGGATGTGGCAACTGTGAGGGCTCTCCGTATCTTTCTGCGCGGTTGCCAAAATTCGACCTGTTCCTCGCATAAAAGTTTTGGGAGTTAGGCCCGTTCCTTGTGAAATTAGAAGCTCGTGAATAATAAGCCTGCCGCACAAACCAATTAGTGGTCTCTGTTGTGTCATTCCCTCGAGACTGAAAGGAGCGTGAGGGATTACTTCTGGACGGAGGGACCGGGTTTGGTCTTGGAGTAGGGTCGTGGTCGTCCATCATTTCCTGTCTCTTTAGGACGTCCACGACATTCTGTACAGTTTGCAATGACGCAGTTGCCAACATTCTCTGAATAAAGGGAGGAAAATGGAACTGCAGAGCGCTGATTAATTCACGGTCAGGAATGCGCGGCTCTAGATATGTGGCTAGTACTGCATACTTTAAAAAGTGAGCGGACATTTTATCGCCTGATTGTTTCGAGCATTTATCTCTATAGATGGAAAACCTTGCTAGGCTCTGAGCCTCTTTACTCCAAAAATGACGCGTAAATGCTGATTTGAAATCTTCATAACATTTAAATGTGTGCGATATTGAAATCAACCAGAAATGCGCCAAGGGGTCCGTGATCGAACGGATGGCAATAGGTAACTGCAGGTCCCTAGGAACCGATTGCAGACGCAAGTAGTCGTCTAACTCTCTGAGATGGAAAATAGGGTTTATTTTAAACAGCCACTGAAGTCAGGCAATTTCACGTCATTTGCAGTAGGTAGTACACTGGAACGCAGTGGCGGTTAAGTGTCTGGGAGAGGTCGGTAACAGCTATTTGTAAGCACAATGCATATTACAATTCCCATCACTTACACCATTCGCAGTCCTTAGGCTAGAGGACTCTGAAAGGCTACTAGATAATCTGTGGTTTGGGCCAAGGGGTTCAAGTCAAGCTGATCATTTCGGTCACCAGCAGCTTCAAACTCGCCTGCGTTGCAATCAGCTGATCGACTTTTTACCACACTGCCCGCCGTTAACTGTGCTTTCAAAGTGTTAATTTCTGAATTTACCTTATGGAGGTTTGACTTATTTCTTTCTACCGCTACTTGAAATTTTGCAACCCTGTCCTCCATCACCTTCCTGCTACCACTGATTTTCTCAATATCTTCCCCTGCCCCAACTTGCCATCAGGTGTGTACTGCGGTTATCTCTTCCCTGAACTTGCTGAAGTCCTGCCTCAGTTTATTACCTCACTCTCAGTGTCACCTTTGTATTTTTGAATCTCTGCAATTAGGGACTTTAGATCTAGCGTTCACTTCGTGGGCAATCCTTTCAGTTCCCTTTCTGGTATCTACATTGTGAGCATTAATTTTCTCATACAAATCATCATTTATACTTTCTATTCTCCCTTTGACTTGTTGCACTTACCAGTATCATTACGCAATGCGGAAAAAGCCTGTGACATGTTAGTTAACTCATTCTGAATTTTCTGCGATAATTCTTCTCTCAGTTTAGCTGTTTCGGCGTGAAACTTCGCTGTCAATTCCTCTGCTAGTTTCTGGTTCTCTGCTCGGAATTTTGACGTTAATTGTGAGGTCAGACTGGAAGTATTATCTGCCGCCAATTTAACATTCTCAGCCTTAAAATTGGAATTTAATGTCTCAACTGCGGTAGCAACATCCGCTTTCAAACTGCTTACAACATCTAACAATAACACCTGTAATTGCTTAGTTGACATGGTTACGTTTTCTGGTTCTCTGACTGCCTAGGTTCAATGCTGCCATCCTGTCTTGCCGCGAAATCTGGAGCAAGTGCGGCTACGCTCTCATCAGTTGAAGTTTCCGCTTCAACGCCGACCTCACCTACTTCGCCTAAGCTATTTGCTTGACCTTCACTCTCATTAATCTCTGATGCCGGAACTGTCCGGTTTCTCAAATTCCGCTCAGCCATTTTTTTTACAATTCTTTACACATACAGACACAAAAATTTTCCAATGTATGTACCTGGCGACTCTGTACAATTCAGGCTGCACGATGTACGCCGTGCGGGCAGGACCGCTGACCCGTGATGCTGGCTCGGCTGCCGGTGTAAGCTGGTCAGTGAGGTCGGACATGCGTCGGATCAATGGGTGCGCGTAGTTGCTAGCAGCTAGTCACTGGTGGCTGGCTGATAGTGGTACGTGGATGCCTGTTCGTTCCTCGGTGGAACGGCGTCCATCGGTGGCGTTTGGTGCCGTGGTATACGAAGAAGGCTTTCTTCTTTATCCGGCCCCAACGTTGAAGCGCCGCTTTTACTATTGGTGTTTTAATTTGTGATTTGATTTCAGAATGCACGGAGAATATAATGTGAAACTTCATGTTAGTATTTAATATTGTATTCACCGTGCATCTTGTATAAATTAAAATTGAAATTAAAACCAGCTTGATGCGCACTCACTATTAAAAAACTTTAATAGTAGATTAATTAACCCGACATGTTTCGGTCAGGTACCTGACCATCTTCAGGGGTATACTACATTTAGTTGTGCAGACCATATGTTAAAACACACATAAGATTTGAGCCTATAAGGTCTCGTCATATATAAAGTTTTCACAAATCACTAAAAATCACTAAAACTTTTTTAATAATAGTCAACACTTGTAGTTCTGCAATAGTTCCACCTTTTGTAAAACTTATAGCACTGTTATTGTATAATACTTTGTCATATTCACTTATGCGTCCTGTTTTCCATATCGGAATATGTCTCGTAGAGAAGCTGTGTAGTGTACCTTTTATTGTAGAGCTGCTAAAAGGTGGAACTATTGCAGAACTACAAGTGTTGACTATAATTAAAAAAAGTTTTAGTGATTTTTAGTGATATGTGAAAACTTTATATACGACGAGACCTTATAGGCTCAAATCTTATGTGTGTTTTAACATATGGTCTGCACAACTAAATGTAGTATACCCCTGAAGATGGTCAGGTACCTGACCGAACCATGTCGGGTTAATTAATCTACTATTACAGTTTTTTAACAGTGAGTGTGCATCAAGTTGGTTTTAATTTCAATTTCATGTTAGTAGTTTGGTTATTCTTGGTTCTGAAATTAATATAGTGAGTTTTCTGAAAATTTAATGAAAGAAAATTTTCTTTAAACCATTTGTTTATAAACTTAATATTATTAACTTAATAACAATTAAATGTTTACTAGCATTTGTTTATAAGTTTGAAAACTGTGTGAATATCCTTATTGTAATTAGTGAGGTTGGAACTAGTAAATAATAAGCTGGTATCATGAGCAAATAATTTTGGTAGAGATTTTTTATTTATAATCTTTGGCAAATCATTTATATAAAGAAGAAAAAGCAGAGGTCCTAAACTAGAACCTTGTGGAACACCATGTTTAATTTTTGCCCAGTTAGAAAGGGTACTATAGCTATGACTCTTATTGTATATTAATATTCTTTGATATCTACCATTGAGGTAAGATTTATAAAGTACATTATCTCTACCAGTTATTGCATAAAATTCCAATTTAGACAATAACATGTCATGATTGACACAATCAAAAGCTTTTTCAAGATCACAAAAAATGCCTCCCACTCTTAATTTGTTGTTCAAGTTTTATTACCTTGTTTGTATAATAGTGTTATTACTGAAAATTTTAATCGATCAGCGAAGATGCCAGTAGAGAGAGTTTTATTACGTATGTAATTTAAGGGTGAACTTATGAAGGGACAACTTATTTTTAGTAACTTGGTGGAAATTTCATAATATCCATGTGAATTTTTGTCTTAAGAGATTTAATTATATTTTCAATTTGTTTAGTCGATGTTTTACATTTGGATATTTTAGATTTATATATTTGACTGTATCTCATGTAGGACTCTGGTGGACATCATGATAGGATAGGAATGAAAGAAGTAAGGTGTATGTATTGCAGTGCTTGATGGGACTCACAAGCCCAGAAAGGAGATTAGGCAGTTTTGGTATCTGGTTTCAACCATCAGTTGCTGGCCTAATCAGGAGCAGGTACAGGACTTTCTGCAGGCGGTGGCTTTGCCTACTTAAGTGCTGGGAGTCACATTCATTCCATGTTATTTCAGAGATATAATCTAATTACATCTGAAAATATGCATATATGTCGCATATTTATTATATTGTGAAGGACTCTCAAGTGAGAAAGCATGTTAATGAGCAGATGTAACAGTGCTTATAAGTCATTGCCTTAGCTGTGGAAGTAAACACAAGTTGAGGTCTTCACTCTTTGGGGAGGTACCAACCTATGCCACACAACATCCCAGAAGAGTGATGACCTCAACTACAGTGTGGCAGAAGCTTGAAATCTTGCATAGACAGAAACTGATTACTTCTGTAATGATTTACTTGGTTATTTACACTGCTACTTAAGTTTGTGATTCACCTTGAAGTTGGACGCAGGCTGACATGGTCTCAACAGCAGTCATTTTCTATGTACGAAATCATTGCAGATGTTTGGTCCAC
This sequence comes from Reticulitermes speratus, assembly GCA_021186555.1. Taxonomy (NCBI): domain Eukaryota; kingdom Metazoa; phylum Arthropoda; class Insecta; order Blattodea; family Rhinotermitidae; genus Reticulitermes; species Reticulitermes speratus. The sequence continues at coordinate 32,290,018 of JAJKFL010000002.1, forward strand.
TCGTGAGACTTACTGTATGAAGAATGTTTAGGATGCCTGGGCATAAAGTATACAAAATGTGGTGATGGACCATGGGGATAAGGAAAGTAATTTTAACTTTTTGTTCTCGCCTACAGATGCCACACATCCTAACCTTGACAACGAATCATTGATATATGTAACAAATCCAGTAATGTCTTTCAGTTGCATACGATCTTTGAAGTTAGATGTCATGCTAGAATGAGTAGACTGTGATGAGGTAGTCTCTAATTAAGTACTATTTCTGACTGGCAGGAAGGTCTGTAGTTTCTGAGTTTCACTGATTCAGCTGGCTGTTCAAAATGTGTCTAGTCTAATAACGGGTTTTCTTCCTGTTTGTACTGTGCTTTTGTTACAAGGCTAACATTCAGTTTAGTTAACTTACAATGTGTCAAGTCAAAAAATTCTGCCTTGGATTCATAATGTTTTCTGAATAAAGTCATTGCAAATGGCTTGTGAAGTTCCACCAACACCATCATATGCTCCCTTCTAATTAGAAGTGACAGAGAAATGCCTGTCTGCTGGCCCTCTGAAGTTCTGGTGTGATGTTTGATGAGAAAATTTTTGAGGTTGTTGTAATGAGCTACAGAACCATCAAAGAAATAAGATTGTTTTCTTCATAGGCCTAATAAGATGGCTGCTGGGTAATGACTGTTGTTAGCTCTTAATATCGTGGCAATAACTAATGAACAATTTGAACAAAGCATGTGAATAATGGGGCAGAGAGGGATCATAAGTGTACCTGCAATTTGTATATGAAGTGTTGTTTGTAAGTAACCATTTATAAATGTAGTGATGACAAAAGCTTATTTCTGTAATATATTCTTCACAAAAATACAATAAGACAACAACAACGATGATGATGATGATGACAACAACAACAACAACAGATTTTTTTAGAATTAGAAATTTATGTGACAGGAAAAGATGCTTGATTTCTGCTGAGAACTCCTGCTCCATCTTCCCTTTGTTTTATATTAATATCTCTATGCACTAGGATCTCAGATGTTCAGGTATGGTAGAGCTCAAGAAGATTTTGTATATGACACGTAAAACTAAAATAAAGATCAGGAATTGCAAATGTGCTTGTGTGTGTACCACAGTGTATAAGGTGTCTAATTCAGGGGTCTGAAACTCAAGTCATACACAGGCCAAGTGGATGATTTTTAAATATGTTCTGGGCCGCACATATAAGGATAGGTATTTTGTTTAAAATTGAATACAATATAAGACCATGTCAGGTGGTTGTTTTTGTTTAAAATCTGTTGCATTGTTAACTCTCTACTAGTACATATGTCTTACACATTTTCATTTCATTTCTCTTCTCTTCTCTTCTCTTCTCTTCTCTTCTACCTCAGTACAAAAGTCCTTTGAAGAAACTGTTAAGGATAAACTATTGGTTTTTTATGCTACGAATGTTATTAGAATACCAGTTGGTCAAACATTACTTACCATGTAAATTGGCTGGAGACTTTTCATTATTTGGACTGGGACAGGATTTTTATCCTGGTTGAGATATTACTGGAAAGCATTGTCATTACACATTTCATGTGTGTCTGTCTGTCAAATTGGTGTTTTGTATTATTGTTTAGAAGAGAAAGAATTGTTTACACGTGCTGCAGAACATCAGTCATTCTGAATCTGAAGGTCATGAGTAGAGAAATTTTTTCATTTGGTACGTGAGAATAAAAATCTTGAAATTTTGAATCAGGAAAGTTTTGGTTGAAGTCAGTACTGCACTGCAAATTGACTGATTTCGTTTCCAAATTTTTTGGAACCTTCTCATTGTCATCATCATCATTTATTTACAATCCATAGATCCAATACACAGTCACAAAGACAAAAACAGGATGTGGATTTGGTCATCTTATGAATTAATAAGTTATATAATATATACATTGTAAAATAAATACAAGCAATTTGTAAAAACAGACATGACATAAAACACAATAGTAAAACAATTCAAGCTTAGAATAACAAATCATAGTCCGTATATTACATTCAAAATGAATAAAACTATTGTAATAAATATTCTATGATGTGATTATTATATATATGTGAGCTGTAGCAAATAATATCATTACAAAAGGTTACTTAGTAAAGGATTAAAAACCCATGATCATTAATTAAATTTACAGTTAAAATATTCATCCAAGGAATAAAACGAATTGGAAAGAAGAAATCTTTTTAGTGCCGGTTTAAATAGTTTCACTTCATTACTCAAGCTTTTTATGCTAGGTGGGAGATGATTAAAAGCTCTAATACCAAAGTAGTAGGGTCCTCTTTGAAAAACTGTCAGACGTGATGTTGGAAGGTGCAAATTCGTGCTATGTCTAGTATTGAAGCTATGAATCTCGTGGTTTGATTTGTACTGATCTTTATTATTTACGACAAACAGTATTAACGAAAATATATATTGTGAATACATGGGCAGAATTTTTAAATTTTTAAATAGTTCCCTACAAGAGTCTCTAGTTTTTGCATTCATAATAACTCTGATTATACGCTTTTGTATCCTGAAGATATTAATACTGTAGGGCGAATTACCCCAGAAAATTATACCGTATGCTATGATGGAATGCACATAGGAGAAATAAATCATCTTTAGAGTTTCTTGTGACATAAAATCTTTTACAGTCCCCCTTCAAAGGAAACAAACAACATAAATACTGGTTCCATAATTTGATATCCTAGAATTGTTCATCAAACTGCTCTTGTAGCAGAAAAATGCTCCTGGAATATTCTTTAATATGCTCAAGGAAAACAGGTTCTTGGGATTTCTAATGCAGAAAATGAATGAGGTTATGAAACTTTAATTGAATTTCCCACAACCAAAGCTTAACTTTGAAAGCATTGATACTATAAAAATTGTGTAGTGAACTTATCTTGCCTTGTAGCTCTTTGTTAAGAGTACTCCAGTGACCTGTTAACAGTCACAAAAAATGCTAGATTGCTTATCCCCCTTCATCATGCAGTTCATCAGTTCTTTTGTTGTTCCTTTCCATGAATAAAATTATTCAACATTGATGCTGGCAACATTCTATAAATAGAACAAGTTCAGTGCAAGGGCTACATAAAATGAACTTGCAGACCACGTGTTTGAGACCCCTGGTCTAATGCAAGACAGAAAATTTTATGCCTTTTCTTGAGTTGGAGTGGATTATAGTTGAGTGACAGCAGGTGAATAATCACCAATGTATATGCAGTTTTCCATATTCTACTCTATTGCCATCCCCATTTATCCTTTTCATATTGGGTACAAGAAGATAAAAATAAATAAGAAAGATGAGTCAGCACCTGCTTGTTTTTGACATCTCACTGTAGTCTATTTTCCCACCCATTGAAACATCTGGTAATCAATAAATCATCTTAGTGAATGGGTAACAGGAGACAGAGTTTGTCAGTTGTCCTCACATTATTATTTACAGATTAGATATGCATGGATCCTAGGTGCTGTAGTTGTCAGGCAGCAGAAGTATGCTCTTAGTTCATCTACTTATATGCTGATTAGACATCTATAGTGGAGCCTTAACTGATTGGTTCAGTGCCTGCTTAAGTGCTGTGAATCAGTACAGTCTTTACATTGAGTTAGTGCTCACTGTGTGTGTGTGTGTGTGATACTTGGACAGGTATTGTAGAAACATGATTGCCATTGTTCAGATAACAAAGTGATTTTCCTAATGCAGTTTGTTAAAAAAAGAGACCTGTAGTATTATTACACACTGAGAATCATGTACATTGCTTTCATTGCTAAATATTTTCTAGTCTGAATTGTGTAGTGTATGCAGAAATGAGAAAATTTTCTCTAGAAATTCAAAAGACTTGTGCATATACAGACCCGTTTAGTTATTTTGTGCTTCAGCCAAGTTCAATGAAAAGTGTCTTGCTGTTTTCCCTTTTCCCCCCTTTTATGAAAATATGGGAAAACTGTACACCATATTTGTGATTCTGTTATGCTGTGGTAATATAAGTGTTGTGGAATACAAGATGGCAGTTGTAGAAAAACAGTACTTCTGTTACACGTTTTTCTCTCTTTTTATCTGCTTTGTATTTACCTTACTACCTTCATAACAGGGGCCGGGATAGCGCAGTCGGTATAACAACTCGCTATGAGTTGGATGGTCCGGGGATCGAATCCCGGTGGGGGCGAGATTTTCAGCGCCCATTCAGACCGGCCGTGGGGCCCACCCAGCCTCCTGTACAATGGGTACCGGGTCCGGGTAAAGCGGCCGGGGCGTGGCGTTGACCACCGACCCCCATCTAGCGCCGAGGTTAAAGAAAGAGTAGAGCTATACCTCTACTCCCCCTCTGGGCCTTCATGGCCTGTTCTAGGGTGAACTTTACCTTTACTTTACCTTCATAACAGTGAAATCAGAACACATGAACAGGGGTCTACAACTTGTATTACTTCTCTTTATATTTAACATTTAATTACCAATGTTTGTATAGTACCAATTCCGTGAATTTGGGCTAATTATTAACATTTTTATACTTTTCTATTTCAAAATCATCAGTGATCAGTCCTAAAAAAATATCTGTAATGTTTTGGTACTGAATTGCACACTTATAAGAAAAAATTTTGTGCATCTCAGATCTTGCAGTTGTTTTTCCATCCAGCATTAATTAACACATTTGTTGGGAGCTGATGATTTGCATGTCTGGTGGAAAAATCTAACAGTTAATGCAGCAAATTGGATAGCTTCTGTTCTGTACAAATTTATTCTTGTGATGCTATTACAGAGTCAGAATGAGTGAAGTTATAAAATTTAGGTAGAAGATAAAACTCAGCAATAATTCATTTAAATTCCTATGATGTTTTTACCCAGTAATTTTATATCCTAGATGAAGCATTTCCAGTCATTAGATAAGAGATTATTAGTCTGGCAGTTGCTGTTACTTTGCTCATATAACTAACTGCATAATTTGAATTTCTTTGTTATCTGATTTTGCTGCGATGTAAACCACCTGTATATGGGAAATGCTGTGGTGTTCCATATCTTTTTCATTACAAAGGACAGTTTTTAAAATTGTGGGTGGAATTTAGTGTTTATGGACATAAAAAGATAGCACTTTAATTGTGTCCTTAACCCTGTATAAAAGCTGTTATTTGAAGAAGGCATCAAAATCAAACTGTATTTGCCCACAGTGATTATTACACACATGCTTGCATTCATACCCACTTCCAGACTCACAGTGCATTGCTAATTTACTGTTTATGGCACAAAAGAAATTTTAGCAGAATTTATTTACTTGACAAAATTAAGAAACATTTAAAAATTTGAGGCAACCAATACAAACAGAAGTCTACATTAATACCATTAAACTTTTCAGTTTAATCACGAACATGAGAAATAAATTTTTATCATTTAATTCCTATCCTAAATATAACAACCATCCATCATAATATAAAGCATAGAGAGTAGTACAGTGTTGATGTTAATTCATACTTAGTGATAGTGTTTCATTGACTAGATCAGGCCTGCTGAACCTTTTATGTGGTGGGGGCAGCTTCAGCAAAATTTGATCTACCTGCGGGCAACACAAAATTCAATACGCAGAATGAAGAATGAGTATGTGTATGTATAACTATATGTGTAATTTTACCTGTGTATTTTTGCATCATGTGCAATAAAAATATACTGGTAATAATAGGAAAACTTTATTAAAAATGCAAGTCACAGCCAAGGCTGAGGTGTCACTAATTTTAGCACGTTTGTCCAGAACAAATTAGTAATGTAATGTAATGCAATGTAATGTATGTCTCCATAAATAAACAGCTAATAAGTTTTCAAACTTGCCTTGGTGTCTGTCTCAGCTTTGCCAGAGAAAGGGTTGAAAGATGTTTTCTCATTTCACATGTCTCTGAGGGCAACATAACACTGTCGTGGACAACATGAGCTATTGACAGCACTGTTAAATAACCCACAAATAAATATAATGCCATTTATCTTGAAATCCTGTTTTAAGTTTCCATACAGTAAAATGGGTGTTTTGTAATGTGTCAATATTAAATTGGTTTGAGATGTTTATAGCATGTAATTTAACTCACGCATTTTCCATAATGGGTGGATTACTGTAGCAGTTGATCCTGTTTCATCATGGCTGAAATTGAGGACTCCCCAGACAATGTTGACAACCCCTTTAGTGATCAAGATTTTTTGGACTCTGGTCCTCCACTCCCAGAAGAGCTCCTTGCCAAGATGAAAAAATTGTTAGATGTAGCTGGGGGAGATCCAAACGAGGTGCTGCAAAACTTGCTTAAACAAAAGTTACAAGGACCAGTGGGACCTCTTCAGCCACTGTTATCTAGCCAGTTTTTTGTTCTTCTGACTTTATTGTTACTCATTACATCAATTTTTGGTAAGAAATTTGTACTAGTTCTTAATATCACTTTAAGTATACATTACATTGATATCTGCTTCTTGTAATCTGACATACTGGCTGACATCTTATGTTGACGGTTGTGGCAGTGCATTTGGAGAAGTAAATTTATGTTTATTCCTGCCATTGATTGTTAAACTACATATATGCTGAAAATGAACTGTTACCAAGGTTGGAAAAATCTTACGCATTTGTTGTTGATTATAGATGCATTGTACTTTATGTTGCTTAGATGGTGTGATTATTTAATGATGATTGATAAGCAGGGATGGCTGGAGTGAATGATGAGACAGTCGCAAGAACCCGTGTTGTTTTCAGTTTTCCAGGATGTAGTAGTGGCAAGAGGAGAAGGCAGTTGGGATAAACTTTTTAATGGCAAAGCTGCATCATTAAAGTCTTCCACACAACTTTTAAAAAAATGAAATAGTTTTCTTCTCTTAAATACCATATTCAGACACACTGGTGGTTGTAGTTGGGATAACCTTGATACTGTATGAGTTCCAAACTGCAGGTTTTATGTTAATGTTACTTTGAAATTTGAGATATGTTTCTGATATTGAATGACACCACACCACTGCCCTTTTGTGATTGGCCACTTCACATTACTTCCCTTGAACCAGTGGTTCTTGTCTGTCAAGACATGGCAACTTTTTAATAATCTTTCTTCTGGGTTAGGATCTGAGTTATTTGTATGCATGATTATACTTCCTTTTGCAATAAAATATTGCATATAGTTTAGTGCCATAAATAATTTTTATTTCATTGTCTTTCCATCTGTGTTTAATTATTGTTTAAGACCAGGTTTTTATGTGTTTTTGGATAATGTTGTGGGGTAATTAAGGCAAAAATGTTTATGCAACTAATTTATCTTACTGTGGAGAATGATTGAAATAAGCTTCCCATTGTAAGCCCTGACTACCTGATTTTTACATTCCTTTAGAAACAGTGACAATTGAATTTGTTGTGGAGAATGTCTTAACCAGCTGAGCATTAGCTTGTCAAAGGTTCTGCTCATTCAGCTCTACATTGTATCAGAAGTTGAAGATCTTAATGGCACAAAATCTTTTATATTAAGAAAACAATTTTGTATGCTTTTATGTGTTCTTGTTGTTTATAGGAGTCTTTGACTTTTGTTTCAGCAAAAGATACCTTAATCGTTCTAGTTTAGAGTATACCTTCAGTTGGCACAGATATGGTCTCAGTCTGGTTATTAGTTTATTTTGTTTCAGCATAAACATACTTTAATCATGCTAGATAGAGTAGACCTTCAGTCTTCACAGATCTGGTGGTAGTCTAGTTATCAGTATATTTTGTATGTGCATGCCTTGTTATGGGATTGTAATTTTACTGCCAAAAAAAATGAACATATTTACACAACTGTTGTCATTCTTGAATCAGAAGAGTGTATGAAGAATTCAGTAAGCTTTCATGGACATAATAGGGGAAATAACTTGCATCAGTAACTTTGTTGGTCTGCTTCTTATCTTTGTGGAACTTTATAGCTCATAATTCAGGCTCTGTGGAACTAATTCATGTTGTCTGCCATTGGTAACAGCTACATGTTTTTGTGTTACTGTTAAAATGTACTCATATTTTGAATCTATGGGGATTTTTTAATTTCTCTTGGGGAATAATAAGTTCACTAAAAGTTCCTGTTCTAGGGGGTCAAATATAGGCCCCCCTTTGTAGGAATCATACTTATGTGCTTCAGTGTGCCATGCTTGTGACATTTGCTGGCCATTCTGAGCTAGTATGTGGTGCACCATTTGGAACAGTAGAGGGGCCTTATCGTTATCTGTTATCTCGTGTTTAAATAGCAGCAGGTGTGCTTGTGCAGAGTAAAGGTGGGAATTTAATGTCCCAAGATAACTTGAATTATATCACTATGTAAGTACAGTAAAAATACAAAGTTTGTAAGCACGTATTGGCATAGACAACCAATCAAGCATACCATTCTTGTATGAATTTGCATCTATACACTAGATTTAATAGCATGTTACTAATTCACTTTTAAATTAAGTTACAGACCAACTGATGCACACTAAAACCACTTTCTATGTAGCTTTATTATTAAAATTGTTAAAATTATACCCCAACACGTGTTTCGATCCTAGGATCATCGTCAGGGGTCTTTTTTTTTTTGTTGAAAGCTACAGTCACTTCATATACATGATTTTAAATATTCTAACGGCACTTTAAAACTTATATATTATAAGTTAAAATCTTGTAAAAAGACTCGTTAAAAGTTGTAAAATTGTAAAAGTACTGTAGATAGTAGATTGCGGAAGTGCTGGCGTGTGGGATCATGGTATTAAAGGCATGTGATATGTTTTTGTGGGGAGCGAAGTGTACTGCCTGTTGTACGGTGAAGAGTACTATGGTGGAGTGGGGTATAATTTTAACAATTTTAATAATAAAGCTACATAGAAAGTGGTTTTAGTGTGCATCAGTTGGTCTGTAACTTAATTTAATATGACGAAGATGCACGGTGTCAACAGTGTGAAATTAATTCACTTTTAATTTCTTGGTACAGCAAACATTATTGTTTTGGTGGCACAGGCCGCTTGAAAACAGGTGTTAGGCATATCATGTTTGCTGTACGGTAGGAGTTATTTTCATTTCAACTGTAAAATGTTTTGCAGGATGCCTCTGGTGCCCATCTGTCATCTCCAGTTGGTACCAGAAGCACTTTTCTTGAAGGGTGATGGCAGCGGGGATGTAAAGCTGACCTCACCTCCTTGTAATATCCAAATTTGAGAGTCAATGGATTTTGTGCTGTACCTTCTATCCCCCGCTGCAGCTTCATGATGTGAATATCACAGAGGCAGCTGCTATTGCCAACTTAGACATGCTGCCATGGAGCTAATCACATTACTGCACTGCATGAATGTTACAGCATTGAACCTGACTACCTTCAGAACATGTTCTCATGTTTTGTATCTTAAATGCAGTTCACATTTCCAGATAAATTGCTTACTCTTTGCCTGTTATGAAAGAATGTCATTAAAATATGAAGACCTACAAGAAGCCCATACTTCCAATGCAGTTTCTGTAAGTTGATTACAGATATACAGTTTATTTGGTACATGCTATTAACATGATTGTTTTTAAAACATGTACCTAATAATAATACATTATACTAACAAGTATTTTTTTCTTATTATATAAATTTTACTTCATTATTCCCCAACTAAAACCTTGATTGGCATCCAGAACCATGTTTTTAATGGGCTGTGGATGCTAGGGCATTATAATAGTCTGTGTTGTGCATTTGTATGTTTTATCTGTGTGTATGATGGAATTGTGTACCTAATCTTTAAACATCCTCTTGAATATTGTAGTTTAAAGGTCAAATAGAAATGTAACTGCAAATAATTTTCATTGATAAAGTTATCTCTACAGAAGAACTAATTGGAAAAATAGAATTTAGAGTGGGGTTTTTCTATGTTATCACTAGATGTCATATTTCTTTCATTTTATCTTCCTTGGTCCCATTATTGTATTTGAGAATCAAGTCAGTTCTTTGCATCTTGTGATACTGGGACTGTTATTACAAAGAGAAATCACCTTAATGAATTCCAAACAACATGGCCAGTGAGGATGTATTTGACATGTCACTAACAAGTGAAGGAAGTAATGCTGCTATGGGGAAAAAGTTGCTGGGATTATGGTCCCGTTTGAATGAGCATTTGTCTCCAGAAGCAAAATCTCATTTGAAAGATATGATGGAACAGTATAAAGGACTTGATGATTCAAAGAAGAAGGATTTTGAAGAAAATTTGAAACATGAATTAACTGATCGTGTTTCTAGTGCTGTAAGGAATCATTATTTATCAGAATTGATGAATAGTACACTTGTAGGGGTTTGTGCAGCTACCATTTTTCTTCTGTTTGGTATGCATCTTGTATTTAAATATTTTAGCAAATAATGTATATTTCAACTCTGTACTTGATATGTTGAAGCTGTTGTGAATGATGTTATTACTCTTGATTGTCTTTGGGGATTGCAGTAGTTGGGAATACCAAAGTACACTCAGGCAGGAAGCACCAAGTTTTTCATCCTTATGAACCTCTGTTATATTTAGTTCAGTGATCTGATATCTCATTATGGAGAATTTTGTTTATCGTAAATAATGAGGCCACTACACTGCTACCCTACTACACACTACACAACTTACCATTTTTTGGTTAACTGTGTTTGCATCTTGAAGCATTTCCACCTTCATTATTTGACTCATTCCAGGAATACCAACATGACAGTTGAGTGAAATTGTGAGGTGGGGACAACACTAGTGTCATTCATTGTAAGACATCAATATTGTACATGAGTTTTAGGTGATAGTTGTGACTGCAGTTTTGGATGTTGCCCATTATCTCAGGCTAAAACCCATAATGTTTCAGATAAGGGGTCTGTGTCCTTCTTCAGGTGGAATGGGTTTAGGGGAGAACCTACTCTGGTGGTCATGTTTCTGATGGGTCTAGCCTGAGTGGAAGGAAATGTCCAGAATTTCAGTCATGACTATGATCATATACTGTCATCAAAATCCTTCAAGTTGTTAAATTTTTAGATGATCTTACATTTTGAGAAATTTGCACCTGTTAAGATAAATTTTTAGGAAAAGAGAAAGTAACAAAATGGTAACCGTGCTATGTGTGGTCTGTTGATGATAGCTAATGGCTCATTGTATCTTCACATGATATTTAATATGTGGTGATGCATTATAACAGTTTGTTAATAGTACTAGTTGCATTATTATTAAAACCATTAAGGTATAATCCTTTTAAACCCTAAAATGTGCTATGCCAATAGTAAGTGCTCTTCTGCCTGTTATAATGTGTGTCAGGGGTGTGATGGTTTGAAATCTGTTAGAAATGTACCAACATTTCAGACGAACATGCTGCCTCCGTTTTCAGGGTAGAAGTTGGAAGCAGCAAGTTCCTCTGCAAGATTGATACTTTTCTACCATACAACAGACTACCAGAAGGCAATCTTTATGCTAGGAAAACAGTTGGATTTAAGAAGGATCAAGTAAGGGACTAGTATAGGATGATACATAATGGGAAACTTGGTGATTTTTTCAGCTAAGGTAGTAATGTTAGAGTAATGAAATCAAGGAGTATACAGTGGGTTGAGCATGTGGCTAGGATTAAGGAGGCAAGGAATGCCTACAAAATTTTGGTGGGAGAACCTCTTAGAAAATGTTGACTTTGAAGATTAAGGAGGACATGAGATGTTACATAAAGATGGATGTTAGTGAGGTGGCTTTTGAGTTGTGGACTTGGGTGGACTTGGCTTGGACTAGTGTTTATTTAATTTTCAATCTGTTTCTGTTGTTATCTGTGATAAGTGGTTCCTCTCACCACAACATGGTGCATCCTCAGATTGTGGATGGAGGATACATACTCCAGATATGGAGGGTAGCTGCAAATGTATTGATAAGCAGTCCCAGACACCCAAGAAAGGGTTGTCCTCCAGTTTGGGGGTTGGGTGAGGTGCTAATGACCCCTCATCGTAAAATCTTAATGTATTACAAAACACATCACAAAGCCTCAGTCTCGGACAGATCCTTCAAAATGATGTAAGCAATGGAAAATGGACAAGATGGACTGGGTGTGTGGCACATACGTGGAATAGGAGAGGTGCATACAGGGTTTTGGTGGGGAAACCCAAAGGAAAGAGATGACTTGTAAGACCTAGGCATAAATGGGAGGATAATGTTAAAATGGACCACAAAGATGTTGGTTCAGAGGTAACTGACTGGATTGATCTGGCTCAGGGTAGGAACAGGTGGCAGGCTCTTGTGTACACGATAATGAATCTTCTTGTTCTGTAAAATGTGAGTACTAGCTAAGAAACTAGTAGCTTTTGAAGAAGGATGCTGCCCCATGGAGTTGTTTGTTTGTTTGTTGTTTCCATAATGATAATTTATTAAAGGGTGGCATGGAATAGAAGTTCAATGTTTTAATTAACATTCTATAAGAGATGTTTGTTAGCATGATGATAGTACAAGCAATTAAGTAATCTCCCTGGGAACATGACCATATTTGCACTGTGTTCATAACATAAGTTAAATATAATACTTGAGCATGGTTTTTTACTCACTGTTTCAGTCAGATGCTACTAGTATGTGGATGTTAACTTTATACCAATAAATCACCAGATGTTTCAGCAACGGATGCCTTCATGAGGCGAATATCTGTCTAAGAACTATTTTGGTATCATTGCATGTCTTATTTTAAATTGAATAAAAATTTATGAAACATAAATATTAAAGGTGGTAAAATTGACAAAATGTTATTTGGATTCCATTTGTATGGGGATTCCTTGTCTGTTACTTACATATTTTAGGTCATATGTAGTCCACTTTTTCCTGTGTCAAGGTAGTCTACCCTATTAAACACTTGTGAATGCAGTGGCTCTGATAAATATGATCTGCTGTTACATTTGTGTGTGTGGATGACATGCATTGTTGTAGATGTAGACCAAGTATTTAGTATTGTTGTGAACCACATTTTTGTTTTCCTGAAACATGTAACTTTGTGTAATTCAGAATTAATCCTTTTTTTAAACACAAGAATTCATGTATATACCTTACAGTCTGTATGTCCACCACTTACACATTTCAGTGATGTTATTGGTTGTATCTGTTGCAGTGGTTTTAAGTTGTATTGAGTTTATGTTGTAGAGTGTTCTGTGCATATGGGATACAAAGATGTTACCTGTCGTTTTGTATACAAGGGCAGTGCTTTAAAAATGGGTTGTGTTCATTTATATGACTTCATTTTAAACGAGTATTTTCTTTAACTTCTTGATATGTATGGAATCTCTGTGCACTGTTCTGTAATATTTCCAAAGTATTTTTAGTGCTCACATATTTGTGTCTGGAATTGGGTGTGATTGCAGAGCTTGAAGTGACCTTCATTCATTTGATGGCTTGTAGATATTCTTTGAACTGCATTTGGAAGGATTAACTGTCTGATCAATATATTCTATGGGATAGTCTCAATTATATTAGTTCTTTTGTACAACATAGGCTGTTGTGAGTTTCTGTTCGTGTTTTCTTCTGACTAATGGATAAGTATCCATTCTGTTGATTAGGTAATTTGTTGAAGAAACTGTATATTCAGTGGGGTGAGTGAGTTTCTGGTAAATAATCTATTGAAGGTGGTCTGTATTATGTGTACCAGGTGGGGCAGAATACCCACTAGTTGTGGAAATGAAGTAACTAATGCAAGCAGAGGTGCAGTTTATGAGTGTGTGTACACACATCTTGACTAAGTGGAAAGTAACTGTAACCATCAGCATAAGAAAATAACTTTTTTCAGGCGACCTTAGTCACCACCTCTGCATTCTTGTATTTGACCTGGCAACGAAGCCATTACACATTGCAGCAATTTGTTAGGGATGGCTTCAATGCATTGCCAAATTTGCCATTGTAAGTGAGGGGTGCTGGCAGGATGTCTCATACAGTTTGGCCTTTAGGTGGCCCACAGGAAAGCTTCTGCTACTGAAAGATCGGATGTAGTTAACTGGCCTATTTTACCTGGTCTTTTGGCAGTAGAATTTTTCCTGTGAGTCTGCTGGAAGACCAAAGTATACAAGATATGCCCTGCCATCATACCTGACTTAAAACAGCAAATTCAGCGGTGTATTAAAGTGACCACTAATGACCTGCTGTAGTGTGTAATGGGCTTTCTGCCAGGTCAAATGCAAGAAATGCAGAGGTGGTGGTGGTGATGGATGTCACCTGAAATATGTCATTTTTAAAATGCTGATAGTTACAGTTTATTTTCCTTAGAGTCAAGAAAGTACTGTTAATAAATTGAACCTTTTCTTCCATCAATTACTGCATTCCGAAAACTGTCAGGTGTTTCTGCCCCACCTGTCTGTACTACAGATCTAGGAAGCTTATTTCTTCTTCTCCCCCACCATTTTGAACGTTATTCCAGAATGGGTATTGTTCCTATACATACAAAGTTATATTTGTTTATACTGTATTCAGGTTGCAAAGAATTTCTGTACGTACAGACCCATCCTCACTGCATTGTTTCCCGTTTCTTTCTTACTTCATTCTATTCATCTTATATGTTCCTTAATGCATAACTTACCCCTCAAAAAAAAGTCTGTTATTTGGAAGATTGTGTATAATTTACGGATCATTTTATGTAAGTAGACAGATACATTTATCCTTGATTTCAGGCTTCCGCCGCGATGTTGATGTAATCTGTGGTCTTTTGGGTAATTACACGGCGTCGTGTGGTAATTATTTACCGACGTTTCGGGACAACGTCGGTAAATAATTACCACACGACGCCGTGTAATTACCCAAAAGACCACAGATTACAGATACATTTATAATTGGAATATACAGAACTTCCATTAAAGTGTTAAAAATGTGGTCTAATTTTGTAAAATGTATGTTTTTTTACATTTCAAATCAACTTGCAATTCTTGTGCATTGTGCAGAATTGTGTATATGAACAAAATGACAGACATGCTAAGAAAGAGACATAACCATGCAGTTCAAATGTTGTTAACACTTTCACTGCCAATGCCGACCATGGTCGTTTAAATATTTACGTTTTAGTTTGCCAGAGTTGACTTTAGTTGATCTAAATTTACTCTGCTCTTTTGCCTTAAATAGGCCAAGCACACAATAAGTTCTTTCAGAAAACATATTTTACATCTTATTAAAACCTAGCTGACAACTAGAAAAAATATGTGCATTTATATATAATTATATTTTATAATTTATAAGATGATGCATTAGTTGTTTGACATTCAATAAATCCCTGGCAATTTAACACCCTCGGGGATTTAAATACCTGGCAGTGAAAGTGTTAAATAACTTAGTGAAAAATAGTACTAAAATGATGTCTGGATGTGTACAGTCTTAAGATGTTGATGAACTGCACACTGTGAACTCTTAATAAAGGTTGATGCTTTTACTGCATGTGACAGTGTTTATGACAGTAACAAACAGAATCATACATTTGGATACCAGAGTTTTCTATGAAAATGAATTTATAGTCAGGACTGCCTGAAGTAGAAGCTTGTGGGCATACAACTTTTTAATTACCAGGAGCATCAGATTTCATTGAACCTTGTTAGATCTGGGGTTCTCATGGCAGCAAAGATGTGGGCAGCAGGTGTCTCTGCAATGTTGGTAAATTTCTGTCAGAGTACATGTGTTAAAATCTTCTCAGGCTGGCAACCACATCAGTAGCTCAAATACACCATTGTTTTAAAGATCAACTCTGTCTCCATTATCAGGATTCAGTCTGAACAAATTTTATTGAATTTTGTCACTTTGAAAGCTTCAGCTGCTATTTCTACCAGACTGCACTTTGTCACATCCCAGAAGACAGTATTCTTTGTTGAACTTTTTTGTTTGAACCTTTTTACAGTTCTTTGTATGAAAATGTTATTTTTATATTCTTTGTTGCAAACTATTAGCTGTTGGTTTTATCCAGAACGTTTTTTACGTTGAAGGCCATGTCACACCTTTTCTAGCAGTGATTGCCGTTGAAAGACATTTAATATTGATCTAAAATGCATGAGAGTATGTTAAGTATGTGTTATATATTTTGATTTTTCTTTTCAGCGTGTAATGTAAGAGTAAGAAATTTAAATTTGTCATGTGATTTTTATGAATCCATTCACAGTATATTTAAAATACTGAGTTTTATCCATCGTTAAAATGAATGTATGGTTCATTGGTGTGGACATTCTTATCGTTTAACATTTCTGCAACAGTTTTACAGGTTATACTAAAGAATGATGAATGTATTCCGTGGATTTCTTAAATTGAGATGAATCAAGCATGTATGTGATACTATTTTTCATTCACTTTGCAGTATTCTTTGGATACAAGCTTTACAAGAGTGTGAAGGAGAAAGAACGTAAGCGAGATGAGAAAAAGAAACTTCGACAGCAGAAGAAGAAGAAGTAAATTTTTACAATGTGGAGGAGACGGAGAGGAAATTGAAGGTGGACCTGGATTGCATATGGCATGTTACGGGGTACAGGGTTTAGATACACACTGACTTGCAGTTGTACAAAAATGAAAAAGTGATGAGGCTTTATGATGAAAACAAGAATTTTGGTTACATAGGACAGACTGGGTGCAGTAATTTAACATGAGCAATAAGAAATGTGCTGATGATAACTGTCATTGAAATATTTCAGTCATGACAAGGTCCCACCAATCTTGACAATGTCTTGAGAGTCTTTTCATATCATATATTTCTGTATATTTCTTTTGCGTGTTTTGTACATGTTAGTGCCGTATAATTACAATATCAGGTATGTATTTTTACTGAACATTGTAAGATGAAGCTGTTGTAACCTCCTCAATCACTGGATCCTTGCCCTCATATTCATTGGTTTGATTCCTCTCCATTTCCAAACTGAGAGAAACGTGTATATCAGTTGAAGTACTGTACAAAGATTGAAAGTTGTGTTTTTATCTTGTAACTGAATTTGGTCATATATTTTTAATTATTTGGTGGGGTGTTTGTAAGGTGGCAAGGAAGTTGCATGTGTTACAAAGTTACTGAACTGTTGTGAACTTTGTTTTAGAACTAAGTATTCTTAAATAACACATTTTAATACAGCATTTTATGCTCTAGTATTATTTTAAATGATCTTGTTTCCTTACAAGTGGTTTTGACAGACGGTTAAGGTCTATATACTGAAACCAAAGTGTTCAGGGAATTGGAAGTACAGCTTAGATATCAAGTAGTGATGGTAGGTTTCTGTTTCTTGCTGCACAAGTACACAACCTCATTACAAGTTACTTGGTTTTCCTACTCATTTGGAAAAGTGTTAAAATTTATGTAAGAGTAAGATAATTAATAGCATGGATACATGACATTGAAATAGTAAACTTACATTCAAAGACTGAGTAGTTTTTGTTATTTACAAGTATAGTAAGAGCTTTTATTCTCTGCATTTTTTGATAGATTTCAAGTAAAAAGCAACAAATTCCAACCAAATTATTTTAGTAGGATTTGATGTATCAGTGAGATCCAAACATCAGCACATCACACAAGAAGCTCAAAAAGTGATTGATACTTGTGTAAGGTTAAACTTTTGATTTATGGGTCTTATGATTTATGTGTGTTATTGTAAGTATAGATCCAAGTAGAGAAGCACCATGTCTCCCACAGGGCTGTTCAACCACAACTTTTTTAAAATATTCCCTGCCTTCAGTTTCATGTTAGTATATTCATTTGGAAGTTTGAATCTTTGCAGCCCTACATTAGTATAAAATTTAGATATACTACATATTTGTACTTCTAACTTTCTTTCAGTAGTAGGTAATTTTCTCTAACACTAGTGTTGAACTTGTCCTTCGTTGCTACAAAACATACAATTTTATACGAAGCTGGATTGTCCAAAAATGACATGAACCCTTTTGAGGCCAGATTAGTTTTACCCAGTATTGTTTCTGAATATTATGAAGCATAATGGTTTTTATATATATATATATGCAAAAATCTTGTAGTAAATTTAAACATGGAAGTATTGTTCACATTACTAACAAAAGTATAGAGGTGTATAAAATAATTGTCACTCCATATGGATTATATCTGGGGAAAATTAAAGAGGAAAGTAAATGACCCATTAGCCATGGGGATGCCAACTGTTTAGGTGCAACAAATCTGAGTCATGGGATTACATGTAACTTTTGTGGTAGTGATTAATATTGAAAGTGGTTCATACACAGTCTCATGACAGTGATGTTGGAAGTAAATATGATAATATTTATTCTTACTACATAGGACATCCAGAAAGTAAAGATACAAAAGCAATAAAATTTTTTAAAAATATTTATTAACAAAATCGAGTGAAAAACTCTTTAACACATACCTTTAGCTATTTTTCAACATAATCACCACCTTTGTCAAGGCATTTGTTTAGCCTGGGTACGAGTTTCTGTATTCCGATGTCATAGAACTCCGCCCCTGTGCACGCAACCACGTAGTGACTTCGTTTTTCACCTCTTCGTCTTCGTAAAACCTTCTGTCCAGCCAGATGTTTCTTTAAATGCAAAAACAAATGGAAATCGCTGGGATCCAGGTCTGGGCTGTGAGCAGGATGGTCTGCGGTGATTTCCCTTCCCCTCCCACCCGTGTTGTATCTTTACTTTCTGGATAACCCTTGTACTTTCAGTATCATATAAAATAAGCACTGTTTACTTTCCAGGAGTTTCTTCAGTGAAAATAGGAACAAGTAACTGCCAAATAATACAGACTTCTGCCAGAAATCATTCATTACATTGTAATTTTCTCTTTGGGTCTCGGTCAAGTGTTGAGGTTTGCACAGCGTTGTAATTGAGGATTCTGTTCACTTGGGATGTGACGCTGCATTGTTGGGTGTACGCAGCATTTTGTAGGAACATCAGAAACCACTCACCCAACAATGCAGCATCACATCCTATAAGACTGGAATTCTAAAGAGTCTTGGTCATTTGAGCTGCACAGACTTGAGATAAAACACATCTTCCAAACTGTAAAATTCTTACTGAATTACAAACCACCTTTAATACTAACACAGAACCAGTATGAAACAGTAATAGTATGTCCTTTAAAGAGATAAACTTTTAATGAAGTTTCTCCCTTTTCACCTATTTTACTCTGTTCCTTCATATCTTATGTACCGAAAAGTCACTTAATACAGAGGACAAGGTGGCACTGGGACAGAATTTTCTGCAAGTACGCTGGTTTCTCCTTGTAAGTCATCATTCCACCAATTTTCTGTATTCATAAAGCTATCCCACTACAGGCCTGGATGGGCCCTTAGGGCTCCAGGAGCTTGAGGCTCAGAGAATTTCTAGACAGCACATGAAGGCGGTAAGGTTGTCAGCCCTACACACTGGCCGCCTTTACCCCCCCAGGAGATGTCCTGTATTCATATACATTTATTTTCCATCAACACCATATAATCTAGTTATGGAGAGTGTCATTAAGTAAACTACAGAAATATGTTAGAGGCATTACAGTTTTATGTCACCTTCATGCAGACCCAGTCTTGGCTGGTAAAGGTCATTATTATTATTAATCTTACATCATTTCTTTTGAAGATATGAGTACACATCAAATACTTCTCCGCACCAAAATTATGTTTATATCCACAGGCCCGTGATCCTCCTGACGTAGTATATTAGTGACGTATATTAGTAACATTCGTAAAAACATATAAAAGCTAATAGATGGCTGTGTGTTCACTCTCATAGGGCCCATGTTTGCCATGTTTTTCTTTCTGAATGGTACCCCAGTTTATTGCCAAGTACAATGCATTTTGTAAAAAGTTGTTTGTGAACTTTTTGTTAGTCTGTGCAAAATGTTTTTTCCTTTTTTATATATATGCACACATTCCAACCAGAATGTAAAATTTTAAGATATAACATATTTGTATATAGTAGAACCCTGTCAAGAAGTCTTTCAAGGGACCAGAGGATTAGGGACTTCTTAAGCGGGAAGACTTATTAAGAGGGAAGCTTATTAAAAGCAATAGGATTTCGGGACTTTAAAAATCAGACTTCTTACAGGGGAAAACTTCTTATGCAGGGACTTCTTATCCAGGTTCTACTGTATTTCATAATGAGGCTGTGAAACATAAGTTGCATTTACTTTGGGGGAAGTATTCAAATAGCTTGTTAAATGATGATGAAATTATTTGGAGTAATAGATAGTACTCATCATTGATGTTTGCAGCATTAGGTGCAGTATTACATCATCTTTGTTGGGTCACACAGTAGATGACATTATGGCATTCTGTACATCACACTGTATGTTCACAGTATACTTTTGTGGTAATCTCAACATATTCATTGCTTACCCTTGCATTTTTAACCAGTTTTTGTCCTGCAGGTGCCTATTCATCATACTTGAAACCAACTGCATCTTTCTACACACACAAGGATGTCAGTACTTTTCTTTCAGTGTCAGTAAACTATGTTCAATAGTTTTCCTATCCATGCAGATTTTACAGGTGTGTGACATAACCATAAATAATACTTTTGTTAGGTGTATCTAAATGTGTTTTGCCTGGCGATCTGACAGTTGATATGTCTCGTGGTCCAACAGTCTCCGTTTTAAGTTTTAAGCAAGTCATTTTTGGCTGGGTGAATTTGATTTTGGACAATCTGACTTGGTATAATCAGTGTAAAAGACAAATATATAAAAGAAGTATTTAAAACAATGCTTTCTTTCTTATGACAGCTTCAGGTAATTGTAAATTTTGAGATAATTTCAAAAGTATGTATTACATCTGCCATTGAATTGAAATATTTGTTGTAGGTTTGAGGTGCTGTCCTTACAGATACACTGAGTCATCACAGTATATTTTGCAGTGTTTGAGTAAAGGGATCTGCATATTGTTAACTGGAGCACTGCATCATGATGTGTAATTCTACGTAAATGCAATTTGTTTGCCACCTGCCTCTTCGTACTGAAATTATGTTCTACATTTCCACTTAATTGCTGACTTATTAGTACTACCAGGCAAGATGTTTTAAGGTGGTTGGGCCCTGTGATAGTCAGCTGTGTTATTGGCATAAATGTGACATTGGTACAGGTCCTTGAGTTATGTAGTGTGTTATATAATTGGATGTTGGTTTTCTTTTTATCTGTAGAAACAATTGTTTAGTAATCTATAGTTTATTTTAGTATGTGATGCTACATGTTGGTAGAGTGTTTACATATGATAAGTTTAAAATTTCATCATTATATTCATAATTATTGTTTCCTCACATTCACACACTTAAGTTATTATGGTCTATTACTGTAGAATGCAGTGGGATCTCTTTAGTACATTCCTTGTGGAGAATAATTATTTGAATTATATTTCAACAAAACAATTTCTTAGGTAATTTTTTTCCATCGGCTGAATTCTTATTGGCTGCCATGTGGAAGTTCTACAAAGAAGTTACACTGTAGTACTCATGTGTTTAACTGTGGCGTAGAAAGTTATATTTGATTTTATATTGTGATCAGAATTTTATATTATAGAAGTAAAACATGGAAACATTAAGTCATTTGTTTAAAGTGTGTAGGCCCCATACATAAAATGTATTACAGTGCAGTCTCACATTACTAATTACCTTTTTCATCTGCTGATAATCCATACAGGATGGTCCTTTGTTTGAATTTTTTTTACCAAACTGAAAGTTGCTGCTGCTTCCAGAACTATGCCACTGATGGAAAGCATGGTATAAGTGCGGTATAAATGTAACATGCTGCCACTGGAATATTTTTCTTTACCATCTTCGGATTGTTGTGTCATCAGTGGCAAGGCTTTAAATGTTTTAAATTATAAATAAGAAAAATATCTGAATTTGTAATTTGTTTAGTGAATCTATTAATTGAAATCCTGAAAGTGACCCTGGAGGGAGAAAGGGAAGTATTTTATTTAACAGTGATGTCATTTGCTAGATTATATAGTGTTGATGGTGGAGGAATAAGATACAGATATGGAGCATTGGTAGAATGATAATGACAGGTGTATACTGAAATACAGGCACTCCTTGACTTGTGGATAAGTTAGGTTCCAGAGGTCTGTTCTTAAGTCGGTGTGTTTGTTACATCCAACTATACTTCTGTTGATGCCAACGATGGTGACAAAAATTAAAAGGGGGTGGGGGTGTTTTACAGTACACCAGTAGTGGGCATAGTATATGTTATAGAGTCCAGTACAGTATAACTTAACCACATACAGTTAGTATGTGGCTTTGGGGCATGGGGAGGGCTTTAAAGGTTGCATAATCTGCTGTAGATGTAGATGCCACTGGGCCTTCATGTTCTGCAGATGTATGTGCTGATTCCCTTTGGTGCCTGTGTTTCCTGTCAACTACCTTCAATGATTAGACAAGAATGTCTTCATTGTTGCTCTCTTCATCTCATCATGAATCAACTTGCAGCATGCAATAGCATTGTGAACAGTTGTTAACACCTTAGTAAACATTTGAATGTTTGGGTCCTGAGATTCAAAACAAGCCAGTGCCATGTCAGTCATGCTGAAACCTTCAGCTAGCCAGCTGGTGTTGAACCTTGTGGTGTGTTCAGCCTCCTCTTCCTCCTCAGTGATGTTATCCTCCATTCTGTACAGCTCCAGTGCCATCAAATCCTTATTGGTCAGCTCCTGTGTGTCACATTGTAACAGTTCCTGGAAATTATCTTTTTCCAGATCAATGTGCAGTTCCCTGCCTGTATTCACAGTGTTGTTGATAACTGAATCTGCATTGTCCTCAAATCCTTGGATGTTGTGGCCAATCTGGGGGGCTCAGCTGCTTCCACATGCCATTCATGCTGGAAGCTATGACCTCATGCTAGGAAGTACCAGTGTTTTTAACTGCATTTCAAATGGCATAGTCTTTCCACAACTGACTCAACATCACTCCACTACCCCCCTCTGTGGCTTTCACAGCCCATCTAAGTTATCTGCAGGTAGTATCTCTTGAAAGTAACTATGACACCTTGGTCCATGGGTTGCAGGAGAGAAGTAGTGTTGGGAGGCAAGTACACCATCTGGATGTTGGCATGGTAATCATCCAGGGACAATGGATGACCAGCAGGGTCTTGAAGGGCAGTTTGTTCTTGTTGCAGTATTTTTTACACCTCAGGTACAAAGTGATGGGGAACAAATCTTTTGACGATGGCCTGAGTCACCCAGTGTTAGCGTTAGTCGTGCACACAACGAGCAGTAAAAGTTTGGTAATATTCTTGGGGGTCTTTGTGTTTTTGGCACATTAAACTAATAGGTTTCAGTTTGCAATTCCCAGCATCGTTTCCATCAAATAGGAATGTAAACCTGTTCATCAAAGCCTTGAAACTGGCATATACTGTACATCTTTGCAACATATGACCAATCTGACATTTTCTTCCAAAGTAATCCTGTGTCACTGACAAAACACCTGCTGCAGCATCAGTGATTTCTTGCAGAGCCTTAGCGAACTTCCCAGACTGCTGGGTCAGCACTGACAGCCTCACCACTCACTTTTATGTTATGCAGATTCACAGAAGCCTTAAATCTATTAAACAAGCGATGGCTAGCAATAAGCATCTCATCAGCAGCACTCTCACCACATTTAGCCTTTTAGGTCCACGGAAAGACATTGGGCTTGCTCCTGAATTAACATAATAAGACTTGCAGGCAAGTGATGCTAGTACTGGTCCTCCAGCCATGCATTCATGATCTCCATCTCGTCACTGTGCTTCTTTTGTTACTAATAATCATTGACTGCACTGGCACAGAACTATTCACATCTTGCCAGATTTGCTCCAGAAATGTCGGAGCAGTCAAGTGATTTATCCTGAAACTGTGTGTAGTATTTAGCATTTTTTCACTTATTTCACAGTGATTTATAACATCCACTTTAGTTTTCATTGTAATAGCACACCTTTTCTTACTACTACCCGCAGCAGTTTGTGACTCTTATGCTTCTGAGACGTGATGGAGGTTGATATTGTTCATGAAAGAGCACAGACAACATCATGGTGAATGGCACATTGACAACACAACAACAAACGGTGGTGGACCAGGCAGAAATGATGTGTAATGACACCAAACAACCACCATCATCTAATCTCCTGCACAGAAGTTGAGCTTAGATACAGTCCAGACAGACAGCTGGACATGTGGACAGGTCTCTTTGCATCTGAAAATTTGTTAGTCAAATGTTTGTTGGTAGAGGAGTGCCTGTTCTAAGAGAAAAACCTGTCTCAATGCCACTTTATCCACCACATATCACACGTGGGCTGGTCTGGCATTGAACCTGGGTTTGTGTGGTAAGAGGCCAGCAACTAAGTGTCTGAGCCATAGTATGACACCTTGGACATTTGCTAGGGTAACCAAGCTGAAGTGCCTAAAATGTAAGACTGGAGCAGTTGTCATGTTGAACAAACCACAAAATTTCCCCCACCCCCAAATGTGACAGTTTTGGCATGTATTGTGTGATGATGTGGTAAGACTTGCAGTAAGTAAGATACTACTGTGAAAGGATTGTGCAGTAATGTCCCTGATAGAAGGATACGCTTTATAACCGGAAGGGTAGTCCCCCCCCCCAATGCACTGTGGGATACATTTTGGGCATATAAATTTAAAAGTGATTAATTAATGTGACTTGCAAGGAAATATTTGTCTCAAAATACACACTGATATGGAAGAACCTACAAAAGTTTAAAAATAACACTGTTATGTGGCAATTCTTATGCATGGTATAGCATTTAAAAAGTATTTGAGAGTTAAAGGAAATTGGAAATGTCCATATTTGTAACAGCACATCTTTTTCCATCTGGTAACAGCATCAAAGAAATGGAAATTAATAAAACTTTAACATTTTGAAACTGTTGGCCATACTTGATTTTGAGTTTTGGATGGCGTACATAATATTTGGGATGACTCTGAGAAACGTTTTGTGATTGGCCAGTCTAATATTTGCGTATGGAACTGTACAGTTGATTTTCAAAGAATTTGTTTCTTGTATGTAACTGTTCACATCTCTGGTACAACTTCACAGTTTGTCATGGTAAAATGACTAAAAATCAAGAAGTAGTCCCTTATATCTATTACAGGGGGACAAGTTTTGTGGCTCTGTACATTCTGAAAATGGTTTTCAGTCATTATTTATTGTAAGAAAATAATATATATATATGCTGGCAGTTTCATTTGTAACAAAACATTTGCTTTAATACTGTATTATTATTATATATTATTATTATTATTATTATTATGGTGTTCTGAAATGCCTGTAACTGCACTTATATTTGACTCCTTTTTGAGGTCTGTGGGATGAATTTAGTTTTTTCATGTCAGAGAAGGCAGAGTAATTTCATCCACCACAGTTGATCATTGCTGTCATACTCCTTAATTTTCTCTAGTTTTCACACATGCTACGTTACTGTTGGACGTCATTTTTGTATACATCTTGGAACCTTCACTGCAGTGCACCCTTGACAGTTGCAACATTAAGATCCTCCAGAACTTGCAAGACTGTGATTTCAGTGCAGCTTCTTTGCGTAAGAATTTTAGTGTTATTTTTATGTTTCAAATTATGGATAAACCAAAATTCTGACATTACTATTATGTTTTTTTTTTTTTTTAGTGGTTACAAATTGCACCGTACAATTACTGAAAGACTGCAGGAAGTATTAGAAAATTCTACATATACCCACAGTCCAGAGCCTACATGACTTCAGTGAAACTGCATGTCATTAGTAAATTATCTATATGTGACAGTTAACAATTGAATTAATGTAGAAAGGCAGTTAATAGAATTGATGGGTGCAATGTGACAAGTGTTCACAAAATCACATATTCCACCACATTTCATTTGCACTGGATTGTAATTGTGAGTTTAATTTTTTATGTTGGTGTAGTATTTTAACAGTAACAACATTCCATGCATTACTGTTTCCTTTGATAAAGTATTTCCTTGTATTTATTATTTTGTTACAGTAAATGTTACATTTTTCACATTGGGAAATTGCAAAGCAGAATGCATTGTGGTTCAATCATATGTATGACAGTTTATAAAAAGAACAAGGAATGCATGTGTTGTTAAAATACCTCTTATTCATTGTACTATGTGATTTTTACTGTCATGCAGTGATTACCTTTTACAAGTGGTAATTAAATGAAAATGGTAGGTTATGAATCCATGTGTTATGTGCGCAAATATTTGTTGATGTTCTTAATAAAAATGATAGCTCATGAACCCATGAGTCATGTACACCAATACTTGTTGATGTTCTTAAGCTGATCTGTCACAGTTTCTTATCCAAATAAATAGATTGTGTAATGAAATGTTGTTCTTGAAAATTCAACAATTTCCGAGTAGTTCTGTCTATAGTAAACATATTACAGCGGACTTAAAATCATAGTGAATATGTAGATGCAGACATTTTCAGTATTTTTCATATCAGAATGTTGAAACTTCATCTTCAAGTAATTTTGAGTCCCAAAGTACCTGAATATCGATTTCATGCAGCTTTTTTGCCCAACACGTGTACTTGTCTATAAAGAATAAGGCTTAGTACATACCTGTCATATTTATGAAGAAGTTATGAACCCATGCCACGCTGTTAGTTGATGACATATCTTTAGTCTTTTGCTTTGCTTTGCACTGCTCTAAGTATAAAACTTAAAACATTCCATTTAAGCCATTTCATAGAGGTGAGTATATACACCATTAACTGAAAACCAGTTAGTAGATAGCCATAAATTTTGTTACAAATTTGGAGTGTTTTTTTCTATGCTTATAAAAGACAGTGTGTGTGTGTGTGTGTATTTGCCCAGGAGGTTGACTTGTGCAGTGTACTAACTCTCATGCTGGTTAAGAAGCTGAAGTGTAAAGGAGTCCAAATTATTGTGAATTCCAACAGTCTGGCCAAAATTAATTTTCTAGGAAATCTCTGATCTTCAAAGTTCAAAGGCAGCCACTAGATAACAGAAGCTTAAGGAAAACCATTATAAAACACGGTAAAATAGTGTCCATTTGAATTCAACGTTGGGCCTGATACAGCAGAAATTGCTGTCGAATTTAACTTGACATTGGACCGATGAGGGTTAAAGAAGACTGACCTTTGGAGACGCTAAAAGAGATGCTGCCTGTGTTTTCCCACAAGGCTAAAACCTGTGTTAAAGCTAAGAAGTTAGGAAATGTACACATAGTATATCCATTCTAGCATGTTTGCTGTGTCATAAAGTAACATAAACAGGTAGGGTAGGGGGTCAGGTATCTCCAGTGTGAAATTTGATCAAAATCAGTCCGTAGTTATTGACTTGGATAACACAGCATACAAATTATTTTGTCTTCATTATCTCAAAAACCACAAGATTCGTGGAAAAAGTGTATTGGGCATAAAGTGTGTATTTTTTTTTAATATTGTTGGGGTTACTTTTCACTACATTTGGTGAGTTTTACTTGAGATGGCTGTGGAAATGCCTGTAGGTCTTAACATGAAGTGTCTGTTGTTGTCAGATTTTAACAGAAGTAGGAATGCGTCAATAAATTTTAGTAAAACACTTCAAAATGAAATATAAAATTCTATTAACTTCTCAGGGGGCAGATTGATAGACTGGGTGAAGCCAATGTCTCACTTTTTATTTCTCTGATTCAGTTTAGTGAGTTTTTCAGCCATAACCCTCTGTTTCTTGTCAGCAGGGGTTTATTGTTTTGCATGTTAAGTGTGATCCACCATTGTTTTTAATGGCTGATTTGAAGAAACAACACATTTGCATTAAGTTTTGCTTCAAACTCGGGAAAACTGCATCAAGAGCACAGGAGACAAAATCTGGGTTTACTGTTATGACCCAGAAACAAAACAGCAGTCCTGTTAGAGGAAAAGCCTTCCCCTCCACGTCTGAAGAAAGCGAGACAATTCAGGTCAGACATCTACATGTTCATGATATTGACATTTAAGGCATTGTTCGTGAGGAATTTATTCCTGCAGTCCAAATGGTGAACCAGCATTACAGCCAGTAGGGTTTGCAACATCTGAGGGTGCAAATGAGCCAAAACCATACAGAATAGTGGCAGAACCAAGACTGGTTGATTCACCAGGACAATGTGCTGGTGCACACTGCTTTGTCATTGCAGCAGTTTTTGACCACAAAAAACATGGCCGTGGCAATGTCCCCCATTCTTCCTTATTTACTAGATTTGGCCTGTCTTGAATTTTTCTTGTTTTTAAAAATGAAATTGCAGCCTCAGCGGTGTCGCTTCCAGGATGTCCCTGAAATTCAGAAACAGTTGCTGTCTGTCCCACACATGATTCTAAAAAGTCAGTTCCAGCAGTGACAAATGCAGGACCCACTGCATAAACTCAGAATGGGACTATAATGAAAGGAACAACAACAGCAAGTAACAAAGGTAAGCGTATGTTTCTTTATCGACTCGGTCCCAGAACCTTTGGGCACACCCCCGTATTCTTGTGTTTTGTAGAGTTTTGCAATCAATGCTGATTATTTCTCAAAAAAACACAACTATGTATCTGTCTATAGCAGTTTTCCAGTGTTACATCGGTTACTGGTTTTCAGTTGCATTTCAACATATTTGCCGGTTTACTGCGCCTTCAGGTTTTAGATTCATCTGCTTCATCACTCTTTCTGCTTCCCTTCCCCACTTTATTTCGGGTCTTCCTCTTCTTTTCCTTTTGGCAACCAGGTCAATATTTGCTTATGCCATCTGTTATCTCACATGTGTAATACATGACTTACAAGTTAATACAATTGACATTTCTCAGTTTTGTATTGAGAAAATTTTTTGAGGCCTGTGCAGTTCAAATTTCTACTAGTATTTACTCTATTATAGTAATATGTATTTACAGACCTCCATCCGGACACCTCTATAAATTCTGTAGTCAATTAGATCTAACATTAGCTTATTTACATAAATCAATGATTGAATTTGTAATTTGTGGGGACTTTAATGTAAATTTTTTAAATGACTAGCTTAAAGCTTCAACTATCCTTTCTTTTTCATTCTTATAATATGTATTCTATAATTGACTTTCCCACTAGAACCACTAATTGCTCCAGTGCAGCAATTGATAATATTTTGATAGATTACCACAGAATTAATGCTTTTGATGTAATACCAGTCTGTAATGGCCTCTCTGATCATGATGCGCAGTGTTTAAATTTAAATCATTTTTTCTGTGCTTCTCTTATGGGTAGTAAACCATTAATCAGGAAAAGAATAATTACTAATCAGGCAATGGCTAACTTTATAATCATGCTAAAAAACGAATTGCCCATCAAAGGAATGAAGAAAATGGAGAGTATTGATTACTGACACTTACAGTAGAGACAAAGACTAGGAAGTGTTTTTCAAATGCTCCACTCC
The DNA here is from genome assembly GCA_021186555.1 of Reticulitermes speratus. Taxonomy (NCBI): domain Eukaryota; kingdom Metazoa; phylum Arthropoda; class Insecta; order Blattodea; family Rhinotermitidae; genus Reticulitermes; species Reticulitermes speratus. The sequence continues at coordinate 32,319,270 of JAJKFL010000002.1, forward strand.
ACTAAGACCAACCTGACTTCACTGTGATGACTGAATCGTAATTGTACTACCTTTACTTTTGTAGTGGAGAAAGTGACATCTTCTGTCTCCAGAAAAATGATTGAAGGTGTTGTATTCATAATGTCTTGTTCGGGGAATACCAGTACCAGGAAGTAGTCTGAGTTGGTAGTCAGAAGTTTTGATTCTCTGTGTCAGCACTTATGAATGAACACAGTAGGTGAAGCAGTTTTAAATTAAGCAGTATTTTATAAACACAGTGACTCCTTGAGATGCTGATCATGTCATTACAAAACTGTGACAAATACTGCAGTATGTTATGCTGATATGGACAGTTTACATGGTAAACATGGTAAGTGATTGTGTATTCCAGTAATGGACTCCACGAAACTCTTACACCCATAGTTGCAAGTAGTACTAGTAGTAGTAGTAGTACATTACTTTTACACAAGGTATTTGTACCACACATTTAGGAAATACCCATCAATGTTTATGTGGTATTCAGATAAATACTGTTGAAAACACTTCATGATGCTGACAGTACCTGCTGCAATAAAGTTTTTTTTTTATAAATGCCATTATGAGAACAGCCATTGTTTGCATATCCATAATGATGAGATTTGTGTTTTTATGATTGTGGTGATTATTATGTGCTTCTCTTTCCCTCTTTATTAGTAATATAGGTTTTGCCTTCACATTCCATATCTGCCATACTTTAGCCACTGGATGTTGTAATTTAGAAATTTGGCTTCTTTTTGTGATTACATTTCTGTCATAATATATTACACACTACCCCATCCTGAGACAGTGGTCTGCCCTGACCCTGGCCCTCACTGCTCTGTATCATGTTCCAATTTAGGCACATTTGCATAGTCACAAAAAGCGCCTATTACCTTCATGTCTGTCTGCCAACCGGCTCACATACAGTATATTCTCGAATCTAATCCGCACCTTTTTTACAGTTTTAGAGGGCTAAAAATCAGGTGCGGATTAGATTCGCGTGCGGATTAGATTCGCGGTCTAGAGCTGGATTTTGGAAAAATTATTGAGCTGCTGTACAATATAACAATAACGTAATTAACGTAATTAATAAACAACGTAAGAACAATACAATAATCTATTATTTTATTATTTATTTATTATAATTTATTATTCATCAGACTCGCCGTCATCACTCATAACTGAATCGTTATCCGTGCTCTCCACCCAGTCACTATCATCTTTATCTTCAACATCGTCCTCCCATACAATGTCATCGCTGCACTGTGTATCCGCCATAGTCGAACGTTGCTTTCATCAACTCAAAAAATTGCAGCGGCTTTGCGGTTTCCATTCTCCTCTGCGCACCGAATAACTTCACGTTTGAACTTTGCCGTATATGAGAGTCGTTTAGATTTCAGGCGTCCCTCTTCCATAACTACGGTACACAACAAATTGGAACAAGCACCTCCCACGTTTCAACAACTAAGGCTCAGCTGACTTCAGACGAGATTGCGCACGTCTGTTGAGAAAGGCCCCGCCTCTATCGGTATGACTCATCGGCCACAGGCGTAGCGTCGGATTTTAACGCATTGGTAACATCCAATATTATTCAATCAGTCGCCCCGTGGGCAAGGGGTGGTTGAAGGAAAGGTGCGGATTAGAATCGCGAACTAACTTTTTTTCGTTTAAGAAGTCGCCAAAAACTGGGTGCGGATTAGATTCGAGAATATACGGTATATCGGTGCAGCTCCCATTGGATGGATTTCTGTGAAATTTGATATTAGGGACTTCCATGAAAACCTGTCAAAATGCAAATTTAGTTAAAATGGGCACAAATGTCAGTCACTTTACATGAAGATCCAAGTGTGTTTTATTGTTGCTGGTGACATTAAATCACCATAAAAGCACTCCCTTTGAGTGTACAGTATCAGCCTGTTATGCTAGCCAAGGAGGTATAAACATTCCATGAATGTGCCACAATGTTATGTTATACATAAACTGCCTATCTTGTACCTCACTCAACTCTCTTTCCTTGCCAGACAATGGAGGAACTGTCATCTTAATATTCACCACTGTCAGAACCTCATATCTCAGTTCCCCTTATTATCAGACTTGCTACATAGTATTGCTGGGTGTGACTTCTGCCTTTTTGTAATATTTTCATTTACAAGTTTTTGATAAATGCCATTGTCATCAGTAATAACCTGCACGTTTAAGTAATCACATCCTGTGTGGAAGATTGTATATTATCTGTATTAACCTACAGATGTTATCTGTTGCAGATAAGTGACGTACAAAACTGATCTTCAAACAGAGGACACACAATTTTGACATCAGTCACAGTGTTGGCTGCATCAGGAAGCAAGAATTTTGCTGGGTGGAATTTGTTGAACTTATAAAATAAGGTTTGTATTTTGTAGTGTCTTAGTAACTGTATCTTGATGCATGTTATATGGGCAAAGCATGTACTATGAAGATGTTGTAGGAGGGAAGGTCATGTAACTACTGAGCAGACTGCAATGAAATTTGGGGCATATTTATACTAGACGATGTCAAGTGATGTGTTTGTACCAGTCAAATATAAACTCTACATGAAGCTCAAATCAAATTTTGTATGTTCTCAGAAACAGTTCATTGTGTGAAAGAATTTGTGTGTAACATAAAACATGGAGCATGTTCTGATCTACAACTATCATTTCAAACTATTCTTTTCACATGCCAAATATTTAGCAAAAGAGGCCTACATGGAAAAATAATTTGTAGCTCGGTAATGTAAGTAAATAACGTTGCAAAAATACATTTGTATTCACAGTGTAACACTGTGAAGATTCATTAGTCTTTGTTGTTGAAGGAATTATACTGTTATGTATTTAGAAGGTAATTGCTCTTGATAAGTTAAGTAACTGTAAATTAAATATAAATTAACATTTTTTATATACAATATTCTTTACAGCTATAGCTGTTTTGTATGCCTGGTTAAAGGACTCACCAATAGCACTATATATATAAGGTAAGTTCATTAGAATTTTGATACGTGCTGGAAATTAGTTTATCAACCCCAGTTTGTTTAGGTGTCTTTTTATTTGACAGTATCTTCTTAGCAGTAATTCTGTCACAGATTTCAATAGACTGCAATTAATGAGGGTCCTGAAAGAAGGAACTTGGCCTGTCTCTGTTCAATTACCGGCTTTCATTTGTCCTTCACGCCTCCATTCCCTTACAGCTTCACCAGAGGTGCTGCAATCCTGTGTGTAGATTTTCAAACCTATATTTTCCCACAAGTCAGCCAGTTAAATGTGTGACCATCAATAAAGGTGCCAGTATGCCATGCCATTGCATACCATCACAAAAGTCACTGCGTTTATGTAGGTACTTACGTTTGGAGCACGGTTATGCTACCCAAGACCAAAGCTTGAGACACAACTGCATACCACTGCTGCAGTAACTTGTTTTTGCAGCTTCACATGATCTGAAGTAGCTGTATAAATGTAATTTTATGAATTCTTTTTGGGTTTGGCATGATAACAGAAGAACTGAAAAAGAAGGTTGTTAGTAAAGTGATTGTTGACCTTTGTAATCACTCTTTTTCATATGTGGTGGATACAAGATAAACCCTGTTTTTCCTGTCAGGTTGAAATCCACCTTCCCATTCACAGTGGTCTGGCAATGTTACAGTAAACATTCTGTGAAATGAGATTAGTGTTATTCTTTGTGATCACATTAACAAAATGAGTTCTTGTTTCATGTCAGAAGCTATCTTTGTGTGTCAGTACACCAGGATTCAAGGTTTCAAATTTTATTATATTTGAGTCTGTATTCCAGCAAGGATCTCCCTCTCAGTCGTAACATGTAGAGAAGGGAGTCGTCGGAGCACTTCAACTTTATCTTTACAGAATCTGAATTACAGTGTGCAAATTTAATTTAGTGAATACTTCAGGAAAGATAATTAAAAAATAGTGAAATGAAGGAGGTAACTAGAGTGACTATTGTGTTTCTTGATAATTGCTCTGTTTCCATATGTGGTAGATTGAAGATGGGGTTCGCAGTGATAGCAATATTGACAGTGGTGCTTCACATCCATTTAATATGCACACAAACTGTAGATGTCCGTTGCACAGAACAATTTTGTAAGGTAGGTACATCATTTGTCAATTAAGTATATTCTCACTGTTTCAACAGATGTACTTTGCAGTGCATGAATTGCATTACATTGTCAGTTACATGTGTCAGAGACATTGCAGATTCCCAGTTTTAAGCTTGTATCCATTTTCAGCAATTATGATAAGTGTGCTTTAGTTCCTATCCTAGATTCCCTGTAGGCCCTGCTGTTGCTAGGTATGTACATCACTGGGTGCAGTCCTGAGCCAGTTCAATACAATTCATTCCTTAGAGTGAGCTCTTCTTGAATGTCTTATGTTAATATCCCTTCTTTACCTTCACCTCCTATTATTTCCTATGTATTTTCTAAGAACACTTTGGCATGCAGTGTTTACCAGCTGAGCTTCTTAGACATAATTTCGTCATGAGACTCAATTGTACATGTTGCTGTCATTCCAAATTACTTGCTGCCACCATTTCTAAAGGAGTTTCTTAATAATTCTTATACTGTGATTTTATTGTAGAGATCAGTCGTAAAACATGAACATAGCTGTGGTTAATTTGATGCTACCCACCCATTGTGCATACAGAGTTACGTAAATAACACTACGTATTTCGTCTGACATAACTTTCATTTGTTATTATTTTCTCAAACACTACATGTTTCAATCAAGCTGATCATCATTTTTACCTTGAATTTTAAGTTATTGTATAAATAAACACCTGCTGATGATTGGCTAGACTGGGAACTGTTTTATTTCAGTTATGGTAAAAGTAATGGTCACTTGGCAGGAACATATGGGCTTGGCATGTATAATTTTTGATCTGTATTCCCTGGACTTTGATGTGCAGAATTTGATATTGGAGACAGAAGGAAACACAAACTAGAAGAAGGGTCCACATACATTAACAGTGGTAGTATGTTCCATGTTCCTGTCTGTCTTTGTCATCCGTGTGCATACCATTACTTGCAGTATGGGAGTCAAGAGAGTGTAGTCAGTATAGTGACTTGGCTGTGGACTTGACTGAGAAATCATGGTTTGATTTAAGAGATTTTTTTTTGTTCTTCAAAGCCCCTAGACCAACTCTGGGGCCAACCCAGCCTCCTATTCAATGGGTACAGGGCACTTTCAATGGGGTCTTGAAGACCACTGACCTCCATCTAGTGCTGAGGTAAATAATGTCTGCAGCTATACCATCAGTCCCCTATATTCCTTCATGTCATATGCAGGGACACCTTTACTTGCAGCAGGTTTCTGATGTTTTCTACATGAGCATTTCTATTTATAATCACATTTAGAAGTTCAACACATACTATGAAAACAAGCAGGTGCTATGGATGAGTTCCAATTGATGGAAGCTGTAAATGGTATGTGAGGTTCTGCTTGAGTTTGACAGTCCCTAGGATACTCATGTATGTAGCATATAAATGAAAGACTAAAAGAAGTGTTCTACTTCAGATAGAGTGTTTTCCACCAGTGCAGTATTAAAGTCTAGGAAATGACTGTCATACTGCTAAAACAGCATTGTCACTGTCAATGTTCCTGTGGCCAGTACTGAGCTCTGAGAATACATAACCTGTACAGGACGAACACAGTTGATCTTGGCAGTTTCAGTAATTTTGTTTAACAACAACATTGACATTGTGGCATGTTCACATAACCATTGTTGCCATGGAAATGCAACAATACATTCCCTTTTTCTTGTGTTGGTATAGATATAGCTGTCAACAATATAAAAGTGTTCAGTGTTGCCATGGAAATTCAACAGTATGTTCCCTTTGCATTGTTGTCGAGCTACAAAATATTTCATACTGCTGTTAACAATAATAAGTATTAAATATTATGAGTATGTGTCTGTATTCTTGCCTTAGTTATCCACCATGCAAATCACATCTTTTCTTCACCATATTGTATTGTCATCCGTGGCCTGGCTGGCTCTACCACCTTTTTCACTTTATCTCACAAACAGCACGATTTTTGGGAAAAAAGTTATTGAACATAAAATGTGTGTTTTGATTGTCTGAAAAATTTCTCATCCTAAGAAGAATTCAGTGAGATATTATCATAAATTTGCATTGGTTTTCATGCAAAGTATCCATTATTCTTGTCAGATTTTAATCAAACTTTAATTTTCTCCACAGCTTTTCGAAAAATCCTCATATTTCAAATTTCATGAAAATCCATGCAGTGGGAGCTGAGTTGTTCCATGTGTGCAGACAGGCAGACATGACAAAGCTAACAGTCACAGTCTGCAATTTTGCAAATGTGCCTACTAGACAGCATAAAGAAATTAAACGCCATTCAAAGGAAAACTATGAAAAGTATTCTGTAAAATGTTGGAGACTTGACGTAACAGAAAGTTTAGCCACTCAAGAGAATGACTGTTGGTATGGCAGTAAAATGCTGAGAGGGGCCATGTTCTGGCTGCCATATTCTCCAGATCTGACCCCCTTGATTTCTTCTTTTGGAGCTACGTGAAGGACCAAATTTATGTTCCACTGCTGCCTCTATCAGTGGAACATTTAGAGGAGCTCACATTGAACTCCACCAGTATACCAGAAAACATTTAAAAGTTCCCCTCCCATTGGTATAAGTTTTATTTCTGTATGCCATTTAGGTTTTGTGAAATCAATTTTTGAAACAGCTTGGATCATTGTGTTCACCCTGTATTTTGAAAGCTTACAGATGTTGTACAAACATGTCAACAATGTTGAAAACCAGTTGATTAATTTCATCTTTCAGCTATCACTTCAATATGAAAAAATTTACATACATCTACTATATCTAGGATTACTCATTTATGACGTGCTGCAGTTGAGTGGCATTGTGAAAGAATTTGTCAGTATCTGTAATGTTACACCTCATTTAAAGGTATATATTATTTACAGGACCGAACTGACCAGACCCCATGCCCAGAATTTCCAGCGAATTGTAGGTACAGCAATGGCACAATGAATGGTATTATAATGCTAGAACCTGCAACATGTAACTGCTGTGAATATTGCATTCCTTACTTGAGTAGGTATTATATGTAATGCATTTCTTACCACACAATAAACAAATAACATAATACTTAATTACAGTTCTATGCATGTGTCAGAATTAACTCTGTGGTACAGAGTCTTCCTGACTTGTTTGATACCTATTATGTTGCATAATATTAAAATAAATTTCATGTGACTGTTGTTCAGTAAACAGTGTCTGAAATGAGATGAAGTGAGGTGTGGGTATTCAGTGTTCTCTAGCTTCATATGTTGACAGTGAGAGATACTGTGTTACGTCTGTGCAGGTACGTGTATCTCTGTGTGTGTCTGCGCATGTGTTATGTGGGTCTTCATGTCAAAGCTGAAATTCTTTTCTCTCAGCAGTTGATTATGTCATTGCTACATCCAGGTTCTGGACTGAACTTCACCCAGAATAGACTGCTAATGGCTCTTTTAGACCATAGGATGACCAAAGGCTTTGGCAGAAGCCCTCAGATAGGCAGACAGGTTTTAATGCCAGTGGTGTTTCTCCAAGCACAGCTACTATGACACATTTGTCTCCTGCATTGATGAACACAGTGCACATTAATGCCATTCCATTGGAATTATCACTTGCCTATGCAAAGGACCAAGGCTGACTCATTCTATGACTTAGAATCACCACCTTATTTTGAGATGGCAGTAGGCCTGTGGCAGCTGTGTATATTCTGCAGATGGTCCAGCAACACATAACAGCCAGTTGTCAATACAGATTCCATCACTGTATTGTACCCTGCAGTATGGATTTGACTTGAACCTTTGTCATATCCCACACTCAAGGAAACCGTTTGTAACATTTCAAATGAAGATGAAGGGATAATTTTCCACATGCTTCATCTCTGTCTGTTCTGACCAGAATATTGCTGGTGCCTCCTCCTGGGATGTGCTTGACTCATAAGTGCTGTCATTTAGGATATGAACAATTGGCAACCTGGGCTGAGGCTTTTGCTGTGATGGAACAAATTAGAGGTGTCATGTTGTTAAATAATACAGTGCATAATGTGTGTTGTACTTTTACAGAGCTAATAGGTAAACCTTGTTGCTCAGCACTTTTCTTTGTATTTCAATGAAGGGTTTGTTTGTTAAATATTTATTTAATGCATTTATATAACATTTACAGAAGAAGGAGATGACTGTGTCATTGATGGACAAGGGCAGCCTGTGCATGAAGCTCTATGTGGGCCTGGATTAGGGTGTAAAGAAAATGGTCGTGTTTCTTACACCTGTGTTCCACGTAAGTTTTATTTCCATGGGATAAAGTTACAAAGGACTGAATTCATAATATGTATAGTTAAAAAAAAAAAAGCAATCCCATTACAGGCCTGGACAGACCCTTAGGGTTCCAGAGGTTGAGGCTCCCAGATTTCTAGACAATCGACACATGAAGGTGGTAAGGTTGTCAGCCCTACGCACCGGCCGCCTTTACCCCCCAGGAAAGATTCCTGGTACTCATTTCTGTTAGAGGCTGAGTCGACCCCAGTGCCATAGTGCGACCGAAACGATTATGTCAAAGAAAAATTCCAATGACACCATCGGGAATCGAACCCGCGACGTTCTGGCTTGTAGTGCAGTGCCTCAACCAACTGCGCCACCGCGTGCCCCTAATATGTATAGTTAGGACATGTAATTGGGTATGTGATTATTATTGGTATGCTTGATTTACAACTATGAATGTGTAGAATATTTGACAACTCTCAGTAGTTCATTGAGTTAGCTGTAAAGATAACAGTACTTAAAATTTGTGAAATTCAGTGAATTTAATAAAACACCGTAGAATGTGTGCCAAGCAGAAACATTAGAAATGCACAAGTCTCCACTTCTTTGTTTAACCGGAAAAGTTGGTGAAGCAACTAAGTAGTGACTGAAGAAACTCAATAGTTTTTTCTGTGTCATCTGTGTTTTTCATGTCATAAGTTGTGTAGTATTGAGCACCACTGGTCAAAAACATTTATTTGAGTTGTTGAAGAATTATTTACATTGTGTCTATTTGTCTTCTGCCCAGCTGACATGTTTTCTTGTATTCCAACTGTAAAACCTCTGAAAGTTTTTCAGGGTTTTTATTCTTTCCTTTTATGGGTTGTGGTTAGACAAGTTAGTAGAGTTTTTGAATCAAAGTTCTGAACAGTTTACTTTAGGGCATCAGTCAGGACACTGTTTTCCAGATAACAGATATTGTATTTGTTGTGTTGCAGTTGTTTCGAATTGCACGAATGAACAAAGAGATTATGACAAGGCTTGGAAAAATGGGTCACTTGGGTTTACACAAGTGCGTCCCCTATGTGATGAGGTGGGAGATTATCTACCAGCTCATTGTATTGGCAGCTCAATGTGAGTGAGCATCCTTAGTTGTCATTCTTTCTAATTAATAAATGAATGTAAACTACTAGTGATGTTTACATATTTCATCTGCTTTTTGCACAACCTTATCACTTAGAATAGAATAGAATAGAATAGAATAGAATAGAATAGAATAGAAGCAGGGCAGGCACTAGAGCGTCCCTTGCACATCGACCATTTCTGATCCTTTGTGCAGCCCATGTATTCATTTGTTTAGCAGCTCCGCACTTTGAACAAAGTGCAGTAACCTGCTTACAGAGATATCCTTAAAGTCCCCTGGTTTCATAAAATGATACCCCAGGTACCTGAATCTTCAGCCAAGGCCTCACAGTCGCCGAGAACATGCGAGGCCATTTCAGATGCCTGTTTGCATCTTATCACACTCGGGACTGTCTACTAGCCCCAGTTTAAACAAGTGTCCCTTTAAATGACAGTGTCCTATGAACAGCCCTGTCAATATTCTTAGCTGGTTTGTGTTCAAACTGAGTAGTTCTCCAGCTCTTCTAGTAGAGGGTCTTTTAAGAAAGTCTCTAGCCTGTCTTTGTCCATGAATGGACTGCCAATATTCTGTATGTTTCCTATTTGTCCATCCCCTTATCACCTAAGCTTATCACTTAATAGGATTACAGGACAGACAGATGCGTAAAAATGGATTTTATGTGTATACTTTGTTGTAGTGTCATTGTGAACTTGTGTCTAGAACTGCTGTAACTCCACACTGCCATCCAGCTCAGTGTGTTAGGCCTGTGTACTATCTTACATATTCGTTATGTTGTTGGTGTCAAATTCTTTGCATGACCAATTTTGAAGATATTCCAAAAGTGTTAGGTATGCTTTGAATCATGAACATCTGATCTTTGCCTTCAGTTTTTCATAATTACTAACGGTGGTTGAAAAATCAGTGTCTTACTGTTCCTTCACAATGTTCTCTGTCCTATCACCAAGTGCTCTGCTACATGACTGGTCAGTGCTGCTGTCTTGTTTAGAATTGTGGCTTAATCAACTAAAGACAGTATGCAGGATGAACATGTGCAATGTAGAAGGTTAATGTAACACTGCTCAAGAAATTAGAGACACAGAAATGGAAACTAAAATGATTTTGGTAGGATATATGTGTCCTACCCTTAACAGTTTACAGACATAAGTGAGGGCACTGTGAGTTGCCTGGCACATATTTCTGTATTGAATTTCTGCACACACACTTCTAACCATGGCAGGTATAACTGTTGCAGCAGCTGGTATCTTCCCATCAAGGTTTGGCAAAGTGGAAGGCAGTGATGGAACATAAACAGCATCCTTTATGTACCCCGAGAAGAAGAAGTGAAGTTGTATAAGGCCAGGGGAATTAGGTGGCCAAGTGATAGGGTCACCTCTGCCACTCTATTTCCATGCGTTCACTCTATACATAAGAACTGCAATTGATTCATTTTGTATTGGAATATGGCTGATGCATAAAACAGAGTTGGAAGATGCAGTGATTTTGTAATTCTGAATATATTTTGAGAGGTTTTGTTCTATGCTGCCATCCCAGAAGTATTAAACATTATGTGACGGCAACTGTTGTGTCATCTTGTTCCTTGTCTGATGTTATTTATTCAGTCCAAGAAAGTGATTAGACTTGCATTTACACAGAACAACAGATCAAATTTTAGTCATAAACTTGTGACTAAAAGACATTACTAACCATGTGTATTCTGAGTCTCGGTTGCTTGTATCTTTTCCAGAAAGCAGCACACATCAATGAAAAAACCGTAGTGCACGTGCACGCGCGTGTGTGTGTGTGTGTGTGTGTGTGTGTGTGTGTGTGTATGTGTGTGTGTGTGTACTGCACCTCAAACTCTGTTTGATTTTTCTCAATGTGGGATTTTATCACTAAATGGGCCATGTGTATTTGAATCTGTTGTTACAGTTGTTACTGTGTAAATCCTCAAGGGGAAAGGATATTTGGAGAGAAAGTGTATTCATCATCCAGTGTGCAAGAGACTATGACTTGTGGTATGTAAAGCCAATTGTTATAATTAGTCCTGGGAGGGGATAATTTGGTACTGTGCTCACTACTTGAAGTGGGTTGTGATGAGATGGTATGCCACCGATGTTCTCTTATGAGCAGGATATTCTGCATATTTTATTTCAGTTCTTGATTGCCAACGTAACACTGCAGAACTGTGTAAGAAGTGCTGTGTTAAAGCTGACCAACATGGCCTTGTTGTTTTACATTGTTTGAAGTATATGGTTTATACAGCTGTCTATAGGCATCTTGTCAGAATATCATATTATACAGATAAAAAATATAGAAAGGAATTTGTGTGAAAATTGCTTAATCATATGCATGCTACTTACAAGCCTTCTGTTAAAAAAAAAATTATTGTACAGAGTAGGAGTGAGTTAAGAGATAGTCTTTGTCTTTCACTGCTGACTTAGATGCTTCTGTATCATGGTTTAAGATTTTAATTGAGATGGAAGAGCACTGTATACCTTGGTTCGTGCATAGCACACACCTTTCTGATATCTGTTGAAGTTAGCATATGGTCATGTTCATGTCTCAGATTTATAGTTTATATTTCTGAACTTGTTTAAACATTTTCCACATTTGTAGCGAAAGTAGGTAATGAGAATAGGTATTCACTGGTAAGGGGAAGTATTTTGAATTTCTTAACCAATTCCCTACAAGACTGTCTCTTCTTTATGCCTACCATAAATCTAATAATTTTCTTTTGGATGGTGAATCCTTTTTTGCTGTCTGTTGAATTTTCTGAAAATATAGCTTGGTAAGACTTGATGAAATGGAAACAGGCAAAGTACATAGTAAACTAATTTTAAAAGTATCTGTTGTTGTGACTGCCCTCATGGCAAGACATGCTGAATGAAGTTTGGGGATAATATATTCATATGTTTTTTCTACTTTAAGTTATCAATTTGCAGACCAAGGAATTTAGTTATAACTACTTCTTTGATTGTTTAATTGCTGTAATCTGTATTTAAATTAATACATGTTTTATTGTTAGTAGCAAATTTCTGGAAATTTGTTTTGTTAAAATTTAATTTGAATTTATTTGCTTTAAATGATTTTTTCAACGTGGAAATACAATGGCAATGCAATTTTGAAAGTGATCACTTTCAGAGTGATACATAATGATACTAGTATCATCAGCAGAAATCAAAAGCTTCCCCCCCCTTTAACTACTCTTCAACTTTCAGGTTAATTTTAAAATGTTTATTTTTTTAATGGAAATGAGCAAAATAGGTTTATTGAATTAGATGAGATAGAAAGACTTAAGGCTGCTGATGATTTATAAGCCAATGGCTGTCCAGATATAAGTTTTTGTTCGACATTAATGTCTGTTTTAGAATGTTCACTGGCTGCTTGGAAAGCTGAACAACTTGCCAAAGAAATGGAAATATATTCACAACCAATACACTGTCTTGAGGATGGAAGTTATGATCCTTTGCAATGTGATGACAGTAAATGGTGTAGATGTCTTCAGACAGGATCAAATGTACCTGATTCTGATCTTGTTCATGAAACTAACATCACAAAGAATAACACAAAGTGCTGTAAGTGTCTGTATTTTAATGAACAAATTTTTACTGTAAAGAATTTGTTGGCTGTGGACAGTTATTTGTGTTGTTGAGTATAAACATTAACAGGTATTGAAAAGCAGGCTTTTAGGCGGTTGACGAAACTGCACAGAATGAAGACACTAGCTGACTACAGTCGAGAAAAGAATGACTTCATATTTACAGAACATAATTTGATTCCTAGTTATGATTATACCATCCTTAAATAGTATAATTGTCTATGTGTGAAACATTTCTTATCTGATTATGAGCTGTGTATCACCAATAAGAAATATATTCCCAAACTAGTGACAGTTCAATATCCTTACCTGAAATAACTTCAAAAAATCACGTAGTTCTCTCCTATAACTCAAGAAATAAAACCTGTCTGTCCACAGAACAATGCAGTGTCAGTCACACCCTAAGCTATGGCTGTGACACCTGTGCGGATAGTCTTAGAATTTTTTAGTTGGGCAAAACTTTGTTCTTGCAGGTTTGCAGTATAAGAATGTACTATACAAACTGAAACCTAAATCAGCCTATTGGTAACATTTCTTAGTTTGTTACTTGGTTTAGTTAGCAATACTGTGTGAACTGCTTGAGGTATATGGTGACAGAATTATAGTGACGTGGGAAAGATAAGGGAGGAAGTGTTTAAGGTACTGTCCTACATTTTCCTGGAGAGACAGGAGGAAGTTGTAAATAAACCTATAGTTTTCAGTCCGTTCAAGTACACCTAACCTTAAAGTTTTATAATTTCTTCCTATTTCAGTTGACCCAAACATACATCAGGAAGGCAAGTATGTGAAAGAGTGTGAGGCAGAAGCATTTAAAATTAAGCAAACTAGAGAGTATCTACTGTCTGAAGGCATCATCCCTGTGGGACTGCGCTTCCTAGACTGCCAGTATGATGGCCGATACAGCAGAGTAATGGTCAATGACACAGTGTGAGTGACAGTTACATTAGCATTGTGAAATTTAAAGTTTGTATATGCTACTAGTGTCACTAGTATGAGGCAGAGTCAAAAAGTGAAGTGAATTTATTAATTACTTCATGTACAACAATCTAAAGAAAGCAAAATTTATTATTTATCAATATAATCACCCCTATTTTCAACACATATTGTATATCAGTTCACAAGCCTTCTGATGCCATCTGCAAGGAAGGTTTTCAGTTGTGATAGAAACCACGTATGCACCACATCCTTAACTTTATAGTCGCTGGTAAATCTTCATCAATGCAAGGCTTTTTTTATTGGTCCAAACATGTGATAATCTAGTGGAGCTACGGCTGGACTATATGGGAATTGTGGGAGAAGTTCAGATTTCAGCTGCCTGATTGCTTTAACAGAAGAGATAATACTGAGCTTGAACAAGTCATTCTTTTAAGTACCTAGGTTCAGTTCTAAACAACAACAAAACAATAGAAGAAGTAATAAAAGAAAGAATAGCAGCAGGGAATAAAGTATTTTATGCAAATAAAAAGATGATGTTTAATGAATTACTAACAAGAAGTTCTAAAATATGCCTCTATAAAAGTCTGATAAGACCAATAGTCATGTATGGATGCAAAACCTGGGTACTAAAAGACATACACGAACAACAGTTAAGAGTGTTTGAAAGGAAAGTAATGAGGAAGATATATGGTCCAATAAAAATCAAGATGAGAGTTGGAGAATAAGAACTAATGGGGAAATAGATTTGTTATTGAAACATGCAGATATAGTTAAGACATATAAAAGTGCAGAGAATAAGATGGATTGGGCATGTTGTAAAAGTGGATAACAAAAGGATGGTGAAAAGGATAATGGAGTGGAGATCAGTTGCAGTGGATTAGTAGACCAAGGTTCAGATGGGAGGATGATGTCAGAGCAGATGTGGGAAAAATGAAGATTCAGAATTGGAATAAGATGCTGATGGATAGAGAAGCATGGAAGAGAATTGTGGAGCAGGCCAAAACTCACAAAGAGTTGTAGCGGCCAAGAGAAGAAGATTGCTTTAACAGTAGCTGCTGCAGAATTCGGATGCACATCATCGTGGAGTAAAAGAACCCCCTTGGACAGCAAACGTCCACCCTTCTTGTTAACCATATTGCATTAACATTCTCTTGTAACTTTCAGACATTTTGATGCCTTCTGACCACAGAAAACAGATCACACCTCGCCGTTCTACATGCTTCAATTCAAAAGCAGTGCTGCCATGTTTAAAGAAGATTTGTAAAAAGCACAACATCTAATTGAACCTGACACTGACTCGTTGTGACAGTGCCTAATGTGTAGTTATTGAGATAACTGCTAGGTTTTGCGGTGTATTGATTTCAGTGCCTCTACAGGCAAATTCACTTTACTTTTTGATTCACCTTCATACCTACCTACCAACCTTATTACCAATGTTCCTGTTATAACAGTTCATGTGAACCTTGTCACCCATCCACACACACACAATAGCAAATTTTTTACACACTTGGAAAAAGTCCAACTTTGTTGCTAGGATGTGGGAAACTCGGACAAACACAATATGTTGCTAGGATATGGGATGCTCAGGGAAATCCTAATGTGACTGTTTAAGGTGCTGTATGCTGAGGGAAAATCATTACCTTTGCTAGAATATGGGACATGTGGATAAAATGCAACACCATTGCTAGGGTATGGGATGCTTCAGAGAAACTCAACACCGTTACTAAGATAAGGGACACCACTGTTAGGATGTGGGATGCTTAGGGAAACCCATTGCTAAGACGTGGGGCATGCAAAATTGCAAACAAAGGGGATAGAAAATATGTGTACTGCATTGAACTACATTACCTGACTTGTGTCCAGTTAAGAAATTCTTACAATATTTTGGTTGTCAACTCAACAGGAAGATCTGTGTAGATCCAGATGGGAATAGTCTGGGCTATGTTGTGCAGCGTAATGACTCATTATCTGATGGAATGGACTGCAGTAAGTAAAACATGTATTTCTGATATATGCATGACTGAGTTTTATGGTGGAGGTGGAAGATTTGGGATTTTCAGTGTTGTATCTCCTGACATACCGTGTGTTTCTTTGTTACATTCCATTTTGTGGAAAGGAGTGAAAATAAATAGCAATCTAAATGTACAATTATTACAGAGTAGGAGTCTGGCTAGTATAGTCAGTATAGCTACTATGCTATGGGCTGGGCAACTTAGGAAATGTGGTTCAATTCCCAGCAGGGACAAGAGATTTTTCTCTTCTCCAATGCATCCAGACCAGCTCTGGGGTGCACCCAGTCTCCTATTCGGTGGGCACCAAAGGCTCTTTCTCCAGGGGGTAAGTCAGCTGGGGTGTGAAGCTGACCACTCCCATCTAGTACTGTGGTTAGGAATTAGTGGAACTATATCTCCACTCCCACATATGACTTCATGACATGCACACGCAACAAACTTTACATTTAATTTAATTACAAAGTTTTTCACAGATAACCAACTTGGGTCTTTTCAAAGCCTTCAAAACATGGTTTGATATAAATTCAATTAATTCTGATCATTTCACAGGCCCCTAGTGCATCTGGATGGTTAAGGGTGTAATGTGTGAATTTTCCTGCTTTCTGATTAGCTTATGATTGCTGCTCCTATTTCAAGCTGTGACGTTGCTCATTGCAATGTGGTGTTCTGCTGCTTTTAACTCTTTGAAACTTAATGGTCACTGTATGTACCACCTGCTGTAACCTTACAAAACCATGCTTGTATTAATGTGTTTTTTATGATCCTCAGGCTAAAGAGTGATTACTGTATTTTCCTAAATAGTATTAATCATGATCAATTGGTCTTTGTAATGAAGACAAAGTTTTTTTTTGTATTAGGTAAGAACTGAAATTTTAAGTATTATTTAAATACATTTCAGGCTTTGAAGCCTTGATGTTTCGTGTATTAATTTTCTTCTTCTCCTCCTCCTTCTCCTCTCTCTCTCTCGAAAAACTTTCTCTTCTGTCCAGTTACCTATTATACAGTAACTTTTGTCAGCGTTTAAAACTATCCGTTTTCCAAGCAGTAAAACAAGACCATTTTAATATTCTGTATTTTAACTGTATTGTCACACATCTGTGTTATAACTAGCCATTAATGTATTTTTATTTGTTGAATACCTTCCTGAAGATGGCCGATTTTCTGCATAAAATTAGTCATGAATTTTTCATATCTCCTGTGCATGCTACATTTCCCAGTCCTCCTTTTTGACTACACTAATAATTTAAAACACCATACAGAGCCTTGGACCTGGACTGATTCTTTGGTACGACTTAAGCAATGGAAAAGGAACATGAGATTTGGAACTTGGAACGTAAGGAGCCTGTATAGGTCAGGGTGACTTATGACAGTGGCCAGGGAATTAGCTAGGTACAAGTTAGATTTAGTGGGTGTACAGGAGATTAGGTGGGACAAAGGAGGCACAGTAAGAGCAGGGGATTATCTTTCTTCTATGGAAAAGGAAATGAAAGTCATCAACTGGGAACAGGTTTTTTTATACATCAGAGAATAGTATCAGCAATTAAGAAAGTAGAGTTTGTTAGTGATAGGATGTCATATATGGTGCTGAGAGGTCGCTGGTGTAATATCATTGTTCTGAATGTGCATGCACCAACTGAGGAGAAAAGTGATGACTCAAAGGACAGTTTCTACGGTATGAGGAATTAGAACAGGTTTTTGATCATTTTCCTAAGTACCATATGAAAATTCTGTTAGGAGATTTTAATGCAAAATTGGGGAGGGAGGGTACTTTCAAACTGACGATTGGGAATGAGAGTTTACATGAGGATAGTAATGATAATGGTGTTAGAGTTGTAAACTTTGCCACATCCAAAAATGTAGTTGTTAAGAGCACGATGTTCCCACATGAAATATTCATAAATACACCTGGACGTCTCCTGATGGGAAGACTCATAATCAGACTGATCATGTATTGATAGATAGGAGATGGCATTCAAGTATACTCGATGTGTGATCGTTCAGGGGAGCTGACTGTGATACTGATCACTATCTGGTGGTTGCAAAAGTTAGGGAAAGACTGGCAGTAATTAAACAAGCAGCACAGAAATTTGATGCAGAGATTTAATCTCAAGAAGCTAAGTGAACTAGAGGTTAGGAAACAGTATCAGATAAATATCTCAAACAGGTTTGCAGCTTTGGAGAACTTAAATGTTAGTGAGGACATAAATAGGGCTTGCGAAAACATTAAAGAGAGTATCAAAATCTTAGCTACAGAGAGTCTAGGGCTGTATGAAAGGAAGCAGCATAAACCATGGTTTGACGAAGAATGTTCAAAATTTTTAGATCAAAGGAAGCAGGCTAAAATGCAGTGGTTACAGAATCCAAACCAAAGTAATGTAGATAATCTGAACAATGTAAGACGTGAAGCTAGTAGACATTTCAGGAACAAAAAGAAGGAATATCTGAAAGCTAAAATTAATGAACTTGAAACAAACAGTAAGAACAAGAATATCAGAGACTTGTATAGGGGCATCAATGACTTTAAGAAGGGTTACCAGCCTAGAAACAATGTAGTAAAGGATGAGAAAGGTGGTCTGGTTGCAGACTCCCACAGTATCTTGGCTAAGTGGAGGAATCATTTCTTTCAGCTATTGAATGTACATGGGGTTAATGATGTTAGGCAGACTGAAATACATACAGCAGAGCCACTGGTGCCTGAGCCCAGTGACTGAGGTTGAGATGGCTATTGAAAAGTTAAAAAGGCACAAATCACCAGGTATTGATCAAATTCCAGCAGAACTGATTAAAGCAGGAGGTAGGACAATTCGTTCTGAGATCCATAAACTTATTAATTCTATTTGGAATAAAGAGGAATTGCCTGAGCAGTGGAAGGAGTCAATCTTTGTACCTATTTATAAGAAGGGTGATAAAACAGATTGCAGTAATTATCGAGGCATATCACTTTTGTCAACCACATACAAAATTCTATCCAACATCCTTCTGTCAAGTTTAACTCCATATGCAGAGGAAATTATTGGGGAGCATCAGTGTGGATTTAGACGTAACAGGTCGACTGCTGATAATATATTCTGCATTCGTCAAATACTTGAGAAAAAATGGGAATACAATGAGGCAGTGCATCAGCTATTTATAGACTTCAATGATTCAGTTAGGAGGGAGGTCTTGTATAATTATTCTCATTGAATTTGGTATCCCTATGAAACTAGTAAGGCTCATAAAAATATGTCTAAATGAAACCTATAGCAGAGTCCGGGTAGGAAAACATTTGTCTGACACATTTCCTATTAAGAATGGTTTGAAACAAGGAGATGCTTTATCGCCATTGCTTTTCAACTTTGCTTTGGAATATGCCATTAGGAGGGTTCAGGCAAACCAGGAGGGCGTAGAATTGAATGGTACACATCAGCTTCTAGTTTATGCTGATGATATTAATATATTGGGTGGAAGCGTACATGCTATAAAGAAAAATACAGAAGCTTTAGTAGTCGCTAGTAAGGAGATTGGTCTAGAAGTAAATGCTGAGAAAACTAAGTACATGGTCATGTTTCGCAATCAGAATGCAGGACAAAATCACAACATAAAGTTAGATAATAAGTCCTTTGAAAGGGTGGAACAGTTCAAATATTTGGGAACAACCCTAACAAATCAAAATTCCATTCAGGAAGAAATTAAGAGCAGATTGAAGTTGGGGAGTGCTTGTTATCATTCGGTGCAGGATCTTCTATCTTCCAGTTTGCTATCCAAAAATACAAAGATTAAGATATACAGAACTATAATTTTGCCTGTTGTTTTGTATGGGTGTGAGACTTGGTCTCTCACACTGAGGGAGGAACATAGGCTGAGGGTGTTTGAGAATAGGGTGCTGAGGAGGATATTTGGGCCTAAGAGGGACGAGGTAACAGGGGAGTGGAGAAGACTACATAACGAGGAACTTAATGATCTGTACTCATCACCAAATATTGTTCGGGTGATCAAATCGAGAAGAATGAGGTGGGCGGGGCATGTAGCACATATGGGTGAGGGGAGAGGTGCATACAGGGTTTTGGTGGGGAGACCTGAGTGAAGGAGACCACTTGGAAGACCCAGGCGTAGATGGGAGAATAATATTAAAATGGATCTTCAAGAAGTGGGATGGGGAGGCATGGACTGGATTGATATGGCTCAGGATAGGGACAGGTGGCGCACTCTTGTGAGTGCGGTAATGAACCTTCGGGTTCCATAAAATGCGGGGAATTTCTTGACTAGCTGACGACCTGTTAGCTTCTCAAGAAGGACTCTGCTCCATGGAGTTAGTTAGTTAATAATTTAAGCTCCTCATTAAGCAGTTGTCTTCTTCCTTTTGCTTCCTTGGGTCCAAATTGTCTCCTCAGCACATTTTGTAATACTCATATGACAATGAACATTTTAAATTGAAGACAATTGTGATGTTATTGTAATAAAGAAAATCATACATTAGTGCATCATATGGCTACCTCTAAATGCTCTGTGGCTGCATGCTGTTATCAGTGAATAGAAATATACTGGTAAATGTCAGGTTGTGGTGTTAGAATTACTATCAGTGACATAATCTTGCTACTAGTTTTCATTATAAGTATTTATTACCTTAAGAATTATTTGGGGTATGCAAACAGATGTTCCTTCCTCCTTCACATCTGTGCTGATGGTTGAATAATTTGACCTAGTTCATAAGCACTATTCCTGTGATTAACAACATCTAGTTATAATATTGTACTTTAAATTCAGATGCAGTTTTTGAAACATTTCAAGAAAAACAATTTATTTGACAGATAATTTTGTAGGCAACTGTTTTGTTTCTCTGTGTTGTCAGATTGTGCGAGAACACTTTTTCTGCTAACACGTGAGGGTGAGACAGAGTTGCCAACTTGCTGTAGAAATGGAAATTTCAGAAGAATGCAGTGCCGTCGTGGGGTTTGTTATTGTGTTGATTGTAATGGCAACCAACAAGGAAAGGAATTGGATGAGGCAAGGAAGGACGAGCTGAATTGTGATGATTCCTGTAGCATTTGTACAAAGCGTGAATGAGCATTGAAGGAATGAAGCTCTGTACTCAAGTGGGACACATTAGAAAGTGAGGAAGTACTTCCTTCAGTTCTTTAATTCATCCTGAAAGGTGTTGTATGACCTCATAACAGGACTGTGTGGATCTGGTCTTCTTGAGATTTTTATCTGAAGCAATTAGAACTAATTAGACAGGAGTACAGAACTTAGTATTCTAGTGAATTCTTGATTACTTGTTGCCATGATTGGAAGAGAAACCTACAAAATTGCAGCATAAACAATACAGAGAACCTGAACAAGTCTTATTTTGTCTATTTTTGAGTCATGATTTTTTCTGTCTTACTGACGAAGGTTGTTACATTAACACAAAGTAGAATTTTGAGTAGCCTCTGTTATGTACATGAATGTGTCTATGTATGGTAAAGAAAATATGCATCTGTGACTTCTTGTCTCATAAGAATTTCATGTCTAAAGAGTGCCAACAAAGTAGATTAATATATGATGAAAGAGAATGGAGTGTGTGGACTCAGATATGTGGATGATCATTGAATAAACAAGTGTGGTCATATGAATGCTTAAGCATTCACTTATCTTTTCCTTGTCTTCAAATATTAGGCAGTTTAATGCCTATACAGGCATCAAATTCCTCTTTTCAGTGTTTCCTTGGTCTTGCACTTAATCTTTGCCATCTGGTATATGCCATAATTTAAATGTGTCTTCACATCTATCCTTACCCATTCTGTCTTATTTTCATGTGTATCCAGTTCAAAATCTGAAGTTCTCGTTTCTGCTGTCTATACTTTGTTTCTAACATCCCCCTTCTACCCACTTTTAACATCCATGTCACACTGTGATATTTTAGAACCAATTCATTTAATGTTGTATAATTTCTAACATGAACCCCCAAGTGTTATCAAAGTATTTGTAAATTATTGATTTATAAAAATTCAACCATCCATATAATCATCATTTTTGTTCAACATATTTTCAAAAACATTTGTGTGTATTTAAAAGTAAACACCAACAAAATGCACAACTTTCAAGGCGCAGACCAGCTCCTTATATCATGATACTATCCAACGCGTTTCGGCTCTTTGCGAGCCATCATCAGGGATCCTTTACTCTTATAAAAGTGCTTCACAAATGCAGCATCTGTTTGATTATTTAAAAATATGCACTATCTGGAGCATGAGTTAAAAAACACACGAGTCATAAACAAGGTTAAAAAATGATTTGTTAAATAACTTATTAAAAACACTGTTCACACGTCTATTGTGTAAAGGATGTTCGCACTTCTAAGGGTTTCATGAGATCGCGCACTACACTGTACTGTTTACGATGGATTTTTGTAGCACGGCGATAGACACTCGCGCTGTATGTAGTGTTGTCGTTTGTTGTCGTTTGTGCTACAAAAATCCATCGTAAACAGTACAGTGTAGTGCGCGATCTCATGAAATCCTTAGAAGTGCGAACATCCTTTACACAATAGACGTGTGAACAGTGTTTTTAATAAGTTATTTAACAAATCATTTTTTTAACCTTGTTTATGACTCGTGTGTTTTTAACTCATGCTCCAGATAGTGCATATTTTTAAATAATCAAACAGATGCTGCATTTGTGAAGCACTTTTATAAGAGTAAAGGATCCCTGATGATGGCTCGCAAAGAGCCGAAACGCGTTGGATAGTATCATGATATAAGGAGCTGGTCTGCGCCTTGAAAGTTGTGCATTTTGTTGGTGTTTACTTTTAAATATATGAAAATGCACGGTGAATTAAGATTAAAGATTTGTGTGTATATTAAAAAAATGTGTGACCCTCATAAATAAATGCTAAAGATAAATTGCTTTGTGCAAGTGGATTATCTCAGTCATTCAACTGGTTATGAGTTAGTTGATGGGCTCAGTACTTGGGAACCACTGGATCTTCCTGTTTGCCTCAACATTCAGACTGGCTCTGACACCTACCAATCCCACTGTCAAATTGGTACTGAGGGTGCTTTGGGAAAGGTGGCTGGAACATGGAGCTGGTCACGTTGCACTGTGCTGCTGGGCCTAATGATGTGTGCAAATATAGGCCTACTTCATCTCATAACTGTACTGTGTACAGAGTTGCTTGGTAATTACAAAATAGTGCCTAAATTTCCTAAACCATACCCTTTTATTTATGCAAGGGAACTAATCAT
This sequence comes from Reticulitermes speratus, assembly GCA_021186555.1. Lineage (NCBI taxonomy): Eukaryota > Metazoa > Arthropoda > Insecta > Blattodea > Rhinotermitidae > Reticulitermes > Reticulitermes speratus. The sequence goes on from JAJKFL010000002.1 coordinate 32,342,437, forward strand.
CTCTGTACATCAATTTAAGTATTTTAGAAAAGAGGTGTAATTGATAAGAACAATCTGTGTAACACAGTTACTTTGTGCAATTAATAATCTTCAAAGTGAAGTTAACATTAAAGCTGGTAAATGGAACTGACAGTGTAGATAATCTTGCAGTCCTGCTGAATGAGAAGTAGACAAGTAAATTTACCTCATTCAAATCAAGATGCACTGTATGGCCAACTGTCTGAAAGCATGAATAACACTAAAGTCCAAGACACTTGAAACATGGAAATTTACCCAAATTTTTTTAAACATTAATTTCTTCTGCACAGCATAAACATTCTCTCATGATTAAAAATAAGCAGTCACTGCTGCATAGGGAAATAAATGCTGTTTGTTCTGAGATCCATTGTGGCAACAGAATGGTTTGTGTTACAGCTGTTGTGTATAAGAAGAGACAAAATGATACCTTTATCAGTAATATAAGTCCTGTAATAATTTTTACACCCTAGATCATAAAGTATGTTTATTGAATTGTTACAGAAGTAGAGTGTTTTACAGTCTTTTTACACGACAGTACAGATCCAGGTAAAATGCAAATTGAAAATCCTGTTGGCATATATTTTAATTTTTTGTTTTAATAATTTTCAAGCCTATTAGACATTACTGCATAAATTTTGATTATGCTCATAATTTTTACAATGTATTTGTTTATTTGAAAAGGAAGCACCATTTTCTGTGCATGTGAATACATATTCACACATTATTGAGTAGGAAAATTGTAACCTTCTAAGAACTGAAGCAGTGAAAATTACAACATATTTTCATTAAATCATAAATTAAAAACCAACAAATGCACTGTATTTCCACACTTATAGTCAAATGCCCCTACATATGTTTCAGCTTTACCAAGCCATCATCAGGGGGTCCAAGGTTTACATATATTTAACATCCATTATTTCCGTCCAATAACGTAACATATATCACACATAAAACAAGTTTCGTTATCACCAGTGGACTAGAGCACATTGAATATCTGTTATTTTAGCAGTATAAAATCTTGGGTATGTGATGCGTATATCTTCTATGTTATTTATATATATATGTTAAAAGTTAAAAAGTTTTTAAGATTACATCTTCCACATATGTTTGTTAGAAATTATATATATATATATATATATATATATACACACACACACACACACACCCTGATGATGGCTTGGTAAAGCTGAAACATATGTAGGGGCATTTGACTATACATGTGGAAATACAGTGCATTTGTTGGTTTTTAATTTATGATTTGTTATCAGAATGCACGAAGAATATAATGTGAAATATTTTCATTAGTTACACTAGTTAGTTATTTCTTAAACTTTGATACAAATCAACTACTTATGTAATAACATATCAATAGCATGCATTTTCAAAAACAAAATTTGAAAACAATGGATTGACAGCAAAGATCACTGTAATTAAGAACATGAGCTGCGATTTTTTAACTGGAGTGAAATCGTTGTGAAGGCATATTACTACCTCAACAACAGCTGTCATGAATTTAATTTGTACATCATGAAACTGAATTTTGTCTCACACCTTCTCTAGTAAGTACTATGTATGTTTTATTTGTACTTTTTCTTGATGAAGTTGAATTAACAAAATTTGTTTAAATTTTATGCTTTAGGGAAGAGAAAATGCTATAGCTAAAATTGTTGTAAGAGCACTTGGTGCCACAGCATAACTTCCATCCTGGGACCATCTGGCAAACAGGGCTGTAACAAAATACAATACATTCACATGTATGATGTGATGATGCATTTCAGCTTCTAATGGTATGTAGTGGGAAAGCATAGTTGTAAGAAGACGTCAGAATGAATATTTAGACAGAGGTATGCATTTTAAAGCTGACAAAGACCACAAAATATTTATGTTCTTAGCTTACACTTGTGATAAATTGAACGGTTACGCAGATCAGAGTATGAGATTAAAATAATCTTACTCTAAAAGAATAAGAACTCAGTTGAATTTAAATGAAACTAACAAAGGAGTATTGTCACACTCAAATGATGCTATATTCTCAGCTATAAAGACAATAATTAATACATTCTTCACTAACATCACTTCCCCACAACCTCCTAAAACAAATATGCTCATTTTAATTTTGTGTTCATTTTATAAGAGGATAGTTAATCTGTAGTGAATTAGTTTATTGTTGTTTCTGTCAGAAAAAATATTTGTTCTGATTTTAATGAAAACTTATTGAAGCAATTTGAAATTGTACATTTTTTTTTCAATGGCTCAACAGCCCCTTGGGGGCCTGGGCCGCCTCATTGTTCGAGGCTTCACGATCACACTTTTTAGACACACCACACTCGGTAGGACTCCTCTGGACGAGGGACCAGCTCGTCGCAGAGACCTGTACCTGACAACACACAACACTCACAAGAGACAGACATCCATGCCCCCGGTGGGATTCAAACCCACAATCCTAGTAAGCGAGCGGCCGCAGACCCACGCCTTAGACCGCACGGCCACGCCTTAGACCGCACGGCCACTGGGATCGGCATGATACATTAAAAAGGTAAAGTTCTCCCTAGAACAGGCCACGAAGGCCCAGAGGGGGAGTAGAGGTATAGCTCTACTCTTTCTTTAACCCTGGCACTAGGTGGGGGTGGGTGGTCAACTCCACGCCCCGGCCGCTTTACCCCGGGAAAGAGACCCGGTACCCATTGTATAGGAGGCTGGGTGGGCCCCAGGTCTGGTCTGGACGGCTGCGAAAAATCTCGCTCCTACCGGGATTTGATCCCGGACCGTCCAGCCCGTAGCGAGTCACTATACCGACTACGCTATCCCGGCCTCCATTATACATTATACATAGCATAAATTCTGAGTATCTTACTTACCCATATTGTTTTTAAAAAAGGTAATGTCTGACATGATTTTATGTCAATAAGAATGTCGTCTAGTGACAACATGTATGATTGCCTGCCAAACTGACTTTGAATTATTCTAATCAGTAAATATTCACTGTTGGCCAGCAGTGGTTAAATTATAAACTGGGCAAACAGGTGGATGGAGGGATGAACACATTAATGAATTAAAGAATACATGAGGTATTGGATAGTTTATATGTTTTGAAATGTTGTTGGTATTTAGTAACAAGCAGAAGATCGCAATTCTTGCTTTCAGTGATTTTTGAGAACTGCATTCAACAGTTTCACCCATATGAGTTGCCATTCCCTTATGGAGTACCGCTGATAAAAAGTTGTTTATCACAGAAATTCGTATCTCCACTGACTTGATTAGGTCATAACTTCCAAGTCCTAGATTAGTGATGGAATATCCTCTTGATGAACTTCGTACCTGTGTCTTCTCCAGTAGTACTCCAACCAACCAAGCTCTCATCTCGGTTTTGCACATTCAACCACATTGACAATGGTTTGAAGTATTCTAGCAATGGCCGAGCATCCAATTTGTCAGTTCGGCCCCGTGTCATGATTCTTATCACCTCTGGCCAGGGTCTTGAAGAACCTAGTGAAAGTATGTCCCTGTAAGAAACACAACTCTATTAGTATGACACTGTTCTAAATAATGGGGTAAGGTGAATATAAATGTAAATGAAGTTTTATTTTTGAAAATTTGTTTACCAACATGTCCCTGCAGATTTCTTGACCTTTAGTAGACATATCTATTTGGATTGTAAAAATCCTATGAAGAAGTAGAATACTAATAGTTTGGGCAGCCCAGTAACTATAGACATACTTAAGTGTGATTGTTAGAGGAAGTTTAAACAGATGCAAGATCTAAGGCTCTCACCACGGTGTTAGTGAGCATTCAGGTCTTCTGGGATGTGTAGAAACTCCTGCCAGTCCTCCAAAACGTTGGTAAATTTCTACCAGACTGTGCACTGTTCCATTGTAGAAGACAGCATCCTTCACAGGGTATATTTATTTGGTTTGTGCTCATTATTTTTATGTTTTGGCATTACACATGCCAATGATGGTGCCGAGTCAGCTAAAAACTGACTGATGAATTAATCATGCATTCTGCCAGACTGGGTTAGTGAAATTAATGTGGACCATCAGGGAGTAGATACCAGCAACACATCTAATCACAGAGCCGTTTTCTTTAGATCAGCTTTACGCTTTTTTTTGCCTCATTTATATTTCTATACTGTTATAATGGGTTAGTGAAATTAATGTGGACCATCAGGGATTAGATACCAGCAACACAGACTAATCATAGAGCGGTTTTCTTTAGATCACTCTTACAATTTTTTTGCCTCATTTATATTTTTATACTGTTATATTAATTTACTACTAGAATAATTTTCTTTTTATATGTGTTATACTTGAAGAGGAATTACCATTTAGGGTTTCAGATCTTATGCATTGATGATTATATGCATATCATAGGGTGACAATATGTCCCGGTTTTCACTGTCATGTCCCATTGTTCAGATGAATATAAAAGAGGATGTATTGTACTGGTACACATCCTTACGTAATTTTTATTAGCAACTTAGAAGTTTTTAATAAAGAGGCTCTCTCATTTTCATTGTGATATTTTGACACAGTTTTAAATATCATGTTTATAAATAATCAATATTTGAAGCATTTTTCACCATGGTAAACTGTCCCTTTTTTAATTTTCCAATTCTGGTCACCCTTGCACCTCATGAGCTTTAACCTCTCTATGTGAAAGCATTACCCTTCTTGTCTGAGACATGCCACTCACCCCAGCAATCGGCCAGCCTCCCTGGATCGGTAGATGTTACAAGTATGCAGTGGTCCGAAGTGACCAGCTGCTTCACAAAGAACTTCATGTAACTGGAACTGCAGCACCAGGCTCACAAAGTACCTGCACATGTCAATTATCTGTCATTTGTATTTCACAAATATGGATTTCCCCATCAGATATTTGTGTGCATTCTTATGTCTCCTATGCAAGCTAGCAAATATTAATGGTTGAATTTTGTAGTCCTCATAATGTAAGTGAGAGTAAAAACTATGCCTGGTTATTTAACTCTTTGGTCAAATGTTTTCTTTTCAGATGCTTTTGCCTTCTGTTCTTACAGAAGGGACAGAGTGATTCTAATTTTTATTATTTTGTAGAACCTTAACCAAACATTTGGTATCTCAGTATAGAACATCTTACCTTGTGTATGGCATATCTGCAGGTATATGATACTTGGAAGCAGGGTCAAAATCATTCTCAGTTCGTGGAATGGGAGGTATGATTCCTTGATGCCTGAGCCGCAGTTCCCACCATCGTGCATTCATTTCATCAATATTCCAATCACCAGCAAACAATCCCCAACGCCACTAAGCACAAAATACACTTTATTTAGTCATACATGAACATTTTTGTATTGAGATTTAAAATAGCAGAACTAAACTGAATGAGGCAAGATATCAATCCTAGAGTTGTTATGTGCATTCAGCAATTTGATGGGCCGTCTGGGTGCAAAATAACCAGTTTATCGCAGTGTACTCTAGCCTTCTTGGAGTAATGCAGTAACGCAGTTAGTTGAGGCACTGTGTTCGATTCCCGATGGTGTAATTGGAATTTTTCATTGACGTAATCCTTCCAGCTGCACTATGGCCCTGGGGTAGACTCAGCCGTTAACAGAAACGAGTACCAGGAATGTTTCCTGGGGGGGGGGGGGGGGGGGGGGGGGGGAAGGCGGTCAGTGTGTAGGGCTGACAACCTTACCACCTTCATGTGCTGATTGTTGAGAAATTCTGGGAGCCTCAGCCTCCTGGAACTCTCAGTGCCTGTCCAGGCCTGTACAGGGATTGCTTTACCTTTACCTTACTCTAGCCTTCTTAGACTATCAGATGTGCTATTTATTAGTATTCAGTATGGTAAGAAAGAAAATCCTCAGTCACATATCCATAATTTTAAATTGTGTCTGAACTGAATATTTTATTATCTCATCATCGTCGCAGAAGTTGTTTCTGTTTAGTAATGTGAATTATAATATTTTAATTTACGAAAGAGAAGTTGACCTTCTTTGCAGATTCAAACATTTTTACAGCAATTCTAAACATATGAAACTGAAAGAAAAACATATTCTGTAACTATAACCCATGTTTCAGTCTCAAAAATCTTCTACTCAAAACCCACAAAAATTTGCAGGATTTGCATACTCATTGCCAGGCCACAGATTATTGAATGGCAGAAGTTTGGTTCAAATCAGAACAGTTATTCCACTGTTGCAAGTGAGCACCTTGACAGACATAATATCTAGGTTATGGACTAAATATATGAAATAAACATAACTGGTGATAAAACTCAATGTACCAGTTGAGTTACTATGTGAGTTTCAAGTATATTGTTAGAGGTATTAGAAATACAAGCACTCTTGTGGGAAATATGGCCCTCTGGGATGTGAAGCCATGCATTGTCCCAGAAGACTGTATTGTCTTTAATCACTGCTGTGAGAACCTCAGATCTCACCATGTAATGTTACCGTACCTGATCAACAATATAGGCAAATGGAAGGTATGCTACTTTCTCAAGAGCCATCAAGAGCAGGAAGTTCATACCAGTCTCTGAAACATAATTGTGAGATTTAATTCTTACGAACAGAAAAAATTCAATAATAGAAATAGGTAATGTACAAATAGGTTGTAACAAAAGTATTGTGAAAACTTCTGTCTTTAGTATAAACACACATTTGTGTTATCAGGATTGTTTTATGTATCTTCTAGCCAATAAGTTAGAATCATAATATTACCACTGTTTCCTGTCAGCTACTTAGTTTGTCAGACAAATTCAGTTCAGTAAGAAGAGTTTGTCAGACATATGAACCATTTTTATATATGTTTTATATATTTTATATATATATATGTATGCATCTACATGCATTCCTAATCTTGGTACTAGATAGAGGTAAACATGATATGAATAATAGGGTGATGGCACATTATGCCACAACTTCACACAATGGTATGTGTATTATGACCATTTTACTGACTTTGGTATCTTTTATAGTCAGGGTAACTTTAACTTGAACCAGGTCCTTTGTTGACTATCAACTTTCCTTGAGCTGCCTATCAGCATTACATGCAAGTCATGTTTAGATAGATACAATAAATATTAAAGTTACTGCAGATGATATCACTGGCTTACTGTAATACCCTGTGCAAGCAGCTGACATTACTATTTTGTGCATGAGGTGGTGGGGCCTACTTTATTTTGAACTGTACATATTGCATTTTAAAGAGGCTATCATCAGCAGTTCTTAAACAGTCATTTGCAGAGAGACCTTGGAATTACAAAAAAAATTCTTCAGTCAGAGTGGTTTGCCAGAAAATATGGTTAATGCCATATGTTTTTCCATCACCAATATTATTTTAAGACAGATTCACAAATTTGTTTTCTTTTTTTTAGAAAAATGTCATTGTTATAGTCTAGTCCAGCTGTACAGTTGTGTTATATCAGAAGAGGAACAGTTTGTAAAATACCATGCAAAGCTTCATATGTGTGGTGAAGGGCCAGATCAGTGTGTGCATCTGAAAGGAACAGAAGAGGCATTTAAGAGAAACATTTAAGGTAAAAGGTAAAGGTAAGGTTTTCTCTGTGCATGCCATGAAGGCATATGGGAGGAATAGAGGTATATCTCCATGCAGTCTTAACCCTTGGCACTGGATGGAGGTGAGTGGTCAGCTTCAAGCTCTGACCACTTTACAGCACTGAATAGGATGCTGGGTGTTCCCCAGAGTAGATGTGGATGTTTAGAGAAGAGAAAAATCTTTTACCCCTGCCAGGAATTGAACCTCAGGTCGTCCAGCCTGTAGCCTGGTCACTGTACTGATTACACTATCCCGGCTCACAAAACAAGTGAAAGTACCATTTTAGATAGGAGTTAGCATTTTGTGATTTTTTGAGGTTCTGATTTATGAAATGGTGAAGTTTCAGACCACTGGTTCATATTGACTCACAACGCACAACATGACATGCATGTAAAACAAGCCAGTAACAATAATGGTCACGATTGTTCTTATTTAGTAATGTGCTCAGTCATAACTGGAAAACTTCGTTTATAACAGGAGAAAATGTTGCCCTTTTTGAGAATTGATCAGAAGAATGAAGTTACAAGTATTTTGGATATCAATACTTATTCATACCATAATCATCAGTGGCATTTTGGAAGAGTCCAATTCCTTGCAAATGCCGAGGATTGGAAACCGATAATGTGATTACATCCCCAACAGCTTCATGGAAACCTGTAAAATTAACAGATTTACAAAGCTAGTTTCAGAGAAACTTTATAATACTAATTTTCATAACAAAAAGTACTGTATGTACTGTATACATTGCAGTTATATGTTTTTAACAGTTTGCCTCTTAAATTGGTGGTGGATGCTTTTTGGTTGGGGGAGGAGAAAGACTCCACGTCTGTTGTTGTGGACCCTATGAACCATATACATCAAGGTCTCAGTGTGTTCGCACCTATCAGAAATTGTTAATATTACAAAATATTTGTTTAAAAATGGAGTATCATGATTTTGATTATCAGTTATGTCAGCTGAAAAGAATGTATAACATTGGTGATGAATGGATGAGTGTGGAGCACTGGTTGGTGATCCTAACAGAGAAAACCCAAAGTACTGAGAGAAGAACTCGTCCCATTGCCACTTTGTCCACCACAAAATCCAACATGGACTGGTATGGAATCAAACCTGGGCCTCCAAGGCGACAGGCTGTAATCCTTGACCAGTTCCTATACTCTGATCAGTGGCTGAAGAACAGATGGATAATTCAACCTGAGGGAATTTGTCAGCAGTAACCAGTTTCTCTTCACACACTCACACAATAAACTGTGACCAAGCATAAAGCTTCTTCAGTATGCCACTTGATATTTGTTCCAAGTTGATAAGAACCTTCACTCATCTATTTCAATATTACAGCTAAGATCAAACAGGCATATCTATTTCTCCTGCCAACTTGGGTACTTTAATACAGAGTGTGATAGCCACTGCACATTCAGCACATGACATGTGAGAACGTAATTTCATCTTTTTACTGTGTTCAGCAGGGCTTTCCTTTGCTTCATGCCTTTCTTTTTCTATATGTTTTTTTATTCTTAAATCATATGACACTTCTCATTTAGGGGTACTTTAATACAGAGTGTGACAGCCACTGCACATTCAGCACATGACATGTGAGAACGTAATTTCATCTTTTTACTGTGTTCATCAGGGCTTTCCTTGCTTCATGCCTTTCTTTTTCTATATGTTTTTTTTATTCTTAAATCATATGACACTTCTCATTTAGGCAGTACTTCACACAAAAATTAGTCCTTGTGTCCAATGTCAAGTTAAGCTTGGCAGTGCTTTACACTGTACCAGGTCTAATGTCAAGCTCAAATCAACATGTTATTTTAAACTGTTTTATGTTGGTTTTCCCTAAGCTCCTCTTATCTAGTGACTACTTTTGAACTTTGAAGGTTACAGATTTTCTGGAAAATTAAATTGGACTAGACTGTTGGAATTCACAAAAATAATTTGGACCACAGAGGCTTAGAAGAGGTTGTTCACATTTTGAGTTCACAATATTTGTGCATTCCATTGCACAGACATAATAAATGCGTGCAGGATTAGGAGGGGTAAGCCCTGTATCATCTACATTACTTTTCTTTAATGAATCCATCGTCTCCAATGCATTTTTTAAGCTCTCTTCATCAGCCATGGTGTTAGCAGCATCTTCAGGTAGGAAGCTGTTCACATATCAACTTTTCAAGCAGTCCCGAACATTGCTTCATAAGGGGCCTCTTGATACCTAAGCAGCAGGCATGTTTTTTCACGAATTGAACAAATTTCAGACTTGAACTTCAGTTGATATTATTTCCCTGCATCTTGCTTGTTATGTTGTCAATGTCCTCATCAGCTCTTTTGACAGCTGTTTGGCTCTTGCCAAGCAAAATCTTCAATACTGGCCATAAGGTTTTTAAATCTCCTTCTACTCTGTTGCATTACTCTCTGCCATTATCTGATAGCAGAATAAGTGGTGCCCCAGAGAGCAAGCAAATATCTGAAAGCTGGGTCACAATTTTTCTTTTAGAGTAAAGGAGTCTCAATACCAAAAATTTCATCAGGTGGTCCTGATAAGTAACAGTAAACTTATGTTTGCTGTCAGGAATGGAATAACTAGTTGAAGTGTGGAATATTTCCTCATTATAAACTTCCCATTAGTTTGTGAAACAACTAGGTATTTCATGAAAGAACAGTAACATATCAGTTGACTCATTCCATTCATTAACTGATTAAACTTTAGAACTATTAAAACATTCTATGCTTTGAACTTGTATCAGTTCCTTATTGTATGGAGTAACTAGATAAAATGTTGTGTATCACTGAACCATACAATTTTTTGTGTTGTGTCGGTTGTTCATGCTGAGTGGTTAATAGGTATGGAGCACTTGTGTCAAAAAAGTAATTTTGTTTGTAAAACATACCTTATTTGTGACTAACAACAAGTAAAATTTTACTACAAATTTAATAAATTGAAACCATAGATGAAAAGTGTGTTTGTTTATTGTATTTGTCTCCAGTTTTATAATGATAATTATAACATTAATTTTTTCAGTACTGTGAATGAAGTACTGCAATCTGATATTACTAATAAACTTAATCTTCAGACTAGGCAATCTTACCAGGGTTTGCTCCATCTCTGAAAAGCAGGGGCTGGTCTGCATATTGTAAGTAGTACTGGATGTGAGCCATCTCATGATGTATAGTCAGTAAGTCCTCCATTGACACTGTGGTACATTGTTTGATCCTGAAAAGGATGATCCAGTTGCAGGCTGAAAAGCTAACACTGCGGCTGTAGGATTTGTTTACTTTAATCATTAATTTTTAGAATTATTTAATGACATCCTAAAAGTTACAGATTTTGTGTTACCAAGTAATGGACGTTACATATCATTATGAGTGGATAATTGGAGAAGTAGAAGTACTGTTCCCTCAAGGATATGAATTTGGACTTTAAATTCTGGCATTAGTTAAATATAAGAGGTAACTGAAACTGTCTTAGAAAACTTACAGCCTAAATAATTATGTCATTGACTCTTGTCATGAAATTTACTGGATTTAATGCATTTATTAACACTTATGATTTTATAAATGAATTACTATGCAAGAAAATATTCTGTAATGAATTGTGAAGAGTTATATTAATTTTGGAAACGAAAATATTAGAAGGAAAAATATTCTGTCATTAAAATCTTTCCAAAGTGCACCCTTATGCATGACACTGAGCTATACAAATAATGTGGCTGGTAAAAAATTAAATGCGCTTATACAATTTTGGTAGAGAAACGTCTCTGATATCACATAATTACAAAACTAAATTTTAGAAATTATGGTGATACAGAATAGAATTACTGAGACTTTTAAGTTTAATTCAAAGGTTTTTTTACCTGAAAAGGCTAGGAGAAACTATGAATATGTAACTGGGTACAAACTGGATCTGCCTTGAATACATGTTACAAATCTCTGATCAGCTAATTTTAAAAGTGTTTTTTCATACCTCACAAAATCATTTGTCATCCTGACAGTTTCCTCTTCACATAAAGAAGTCATATTTTTAGACATTTCTCCATCCAGAATGAATAGGTATTAAGTGGTCTGTAATTTATTTTTTAAGAAATGCATTCAAGAATCAGAAGAAAGGATGGACAGGACAAACAGTAATTTGATGTTACATTATATTAATACACTGTCCCTACCACATTGTTTCATAATTAATTAGTTAATTACAACTTTAAAAGATTCTGGTGACTGTGTATTGTAATAGACATGATGATGTTTTGGACATTGTCCATAATCTCAGGCCAAGAAACCTACAATACATCAGAGAATAAATCTGTCTCAACTGCAGGTGGAAAGGGGAGAGGATCAATTTACTCTGGTGTGCCCTTTAGAAAGAGCTAGTCTCTGTCACTGGGTTCAATACTAGAGACTAGCTCTTTCTAAAGGGCCCACCATAAGAATTCCCCTCTTCACCTGAAGATGGAGGCAAATCTGTTCTCCAGAACTTGTGCATTTTTTAGTATGAGACGTTGGCCGGTGTCCAAAATATCAGTCATGTCAATTAATTAGTAATTCTTTCTGAATTTTTCTGACAAATGTCATTAGAAGTAAATGCCTTCTTAGTGAAAGTAATGATATGTTGCCAGTGTGCATTACTTTCTAACCTTGGTATTAGAGTTTATTTATTGTTTTATGATTTTAACATGTCTGTCAGCCAGAGACAGATTATAAAATGTGTCTAACGTTTACCTGTAGTCTTTATGATTACAGAAATCCCATGCAGAAGCTCGACAAGCCACTTCTCTGTCCAGAGGTTTCTCAAGCATTGAATGGTGCCAGAATTCAGGGGGCATTGGCTTAAGTCCCAATGATGTGAAGAATTCTTCAGCCAAATGAAACATCCTATTTATGTTTCCAAACAGAGCCATATAATAAAAAGTAAACATATTTCTCTGTCAAAAATATCTGTTTTTAGGGTGAATGCATGTTTGTATAAATGAATACAAGTTCTAGAATTTAATTATGTGCAAATAACATACCCAGTACTTAACCACTTCTGTTATTAAAAATCATGATATTATGTATTTAGTCAAGAAAATCCAATATTTCAGGTAGCATTGCCATAGACTTCTTCACCCTGAACTGGGAACCAAGAGCATTTACTATTTTTGTGTCAGAGTAAACATCTGAATAATCAAATCCTAACCAATTAATGGAAACAGTGATAAGAACATAGAACTGTTAAACAATTTACGTGGTGTTTTTAAGTTACCTGAGTGGTGTATAACCTTGTCTCAACATTTCAGAAGATACATCCACTGCTGTTTTGGCTGGAAAGGGCATCACCAAATCTGCTAGGTTGCGCCAGTTTTGTGCCCACATATTTCCTGTATGATAGAAAATCTATGTTATTGAGCTTGTATTGAACACCTGGAACATGTGTTGCATTATCAGGATTGTATTCTTAATTGAGATCATCTGATTTAAGGCCAAATCTAAGGACAGTGTGATGCATTTTCAGTATTACATTTTCATTTCATACCATCTGATTTAAGGCCAAATGTGAGAACAATGTTCATATCTGAATATCACTCATTTTCCTTCCTAGATTTTGTTATTCTATCAAACACATTTCAAAGAAAAACTATAAAGCCAAAGTGAGTAAGGCTTATATATTTGGTCCTGAGTGTCCATTTTTGTTAGTCTAACAACTGTCTGCAACATGACTTTGTCTAATACAAATATCATCTTTCAGATTAGGAGCACTTTTATCAAGAGAAAGAATATGTCCTAGCACAACTCATAAATAACTAACCAACTCCTCAGCTAGTCAAATTCCCCACATTTTATGAAACCAAAGGTTCATTACCATGTTCACAAGACCCTGCTACTTGTCATTATCCTGAGCCACATGAATCCATTCCACGCCCTCTCAGCGTGTTTCTTTAAGATTCATTTTAATATTATCCTCCCATTTACATATAGGTCTTCTAAGTCATGTCTTTTCCTCAGGGTTTTCCACAAAAAGCCTGTATATGTTTCTCTTCTCCCCTATACATTCTACATATCCTGTCCATTTTGTCATCCTTTAGTTGATCGTATTTGGTAAGCACTACAAATTATGAAACTGCTGAGTATGTAGTTTCTTCAGCTGCCTGTTACTTGCTCCTTCTTAGCCCAAATATCCTCCTCAGCAGCCAGAAGCACAACTCATTAACTACCTTATAATGAAGTTCTGTGGCAGTTTTTTCACAGTTCCTTCTCAGTTTCTTTAATGTTTTGTTTGCTTCATTGGTGACTCATAAATTTTGTTTGTAGTATTAGTATTATAAGCTGCCTTTTGTTGTAGCTATCCATTGCTGTTTTAAATGTTCTTGCTTTCACACTAGTACCATGATAACATTCCTTTTTTATTGCAGTAGAAAGGGGCAGGTTGGACATAAAGCTAACCCTGTATGTGAATGTTTAAACTAGTTTCTCCCAACAATGAAGATTAGTTATGAATGTGTATGATCTTTATTTTGTCATTTTGTTAGTTGTACATTCAGTTGAAAACAATTAAAGAAATTTACAAAATTCTAGTTCTTTAAAAATCTCTTGTGTAGTGTATGTGTTTCTCCTATCCTTGTAGGAGATTGGTTTATTCCTGGACTTTCAATCAAACATAAAATTTTTTGACTTACATGTATTTGCTTGGTTACAATTCAGCATATCCCCTGTTCGACATATTCTCACCTAATAGATGTGCTGGCAGTGGTCCATCAGGTCTAACACGTTCAGAGCCATACCTCTCCACAAGTCGACGCCTCACATAGGCATGAAGCTGTCTGTACAGCGGTGCTACATTTGTCCACAGATCTGTCAGTTGGCTGTTAAAATCTGAGTCCTCATAACTCTCTCTCTGTTGCTGCCCTGCGTCATGGAAACCTAAACCCACCAGGTAAAGACATGAATATGGGGATGTAAGGAATTTGTTACAGAAAATGTTAAGCATAAGGAGTGTATCAATAATGAAATGCATTAGGATTGGTAAGAGATACTACAATTTAGGGTTTCCTATTCTGTTCTTTGGGAATTTTTCATACCTCCAGCCGTGCTAACAAATCTAAGCAGTCTAGCAATGCAACAAAGGATCTGACTACTGAAGTACTATGCTAAATTACTAACATTACTGACAGAATGACTATATAATTGGTTTTCTAATGAAATTCTTTCGTTCATTCTCTTTTTACTTTAACCTTTCAAACTGGTAATTAAATGGCACTCAGTCTTTTACCTAAGTGATATTTAAATCTGGCTTCCTGGCTTAGGAAATGTAATATGTATGTCGAACTACCAGTAGGGTAAGCTATTCACAAACAAACATGTGTACTGTCCATTAAGATCCAACTAAATATACTTATTAGTCAGTATATATCTTGAGGTCTTTGCTCTTCTGGGATATTGCACAGCATCGATTGATGTTTATTTACTGACGTTTTGGGACAACCTGTCAATCCCATCTTCAAGTGTCAAGCACCCAAGTCTTCTTGGACTGCTTCACCCTTGAAGATGAGCCCGACAGGCTGTGCCAAACCGTCGATAACTAACCACCAATCAATGCTGTGCAATATCCCAGAAGAGCAAAGACCTCATTTACTCTGCAGCAGAAGCTTGAAATCATATCATCATCATCATTTATTTACATGTCATAAATCCATTACAAGGTCACAAACCCACAAGGATATCGACAATAGTCCAGTATTACAATATAAAATAGGTATACAATTAGAAATATATACCTCGTTATTTTATAGTATATTACCTCCTACATGTTTCAGCTCAGATCAAGCCATCATCTAGGTGACAAAATATAAGGGAAATATATATATATATATAAGTGTACTATAACATTGGCAAGCACTGCATATGCATCTCTCCAGACACAAGATGCAGTGGCCTCAAATACAGTTTTTGTTCAGTACTAATCTCAACATATCTGTACGTATAAAATAGTAGTGATTAAAGGTAGTGTGTAGAGATATTTTGAGATTAATGTTGCACAGAAACCATATTTGATTCGGCTGTATCTTGTATATGGAAACATGCATGTATAGCACTCTCTGGTGTGTTTATATACTACTTATATTTGTTTCCTAAGTACTTTGTCTCCCTGATGATGGTTTGATATGAGCCGAAACATTTTGGAGATAATATAATATAAATTAACAAGGGTATATATTAACTAATGAGTGCATTTAGTTGGATCTTAATAAAGAGTAAAATAATACACAGACAATGCAAAATATTAAGATACATGTGTGTACTGAACTGGCTTGAATGGTTAATATCTGGACCCTTGATACACTGGAATAGACAGTTAATTAAAGTAGCTGTTGCTGTTCATTTCAACAGGCTTTCAGTTAGAATGCTGTACTGTAAGAAATCTAATATTGCCTTTTGAACATAAATATGCACTTACCGTTTAATCTTGCTGCATGATTTGCGAGTTGAACATAACGAATATACTTGTTCCTGATTGGAGGTCCTACAGCATCACGCCATGCTTGCCACACATGCAGCTGCTCATCATAGTCCCGTGAATGAGACATAATTCGAGTCAGATCTATAGAACAGTCACACATAAGACAGAATTTGAAAAGGATATAAATCTTGTCTCTTATGTATTCAATTTCTTTTTCCAACTAAATTGAATACATTGATCTAAAAAATGCATGGAATGGACAACTTTAAAATACTTGTCTGTTATGTTCACATGCCTGAATTATTGAAAAGTAAACCAGTATGGTGAATTGTGAATGGAACAGTTGAAAGAGAACTGGCAGCAATTTGCACTGTATAGAGTGTTTTTTAACATGCGATTGCATATGATAGGGTGGACGACATCACTGCTGCATAGTGACCAATGATGCCACCCACTCTACCGTGCTAAGTCACATGTTAAAAAGACACTTTGTGTAAAGATGAGTGGAGGGGCACAGGAGGATAATCCATCTCTTTTCCTACCATTTTCTCCAGTATATATTTGAAAATAAATTCAAAATCTCTGGAATTACTACCAAGCTTCTTGTAAGTGTGTCAGTACTGAGATAAGGGTTTCTGCATTCACAAGCAAAATACGATTACTAATTTATATTTTGCTATTGTGAGTTCTTGTAGGTGGTTACAACAAGGCAAGAATACATAGTGTCATAACACAGAAGACCACAGTACAAATTGTGAGTTCTTGTATTTGGTTACGATATGCAAGAGTACATAGTGTCGTAACGCAGAAGGCCACAGTACAAACTGTGAGTTCTTGTATTTGGTTACGACATGCAAGAGTACATAGTGTCGTAACACAGAAGGCCACAGTACAAATTGTGATTTCTTGTAGGTGGTTTCTACATGCAAGAATATGCACTGTCATAACACAGAAGACCACAGCACAAATTGTGAGTTCTTGTAGGTGGTTATGACATGCAAGAATATGCACTGTCATAACACAGAAGACCACAGCACAAATTGTGAGTTCTTGTAGGTGGTTACCACATGCAAGAGTATATGTCATAACACAGAAGATGACAGTATAAATTCTTACCACTCTGAAATTCCCAGGTTTCATGAATGTTAGGTACTACTATATCCAGAAAGTGAACTTTTCTTTGAGGTAATGATCGAGAATTATACTTTAACCCAAGAAGCAAACAAAGTTGTGCTTCTTATGCACACGTTACACAGAGCACACCCAATGTGATACTCAGTAATACTTTGCAAGAACATAAAATTGGTCTTACCAGGATCAAGTGCAAGATCACAACTTCCAGTGTGCCTGTAATTGTAGTTAATACTGTTAATGGCATGAGGACAGATTCTTGCTCTTGAATAGATCTCTTTCATTTCTGTTATCAGTTGTTGTAACTGTAAACAGGGAAGAAAATTTGTGCTTACAATATATGTTAGGTCCTCAGTCTGGTAGATAATTGATATAAATACATACATACTGAGAAAGGTAGGAAAAAATATTGAAGGAATGGTAGCAACCAGGTATGATGCTTGTATCTGTCAGCATTACAGACTGAAATGTGGAAGGAAGAATGTGTTTAGAACACGTTTAGTTCGGTTTTTGTTTGTAACTTTCTCATGTAATAGTATGAACTCTTTGTTACAGTGTTTCTACTTTTCGTTCAAAGGATATCCATTTTTTTTATGAAACCGGAGGAGAGGGTTTTGTCTAAGGATTAAACATTATTAGCAGTTAAAGGAATAAGAACTGCCATGATCAGTTAATCTTTGTTTCTACTCAATGTGCTCTTCATAGTAGTAGTGCTGTCTCCATGCACATCGTAGCACAAATATGAAACATATAGAAAATACAATGTGCACAATAAATAGAAAGATTTAAATAGTGGAAATATTACATTAGAAATAAGCATAAAAATGAGAACAAAAATTTAACTTTGCTTGAGATGTACATTTAGTAATAAGTTTAAACCATAAATTATTTTGTACAGATTATCATCATTTGTCTTATTTACTGTAACCCAATAGTTCCGTATACCTAATACTAAAACTTGCTGTCCAACAAGAACCTGCACCAGTTCCATCTACTTCTCATTTTCAGAACATACATCTCTCATCCAGCCTGCCTCCTTCTTTACTTTCGATGTGGATCCTCTCCAATATGTTTCCCCATTAAAATTCTGTATGCATTCCAACCTCTCAGCTACATATTACCCTACCAATATCAGATGACCAAAACCACTCTTCTGTCACCCTCACATTTTCAGAAATGACTTCATTAAAAACAAGCAATTGATAGAATTCATCTGTCTTTCCACACCCAGTGTATGTATGAGCAGTACAAATTTCATGACAGTAGACAGAACTCACCTCATTAAACTTTTCCTCTGGAAGTGCACCTCTTCCCTCTATGGCTAACATATGAAGCTGTCTTCTGACAACAGGGTCTGGTAAACGTGTCCATGTGTATGATGTAGCTCTTCTCCATGATAAGCGATGAAACTTTGCGCTTAATGCCTGTTCTTCAAACTGCGCAAGCACACAGAAGTATTGAAACCTATGCGATCAGAATGCTGTGAACTCATAGCTATTTATTCATGGAGCCCAGTAATGTAATTATAGATAGCCAATGCCACTCCTTTTTCCTGAGAAATCAGATTTGAGTAAACAGAACTCCCAATTTTTCTTTATAAATTGCCTCTCATATTTCAGAGCCAATCAGCTTTGTCAGTATTGACAGTACACAGTACAAGTGTAAATTGCTGGTAAAAGCAGTTGTATAGTAGAAATTGCTTACAGAGCTGAGCATGCACTAAGCAGATTCATTATAATGTTACGATTTACTTCTCATGTAATGAAGGATTTTCATTAGCATGGCAAGTTACAGATTAATTGCAAACATATGTTATTAAATTTATTTAATAAATGTAAAATCATTATTACTACTTAGTTACATATTTGCCAAAATTATGGCAAGAAGCTTTTAATGGAGTAACTTAAAACTTCTTATTGTTTACAGTATGAATTGAGAAGTATTTACTGATAATAAAATCAGTCTCTTCAAATGCAGAATAGGTGACAGTCAGTACCTTATTTCTTATTTGCAACTAATGAAATAATTTTAGTGCCAGAGAATAATGCTTGTACATTTGATTATTTAAATACATGTAGGTCTGCAACAAGTAAGCAAAAATTAAACATGAGCATTTTGTGTACAACCGAAGTCAATTTGTGCAAAACCTTCATCTGCAACCAAGAGTAACCATATCTGTAAGCATAAAAATGAAAAAGCTGATACAATCAGGTGTCTTCAGTGGTATTCAGCATGTGAAGTGAAAACAGCTTTATTGCAGGCTGCATAATGTTTATTACATTTTTTGTGTGACTGCATGTTATGTAATGTGTACTGTACATTTCTGAACTACAGCAAGAGGAATGAATGAACAAATGAGAATTAGAGCAGTAAAATATTTGAGGTTTAAAATCAAGGGCGCACCCAAGGGGGGAGGGGGGAATTTGCATGATAAAATGGATTGAAATTAGTTGTGTTTTACACAAAAAATCTTCAACGTCAAAGAAAATTGTTTAATTTTTGTAACTCTGATAATCGTGGATCCTGAGCCTACCATCTTGATTATATACTTGCCATCTCTGTAACCAAACTGATAATGCAATTTTGATAAATACCCTCTTGCTTGTATAGAAGGTGAACTTGGCAGAGGAAAAGACTACATAAACTGTGACCATTCTAACATAAAAAGTTCTCAAGTCAAACAGAGTTGTCAGAGTTTTTTAATAAACACCATAGGCCTAAGAATATTCATTTTTACTTGAACTAAAAGTACATGTCTTCTGTCAGTAAGGCAATAAGGATTTTCACCCAAATAACGAAGTCATGTACCAACACACAAAATGGAGAACACTGAAATTCTTTAGGATTCCATTTAGGTGTACATTGGGAGGTTGCAATAAAACTAGAGAGCTTCATGACTCAACTCACCATACGGCGTTTATTTGTTTCCGTAATGTTGGTACTGTAGTTCCATTGGGATGATGTCACTCGAAAACACATTCCAGATGCTTCTCGATCATACTCCCTAAGAAACTGGAGTGCCTCGCCCAAATTCATATTTGAACCCTGACAACAGAATGCTGTGTTAAAGGTCTGTTTAGAGAGGTCAACCTCAAAAAGCAAAAGAAATTATGTCTTCAAGGCACCAATATACATCTGCTTAAACTTCTGAAATTTTAACAATTTTGGCATATAAGAAACATGAAGTCAGTTTTGATATCTGTCGGTAATTACCTTAAAAGCGTGTTCTGTGAACAAAATATATATAAATTAAAATTTTCAACTCAGTGACCAAAACCTTTGTTCTAAAGGTAATCAATTTTTTATTGAAACAGACCAGTACCTAAAAGTATATTCAAGACTTACATTGTCCAATATGGACCAAAACCTAGCCTCATCAATGTAGTCTTATAACGTTAGAGATGTCTCCCAAAATCCAACCCCACGTCCTTATCTTGGGAGATGGGCAACTACAAAGTAACAGACTCTCCTAAGGAAAACAATATGCCTGAGACTTCGTGAACTACAAGGCTATTACAGTACTGTGAATATCCCTAGACAACTGTGAAAAGTCGGCTAAAGGGGCTCTGGTCTGGCCCTCCAGGTTGGGGGGGGGCTGGTTACTCCCTGACATTGATTGAAATACTTAAAATTCAAAATTCAGTTGAAAATACAACGTAAAGTTCAAAATTCAGTCATTTGTAACCCTTCAAGAACTTAACAATTTATAGAAAATAAGAAATATATGAAGACTAAGTAAATTCAAATTGTTGCGAATACACTCAAATGGGCTTTATAAATATAATTTGTAACATATATAAAGAGAGAGAGAGAGAGAGAGAGAGAGAGAGAGTGTGTGTGTGTGGTGTGTGTGTGTGTGTGTGTGTGTGTGTGTGTGTGCTGGTAAAGTAAAGTGTCATATATCACATTTGGTTGAAATGTGTCAAAGTACTCAAAACGTTATAGTTTAGAAACCTAAGCAAAGTGACTGTAGCATGTACTAAACTATCATTACAAAAATGGCTGGACAATGTATTGTGTTTGTATCATATTGAAAGGTAAAATTATAGGTGCCTTGTTGCCCTTTGCTTGAGTACCATGCCGGGAATGAAGGTATGGCTTCAGACTCCAGACACTACATGGATGTAATTAGCCTCACACATCAACTGCTCTACCCCTGAGGAAATAACCCCATTGGGTAGGAGGTTGTATTGTATTGTATTTATTACACATTCCAGCACATCCATACAAGGCAAAAGCCATTGGATACAGAACTTGTCACACAACATGAACTTGCTATAATCAGCAAGTGTCATCTAAACAATGCATATAAATACAATAGTAAATAAAATCATGCACATAAAATTTAGTTGTTATGCATTACTTATACCTACCTAACATTTACAATATATGTATAAAACATAATACAATATATTAATATATACATGACAATAAGGTAAAATATGACAATGTAGTCATGACTATCCAAGGAGCTATCCCTGGCTAAAATATTCCTCTAAGGTGTAGAAGGATTTGGAATGTAAGAAAGCACTTAGAGCCGCTCTAAATTGTTTAATATTATGGGCTAACTCTTTTATATTTGAAGGAAGATGATTAAAGAGTTTGATACCAAAATAATAAGGTCCTCTCTGATAAGTTGTTAGATTTGTCTGCGGGCGGTAAAGATCAAAATTACGCCTTGTGTTAACACATGTATCTGTGATGTCGTATGATATAAACCCTTGTTATTCACAACGAATGTCAATAAGGAAAATATGTATTGTGACTGCAATGGCAAAATTCTCCAAACCCTAAATGCATCCCTACAAGAATCCCTGGGTCTCAAAACACTCATAATTCTAATTATTCTCTTTTGAATTCTAAAAATTTGTATGCTTTAGGAGGAGTTGCCCCAAAAAATAATTCCATAGGTCAAAAGGGAATGGAAATAGGAGTAATATACTATTTTTAATGTTTCAATGGGCATAATGGGTTTAATCACCCTCATTAGATAACAAGCCTTGCACAATTTAGGCAAAAGTTGGGATGTGTGAGCTTTCCAAGTACATGAGCTTTCAATGACTATTCCCAGGAATTTAACATTTGTGCTACTTAAAATAGTGTTGTTGTGATAACTAACAGAAGTTTCGATATTAGAACTGGACTTTGACGCAAATTGAACATGTTTGGTTGGGTGAGCCCAAGCTCTGGCCTACACACTGCTGTGATTACATCCGCGCTGTTGCCTGCAATCGACCTACCTTATCCTTTCATTCAAATCGAGCCCATAAATGTCATTGCTACTTACGGACGGACGGGGCGCAAGCGGACACGACTAAAATAACAGGTGTTTCGATCTTTTTTTTCGAAAAGCACCTAAAATAGCGTTGCTACCTTGTTATAGTGTGGGACTCGGTATAAGACTGACTCGTAACGAATAAGTTAATCTTTTCAGTAATTGTCTTGCTATAATACGTCACATAGCCGATCCCAGTGGCCGTGCGGTCTAAGGCGTGGGTCTTCGGCCGCTCGCTTACTAGGATCGTGGGTTCGAATCTCACCGGGGGCATGGATGTCTGTCTCTTGTGAGTGTTGTGTGTTGTCAGGTAGAGGTCTCTGCGACGAGCTGGTCCCTCGTCCAGAGGAGTCCTACCGACTGTGGTGTGTCTTAAATGTGTGTGACCATGAAACCTCGACGAAACGAGGAGGCCCAGGCCCATATAGGGCTGTCGAACCACAGAAAAAAAAATAAATAAATAATGCGTCTCGTGGTAAGGACACGAAGGTTCGCAAGACCCATAATACTGCGACGTGTTTAGACTAATATCATAGAGTGCTCGTGTGTTAAAGGGTGTCGTACATATCGCTCATGAAAGAGCAATTTGTCGTAACCCACACAGTTCGTCAAACTGAGGTTCCCGCACTGCTAGACAGTTGGGATACAAACACACCTTTTGTCAAAATGTTGTGTCTACAAAAAAATTGCTGCTTATTTTTTCGTAAAAACATAACATGCTTAAGTGTTGGTCTGTTAATGATCTGTCAAGTTTTTTCTGTCTCCTGTAAAATTGTGTTCCCGTGGGTTACGACAAATCGCCCTTTCGTGAACGATATGACAAGCCAACATAGAGGCGGGATTTTTATTGGTTTTATTCATAGGAATCGGAAGTCCCAAATTTTTAATAGTTGTTTATCTCATGAGGGTAACGGCGCCACGAATTTATGAACTCTCTTACATACCATATTTACAGCACTGTGTATACATTACGTATACAGAAATATTTGATTCAGTAAATAAAGTGCGTATGTTTGGACAAGGACATAAGAGAAGATACATACTCGAGAAAAACTTAAAATCTCTTTCTGGATTCCTAAAAATAATCTCTGATTCTTCTAAACACAAATGTATTTAGTATTGTGAGTTCAGTTAATTTTTTCTGAAAGTCCGATTTTTCAAATTAAATTTCCTTCTCTCACTTGCAACCATATTAATGCCATAACTTCATAAAATAATGCTGAAAAATGTTAATCTTGCCACGCTATGTAAATGTGGACTTTCAGTAGCGGCGGGAAATGACAAACGATAGTTGTCGGATAAAATTATGACTCTGTACATCAAAATAGGTCACGACCGTTTCCTTTCACATCTTCAATTAATTAGTCGTTATCATTCTACTTTTCGACTCTATATAGTCTGAGCAACTGACGTCGTTAAATAAACCGTAAATATATACATCTATGTGAGTAGCATGTGTATAGCGTATTTTAAATGTTAATAGTGATGAAACATTTGTATTTGCTTCTAATACGCAGAACAGTAGCTGTTTGTGGGGGGGGACTGTACTTCCTTAATGTTCCACTTGAGGTAATGTGGGAGTCTCCGGGCTAGACACACTTGGTGGCTGTGTGACCTCATGTCATCAGTTCCGCTAGGCTCGTGCCGTTCGCAAAGAAAGGGAACACATCCTCCTGCATCCTCTCTCAATAACGATGATGTTTTACAACGCGATTACGTAAATATTAACTTAAAAAGTGAAAATTCGTCTTTGGCTCAGGCAATGATGAGAAAGTTCAATTGGCGTACTGGACGCCGTACACTGTGGGCTACTGGCAGCGTCTTTAAGTAAACTACTTATGAATAAATAACTCAAGTAGTATACACACAAGAAAACAATATAACTTCACTAACTCTATGTAGCAGAGGCCTTCTTGGTAAGTTGGTAGTCGCTCTGTTGACCAAAAGACTTCCTGCCTCTCGTGGAACCCGAAGATTCATGGCCGTGTTCACAAAAGGGCGCTACTGCTTTTTGACTTGAGCCAGCTGAATCCAGTCCACGCCCTCATAACAATCTCTTTTTACATCTGTTCTAGTACTATCCTCCTATCTACACGCAGGCCTCCCAAGTGACCTGTTCAGGTTTTCTGAATAAAAGTCTGTATGCATTTCCCCAGTGCGTCTTAATAAATCGATTGAGGATGTTTACAGCAGTGATCATGGGCTGGGAATGAAGCACGGGGCCCTTCGGCTTTCTGTAGGAGTCAGGACTCTTCAATGTTCGTTTGCTGTTTTATCAAAACGTAGGGAAGAAATAAGAAATCGACGGAATGAAATATGTATGATTTCCGGTTGATCCGGTAAAACTGAAAAAAAAAGTTTGGTTTGACAGGAAGGTTAAGGTGGGGAAAAAATTAAGTTTTGGAAATAACAATCTACACATAGACCTGCGCGTATAATTGATTAAACAATTATCACTACACTTAGAGTAACAAAGACACCGTTGCTTCTGCGTTTCTTTTCGTTTCTTGTTATGAAAACTCTTCGCTTCGTCAAAATTGCCGTAGGAGGTCCTGAATAAACTGGTCTGAATCTGTTACATACGGCTGTATATTTTTCTTGACAACAGAGTGTTTCGATTGAAAAGACAAAGATTAATAGCTGTAGCATCACCGCCATGAAAATCGTGCCTGTTTTAACAATGTACTACGTCTTTGCTCGCACAAGCAGCCCTATCCGTCCTTAAGAGCTTATAAAATATTCACTTTACATACAGTTCTCCAACCCCATTTCTGTGAACGTTTTAACAAGTTAAAGAAGAATAAGAAGAACGGTTGAATAACTTAAGCATGGCGCAACAGCTACTGCCCGTTTGCTCGTCTTTGTTGAAATATCTAGAAAGCCGTGTCACTTTCGGGAAACGCGTTTCCAGCATAAAATGTCTTTAATTCCTCTCTACAGCTTTGTTTGAAAAGTTTTTCATTCCGATAAATATTTAGTGACAACGATTGAGAAAAACATGCAGCTCTTCAAGTAAAGTGGCCCTTATTTCTGCCCAATTGTAAACAAAACTGCTACGTGGCAAAGAAATTGAGTAAAATTCCTCCCTGTCAGATTTCGTGGACATTCGTTTAGCAGTTCTCGAATTATTGCGTGCTGAAAGACAGACAGACATTGCGAAGCTAACGGATGCCGCCTTGCAAACTTTCGTTGCGAGTCGAAATAAATGCTGGAAACTGGCGATGAAGCGTTTTATGCGGAAAAAACAGTAGAAGAAACAACTTGATTTCTGTAAGATGGTTTCTAGAACTTCCGGGGTGTGGAAAACATTCTTCCTGGCAGCCAATGCTTAGCAAGCAAAAATTAAGTTTTGAAAATAATAGATATGTAAATCCCACAAGTTTGGAATAGTAACTAGCCACTTGAATAAAAATTTGTTTACATATATATATATATATATTATATATATTCAGTATACTTTATACTGCATGTATAATAGACACTCAATGGGGAAGCGTCACTTTAAAAAAAAATTTTCTTTTTTCTGATCACTTTAATTAACAAGTGACATCAAGAATGAGCCACAGGTTTCTTAAACATGGGGTTTATTTTGATAGGCTTTAAAATAATTCTAAAAAAAATAAAATTTCTAAAAATATAATAATGTAAAAGTATAATTCATACGTTTTCGTTTTGTATAAAAACCTGACATGCTTAATCAAGAGGAACTTCTTTACATGAAACTTACCTTTAAACGACCTAAATGATGAAAATTTTATTTAACCTTCTAATTCCAAAAATAATGTATTGTAGCCCACTGTCAGGAAAGGCTCATCAAGACTGTGTGCTAAGTAATTACAGTTTTTACCTTCCTAGTGTACTTGTATAGGGCTGTCGAGCCATAGGAAAAAAAAATGTATACTTGTATATGTGGCGTGACATTATGCAGTAGCATGCTTAGTCATGGCATTGCTTGCTCATGGGGGGTACACTGTATTTCTTCACCACACTACCTGCTGCTAGCTACTGATTTGCTCTACTTCCTCTCTAATAATGTGTTTTGTTTTTACCGCTACCTGCACTAAAAGAATCTAATGAGGAGAATCTGGGTGAAGAACTGTTACAACACAGTTCATCTTTCATAACATAATTATTACATCCATTAATGTCAGACAGAATGATATAAAGATTGTTTTCAGTCTTAACTTGATACATTGAAATTTACCTTTACAGCTACTTGTATCTTCTGCTATAATATTAAGAAAGTTAAGTGAATGAGACTTGGAATATGTAGTTATATTTGTAAGTACATAAATGCAGTTGCAAACAGTGTTATGCTGCAGATATTTACAACGTGATTTTTATACCATATTTTTTAAAATCAAAAATAAATTCTATATATTGTCCCAGAGTCAGATTTCCCCCTCCCCCAATGAAAAATTCTGTGTGCACACATGTGTTGAACTGTATTAAGTTACCGACACTTGGATAAATAACACAGGAAATTCTCATTTTATAACTCATTAAACGAACTAGGAAATATAAGGAAAAATAAGGTAACCTTGGATTTATGAAATATGGGACTTCCTGGGCCCAAGGAAAGTGTATAGTATCACAAAGAACCAACTTTGTGCGGTAGGTAATTAAATGTGCTGTTATATTCGCGTGTAAAAACTGCACCTATTGTTGTGTTGTAGCTACAGGAAGTATGTTTCATTACGACATTACTGTCTACTCGCAGTGACAGCATCAATGGCAGGTTAAATAGATTGAAGGGACAGCTTCTTTTACAGCATGTAGGCATTACAAAATAAATATTTATTGGTTTAAGTGAGGGCTTATTTTGTGTACTTGTCACATAGTTAGGTTTATTGTTAATGATTTTTGTATTATAATCATGTTATGAATGACACTATATGCAGACATCATCATAGAAATGGACTTTACTGTAATAACAGTATAGTATAGGAATTTTAATGACTACTGAAGTCCCAGATTGCTCACTGGCACAGTGATGATTCCAGGGGGCTTGGTGGAGATGAAGTGTTTAAGCCCCATAAACGAATTACTTCACACCTCCTCTCTCCATCAAGTATAAACCCTAAACACACCAGAAGTGTGTTGCTTTGCTTCTAGCCATTGCTGTTACTTACAAAGCTGAGAATAGCAAATGCCAGAATTACAAAGTTAAATGGCATAAATTTTGAATCAATAAAAGCCATCTGTTTGGGACAGGCTGTTTTCTTATTTGTCATAAAAATACAAAATTTTTAGCTTTATAAATTCTGTTATTTATGAGAAAATCTGTGTTTACATAGTGGCACTTTGGGTTAAAATTGCAATAGAAATAAAAATTTTAAATCAAAATCATGACAGAGTAGATACAAAAACAACGACGACAACAACAACAACAACAACAACAACAACTACTACTACTACTACTACTACTACTACTACTGCTACTACTACTACTACTACAACCATGATGACGATGACATCAGCAGTATTTCTTGTAAGTGATGGTAGCATGCATTAACCAACCTCTAAAATTACATTAAAATTGCAGAAGAATTTGGATGAGTTCGAATATATATATATTTTTATGTGATACAGTCCGAGGTTCGAATCCCAATATGGTAAGAGATTTTTTTCTTCTCCAAAACGTCCAGACCTGCTCTGGGTCCCACCCAGGCTCCTATTCAATGCGTACTGGGGTTCTTTCCTGGGGGTAAAGTGGCTGGGAGCGTGAAGTTAACCGCTCACTCCATCTAGTGCCGAGGTTAAGAATGAGTGGCACTATTCCTCTACTCCACCTATGCCTTCATGGCATGGACAGGGAAAACTTTACTTTTATTTGCACTATGTTGTTTCTTAAAATCACATTCCATGTTACCACTGTTATAGAAAATTTTATTTGTGCATAGGTGTTATTATTTATTTTTCTTGTTATGTCAAATGGATTGAATAGTTTGTATGAACTCACCTCCACATATCTCCTCTCTTGTGTATAGCCCATTCCATGCTGCAGAAATGCTGCTACTATTGTTATGGACACTACACTTCTCATCTTCACACTAGAGCACCTCAATTGTGATTGGTTACTGCACTCAACTCTAGTTCAGCTGTTGCTCCTCTCTTCACTGTCACCTCTTGTCAACTGACGATAGGTACTCAGGACAACTATGAAGCAATAAGCTTGTGCTTCCAGGTGACACAACTTACTGGTTGTACTATCATTGTCAAAAAAATCAAAGCAAATGACTGCTCTGTTGATTGGTTTCAATTTCTTGAACTCACGTCTTACACTCCATTTCACAATCCAAAGTTCCTTACAGTGACTTTTTTTAACCCAGTATATAAGAACTTGAGAGTTTTGCACGATTTTCTTCTTGCTGTCTAGTAATTGCAGTCAAAACCTGGAAATGTAGCACATGTCAGATTGTAGAACCAAATGTTGAACTTAAATTGAAGCTGCAATAATATGACCTTCTGGTAGGACATACAGTGTCTTAGTTCTTTCTCTATCTTTAAGGCCACTTTGAACATACCAATAGATCTTTCAACATTTGTAAAACTTACTTTCGTTTCCCTTTCTTGGTTTTTTTATATTATGCACCTGCCTAAATTAGGGCGGAGTAAAAAAAATTACTAGTATTAACAATACCGTGACTTGTCTGAGCTTTGCCATCATGTAAATATACTATGTAGTAGTGTTGTTTAGCATGTATGATATTGCCAATGAAAGTCATGGAATGAACCATGGAAAAAAAGACTTGATGTGACTTCCCCAGTCACAGAACACATGTGAATAGGCTGTAAGGTCGTGTACTCCCATTGTGTAGCCTTTGTCACTGTACTTACATACTTGACTGACTGCAGTCCTTCATGAGAAGTGAACAAAAGTTAGTAGTTGCTCAGCACTTCAATAAATTTCCTGATTTTTATGAGACTCATTAGTTTATTACTGTATTCACAAGACGTCATGCTGGACCTTATACTTAGCCAGTTCAATCAAGTGTCTGATGGTGTACGTAGACATAAAATACATTGATACTGTTTCTGAATCTTTCTGAGTTACACATGATTTTCTTACTTCATACACTGAATGTGCCAATAAATGAAAGTACAAGTATTTCATTATATCTTAATATATATTAATTAAACAATACCTTAGAATCTTCTAGTAAGCATATTTCTTCTAAACAAATATCTGACTCAGGCACTAAAATCCTGGCCATCAAAACACAGTACCATCTTTCCTTACAACCTTTTCAGTTCCTGAAGTTAGATGTTAGGACAACTTGAAATATTTACTGCTCCTTTCCAATCCATTGTGATTCATCATTCATCATTAGAAGCTCCATAACACTGTTGAACAATATAAGAATCAATCAGTGATGTACTTTCTGTAAGGTTACGTAAGAAGAAAATTTATATGGCCTTTTAGAGGCCCTGTTGCTTTGATAAAAATTAATGTGGTATAAAAATATTTTCTTATTCTGTAATATGTATCCAGTTTTACGGATGTACATTAGTGTTTTGTTCAGAGACAACATAACTGTGAAAATATTGTTCCAGATGTTGGAAAATAATGTAGTAAGTACTGTGAAAATGATTTTTAATAGTTAATTGCATGATAGTAATATTGATGAGGTTGGATCTTTTAATACATGTTTCATTTTATCACTCACATGTTTGTAAATTCTTAACAGAACACAAAACACACAGAAACACAAAAGAATTGAACTATCCTGCCCCAAGACATGGCACAAAGAATTGCTTTGTTGGTGAATGTTTTCAGAATGCATCATACAAGAAACCAGGGAAGCATGAAGCGAATCACAATGACATGGGCCAGAAACGTTCAGGGGAATGGAGGTTGGGTGGGAGAGGTTAGGAGGGGGAGTGGTATTTGAGCTGATTTCATAACAAGAAGGTATCAGAGACTAAATGTTTAGGATGTCTAACTACTAATTCCAGCATTTTACAAAAAGTGCCAGAAAGTGTTTCACCTTGAACTGTTCCTTACTAAAATACAGTTCCCCTGTTCATTTGGGTGGATTGTGGTGAACTCCATGCAGTCCATTCATCAGAGGCAGGAAGCTTTAAGGTGGTGCCAAGAACAGTGAAGTAGAACTAAATTGTACCGTTGCATCTTGTGACCCTAAAATCAGTCACCATGGCTGCTGCCTCAATGTGTAACTATGCTGCCCAAAAATGAGTTAACAGCTTTAATATTGCACCAGCGGTGTGAAAACTGTGAGCAGCAACTCCTTAGAGGACAGAAGGGTTTCCCCAATTTCAGAAGTATATTGAAGAAATTTATGTTATTTCTTACCCCTCTTTCTATTATTAATATATTAAGTTATTGTTGTCATTATTACCATCAGTACTATCACCATAAATTTTCCACACCTTTCCAGACCGGCCCTGGGGCCAACCCAGCCTCCTGAACAATGGGTACTGGGTCTCTTTCCTGGGGGTAAAGCAGCCGGGGTGTGGCGTTGAACACCCACCCCCATCTAGCGCCAGGATTAAAGAAACAGTGCAGCAATACCTCTTCTCCCCCTCTGGGCCTTCATGGCCTGTTCTAGGGTGAACTTACCTTTACTTTTATTATTATTATAAAAAGGTAAATTTGTCCTTATACACGTCATGAAGGTATATATGGGAAGTGGAGGTATAGCTCCAGTCATTCTTATCCTTGGCACTAGATGGAGGTGCGTGATAAGCCTCACGCCCCCACCGTTTTGCCCTCAGGAAAGAACCCGGTATTCATTGAATAGGAGGCTGGGTGGGCCTGGAGGTGCTCTGGATGTTTTGGAGAAGAGATAAATCTCTTACCCCTGCTGGGATTCGAACCCCACATTGTTCAGCCCATACTCTAGTCAATATACTGACTAAGATAACCTGGCTATCATATTATTGTTTTTGTTATTGTTGTTGTCTTTGTAACTGTTATTACTATTATGATTACTATTATCATCATCACCGTCATCCTTGTTTTTGTCATCATTATTGATGTCATAACTACTGTTACTGGTTCTGTGAGTGATCACAGCTTTTGCTTTCATCTATCAGCCAAATTTATGATCTAGTGTTCAAGCTGTGCAGTAAGGAGTTTTACAAGGATCATCAAGGAACTCTGGTTATGGTATTTTAATATGAAGATCTGAACTGTCCAACAAAGAGATACAAGCCTTCCTGTAACATGTTTTGCCAAGCTGTTTTTGAGAAGTTTTGCAACATTTTTGTGAGTATGTAGGTAATACATACTAACCTTTGGTGTGTAAAGATCCAGTTTATATGCAGTAAATCACTCATTTGATATTAATTAATTAATGCACATGTCTATGAAATTTATTTTTGTGACGTTTGGGCATAAGCAAACAGGAGGGAAGGCAAGGCATATGGAACCGAGGTAACTGATGTAGTGATGCCATCACCTGGATGCTCAGCCAGGAGGCACTAACAACAATGCAACAGCACTCTTGAGGACACAAGACAGCTGCAAGCAAGTGGAAACCTAATGCTCCAACACATTCTGCCATCAAGATAAAAAGAACAAAACTTGAAACAGAAGTAATTCACCACAAGAAAGAAGTGAGGAAAATGATCTTGTTCTAGTTCCACAAGTATTTCAGTTTATATATTATGCAATTGTATAATCAAAGTATTTGTGATTGGGGTGGGAGGGGGGGTGGAACTTTCCCAAAATGCATGTAGGCATCAAATTATTCAAATTAGCAAGATAACTAGTGAGACAGAATTTTAGATTTCAACTCTGGCACTGTATATGCCACTCAAGGACCTAATAAAGCAAGCACAAATGTCATTGCATAAAACACCCAAAAACCTCCTACCAATCACTGTTTACTACCTACAGTCAAGAACAATACTTTAACAATGTATTCTCATAAATCCAACTGCATGAAAGAACGACGAAACTAAACACATTGTCAAATACTAAGAACAGAAACAGCAGAGAAGACCATAAAATTGTTTAAAATTTCACAGGCACAGCATTGCAGTATTCAGATATTACTTCACTTATAGAAAGTAATATAGTATAAATAATATTTCATGAAGTACCAGATTTAGTTTGGAACCACCATCAGTTCAGCACCCTGATTCACTACCCAGTTTTCTTGCCCATAAAGCCAGCCCTGGTTTGTATATTTAGCAGTGAATATGAATTGACAGATATGAACTGACAGTAAATACAAAATAAACCATTTTCATTTACCAAGAAAGTCTCCACTAAAAACAGTGGGATTTGTGGAATATTTGAAAGAGAGTACTTAATAGCTACAATTATTTCTGTCGTAAAGCAACAGGAAGTGTCTCAATACCCAGGTCCATGTCATTTCATTACTTCTGGACTTTCCACATTACATCAAGTGTACAGCTATTTAGCACTGATGTTCCCTGTTGTCTGGTACACATTGTCTCCTATGATGTCTTCTATCGTCACATATCAATAACCTCTTGATAAGTGATCCTTTTCCACTCTTCAATTTGTTTGTCTCTACTTCAGCAGGTTTCTCCATGTGTCATTGATTATATTGTGTCACTGATTAAGAAATGTGAATTAAGGTGTTTTAACTGACTACTGAAGCCATTCATTTATTCATTTGTATGTGCCTAGTCAAATGCACAAGTTACTCTATGTAACATTAAGTAAAAACCGACATGACAACTGTAAATGGTAATTTAACGTTGTGTTCACCGTGCATCTTAATATTAATATTTAGTTTTTCAACCAACAAATGCACATATAAATAAAATTTCACTATACCCTACATATGTTTTGGCCTCAATTTGGCCATCATCAGGGGCACTTTGCTAAGCACTTTACTGATCACCGTCCATTTGGCACTGTTACTTGATTTGTCAGTAGGATCGTTCTGTATTTGTGTAAAATGGCTTTCTTTAAGGAAGTCTTCTACTTTTTGTGTGTAGGTGTCTTTGTTCATAATCACTATTGTTTTTCCTTAGTCAAGTAACAGTGTCAAATGGACGGTGATCAGTGAAGTGCTTAGCAAAGTGCCCCTGATGGCCAAATTGAGGCCGAAACATATGTAGAGTATAGTGAAATTTTATTTATATGTGCATTTGTTGGTTGAAAAACTAAAAATGTAAATGGTAAGTTCAGAAGGTTAGGTGGAAGAAACCATGTCCTATTTATTGTGAGGTAGTCTTAGAACCCAAGTGGAGGCAATGATGAAAATCAAAATTATTTGTTGTATGACCAGTATTCAGGTAACTCCCAAAATATGCAACATATATGCTAACCACATTATAATGTGTGTGGTTTCTAGTGACTGTATTTTCATTACGTCCATTCTGACATTGACAAAATGCTGCATAATTTGTCTTCTTTAGCCACTGTCATCTCTAAAAGCATTCCTGATAAGAGTACAGAATAGGCATAAGTACACTAAGCAGGATACATCTGTTCTGATGCATGTAATTTCTATCTTTGAAGTACCCAATTCAAATGTGAGCCATATCACCAGCACTTCTGAAGTATTTTGTGTTGTTCGTCAGATCTTGAAGCCAACAAAAATGTCTTAAAAACAGACAGATAATATTTGTTGTGGATTTTTGGCTCAGTTAATTGCAGGACTAAGATTATGCTACGCATTCTATAATTAAACTGTAGTTAATTTGTATTTTGTCAAGTGCTTTAGCAAAAAGTTCTTCAATTACTTATGACAGTCTTTGTTAGGTCTAAAAATCACTGTGCTTCAATAATTAACTTCATACTTTCAATTTAGTGTCTGTATGTCACGATAGTCTTGCAGTGCGGGCTTTCACTTTCCACATGAGGCCTTTCAACACAATATGGCAAAATTACAAGTTACTGTTTATTATGTACATTAATACTGTATAACCCCTCATTGTATATGGTCTGCAACTGCTTCTTAACACATTATGATATTATGAACTTACAAGACAAATAAGAACTTTACGGTTCTGTGAACTGTAAGCAGACACAGGAAGTTGCATTTAGTTGAAATTTGTGGGTAGGAATTCTTAACCTAGTTACAAAATGTAAGGGCAGATACTACTTCAGTATGGACTGTAAGAGAAATTCCTGATTTGGCCAAGACAGTAGAAAATGTAAACATTTCAAAATGTGTAGCCGCTTAGAATCTTTGCTGCAAATTCTCCTGACACAGAAATGTGAAAGTAAACCACAATACTCACCTTACATGTAGAATGCTTTTTGCCATGCCTAGAATACCATAAATTACATAACTACCTTATAAAGATATGTGTCCTGTCCCTACAGTTCCTCAAGAATAATGTCCATAAAGTTCCCTGTACGAATGCAGACTAATATAGTACAGACGTAGCATGGCAATAACAGTTTATATATCTATTAACTCCTACCCTCACATCATATCTCAGTAATTAATAGGATACAGTAAGTAACGTTAAAGTGGCACGGTGCTACATACATAATCTCAGCACAGCTAACCTGCCACACAGTTGCTGTTACCGTGTTTGTTTAATTTTCTATAGATAAGTTGTATGAATGTATATATAGGTATATATGTGTATATGTGTGTGTGTGTGTGTGTGTGTATAACACACAGTGTACTTCAGTAACGCCAATAACCAATTTCAAGGGCAACGGACTTAGAAGTACATGCATTATTCTGTTTGGCACAAAGCTGTATTATACGCAAATAAAATATACATGCATCAAAAGGGTAGAGCTTTGGACCACACTCTGAAAGTAAACATCCAGATTGTTACCAGAGTATTTTGGAGAACTTACACAACAGAAATGTTACTTTTTTGGTTCAGTCATTGTGAGTACAACAAAACCTTTAAAAAATAAAGTGATTCCAAAATAAGCCAGTGAAGTCAGTTCTGATACACCCCAATTAATAGCCAAGCTTATGAAGCATTTTAACCAGCAATTATATAAAAAAAACTGGTCCAATGTCATTTGTCCCATTAAATTTGTTTCAGGG
Organism: Reticulitermes speratus; assembly: GCA_021186555.1. NCBI lineage: Eukaryota > Metazoa > Arthropoda > Insecta > Blattodea > Rhinotermitidae > Reticulitermes > Reticulitermes speratus. The sequence continues at coordinate 32,377,789 of JAJKFL010000002.1, forward strand.
AAACATGTATCAAGGAAAAGGAGTAGAAACTCACAGACAATAGAAAGAGTTATAATGGCATGTAAATAAAATATATTTTGGAAAGTACTGTTTTTATTTTTATAAACAATATTCTCTGAAAGTCATCTAAACTACACAACATGCCATATGTTTAGTATGTAAACACAAACACAATTACAATACAAATACAAGTTACAACACACACTGATCAGTTTCTTGTTAAAATACTGAGGTACTTCCACAGGTAAACATCTATCTATTAGTTATAATCAGTACCAAGTCTCAATTATGCCATACACACAGTCACAAGGCTTTGGTGGAACTGTATCATATGAATGGACATATATCTTAAATGCCACAAGAATTCATAGCAAGTCTCATACAGCATACATTTGGAATAATTGTAAAATACATCCTGAATGTTAAATTAAGGGGTCAGTCCCATTGATTCTGTCTATTCCAGTAGTTTTGTACTAAGCTTATACAGATAATGGGGAAAACCATAATAAATTTTGCAATGAAGAGTATGTTCCAAAATTAAAATTAGGATGTTCAGTCATTGCATAATACACTAGCTGCAAAGATCTCACATGTCACTATTCTGAAAACAACAGAACTTTTGTACTATGGATCAGACACATTAACAAGCTGTTCCCTGATCAGATGCAAAGACCATTATAAGTATCACCACACTTATAAATCACACACTTCCCTGCATATTATTGTCCTGTTCCTCAAAAGTGTGGTTTATAACACCACTGTAATGTCACATACAAGTAGACCAAGGTCCCATGCAAGGCACTAGATGTTCATTCAACCATTCTTAGGTCATCAGGTAACACAAAACACCTTACCCAGGAAATACACTACTGCAGATTCTCAGCTCTTTACAACTTGTGGCTGCAACATGGATTGTACAATAATCTACAAGTATGCATTTGCAATTAGGCTACTTTTATCACTTTTAGACCAATGACTGGACTGGAAAAAATGGTCTAGGAAAACCTTCCATCTCTATCCTTCATCTATTGATAGTTATATGCTACACATAGACAGCAAAATTTCATGAAATATTGGAGTAGGATATTTCAGCAGAAACTGTATTAGAAAATATACATAAAATTGTGAACACAACCTCTATGATACTTCATAAGTGAATATATAAAATATTATATATAACAAACTATACTGCTGCAAATATGTTAAAGGAAACGGGGTGGCGAGAGAGGATCGACAGTGCATTGAGACAGGAAGGGAATATAACTTCACCCAATGTAGGAGATGGCCGTGAAGTCACCGTACTCCTACCTAACTTACCATGTTGATCTGTATGTGCATGCCATGTACTTGTACAGTGTACTATGGCACACAGTGTCAATATACAGTACTGACAGTGTGACACACACCACCTTTACAGAGTACCAGGGGCCATGTGCATGCCATGTACTTGTACAGTGTACTATGGCACACAGTGTCAATATACAGTACTGACAGTGTGCCACACACCATCTTTACAGAGTACCAGGGGCCATGGCATGCACATACAGATTTACATCATAAGTACATAGGCATACAATGACTTTTCGGCCACTCTGTACATTATTGAACATGCAAAAATTTTTACATTAATTTTTATGATTGGTATTGGAGCCCAGCAAATATGGGACAATTACACATGTACATCAAAATTAAACACTTGGGGAACATTAACCCATCACATGTTGCAAAAATTTACCAGAATTCCTAAGTTCTGTTCATTTCCTTGAAAAAATGTCCAAATATTGTTTATTTGTTTTTAGGCGTGTTTGCCAGATTGCAGAAAGCGACTATTAGCTTCATCATGTCCGTCCGTCTGTCCGCATAGAACAACTTGGCTCCCACTGGATGAATTTTCATGAAATTTTATATTTGAGTATTTTTCAAAAATCTGTCAAAAAAATTCAAGTTTCATTAAAATCTGACAAGAATAACAGGTACTTTACATGAAGACCTATATAAATTTATGATAATATCTCCCTGCATTCATCATAGAATGAAATATTTCAGACAAAAGTTGTAGAGAAAATCAAAACACACATTTTAAATCCCCCCTCCATGAAAATCGTGTAGTTTATGAGATAATGTGGAAAAATATAGAAGAGCCAGACAGGCCATAGATGAAAATATAATATGGTTGCATGCCACATAACTAAGGCAAGGCAGAGACACACAATCATAATCTCATAAAATGTTTTATAGCAACACTCACAAAAACTGACAAACTACAAAACGACATTGATTTCAGGCTTCCACCGCAATGCTGATGAGATCTGCGCTCTTCTGGGATATTATGCGGCGTCGTGAAATAATTGTTTACCGACGTTTCGGGACAATGTATTGGTCCCATCTTCACGGGTCAAGAGTCCTTTCCAACTCAGACTCTTGACCCGTGAAGATGGGACCAATACATTGTCCCGAAACGTCGGTAAACAATTACCACACGACGCTGCGTAATATCCCAGAAGAGTGCAGATCTACACAACGACTTATCTGTCATTATGATCTGTTTAGCCAAACCGTATGACTAAGGAAGACCATGAGCAAAGAAACATTCTTTTGTTTCAATGCAGCATTTATGTGTAATATGCAAAGAGTGCAAACAAATTAGTTGCAATATAATTTCTTTCTTGCATAATTCTGTTGCCTGCTGATTGAAATTGTGAGTTAACAGAGATACTAAGTATAATTTATATAAGACTATATGGTTGACTGTGGTTAGTGTATGTAATTTCACAAATCACCTTGATGTTGTGTCTATTGACTTGTCCATCTGTGTGTTGTCTGGTTTATATTGATTAACTTGTTTCATATTCAACTGTTGATATGACACAAATTGGATCTGTGAAATGAATACACATGTATGTATGTATGTAATTATTCCATATGGCCGGAAATCTTGAATTGATTAGTCTGGCTGTAGATAAGGAGATACACAGACAGATCAATAATGAATACACCTAAAAATTGTCTCTGAAATACTGTTACATTGTTGAAAGTGATATGTAGCTCAACAACACATACAGAACACATTGCTGCATTTTCATTGCAATAATGTATATGCGACTATGCCAAAATGTTATTTTATATGCACATTTCCTACTTTCTTTCTGTCTGTCTCCAGCTACTGGTAATTGACCTGGCAAAATATGCATGTATTTTTGTGAGGATAAAGACAGCTAGTGCAGCAGCTGCTGGCAAAGTCCTCTGCTTACAACATACATTTCAACAGTGTTCATGTATTCCAACTGGCACTAGTGAACATTATACACACCAGTGATTTACTTGATGTACATCATTTGTACGGAAAAGCAAAAGTTTACCCTAGCGTTAAACTTGTATAAACACTTACAAAATTGCCTGAAAACTACAAAATCATAAAATTTTCACAAAAATTCTGCTAGGCATCTGACAATCTGACCTACAGTTCTTGTGTAACTGTGTGTGTGGTATTTTTGTGACCTCAACAGTCATTCAGACAACTTACAAGTACCTACAGAACATGTACTAAACCTAAAAACATCATCACACCTCTCATCTATCAGTTCAATCTCATTTTTGTAACTGCTTTAAAGTTTACTTTCCAGAGCTAAATTTTAAAATATTTATTAGTTTCAGAAAATGTATAAATTATGCTTGTTTCATATCAATCTAACACAAGTCCATTTATATTCAGTATTTAAATGCCAACTAGTATTACTTCCTATGCTTTTTCTTCATTTGGACTACAAATTATTACAAAGAAGGAATTAACATAATTACTAAGTAAGAATGCAATGGATAATGGAAGAACTAATGACTTTTGTGAAGACTTATAATTCACACATTATTTATCTATTCAGTCACAGTTGTTCACATAAAAAAAAAAATCATTGCTCTGGCAAAACATGATGTTTATATGCATCACAAGACGAAAGCATCATTTATCATCTGGATTCCAGAGCAATCAGTCAATGTCACAAGTAATAATCATTTGAGATTTAAAAATACTACTAGTAACTGACATATATAAACATTTCACATGCTAAGTCAATAAGGCAAAACATGAACTTACTAAAACATTCAAACCAACATTTCTATGCCCAGTAGCACAATACATATAATATCACAGTGCACAATGTCATACAGGGTTGGTAGTCAATGTGTAACCCAACTGACAGTTTCTACTGCCATCTACATTTTGAAAACTTCATCACCTGACTTTCTACTCATTTCCCAGCCTTTCACTAAACTGCAATGAGAGACATCTGTAAGACCCCAAAAAAAGTTCTGTCATCTATTAAACCTGAGCTTCTTATCTTGATGTCTGTATCTAGCCAGGGAAACTGGGTCTAAAGGAAAAAAAAAACTGCTGCCTCTGTAACATTGTGGATAGGTAAATTCCACATCCTCCATTCCATAACCCACAAGGGTGATAATGTCTCTGCATCTGTAATTTTCAGGTTCACATCGAATAGTTGGTAATAACTTGCAAACCACAAAACCATCACCTCTCCACCAGCCTGTGAAACAAATGTCATTGCTTTTTGCCAAATACATCACCATGCTCAGCAGATTACTTTTTGTCTGGAAAGTTTTGTGAAATAGAGAGCATTCAGAAATATGTAGGTACTAGATCAAGATTTGAAATAAATGAGTGAATTATTAAAACCAGAACATACAATAGACATGGTACACTTATCTATATTTATATTTAAAACAGGCATTAAAAACTAAAATTCAATCATACAATTAAGTATTAAATATCAGCCCTGTTACATCATACAGTATAACTATATAAAAATATATCACTATAACAAATCTGTTCTGACTTTGGAGAATATTATGAACACTGTAAAACATCCTTGAAGGAACACATAAATCATAAGCAAGGTCATTCCTTAATTACAAATATCCTTGGCATTCATGGCTGCAACAACAGATCAATCAGAGTTGGGCCAGACTCTGTGTGTTACCACATGGTGGTGCCCCATTTGGCTGATAGGTTGCTGCACTAAATGTTAAAGGGGGAGGGGGTGGAAGAGGTTCCTGTGGCGGGGTACATGACCCACTAAAGCTAGTGGAGCCATTGTTACGGGAGGAGGGTCAGTTCCTGCTTTGGGTTTCCTTCTTCTGCGTTTCTTCCCATTTGTGGCCCTTGGTGGCCTATCATGATGACGAACATGATAGGAAAGGCTTGAACTTTGTGTGAAAGCTTTGCCACAGTTCAATGGACACACATAAGGTCGTGCACCTGTATGGCGAAGTTTGTGAGTCTTTAGAGTTGATTTCCGATAAAAGGACTGATTACACTGATCACATGGGAATGGACGCTCATTTGAATGTTTCCTGGCATGGCACTGGAGGGTATATTTCTTCGCAAAGCTTCGACCACAGGCTGTGCACAGGAAAGGTTTTTCTGTTGAATGAGCACTGCTTTATGGATCCTCAAATTACCACGATTAGAATACACTTTCCCACACTGATCACAAACACTCGGTTCAAAATCACGAGCTCGCCTTTTGTAAACCTTTGGTTTATCAGGATCTGTATTATGACGGATACGTTCATGAGTGCTAAGTGCACCACGTGTCGAAAATGATTTACCACATACAGCACACATGTGTGTTTTCTCTCCTGTATGAGTAAGCCGATGGTTCTTCAAAGTGAAAGCCCTATCAAATGAACGTCCACACAGATCACAACTGAATGGACGCTCATTTGTGTGTTTACGATTATGAACTTTAAGACTGTCCTTCTTAGCAAAAGCCTTGCCACATGTTTGGCAGACAAATCGTTTCAGACCAGTATGGGTTGCTTCATGTGCTTTCAGACAAGTCTTGGTAGGAAAAGCTTTTCCACAAGTCAGACAAGCAAAATCTCTTGCACCAGTGTGAACAGTTTCATGACATTTAAGTGCACTGGCACATGTAAAAACTTTGCCACAAGTCAGGCATTCTCGTGGCGGTCGGTTTGTCAAACCATGAGCTGCGCGTTTATGTTGGGTAAAAGACTGTTTACAATCAAAGTCCATGTCACATAGCACACAATGATAGCTAACATCACCCGTACATTCATCTGCTGTAACCTCAGATTCTTCATCTTCACATTTGGTTTCATTCAAAGCTGCTCCAGTATCAGACCTGTGTGAATTAAATTCAAAAATCAGAAATCTGACAAGCACGTTGTTCAAAATCACACAACTTTCTAGAGGATTTCTGAATTAATACTGAAATGCAAAGTGTCTTAACAACTGCTTAAAATCTAGCCCTCTAACAAAATAAACTACAATTTTATTACACATCCTCCTATGATGCACAGCAAGCTGATACTCTACTCTAATGCTCTGTTATGTGATACATAATTGTTCTCAAGTTTTATAAATTCATTTCTGCAAGCAAAGACTTCTCACCATGCAAACTACAAATGCAGGAGTCACATACCCTGGCTCTTCCTTTACAGTTTCTTCTGAAGATGTCTGCATGTGCATACGAGCATGTCTCTGTGCCTGGCTCGATGTCGAGAATGCCTTATCACATCCTGAACAAGTAAATGGCCTTAGTCCACTGTGAATACAAAGGTGTACCATAAGGCTGTGCTTGCGTGTAAACATAGCCTTACAAACTTCGCATTCAAATCTTTTTGCAGGGCTTTCATCACCTAACTTTATACCATATTTTGCTGATCCCTTGGGCCTACCAACTTTTCTCTTAGCAGGAACATTATTTTTTCTGTTACTTTCTTCACTCTTAATTTTTGACACTGTTTGCTTTGTACTTGCTTCACAGCTGTCTTCACTTTCACTTGATTCAGAATTATCATTTATGCCCAGAACAACATCAAACTTGTTATCATCACTAGAATCATCTTCAGTGTTCAAAGCGGCTTTCATTCCTGAATTGCTGCTCCCATCTTTAGACTTACTCCTGTTTTCCTTCTGATTGTAATGACTGTTATTTGATTTGGGAGAGAGGCAGGCAGCATTTCTAGAATTTGAGTTTTGTTGACTGCCTCTCAGGGTACTTTCAGTATCACAGTCCAACTCAGTTTCCATTTTACAAATCCCATTACGACAGGGTACATTTACAAAATGTGTGTCAATGTGGATCTGCAAATCATTTGTATCAACTGATGCTGCAGAGGTAGAGGTCACTCGTTTGAGGTAGTCAAGATCTCTGGTATCCGTTGAAACAGTTTTAGTACGTTTTACACACTCCCGCTTATAATATTCATAGTGAGCCTCCAAGTCGCTTGTATCAATTGCTATGCTCCTGTTTGAAAAATATGTAGCCTTTGCTCTGTCCTTACTAAAGGAGTCTAAATCATGTGTGTCAATCCCGACACTTCTACTGTTATTGCTAGACGTGTAATCACTCATTTCCCTTTGTTCAGACTTGATCATTAAATCTTCATGAGTCATGTTGGTGATTTTAGTTAAGTCTTCAACTTCTGTTGATGCTGACACACATTCACTGTTGAGCATGTCATCTGAGACTGCCACCTGAAAAATTAAGCATAAAAATATAACAGAATGCAGAGACAAATACCTCTTTAGTTAACACAAAACATGGTTCTAAAAAATATTAACATTCCTCTGACCCTATAATAAAGAACACAAACTTTAAAATTCATATGGCACACAACAAAAGCCACACTAGCTAACAAAATAAAGCCAGAAGTATATGCTTTTGTAAAACTAAGAGTGAAAACAAAACTGAACACCATAAATATGAAAAGCAATGATTTGAACCAAACAGTACTGTACACCAAAACTAGAATCAACTGCATAATCTGACAGGCATATTTTCAACTATAGTGCCTTTACTTCAAATCGAAACTTGTATTTCATATTTCATATTTATTTATATATCCAGCAATCCTCAGAGGGTACAATAATCCGCACCATGGGATATGGAATTCGTCAAATAACCTTCAAATAACATATAATATATCAAATAACATACAATACACTTAAGAATATACTTAACGATATACTTAACAAGCATAGCCATAGGCTTTTGTCAATATGTGACGATATCCGTACAAAATAAATACAATTGTACTAATAAGTATAGATGCAGAGTATCAAAAACTATTGAATTAATTTTTTTTATTGAATTAAGGTTAAAAGGCAGAAACCTAAGCAAACATTACAGGCAGAACATAAGCTCATTAAAAAGGTCTTTCCCTTTCTTATGTAAATTTCCACTCAGTAACTTCAATTTCACAAAACTTTTAAGCTGCAAAAATTTATGAAACATTCAAAATATTGACTGCATGTGTGACTGGTCCCACACAGCATCATCAAGTTCCTCCAGGTATGTCAGAAGAACCAGGGCAATCACAGTGATGAGAAATAAATTTGCAGCTATGTCCACATTGCCAAATTGTTAAATTTTTAACTGAACACACACTTCTAACTGGGCAGAATTCCTAAACCCATATCTTACATTCATTCTATACTGAATGTAGTCCTCTAGATGCACTAATGGAACCTACTTTTCCTTCACATAAATAATTTCCCAAAAAGGTGCAAACTGATCTCTTCCTCAAAGGGGAGGGAAATGTCAGTCCATTTTTAAAACACCATTCTAGCATTTATGTGGTGGTACTGAGACAATATCATGAAAGACCTAAGTCAAAATACCCAGTCTCCCAGCTAAGATTGATGTTATAGATCTCTAAAATGCAAAGCTGGAGTGCTAGCCTCTTCACCACAATGTCTAGTCTATCTTCTGTGTGCTACAACTACATTCCACATATAAGAAATATCACACACACATATCATGCTTGTCATGAAAGTCTAGTGTTCGTAACAAACATGCTTCATTACTTTCTGATACTCTTAATATTGGCAGCATATTTGAGGTTAAAAGTGTGGCTGTTGCAAGATAAATAATGTATCACTGTCAAAGACAAAATAAAGTCATCAAGTGTTATCAACACCCCTGAATGATGTTACACTCACCACCTTCTCAAGTGAATGTTGTAATAAGATTACACACCAAGACTACCACATCTTCCAAGGCATGAGTTACAGTTACATTATATATCTGTCATCAGCAGTTTGTGCATAGATGGACGGCATAACGATTATGAACTTCTGCACAATGACAGCAACACTGTGCAATCAAGTGACCATTTATGGACACTTGTTGCCAATGTTTCACAACTGAGTGTTCAACCATTTGTATAGTTATGGACACGAAAACTCATAAACGCCGGGTTCGAATATTCTAAGCAAATATAAAAATATGTTTGAAAATTGGTAATCTGTGTTCGCTTAACAATATTCGTGTCAATTACAGCATTTTTCCTATATTCATATGAAATCTTTCATGTAAGCTTCCAACTCCATGACGGAACATTCTTGATGAAAACTACTTCGAATTCTCACCACTCTTCGTGGACTGCTTCATGCTGAAGATGGACGCACTACGGTCCACCGAAACATCAGCCATTTATTTACCAGACGAAACGGCGTAACATTTTATAAGACCTGCGCCTTCACAAACACGGCTGTAAACAACTAAAATCTTGCACAATTTCTAATTCAGCAGGAAGTCTGTACGAATCTTCTCTAAATCCACAGCAATAACAGGATTAAACCAGTAGCCATAAGTCATATTTTCAGCGCTACAATAGAAACAAACCAGGAAGATATATTACGGAAGTTTCATATTGCCATTGCCAGCGAAACAGATATACCTAGACACGTTTTTGTTTGATTCGACAGGGGCAAGAATGCCTTATATCACTGTAAATTACCACGAACATTAACGAACAGACAACTGAACAGCCATTATTGTATCTCTGTTGGCTGTTTTCCTTTGAACTAATGTGCGTCACGGTTATTGTACGAACCGGCTATTACATGTAATTGGTGTTATATATTCACTGCACATATTCTTGTGTCAGAGAATCATCTCTAATTACATTTAACCATTTTTCGTGGCAGAGGAACTAATAAATTAATAGGATATGCCTGGCTTTGTTTTTGTGTCACTTAAAATTTCAACTGCGAGGAAGGGCAAGTCGCGTTGAACATCAAACGAAAGCGGACTACAAACGAAAGCGAACAATCGTACAATGTACGGGAAATGAGCAGTAGAATAGGTCCAACCGTCGTAAAAGCGGGATGGTTAGTAGCGGTTCAGAAAATAAAGTGAAACTAAGTTGTTGAGTTCGTAATGTCTGCAGAACTTGTGCTACTCGCAGTGCCCCGAGTTGTGTTATCGTTTATTTATATATTTATCACCATTATATACTCATCACCAATTATGGCTATATCCACGACGAGATTAAGAGAAGAATAACCTTGGGCAAAGCAGCAATGGCAAAATTGACAAAAATTATGAAAGACTCAGGAGTTTCGACCAACACAAAAGTTAAGTTAGTGCAAACAATAGTTTTCCCAGCAGTGCTGTATGGATGCGAAAGCTGGACGTTAATGAAGGCAGACAAAAGGAAGCTAGATGCCTTCGAGCTATGGACGTGGAGAAGACTGCTTAGAATACCATGGACAGCAAGAAGGACGAATGCATCGGTGATTAAACAAATTAAGCCCAGGCACTCGCTAGAAACCTTAGCAGTAATAGGCAAATTGAAATATTTCGGACACATAATGCGCACGTCAGATTCACTGGAAAAAGATTTGATGTTAGGATTGACAGACGGCAGTAGAAGAAGAGGAAGACAGCGGACAAAATGGACGGACGAAATACGAAGAACCATGACGATGAACTGGCATGACACCATAAATGCCACGCAAAACAGAACGCAATGGAGGAACCTGATCTACAAGGCCTTGGAAAATAGGAAACGACAAAACGAAAACGACTATGGGATAGCAAGACCCTGTACCTCTTGCTCATAAAATCCAATGGGATCACCAGGGGTCGCTTGCAACCTGAAGGAACAACTACTACCACTATATATTCAACCAGTCTCACTAATGTTGTGTAGGGTGAGCAAAATGTTCCAGTACACCTGTGCCAGAAGGGTGCTGCACTGAGCTGGCAATGGGAAAGTCCCATACATGAAACTACTTTAGGTGTCATACGTGACCACTATCGTGCAGTCCTCACGTTACTTCCAACAGTTCTTTACCTGTACTGTACATTCATTCACTGAAACTTCCACTCTGACTTATATCCTACTTCTAACAAGTGCACAGGCACTTTTTGCTTATCCTGTATGTTGTATTTTTATTTCCGTATAAACTACAACATTGGATTGCTCTGGTCAGGTGCTTTCGACTGTGTGTATGGATCTGTTCATTGTATTATGATTATACAAGTACACTTATTTCACAATTGTCTTTATTATTCTTACGCAGTATGTTCCTCCTGTAGTATAAAAAATGAGAAGGGTGGTACTATCAATGAAGCCAACTATAGGAAAGTTGGGCTGTTGTTGCTAGACGGTCATGGGGCCAGGGTCACATACCTAACAAGAAATGCTAGCAGACTGGTTCAGAATGAGTTAAGTATAAATGTACAGCATTGAAGGATGACTGTAATAATAAGCATTAAATTGTGTAGACATACCTTACCCTCCAGCTCTTTACTTTTTTCTCTCTTTCACCACTTCTGAAAACAGAAATTAAAGATTATCCTAAGGATTAGACGATTGTAGAATCTGTCATGCATCTCACTCACTATGTAGTCTGTCTTACAACAGGCCTGTAGCCTCTTCCAAAGCAAGTTCTCCACAGAGTATGATCTAGTACTTCCTCTTTCAATTTTCAATATCTAGTCACATGAAAGGAATGCATTCCAGAAAATAGATTCATTTCAGGCCGAGAAGAGTTGCTGTCAGTCACACTCCCCCAGGGAACTGCTAAATATTCCAAGTCAGCCTGTGCATTGTAGGAATGCTGTGTTCAGTTTAGATACAAGCTATTTTTAAACATGTATGCAATGGCTGCCCTCTCTACAAAATATAAAAACTTTATCATATTTGTTTTCTAGAATAAAAGATATGGCATACTTCTTTCATGTATGTTATCATATCATAATGGTGTAATAATTTCATGTGTGTCTTTCATTACAAGTATAATACTTCTTTTCCATATGTATCATGTCTAGTTATATCTTCTAAGTGAAGGTATAAATCAATTATTTTCCATATTATAGTATATAAATAAATATTTAATATAGTTATAAATATATAAATAAAATATGTTACAAATCAGAATGAAATTATTTACACCAAAGGGTAAAGTGAGAAGTTTTTGAAATGCAACTCTTTTTCAGCACTGACAGGGCATAATACTGTACTTTTTTTGCAATTAGTGAAATGAGACTGTATTATAATAAATAGCCATGTACCTCATGAATACTTGTATTTAAGCAATAACATAACTGACATTACAGAACTTCATGATCACTGCCTCACTAATTAAGGAAATCTGGAGATAATATGTTCTAAATGACTATATACTATGTCAAAACAAATTGTGCAAAGATAATTAAAAGTACTTCAAAACATGACAGAAGGTGCAAGCTACATGATGTTGACTCCCATGTCACCACAGTGTAGGAAGTCCTCAGGTTGTGAAGAGATGGCCTCTAGATATGGAGGGTTAACGGTGAGCACATTGAAGAAGCACAAGCTGAGAATGGATGGTCCTCCAGTCTGGGGGTTGGCCTAGGGAATAACCTCTCGCATTAAAACAAATCAAGGAGGCTGGGACGGGTAGCGCATGCAAGCATGTTAAGGGATGAGAAATGCTTACAAAATTTTAATCAGGAAGTATGAAGGCAGATACTACTTGGGAGGCCTAGATGTAATGGCAGCACAATCTTAACTCATCTTTAAGAAATACAATGGAAGTTACGAACTAGATTAATCAGCACTGGGATAGGAATCACTGGGAGCATCTTAAAAATATGGTGATGAAACTTCAGGTTCCATGAAAGATGGGAAATTTGTTGACCAGCTGCATGACCATTAGCTTCTCAACACTCTACTCCATAGAGGTAAATCTGCCAAGTGTAGTCCCACACACTGCTATGGAGACTTGCACTTTAATCTGTGTCAAATTGAAACTATGCTAGATCAATGCAAAAATGATGTCAAGTCAAAATCTCCCAGTGGAGTTTTGTGTCATATAATACATATAAAAAAAATGTTACTTCCGTGTTTCCTACAAAAGACCTAATACAGAACACTCAAGACAAGAAATGTACTCTGCATTCTTGCCTTGATAGCCACAGCTGTAAAGTAAATCATAACTTCCAATCCTGTATTTAATTACAGTATACTTTAATTCCTTAATCTGATTATTGTCCAGTGTCTTAGTTTCAGCAACTACCTCCAAAACATCCTTGCAGGAGAAAATTTTATTTTATTTTACCAACTTATGCACAATATCTTACAATAGTATCAATTTTCCCCTATACATATTTCGGCTTCTTAATAGCCATCCTCAGGGGGTCACCGTATTAAAACACAGACTATACATCTATTGTATAAGTTGTTACATCCATATGAGTAAAACATTAAAATATTAATCTATTGTTTTCGAGCTCCACTTTCAGCTCTTAAACCATATGTGTATTAAGAGATTAAAATGTCATTAAAATTGTTACACATTTTGAGGTTTTTGAAATTAATGGCAGATTGGTCTTGTATCACTTCGTTATCGCTGGCATGTAGCGCTTTTCTGTAGAGATATTAGTTATAATTAGAATCATAGTACCAAAATCATATTCCAGTGGTATTTATATTGATTATTGATTATATGCAACGACATACCTGTATTTTGTTGTTACGTGTTACGCCTTGTCAGGTGGTTGTGTGGTGATTAGCATTGATTTATTCGCTGTGCTTAGGTCGTGTCTATAGGTATAGAGTTATGCGCATGCGTGTGGTGTGTTATGGGTTTCATGATCTTGAATAAGAGGTTCTCCTCACCTGGTTGTTGTTCCTTGATCATTGTTCCATTTTGGAATTGCAGGAATTTTAGGGTTCCCTTTTAAAGGATATATATTACATTACATTAATTATTTTAAACACTGAAATCAGGCTTCTGAAAATCCACATTTATTTCCACTGCAATCACATCAAGTTAGGACGTCAAAAGACACACCCAATAAATATGCAAGTCTGAGTACAACTGACTTATTGATGGGACTTCATTTTGTACCATGTGATCAATGTATACAATATTACAATATTGTGAATTCTCAAAACAATGTAATACTCAACCAAAATAACTATAACCTTCCAGATCTTCTACTAGCTACAGTACGCAATTGCCCATACACTTTCGAAGGAGGACTACCCAGAATAAGATTACATATTGCCCTTCTTGCCAGCTGAATGTTTTGAAAGGATCCCAAGATGTGTATTTTTGAATCTGCAAGTACTATTCTGGTTTTGGTAACATTCTCAATTGTAAATTTTGTTCTACCTCCCTTCCCTGCTAACCTACCAATTGCTCGGGACATATGATCTCCTTTCAATGGTTTTACATCTTTGATCTCAAATGTTTCAATAAACAAATCATCAAGTCGGACTAATGCCAACGCATCATCTACTTCAAACCCATACACAAATGCCTTAACAAAGTCTGCAGCCTTCTGGAGATTACCAATGTCATCTGTTTCGTCACAAGTCCGAATCTCAACATTACGTGTTTTAAGGTTGAATCGGATCTGAAGATGTAAATGCTCCACAATGGGACCAAATATTTTCATCCAGTTTTCTTTGAGTGGTGTGTAGCGATGAGCAGGTACTGCAATTTTCCTCATTTCTGCACGTTCTCCATTTTGTCGCCTGCTCTTCTTTGGTGGGGTATGCTTAGGTCGACGTCTGCCTTCAACACCTCTTTCAACTACCATCTGGTTTTCATCATCTTGTGCTCGACGTTTGCGACTCCTTCTCGACGGAACTTTCACGAACGTGTCCAAATCTTCATTTTCCTGCCCCATAATTGCTAAAATTCACTTGAAGCCTGTTAAAAACACACTGCATTAACTTTAGCGTATTATATACAACAGCTATAACGCTTACTATACAAAGAAACTTACAGCGATGCTAGCAATTGAAATAAATTATACCACACGTGTACTACAACCTATACCGCCATATTTAAGGCAAAGAGGCTTTAAACAGATTGGCTAACGATTGAAAAATAAATTTACCCAACTGCATAAACGCGCGCTAATTCAGTATGCTAACACGGCGACAATTTAATGTGTCAGGAATTATAGGTCTATATTACTACAGACTCAATGTCATGCTGTCCGTCGTACACCAAAACCAAAAACAGCCTGACCTAATGAAGTCTGTTAAGTCCATGTTGTGGTCGTCTACCACTCTACCACATTGTATAGTGTGGTAGAAAAGTACCAACCTTTGGCAGGAGCATTCTGCTCCCGTCGTCTGCATACGATTTAATATTGTGCAAATCAGCAGTATGTAGCACAGATTGGTGTATAGTGAGATGTGGGGTTCTCGCAGCCGTGTTGCTGAAGATTCAAGCCTGGTTTGTTAACAGGAGTATCTTCAGGACTATGTAAACCTCTTATCTTTTCATGGTACTTAGTATGAATACATTGCAAAGTAGAGATGTGGATAATCATATGTGGGAAAGACTTACTGCTCCCATCGTCAGGGTGGAAGATGGAGGTTCCTCCGAAATATTGGTAAATAGTTACCAGTATGGCGCCATATCCTAGAATACAGTAATCACCCCATCAGCAGTGTTACATGGGGAGAGACAGACATGGTGAAATTAAAATTCTTGTAAGCTTTGTTTGCAAGCATGCCAAAAAGGGGGCAATGTGTCAAACGTCGACAAAAAGTAAAGTTATCATTATGTATTTCAGTTTACACAACAGACACACTTATATCAAAGTGATACATTAATCTGGAACTACTGGTTTCTGCTTGACAAATATTGCATTTTGTCAAGCAGATATTTGTGTTCTTAGTTTAATCTTGGTTACAGCTTATTCTTAGTCGTAGATTGCAGACAACACCTTAATAATAATGTATTCATTCATTTATTTATTTTCCATTTATCCATTTACAAGTTAAAACTTATGGATATAGAAATGGTCCCATATAAACACATTAGCATTGTACCTGTAAATAACAGCAGTCCATACTAAAATTATTATCATAATATTTACATAATACAGTATCACATCAAACATCTGGAGTAAATTAATTATGTTGCGTATTGTACTCAATATATTCATCGATCGTATAAAATGAATTAAAAAGAAGAAACCTTTTTAAGGTTTTTTTAAAAACCCTGGTGTCATTATCAACATTTTTTATATAAGCAGGAAGTTGATTGTAAATTTTTACACCCAAGTAATAAACTCCTCTTTGATACCTTGTTAAAGTAGTAGTAGGTAAATGAAGGTCATTACTAGTTCTAGTATTATAGTTGTGCACTTTTGAGTTATCCATGAATAGATGCTTATTATTCATCATATATAACAATAGTGAATATATATATATTGCGAATATAGTGGAAGAATTTTCATTCTTTTAAACAATGCCCTACATGAATCCATTTTCCCTGTTCTTGTCATGCCTAAACCAGGCTGATTGGTCTAGCAGAGTACTTAAGGAACATCAGTTTCTCTGAGAAAAAAAAATACTTGGCATAAACAGAGGGTATGTTTCCCCTGTATATCTTCATTCATACTAAAATTAAATACAAGTACTCACAAGAACAGATTAATTTTGACTGTCCTGCCATTTCCATTTTCCAAAGAATGGTACACAACCCAGGTAAGTCTCGAGCATGATGTTGGTGGATCAGTCAGTTCTGCATAGTGCCCAAAGCAAGGTTAAAAATGCAGCAACTGTCTCTGAGTACAGAATTATTAGTTGTCAGGGCAGTCTACCGTATGATTTATAACACAAGATGTTAATAAATTATTCAAGGTACTTTGTGCAGTCACATAATTGCAGGTCCGAAACTGCAGTCTACAAAGAAAAGGGACATGAAACACAGAGAAGTTGAAAACTGGTACAGTAGTTTTGTAACTTTAAAGCTGTGTTCTCTGGTTTGCCTTAGGTACATTTTGCTGTGTACATTGGACTACTGAAGTTGCTTTTCTTCTATGTAAGTCACTTGTATGGCATATCTTATTGGATTTTTTATTTGCAGTGCTCATTACTCTTCTTATTAATGTTATCCTCCTTGCAATTGCCAGCAGGGGACTACCTTTATGATGGTAATTGCTTTGGTACTGGTGCCAGCACAGAAACATTGCATTGTCATGCCAAAAACAAGAAGCCAGTAACAAAGTTGGACATATTATGAAATGCCATATGAACATAGTAATTTCCACAAGTATTTTAAAGCAAAAAAGGGATATATATATATATGTGTATATCACCACTCTCGCTTAGCACCTGTGAAAGTCTGTGAACAGAAATTCCCTACTAATTTAACGCAGTGAACCCTTGAAACAGCACCCCCCCCCCCCCCACGCATTTGCCATCTACCAAATAATTAGGTGATAAAAGGTGTCCATAAGCATTAAATAATGTCTGATATAGCGCCATGTTGGAAGGTATGTAAGGAAAGTGGATAGTGTGCGTTGGGATTCCTGTCTGACAAGACAGCATGGGACAATGACCACTACTGTGCAAAAACATTTATTGTCTACATACTTCAGAGATCTCTCTTCAACTCTTCTCGTGCTTTTATTGACTCGCTATACATTGAAAAAGTTACTGACCTCGTAACCCTGGCTTTATTTTGCCTACTGTTTGCCCCACTTCCTCACCCGCACAAGTTACAAGTTATCGGACCTAGTGTGTTTAGACAATGCTCAGGAGAAATTCAAAATCAGGGAGTACACCAAGGCAACAATGTGGCTGTTACATCGCCATCAGACGAACGTAGCATTACACTACAGTTTTTAATTATCCTCACCCTTTACATTACTAATGAAGTATGGGAAAATGGGCAGCATTAAATGTTAGTGTAAAGAAAGAGGTCTGTGCTTATAGAAACCAATTTCTTGTAGCTTCTCAGGAAAATATTTCTCCCTGTTAAGGGACCAACTCGTCCGTCGATGCTGTATTGGTGTTACACTCCGTGAAAAGAATAAGTGGGAAATTCTATCAAGTGCTAACATAAAAAGTGAAGGGTGCTAACTTGAAAAAGTGGAGGAAACATTAGCAATATGGATAGGACAGTTAAGTGCTAAAAATGGTACAGCATCACATGAGGTTATTATAGGAAAGGGTGAAGATTTGCAAGTACTCTACACTAATACAGTATTAAATCTTCTTCTGAAACATTGTTTTATCATCTTAAGTAAATTCTATGAGTTTAAAAAAGTTAACAGTATTTAGATTTACTGGCATCCTGCATATAATGCCACAAATTGAGGCAAACAAACAGTGGCACTATATTGGGGTTCAAATGTATGTAGGTGTGCCAGATTCCCTATTCAAAATACAGAACACACAATTTTTGTGTGGGAATGAGACTAACTTCTCTGGTAATAAGAGACAAATATCCAGCAACGTTAACACAAATACTCTACACTAGAGCCTATCCAAAACTATTTCTATCCACTTTATATTACAGCTTATTTCATTATCTACTTTAATATTATTTTTCTGTCTCTTTCTTCAACTCCTAAATGATTACTTTCAAGAAGTTTACCTACCCACATTTTTCATGTTGTTGTGTATGGGTGTGAAACTTGGGGTCTGTTACAATAAGAGAGAAACATAGGCTGACAGTCTTTGAGAACATGGTGCTGAGAAAGATATTTGGACCTAAGAGGGAGGTAGTAACAGGAGGCTGGAGAAAGTTGCATACTGAGGAGCTTCGTGATTTGTACTCACCAGATATTATTAGGGTGATTAAAGTAGACGGGTAAGATTAGTGGGGCATGCATGCAAGACAAAAGAAATTTGTGTGGGATTTAAGTTGGAAAACATGGAGGAAAGAGACCACATGGAAGACCAAGGCATGGATGAGAGTATAATATTAAAATGATCTTAAGAAATAGTGTAGAAGGGCATGGACTGGATTTATCAGGCTCAGGATAGGAGCAAGTGGTGGGCTGTTGTGAGCACAGTAAAGAAATTCAGTTCCTATAAAATTCAGGGAATTTTTTTAACTAGCTATGTATCTTATAGCTTCTGAAGAAGGAGTCTGGTCCAAGAGTTATTTATGTCCCAAGCCAAATTCTGTATCAGCTATCTGCATATAATAAGAAGCTGGACTTTACACTGGAGACTACTGATTTCTGTGAAGTGACACTGTGTAGCCTGACACCTGACAGAGGCAATATGTTCCCCTGAAATGACGATACATGCCTAACACACTAAATGGTGTCACACCCCAGAAGAGAGTAATCTTGCATGGTATTCACATATTGCATAATTTTACAATAATATTGTTGATAAAATAAAATAATTCTCAGTTTTCTCCCATTATTGTTTAATGGCTTTGTGAAGTTAGAAGTTACAAAGTAACTGGTACATGATGCAGTTCAATGAGTACAAGTTTGCAGACTACAAAACTAAAAACAGTAGATATGTGATTGCATAGAAATGGTATTTCTCACCTGTATTTCACTAAAAGTACCTCACATTGTGAAATGTTTCAAATATAAATTGCTGAATTTATTTAGATGTGTATTTTGTGACATGCCAACTTTTTTTGTCACCAGTGTCTTTAAGAAAACACACAGGTTTATTATTGAGCTTAGTATAAAGGGCTAGAAACAATGTTCCTTATTGCCCAGGGTATGGTTGCATTCCTTCTCAATG
Organism: Reticulitermes speratus; assembly: GCA_021186555.1. Classification (NCBI taxonomy): domain Eukaryota; kingdom Metazoa; phylum Arthropoda; class Insecta; order Blattodea; family Rhinotermitidae; genus Reticulitermes; species Reticulitermes speratus. The sequence goes on from JAJKFL010000002.1 coordinate 32,397,577, forward strand.
TCACAGTGTATAAACAATGAAACAGACAGTTCCCCATGGAACTAGAACTGAGCTGAAGTTTATTGATGTACATAATTAAAAAATGAATGTCATGGAAAGTGAGAACAAATTAAATTATACATGTATATGTGCAATAAGTCGACCTCGGTGGACTAGTGGTTAGCGTGCTCGCCACTGGACCCAAGGTTCGCGGGTTCGATCCCGACCGAGGTCGATGGATTTTTAAGGGTGATAAAAATCCGGAGCACCACTTCCTTCGGAGGGGAAGTAAAGCCGTCGGTCCCATGTCGTAGATTTACGGCATGTAAAAGAACCTTACGGGCATGAATAAAAATGTTACGTAAGCTAAATTCAAAGCCTTCATTTCTCACCCAAGTCTCCTGACTGCCTGCCAGATGGCTCTGGGGGACACATCAGATTTTGTGAGATCTCACAAAATCTTTACGCATTGCCATGTATTTGAGTGCTTTTATATTATACACCTGATGATGGTCGAACGACCGAAATTATTGGTGAATATAAGTTGTGTTGAACGGAACATATATAGTAGTTTGTTTTATGCTATGCGCACAACGTGATGGATCATATTAAATTTAAATGCACTTGTGCTTAGATGCCCGTAGGTCTCGTACAGTTGTTGATTTTGGTTAATCCCTGTTTGAATCTTTCCCGCTCCTTGACTACTTTCCATTTCGAAAGAGATGTACGAAATGTGAGGTTTGCATGTTCAAGATTGTATATTAGTGCCATTCTCATTGAAAATAAATATTTCAAACTGTAGCAAATTTTTTATAACTTTCTGAAACTGTCTTTGTAAATAAAATGTTTTATGAATACAAATATGCTGTTCAAAGTTTGAATGCGATTTGGAACGTACGATCGCCCTACGCTTGCACTGAAAGCACCTTGTGTTTGTGTCAAAATGTCTACGGTGTGGATAGCATTCTTGTGTTTTGTGACGGTAAATGCTTGCCGGTTGTGTTAAGAGGGACAGTTCGAAAATGTTTGCTTTGTGGGTACAGATAGTAGACCCTACATTTTAAAATAAGCCGTATGCTACTATAGTTTAAACATGGCATCGGTGTCACAGTCTGGTAAACTTCAAAGACAAGATACTGGAATTATTGCGAACTCCACGAAGAAACCCCTTCTAAATCTTTTTCCTCAAAGAACAGACTGCAAATATACACCATGTTATTGGTAAGCAGTTTGTGTGTATTTTAATTGCTTATGAGGTACTGTGACCATTTGATAGGTTGTTGACCTCTATACGCAGTCTGCGTGAGCCAGAGAGATACGCACTTGTTGCATTCAACCCTTCCCTGCAGTGGGATCAATATATGAACACGCACACGTGTGTTGCAGTAGTGAGTTGATATGTGAGGACACGCAAGCCCATTATTAGTATTTTGTTGTTATAATGATACTGTCTCTTGAGTCAGGTCAACCGTAGGGCGTAGCTGGGTATGCTGGTTTAAGAGTTTTTCAGGCTTTCACGGCCGGTGCTGATCAGATGATAGTTTCCTAGATTTTTGAGACCGTATGGTTTTGGATTGATACCGATGTTTTGGAGGTATGTGTATCCTTCATCTTCAGAGTGACAGAACTGTGTCTATGTAGACCAGGACATAATTTTGTTACTCTGAAGATGGAGGCAGCACATTCCTCCAAAACGTCAGTATTAATCCATAATACTAGTAGACATATTAGTAAGGCATATTCTTTATCTCATTGTGTGCTGTGCGTATGTACTCCTCAATACAAGTATGTAAGGTGTTGGATGCTTAGTAGTCAGCATCTATTATCATTACTAATCAAAGCCTGTTGTGACATGCCTGACTGATCTTTTCATTTATTTTGTTATTCTATGTGTATTCCAACGCTAATCTTTGTAGCTGCCATAGATTGATCTGGGAATTTAATATATGAATTTATTTCTACTGATTTTGTTTCTCAGATGTCAGTGATATGGTAGATTTATCCCATATGGTCACAGTTTGAATCCTCCCCACTAAATGTATTTGTTGTTGTTTTTTATGTTATCTTTATCGGTCCATTGCTTTGCCCATAGATCTTAGAAAAATGGATTTTGCTGAAGGTGGAATAAGTGGCAGAACAGGGGACCCACAAAATGAGATATTTTTTTTTCATGTATAAATGTAGTATTTTGAAAGATGTTAAGCTGGGAATAAATTTGATTGTGTAGTGATTTTTCTTTCTGTTCACTTGGCAGTGAAGAAAATGTGTGGAAACTCTGCTATGATGTAAATACACGCCATCAGTCTGAGCTGCAGCGGTGTCACATTGTATTTGTGTCCAATGACTGTCACACTGTACCTCTGTGGAGGCAGAGAGCTGGCAAGGAAGAGGAAAAACTGGTAATATGGGTGAGAAACTTCATAAAACTCCTTTTCCAGAGAGTCATCAAAGAGAAGCCCAGGAACCATAAACAGAATTAAATGTAACGAATATGTTGCACAATGTAATTACAATGATTGTCAGGATGAGTTTGTTTCTGCAGGTATACAAAATATTTTTATTCTTCATTAAGCTACAGTATACTCCCAATTGTCCCTGCTAATGGAGGAGAAAAGCTACTCAAATAAAGGAACAGATAATCCAAGGTAATGTATGGTTTGCTGTCACAGTGTATCACAAATTGCTTAAATCTACAATGAAAGAAACTTGCTTTGCCCATTTACATCACCACCAGATTCCAAAAAAAATTCTCACTCCCCTCTCTTCACTTCCTCCACTTGCCTCAGATTCTTTCTCCTCATCTTTGTCATGACCTCCAAGTTCTGCGAAAACTTTTTCCATTGCCTCTTCTTATTACCATGGGGAAGCTCCTCTATAGGCTGACACTGTGCTTCTATCCTAGACAAGTCAGGCCTTCACCCTCCCACACACAATCCACTGCCAGTCATAGTTCTCATCATTTCCAGTATGAGCATGTAATACACTACAAAGTCGTCACATGCTCGCTGGAAGAGCATGATGTAAAGAAGAAGGAGGCATCACATATCCAGGGTTCTGATAGAGAGAGTTACTGTCAGCCCTTGTTTCAGCTGGTACACATACTTGCAAATGGCTGTTGCGTACTAAAACACAGTTGATGCCATCGTTGGAGACATGTAGAAAATTATTATGTCACACACCCATGAATGTAACTGAAATAATTACATATGAGCATATTAACAGATTTAACTGCGTGGTACAAGGAATAAAAATAGAGAAATTGTTTCATGATGACATTGTAATTTTAGTTATTTAAACTAAATGCTGATATGAACTGAGCCGGTCACATGGTCAAAATTAACTCATCAATTTTCACATGCAGTTGTGTCAGAAGTTATTATTATTATTATTATTATTGTTGTTGTTGTTGTTATTGTTACTGTTATTGTCGACCGGGATAGCGCAATCAGTATAGCGACACGCTACGGGCTGCACGGTCCTGGGATCGAATCCCGGTGGGGGCGAGATTTTCAGCACCCATCCAGACCGGTCCTGAGGCCTACCCAGCCTCCTGTACAATGGGTACCGGGTCATTCCCGGGGGTAAAGCGGCCGGAGCGTGGCGTTGACCACCCACCCCCATCTAGTGCCAAGGTTAAAGAAAGAGTAGAGCTATACCTCTACTCCCCGTCCGGGCTTTCGTGGCCTGTTCTAGGGTGAACTTTACCTTTATGGGACAACATGCCAAAATGCAAGAGCACAATATTGGATACCCAAAAGGAAGTGGGTAAAAGGGTAAAGAAGTACTGTGTGGCCAGGTACTACACTGTGAAGCACTCTATATACTATCTGTTTAGACTATAAGTAGATGTTCAGTGTCAGCACAGTATAATATCGCCTGTATAAGTTTACATGAATTGTAGAGCGTTTTTTAATAAGTGAAAAGTTCTTATATAGGTGTGTACTATTTTGTTGTTAAATTTATTATCCTGCAATCCATATTACGCCCTGTACAACATGACACTGCTATATTAACTATTCACAGGCAGGAGTGTAATCATAGCATTCAATATACATATACGTACTGCATTTTGTTTGTCTTGCAAGACTTACAGAAAAGTGTATTGGACATACAGTTTGAGATTTTGTGTTCTTACAAAAGTGACTAAATCTTATGCAGTCTGGGCTGTTATGCTGTATAGTTAGCATTTATCTTCCCTGATGATGGAGGTAGCAGGACTCCCTAAACATTGGTACACTTAAGCCAGGTGACATAGCATTACGTGTCAGAAGACAGCAATTAACATAAAATGCATTTTATTTTGCCCTACAGCTTTTGTTCAGAATAGTTTTCACTCCAATAAATATTTTGTGAGTTACATTCAGGATGTGCACTGAAACACATGTGGATATTAGTGTGAAACATTTGTTATTGTTATATGATCTTAATCAAGATTGTAACATGTCAACAAATTTTATTAACCCCGCCCTGAAGTATAAAATTTTATGGCAAGCCTTCAAGCGATTCTGAGTTAGTGGCAGGAAGAGTATTTTCATTCTCGTCTGCATTACTAATATTGTCATTATATAAAATACAAAACATAAATGTTCGAACTAAGCAACCTACTCCGTGGAACAGAGAAGCTGATGGTGAAACAAGTGGCCAAGAAATTTCGTTCCTTTTATTATACTTAAAGATTTATTACTGCATTCATAAGAGCCTGTTACTGGACCCTATCGTGTGCCAGCTGAATCCAGTCCACACCACACATTGAAGCCCAGGCCTGTGCAGCTCAAAAATACTTTACTTCATTTAAGTATGCACTGTAGTATGAACTACATTAAAGATGAATTTACTGAGCATTGTTAAAAACTGTTCTATGTGATAAATGGATATCTACGGATACTGAAATGTCAATGGGGATATGCTTACCTTGCTTTCATTTGGCAGATCAGTTGGATATGCTCGAAAGTCAGGTACAAAACATAAGGGACAATCTGGCAACTAAATATGTCGGTACTAATGGAATAAAGAAACCGAAGTCACAATCTTTTCATATTCCGACTATTATAACCACTAATGCCATGCAAATTAGTAAGGTACAATCGATACCAAACACAAAGAATAATTTTGAACTAAGAAATCAAATGCCGACAGTAAGTCCAGCCACACTGAAAACTGCAAAAAGTAAAGCTAAACCTAAACATAAAATAGTTCTTATAGGGGATAGCCATGCAAGAGGCTGTGACAGTAAACTACAGGAGAAACTGAAAGAACAATACGAAGTGATAGGTTATGTCAAACCCGGTGCGGGAGCTAGTTTGACAAAAACAGCTCAGCAGGAAATAAGTGGTTTAACAGAAGAGGATACACTTATGTATTGTGGAGGAAGAAATGATATTGCACAGAATAACACTTCAAGAGGAATCAAGTTTATGCATCATTATCTGTTGAAGAATCAGCACACTAATATTATATTCATGGGCGCTCCTCATAGGTATGACCTGATGGAATCATTGATAATCAACGAGGAGACCAAGGTTTTTAATAAGAAGCTGAATAACATTACCAGTAAGTATGGAGACTCATCTGTAATGAACATTGATCTAGCAGGAGAGGACTTTACAAGACATGGATTGCACTTAAGGAACTCTGGTAAGGACAAACTACTAGCCGTGTTAACAGAAAAAATCAAAATGCAACAGTGTAAAATACAAGCTAAAAAGCTGATTAGCCTAGCATGGAAAGAAGACACCTTGATAAATTCAACAGAAGAACAGAGTGTAGCTAATACAACATTGCAAACTTTACCCTCAAAAAGACTAAGGAAGAATCCAACTACGAGAAGCAGTGATTTTTTATGGGAGTGACATCTAATAGGAATAAGCTGGGGAACATTAGTCAGGTTAAATCACTTGTTATATATCACCAGAACATAAGAAGTATCAAAAACAAAAAAAGAGGAACTAGCTATCTTTCTAAATGATGAGTGTAATAATCCTGATATTATATGCATTAGTGAGCACCATTTGAGTGTAAGTGAGTTATCTACATTTCTATGTCAGAATATAAAAGGGCAACTGGATTCCCACGTAATATATGTAAGAATGGTGGAGTTTGCATTTTAGTTAAAGATAATATATAAAGTGCTGGATCTAACCAATTTAAGTATAGAAAAAATTTTTGAAGCATGTGCTGTAAAGATAACTATAAATAAGAGGAAACTATGTAATTTATGTCTCTATAGAGCTCCAGATGGGGATCTGTGCCAATTTATTGAGCAATTAGATTTTACACTTTTATATCTAGAAAGCACTAAATCGGAACTAATAATTTGTGGTGATACAAATATAAATTACCTCATTGAAAGTTATAAAAAAGAGCAATTACAATCTGTATTAGATACCTATAATTTAGTACAAATTGATTTCCCAACCAGAATAAGCTCAACCTCTATCTCATTGATAGATAACTTTTTCTTAGATAGGAATATTTATAACAAATTCCAAGTTTATCCTGCCATAAATGGTCTCTCAGACCACGATGGATAAATTTTGATACTTGAAAACCTGCAAGCTATGATGCAAAGTGAGCAGGTAAATGCATTTAGAGAGATCAATGAGGAAAGAATTGCAAATTTTCAACTGGCTCTACAAAATGAAAATTGGGAAGAAGTTTATAACCAAGAAAATGTTAATAGGAAATTTAATATCTTTCTCAATACCTTTTTATTAATTTATGAAAATAGCTTTCCATTAGTATTTAAAAAGAAGGAAGACATTACCAATAAATGGATAACTAAGGGCATAAGAGTATCATGTAAACACAAAAGAACCTTATATACTCTAGTTAAAAAATCAAGTGATGATAGGCTGAAATTATATTACAAGAGATACTGTACTACAAGTATACTAATGAGAGTAATAAGAGAAGCAAAGAAATTGTATTACAATAAATTAATAAGTAAATCAGAGAATAAAATACAATCAGCTTGGAAGATAATCAAAAAAGAAACAGCAGAAAATCAAGCCACGGATAATATAACAGAAATTCAAGTGGGAAAGAGTAAAATAAATAATCCTAATGAATTAGTAAACACGTTTAATAAATATTTTATAACTATAGCGGAGAAACTAACAACAAAGAACTCTGATAAAAATGAAGCTATTAAATTGCTAAATACTTTTAAGTATGATAACATACCAGAAATGAAGTTAATTCCCATAACTGACACCGAAATAAAGAGTATACTCAAGACATTGAAATCAAAAAATTCTACAGGGTATGACGGTATCTCAAGTACAATATTAAAATACTGTATAGATGAGATAAGTAAACCACTTGGTCACATATTCAACGCATCCCTTAAACAGGTATTTATCCCGAAACAATGAAATATGCTTCAGTAAGACCTATCTATAAAACAGGTGAGAAATCAGAAATATCAAACTATAGACCAATATCATTGCTAACAACCTTTTCTAAGGTGCTTGAAAGAGTAATGTATAATAGGTTAAAGCAGCACATATACACAAATAATATAATTACATCTGAACAGTTTGGCTGTAGGGAAAATAGAAATATGGAAACAGCGATTTATACCTTAACTAATTATATTTTACAAACTTTAAAAAAACGCAGTTAAACACTAGGAATTTTCTGTGATTTAACAAAAATGTTTGATTATGTGATTCATGATATTCTTCTGAGCAAATTGGTTGTTTATGGTATTTGTGGTAAAACAGTAATGTGGCTCAAGTCCTATCTGGAAAATAGGAAACAAAGAGTTGAGTTATACAATAATAAGAAAGGAAAAAGTTGTTCAGGTTGGGAAACTGTTAAATATGGAGTGCCACAGGGCTCGATTTTGGGTCCTTTACTATTCCTGTTATACATCAATGACTTATCATTGGGAATAAATACTGATATCAAATTATTGTTGTATTCGGATGATACAAGTGTATTAGTATCGGGTAATAACATGCATGAAATTGAAGCAAAATCCATAATTGTGTTAAATACCTGAAATCATTGGTTCACAAGTAATGGCTTGTCTCTAAATCTGAAGAAAACCAAAGTGTTAAAATTTGAAACTACTAATTGGAAAAATATGCCATTACAATTAAACTACAAAAATGAGGTATTACATGATGAAACACATATTAAATTTCTGGGCCTTGAAATTGATAAGTTTTTAAATTGGAAAACACATGTTAAATTAATGTTACCCAAACTGGGTAATGCATGTTTTGCAATAAGAAATATGAAGTTGTGTAGTAATATTGAAACACTCAGGATAATACTGTATATCATGCATATTTTCACTCAATTATGAAGTATGGGATAATTTTCTGGGGTAACTCGCCAGATGCTAAGAAGGTTTTCCTTTTACAAAAAAGGACTATAAGGATAATGATGCGAATGAAACAGAGATACATGCAGGCCAGTATTCAAAAAATTAAATATACTAACATTGGCCTCCCAATACATATTATCTTTGATGATTTTTATGATAAGCAATTTGGAGCATTTTACCTTTAATTGTGCAATCCATAATAAGTCAACTAGACATAGAGGAAACCTACATGTATTACAATCACATCTAACAATAAGGCAAAAAGGGGTTCATTATATGAGTGTAAAAATTTTTAACAGCTTGCCTACCTTTTTAATTGACTCAGTACGAGACGAAAAACAGTTCATAGGAAAGCTAAAAGAAATTTTAATTCATAATTCGTTCTATTCAGTTGATGAATTTTTGCTTTATTGTCAATATTTATAGTTGAGAAATATAGGAACTAGGTACATTTTACTATACTACTGAGCAGATTTTTATATCATAAATACATGACAATTCTACAGGGTATACACAAAAGAATGGTGCGGTTTTAATAGTGTTCACTATTAAAACCGCACCATTCTTTTGTGTATTCCCTGTATATTTCACTACATGCATATGTATACATGACTAGGAAGTTGTAAATCATTGTGCAATGTTACAGTGTCTATATATATATATATTTCTTATTATAATTCATCATTATACTTATTTTACCTATTGTGCTTTGCATGTTTGTATGTGTAACTATTGTATGTATATCAACTGATGTGATTAGTTTTGACTTTAACTATAGTCAAATTGATGTCCTTGTGATCTTGTTTGTGATTGTCCTGTGATTTGTTGTTTTTTTTTGACAAGTTTTTTATTCAGTGCTGATGGCACACTTATGAATACTCTGAAATGCAGATGTATATATGTATGTATGTACTGAGCATCTAGTGAACTTTTGATATAAATAGGTGCATTGCATATGTTAAAAGAATACTGCAAATACGTACATAACATATAGAAATGGAATTGATTATAGGACTACCATGTGCTGTTCTTGTACAACCCTGATGACCGATGTCTTGTGTATGACTTGGACTCAGAACTACCATTCCCAACATATTTCCACAAATATGTCACTGAAACATTTCGCACTGACCAGATCCTCAAGCCAGATTACTTCAGGTTGGTATTCCAAATGTAGCATTAATTTTAATAATTGAGTGCAAGGTGAAGAAGTATATATCTTCTGTGTCTTTTCATTTTCAGCACATTCAGCTAATTGTGTGTGAAAGTTTGTTTTTAACCATTCAGGTGATAAAAGGAGACAAAGCTTGTCCAGACAAAAGTGTTCAGAGCTTTGGAACAGCTTCAGAAGTATCTAAAGTTTGTATGTGTGTATAATTTGCTGTTCTGTCAGTTTTCTCTGAAATGTTCTGGGGTAAATTACTATGTGCCTAGAATGCCATTCTTCATTGGGAGGGATGCTAAAGCTAAACACTTGTGAACGTTAAGTTTAATAACATTATTGTGATAATGTTTAGTGTTTGGAAGTGTTCTCAGTTATTGTGTGAATATATGAACAATGTTTACTTGTCCTTGTCCCAGTAAACACAACAGTTTGTTCTATTATCTGCACACATAGTCTTTGTACTATGTTTATAACAAGGACTGACAGAACAGTGTCCTATGATGATAAGGATTGTTCAGGATTCTGTGGCAAGGAGTCTGCATAATCTGACAAGTGGGGTGTCATAAGGTTAGTGTCTTGGTATATTGCACTATCCAGAGTTTTACTGTTGAACTGCTTCATGTATTCATGTCTTGACATGCTTTATGTTATGTATTCCATTTGATCCATTTATGATTCCACTTCCATTTATATTCTCAGATTCACTTCTGCATTCTCCTGTCTTAGAATCCTGAGAAATTCAGGATTTAAGCAATTTTTTTTTAATATTTTGAGGATCGTATATGAAAATGAAACAAAATGTTGGCACTTCCCTTGCTTCTTTATCTGAATTCATAACAGAGAAGAAAGGAGTTTGAATTTGTGAAAATATCATTGCTGCATATGTTTATATCTTTGTGACAAATGCATGTTAAACAATTTCATTAACATAGACTACTCATGAATACTGGAATGCAGCTGAAAGTACTGGGGAAGGAGGGTGCACACTATTGGAAAGGCATAAAACTGGCAATTTTACGTACTAGGTTTGGAGCATGTAACTAGCATTTTGCTGGCCAAATCAGAATTTGGAGTTCCACAGCAACTCCGGTGAGAACGAGAAGGTGTTCTGTCATTAAAAAGATATATATTTTGCCTGTCATGAAAAATGTAATATGTTACATAATCAGATTTTGAGTATCAGGCAGTGTTTATTTTCTATGGTAACTTTTCATTTACATTCTGTTTTTCTTTCATGTTTAAAATTATTGAAGTAATTTCATTATGTCAAAGCATAGCATTGTTACACATACATGTTCCTTGTTTTGTGATATTTAGGTATTTTCGAGTGATACCAGCATCAGTGTTCCTGCAGCACTTTGCATCAGATCGGCGCCACATGAAGCGGGCAGATGGCTCTTGGATCAAACCCCCTCCTGATTATCCACCAATCTCAACAGCAGGTATGTTACAGATTTCTTCTATGAATATAAAGTAGCAATGAAAACGTTGTACATTTGCTGTATACTGCACTGTGCTTTAAGAATACAAAATAATTTTGAGTTGTCATTAAATGCTGATCTTGTGAACTGTCAATGAAAGTTTCAAATTTAGTCTTCTTCTTTCCCTACCATTCTACCTTTTTCCTTTCCCTCCACACTTCACCTCACTGATGATTGCTAGTAACTGGCATGAGGCTTATACTATAGGTTTATGTTATTTATGTTTCATGAAGATTAATTTCTGCATAATTTTTTATTTTGGAATGGGTTATCAACTTGTAATTTGTGCATGTTTGTCAGACATCACTTAGTCACTTCACACTAATTTTTATAAACCAGTGTATGTATGTCTTACTGGGGACACTTTTTAATTACATAAAATAAAGAATTTCTGGTAATCAACACCTTATTCTTCACATTATTTATTGTTTCTGTGTTCTAGTATTTCAGAATTTGCTGTGAATTTATTAATACCAGTGTGTCAGTTTAACAGTAGGTATGAAGTAAGCACAGTGACACAGGGTAATAAATTAACACCAAGGATGGGACATTCTTCATGCACAAATACAACTCATCAAGTGAAGAAGGTTGTATGTTTGTATAATATATTTAAAACCATTTCAGGTATTTTTCATTTGCAAATCAACCTACCACAATTTACACATGTATTACCATTTGTAAATGTTTTGTATTATATATATACATCACAAAAGGACATTTTTATATGAGTCATGTGTGGTATATTATGACTGAAATTGGCATTCTCAAACATCAACTCTGGTGGAGGAACAACTCCATTTCCCAGTCAGGTTTAGTAAGTACCCTTGCTCCATACTATACTCAAATTCATTATATTGGTGTGTGTTATAAATTACAGTGTTTACAAAGGTAATTCTTTTACATTTAATAACTTCAGCATGTGGTGGATTACTTCATGATTTCCAAAAATTTGCTAAAATACATAATGTTAGCACACACTCTTCTTATGTTAATGAGATAAAGGTGAAAAGTTGCCCCTGTGCACACCATGAAGACACAGGGTGAAGTGGCAGTGTAGCTGCACTGATTCTTAACCTTGGCAATGAATGGGAGTGAGTGTTTAACTTTATGCCCCAGCTGCTCTAAGCCCCCTCCCTGCCACCAGAGAAAGTGCCTGTGGTACCCATTGAGTAGAAAGCTGAGTGAGGCCTAGAGCCAGCCTGGATGTTTTTGAGATGAGATAAATCTCTTGACCCTTGCAGGAATCAACATCCAGCCCATAACCTAGTCATTATACCAACTATGCTGTCCCATGTTAGTGGATGCAGTGAATAAATGTCAGTGCATTCTTGTAGCTGCTGGCATGTTGTTTACTGATGCAGCACGTGATGTTACCTAATGCTGTATGCTACACTGACTTGCCATATCTCATTTATGTTGTACCTGTCATGTAACCAGCACTATCAGTTGCATGAATGAGGATCCTGTTTGAAAACTGCTGTCTTTTGAGATGTGATGTTACATCGTGTAGTTTTGTAGACAGGTATCAATGAATCAGAAGAATTTACTGTGTCTGTCTTCACGAAAGAAAAAAGTACATGGCATCACATCCCAGAAGACAGTAATCCTCATAGTTACCATTTTGAGAACCTCAAATTGCAGAGAGAATGTTAATTTTTACATTGTGGTGTTCATGGCATGTTCTGTTTTGCCCATGCTTTATAACAGTATGTGTCCAACATTGTAAGTTCTAACATAAACCATCATGATCACTTGACTGGTTGAGTGATTGTGTCTGATGATAACAATTTAAGTTCAAGTACAATGCAAGTAATTTTTTATACCAAAACTTCATGTTAGTAGTGCCTTAAGGTTTATGTAATATTTTAATATGAATTAACAGCCAAGTCATACAATCAGTAAAAAATAAACAGGCAAGAAGAATTACCACTTACAGTGTTTCTCACACATCACTATTGGTACCTGAACTTCATCGCTTTCTGTATAAAGTATTTGTAAAGAACATTGTACAGTGGAAGGAGTGTCACGTGGTATTTGAAAGTGCTCTTATTATTTCAGACTTTTCCCATCATCTGTTATGTAATTAAAACACAATGTTTTGGAAACCAGCTCTGCCACTGTCAGTTACTGGGTCACATTTTGAAACATAGTGTCTTAATTTTATAGTAGATGATGGCAAAAGTCCAAACTGGAAACAGTACTTTGAAATATTGTACTTGATCATCAAAACCCAATAGAATTAAGTCATCATGTGGTTTGTGGGATATGGAAATTAAGCATCACTTATTTTTGTGCAAGAAAGGTGGGAGTACTTTCTAAGCAAAAAAATGTGACTTTAAGCCTACTTTGACCTACTTTCATTCTTTAAAGGAAAGTGCCATTACTCTGCACTGTTGAGTACCACCACTAAAAGAGCACAGCAAATGGGTATCATAATCTGCACTAGATGAGAAATTATTCTGAATATGTTGTCTGAAGTACTGAATTTTAGAATACAGTGATGCCTGATTCTTACAGAAGGAAGTATAAATTTTTAAATGTTAATGTGTAACATCAACATTTGGTTTTTACTTATTTTAAATATATGAACTAACTACACTTCCAATTAGACCATTTAACAGCATTTCACTGTAAGGGTATGGATACTGCTTTTGCTGCTAAATGGCACAACACTGCTTATTCAAAAGTCATTGTATGTTGCACCTTATACACAACAAATTTCACATGGTCTTTGTGTATTTTGCAGCAAGCACACATAATTTGGATGAGTTCATCAATATGGACCCAACAAAGGGTCTTGGGCAAGTCATGAACCTGACACAACTTGTGAAGACTTTTTACCAACAGCCATAGTCAGAGAGTGAATAATTTGTTGGCGGTTGTGAGATGTCAGCTTTCTGTCACTCTGAAATATTGTTCATCAGGTTGGGCAAGTCTCTGTACAAATGGCATTGTTGTCAGTTCTGAAAGCTGACCTTTGCTTTTTGTTAAGACACAAGAATATGAAATGTAGAAATAAGCTAGTCCTTGAAGGTATTCAGTATGCAATAGCACGAGGAGTTATTTATTGCATTTAATAATCAGCCTTAATCAAAAGACCGTGATGACTTCCTCGAATTTATAAAGTTGTTGTTTCATTGTAGTCTTTTTTACAAAAGACACTTGTAATGAGATTTGCCATCAACATTATTTCAGTTTGATTTACATTCTTAAGGTATAAGTAATGGTGAGTAATTAAACACAACTGTTTATTAATAATACAGATTGCTTTGTTTTATATATGTAGCTTTATGTTGTGCCTTTTTTTAAAGCCATCTTACGCTACAGTAAAAAACATACAGAGCAGTTTATGTGTTGACATGAAAATACAAGTTGTGCCCGTGGCGAATAATTCACACGTAGAATCAGTAAAGTATTTAATCAGAAGTTACAGCATCTTAATCTTAATAAACATTAAACGTTGTACTTACTAAAGTATGATGCTGGGTAATTTCTTTTGGACATCAGAGGATCATAAGCAACTTGTAAACAAGAAACAAAAACTTCCTAGCACATGTAAATAAGAAACACAACATTGAAATTAACCATCCTGCCTCAAGTAGAGGCCAATGGAAGTACATGAAATATGTTACCTTCTTTTGGCCTCTGCGTGAGGCAGCACTGTCAATTTTTAATGTTAACCCTTTTGTTAAAAAACAATTTTTTGAGAAGGAATTAATGAAAACAAAGGAGATTGCTATCAATGCCAAATTGTGAGCTTTCTAAAAATGTTTGTAATGTAGAGATCCGTTCAGTGATCATGATGTCGCAAACAAACCTTACCATATTAAAGTATATATTTATATCTGAATTGTACATTAGTATTGTTCACAAAATTCCATCTGTGAATATCCTAAATATATACAGTAACTGTAATTATTAATTATCATCGTCATCACCACCACCATCATCATCATCATCATCATCAGACATTAAAATTCCTTCTTGTATACAGTGGCTTGTTACGTAACTACCATTTATGTAAGACTTCAGGGATCTATAATTGTTCTTCTTATGAAAGCTAAAGTTCTTAGTTAAAATCCATGTTCTTCTGTAGTATTCTCTTGCTGATAAAAAAGTATGGGACAATTTTTCCCATGGAAGAGTCTTGGCTCTTAGTAGTACATGGTCAAATTAGAATATTTTTCAAGTAGATTACAAGAATATACTCATAGAGTATTATCTTTTGTCAGCATAAACTTATGGTATTATTGGAAGGATATAGCTTATTCAGAGAACTTAGGCTAACTTGAATACAGTTCCTAGACACCTATCTGCAATTTTTTTGACATAGTAAGGGATTGTTATAATTAAGCAAAAGCATGAGAAATTAAGTGTATGCAGTTTTTATGCACAAAGTGCTACTTGCATGTTAATTTTGTGTTTTTGGATGCTTGGGTTGCCTGTTCTTGTTTTTTAGGCCAGAGGTCAGCTCATTGCTAGTGAAGTGAGGGTATGGAACTGAAGCTGTGGATTAGGTTAGTCATTCTGTACAAAAATGTTAAAGATCATGTTGGATCTGACTGTATATTTATCGTTTATTTGCATACCATCTGTCATTCCTTTATATATATATATATATAATTTTTCCTGTAGTATTCATGTAGCATCTGTGTGTGTTTGTAAATATACATATACATACATACATAAATGTGACGCTTTCCTAATTTTGTCTGTAGTCCCAAAGGGATGCCAGTTCTCTAGAAGATGTACAAATCTTGAACTCCAGTCACAATTTCGGAAAGGATGGATGTGTTCAGTAAACTGGATTAGGGAATTTTAGCCATTTTGCCCAATATACGAATATTTTTTCAGACATTCCAAACTATTAAGGATAGAACTTTGTAAACAATAACAATGTAGGTTTAAGATCTCAGCTGCTTTTTAATAGACGTAATTTTGTTGTGTATGTTTCTCAATATGTTTGTTACTGCAGTCTGATGATGGCTTAACAATATGTCAAAACATGTAGTTACATTTATATAACAAATCAGTTTCTTTTATCAATAAACAGTTGTGTTTGGCTGCTATTCATTGTCTATGTCCACAAATTAAATGCAATGGGATATCTTACTTTAAGGTTGTGCATTCTTAGGGGTAAAAAATTTGTGTTGACTTAACAACACTTTCATACTTTTAAGAATATTTACATAAAAGGCATCAATACCTTGATGTGTCATTCATAATTGGTTAATGTTCAGAACTGTAGTGCATTAGATTTGGGCATCTTTGCCAGTGAGAATGAAGAGAGTTTTTTTCTGTTCTTTAGTCGTTCTGTTTTAACTTCCAAGAAATATTTTAAAATTTGTTTTCTTTTTCCACCACTGAAGCAGGCTGCTTTCAAATCACAAAAATAACAGAGAAAATGTAAGAGCAAATATGACTTGCAGGCAAAGTAATATCATTTTTTATCACTTTGCCATGTTATCATAGTTGTTATTTTGATTTCATTTATGTTCTGAGGAAAATTAATTTTTTGTGACATTTGATAACTTTTTTTTTCCATTACTTCTGTTGTGTTTTTAGAGGATCTGTAATTATGTGAAACTCTTCAACATTTATTACTGCTGGTCGTTTAATGCAGCAGCACAATTAAGACGCAGAATGCTTGCTACTGACAGATGACAACCATCCATCTGTAGATACATATAGCTGTTGCAGTTCTCATATGTAACATTAAGACTGAATATGGAAGGTGTGGTAATGGTAAAACAAGTTGTTGTTAAATGTGGTATGAGGCACATGTTTTTGTCTTAATTTTGATTTGCTGTTGTTGGTAAGATTTTGAGGTTAGAAGTGACAAGGTAATACTGTATTTGCTTTTTATCTTTTTACTTGGTAATGCAGATGCTTCTTGAAAACAATTTAGAAACGTCTTGTTGTCAGTCAGCAACCTTTTATAAAGAAAGCTTTATTTTTCATATCCCTTTTTACCAGAAGCATTTCTTGTTAACAATCAAAATGCAGTTACTAGGCTTAGGAAAATATCTTTACCTTCACGTTTTAATGACTGGATACATTACAAATAGATCTACCAAGAAAGAAATGCTTAGTCATATTAGTACAAATTTCTTAGCAACTTTTCAGAACTTCTCTTGACATGTACTATAATTTTCCATGTCTGAAGTATAGTATGCTTACAATACGCAAGAATTGATCATATTGCAGAAAGAAAACTCTGTTAGTAATCCTTTGAATGAGTATGTAAGAGAAGAGTGTTGCCACCATACGTTCCAGAATATAAACATGGCACATTTTCCCTTTGAACATCACGCCATATGCCTTTCCATTGCTCAGTGTATAGTGGCCAAATTAGTGTGAAACAAATTGTGAATTAGCTTTGTTTTTCCTTCACTGTTTGTTTTTTGTAGAAACATCAAGGTATTATGTATAGGAGTAGCAATATTTGTACATTTGAGTACAAATTTTTGTTTTGGATAAGGCTAATTGAAAGAAACTCAGATTTACTTTTGTAAGCAGAAAAATAAAACTTAACGTATTTAATTATTAGTTATACTCCGTGTATTGAGTCATTCATACGCTTTTGGTGGAGGCCTACGTTTATAAATTCAGTTACCATTCAGTACTAAATCACTTCAGAATTGTGTGATTTACATCAGCCTTCAGTGCTATGTACTGTAACTGAATCTGGTAGGTCAAATAAATAGATTCATCTGTATTGCTGTATATTCTGGTGTTACTTCCTGAGAAATATTGATTATTGATGTATTCTGTCAGAATTTATTTTGAATTAAAGTGGCAGTTTGCTAACCTGAACTGGAGAATTACTGAGAGTTGTTAAGGAAAGAAAGTTTTAAAAAAAGTGGAATGAAGGTAACTTATGTACAGAAAGTGCACATGTCATTATAGTGTTATTTGGATAATTCTGCAATAATTGTTAGTTATTGCATGCTATGGACTGTGTAATTATTAGTAGTATCAGCTTGGTAATAAGATCACTCAAGTTGCCTGCCATTGGTGCAGTAAGTGTGCAGAATATTTCCAGCATGGTAGTATGTCTGCTGTCAGTGTATTCTACTGCCGGTTATTATGAGATGCCCACCTCTTTCCTTCTTGAAGGTGGTAAATTATTCTTAATGTTTTTATGTTCTATTTAACAGTGTTGTTAGTTAGCTCAGGCTTGTGGTGTGAAATGATAGGATGTTTATTAAGTAATGAAATGGTAGGGATGTATAATGAATTGATCATGGCCTAATATGAGGTACTACCCCTGTGTTAGCCTGGAGGGACTGGAGCAATTTATGGAGAACCTTCATCAACCTGTTCTGTCAACATGCCAAGATATGAACCCATTACCTCTGGAATACAAAGGACGGGTGCTTCCCACTCGACCTCAGTATAAAGTGGTAGTGTATGATGTTTAGGAATGTTTTATAAGGTATTATTGCCAGTAGCCTGTGTTTAGAAGGCAATAAGACAGTTAAATAACACATTTTGTCCTGTTGCATGACCTCCAGCATCCTGAACAGAGTGGTCATAGTCAAGAAGTGTAGGTAAAAGTTGGCACAAGATGTAGAAAATTCAGTTACAGATTCTGCATTCTAACTTCTGCACTTTGTATTTAATGTCCTTTTTTGATTAACATATTAGTCTTCATTTTTATCTCCATCTTGACATTGTCTACTGTCCGTGTAAGTCTATTGGCCATTCAACATACATCAGCATGATCTTATATCAATGGAAATTCCTTTATACAGAGTAGCCAGTTTTACCGGCAGACTGAATACCATAAAGTGAACCTACAACTTGTCACATAATAGCAAAGCCTTTGTGAAAAGTCACTATCCACTCTTTCACTGTAGTGTAGTTAACTTTATCTTGCAGAATAGCTTACATTTGTTGGCCTGCTTTTAAGCAGGCTTCATCTAGAATCACAATCACCAGATTCATAAAATGATTGACGTCATGACGTGATGTTTTCCATTCCATAAGTGGTTGCTAAGATCAGAAAATTACAGATCATTAGAAAAGTAATAATGCCACCTGCAGCTCAGTTTTCTTTACAATCAGGAGGCATGAGACTGTGTGTGACTGGTTTTGTCAAATTATAGCTTCAACAGTACTGTTCCAAGGTAAGCTGGTGTTTTTGAAGTTCCACATGACAGGTTGAGTGACAACCATTACTCAAGGCTTCTAATTTAACACTTCCTGTTGGTCCGAATTTGTTGCTTTTGTATCTTTCTGTCCAGCATAATGCCTGTTGTGTGAAGCTTTCCCACAACTGTTACTTTACATGACACTGTAAGACTTGCATTTATTTTAGTAACATTTACTCCATGGCTTATATGAAAATACATTTTAGCATTATGTTTAACTTCACAGTTTCACTCAAACAAGTCTCAAATATGGCTGAATGATTCATGTATATCTTCTGCAAAATCGATAGTAATCTGAATGACATGACTTTAGTGGGAAGTGTAAGTAGACAGCAGTGGCTCACTGCAGGAGAATAGAAATTGCCTGATAAAACTGAATTCTCTGTGTGTGGGTAGTGGAGCAGTGTGAGTTGAAACTACTTCAGTTTCTCGTTTCTGTATTACCTGTTTGTTATTTGGGTGATACAATAATACAGAAATTTTTTCGTGTTGTGTGTTGAAACATTGCTCTTACATTGAATATGTGACTACAGTTCCATTTAAAGGAGATAACATTGTAAAACAATCTTATCTCTGTAAATCTAAATCATAAAAAAAATTGACTATCAAGTGTGATATAGTTATATTTGCATTACATAAATTTTCTTGTCTGCTTCACAAATCTATTTCAAGTGGAAGAGTGTTATATTGTACTTTACTGTGCGTACTGTAATCTATAACAGAACTGTAGGTATTGTTTGTTAAAAGATTCAGTACCTCACAGACCACCATTTAATATACCTTCTGATAGATGTGCATTAGATATTTAAGTGGCAATTTGAATGATTATTGAAGATGTTACCATGATTTGTGAACATCATTTTTCGTATGTCTGAAGTAACCCAGCTCTGCTTTAATGGATTGTGTGCACTTTCAGAGACTTGCCTTAAAATACATACATTATTCTCCACTTGTAATTTGTATAATATATCTCTTTATCAGTACCATTTAAATGTCTCCTTTTGATGGATTGTTCTAAACCAGGTTGAATTCTTAGTACAGTCTTCTGAAAAGTGCTTTTTACATGTCTACCCCATGTGATATCTGCTGTTAAGTGATACGGTGTTACAATATTGCTTTAATGGTTGAAACGCTGGTTTTCAAAGCAGGCAGTGCAGGAAGTTTTCACAACATTGATGGGAAAACTTGATTTAATGTATTTTCCAGAGAATACTACACACTTTCTGTCCTTGAAAATACTGTCAAAAATTTGTGTGCATGTTATAATTCAGCAGTGTAATAGGTTGTTCCTAACATGTTTAAAATTTGGTTCATCATCGTGTAGTCAAAAACTACGGCAATTTTTCTACCTCACACAATACTTAAAAACACCCAATTTCTCTGGATAAAAAAGAATACAAAGTGAAATATGAATCAATGTATTTTCAGCTTTAGTATATGCAGATGGGGTGTATTTCAAACTGCAGTGTATGGAAATGGAGTTGATTATGTATCTACTCCATGGAGCAAAGTTCTTGCCTAAGATCCATCTTAATATTATCCATGTGCATATACTTACATATGTTCCAAATGGTTAGAATGACTTGTATGAATAATTTTATTTGTACATGTGTAAGTCCAATGAAATGCACTTGAAGTCACTTGTGTATGTTATTGTTACATATTATTTTCTCCTACTTGTTCTGGCTCATCTGAGCCATCGTCAGGGAGAATCAAGTACAAGAGGAAACATGCATAAAAACACTAGTGTTTATGCTCACTAGAATGCACAGCTAATGCATGTTTCAGACATAGCAGTAATTTTTTTTGTATACAATGTAAATGATTAAAAGTTTAAGGATTAAAATATTAACAAGTCTGTGTTCAGTTACCATAATTCATGTATATATAAAGATGTAGTACAGTATATATATTTTTTTGCATCCAAACATCTACTGTATTTCTTGGCTCCTTATATGAATCCAGTCCCATTAAGTTAGAATTGTGATGTGTACCATTTATATGATCACACTGTACAGTGGTGCTATACACACATCCGATTTGGACGCTCAGTTGCTAAAGTTTAATTAAGCAGTGATCAGAAATCTGTTCCCTTATTTATTCACATGGAATTCCTGGCACCTGCATTGAAATCCAGCCATATTGCATAGCAATGCATCAACCAAGGATAACAACTTGTACTTTACATTTTCTAGGATTTAAAGAACTACACTACATGTGTTTTTGTGTGTGCATGTGCGTGTATGTGGAATATTAAGGAGCAGTCCAGCGGCCTAATGTAATATAATACAATGTTCATAGGCCTTGTGTGAAAGGCTTTTACAGATTCATAAAGTAGTAAGTAGACAATTGCTAACAAATTGGCAAAAAATGTATCTGTATACTGTGCCAGAGGGTATGTTAGGGAGCCATTAATTGCAGTCGTATTTGTGATATGAGTGTTTGGGTTCAGTTCCATAATTTCTGGTGCTCAGTTGAATTGTTGGATACATGATTTAAATTTTTGGGCTGATGGAATTCAACAATCATTTTTGCTCGCATATCTTTCAAACCAGTATTAATATTTTTGTGTGAGTCAGCAGTGTCATATTCAAATTATTTTAGTTAAAAGCATAGTCTAATTATTTGGGTAAAATTTTCTTTAAGTTTCTAAACTTTTCTGCATTTTTATAAGAGTAATATTTTAATGTAAAGTAAGCATTATTTACTTTATGTTAGTGTCAGAATTGCCATGTTTTGCAAACCCATGCTTCTAGTGTTGTAAAACTTCAGTGCTGTTGATGCAGTAGCTGATACTGAACAGACAAACGTATTTCCATTTTTCATATTCTCAGTCACCAAATGCTATACATTTGTGAAGATACACTGGTCTAAGGGAAGGGTGATAAGAAGGAAATGTGGAAATCGTAGTGTACTGTGAGATTTTCACCACGTTGAGTATGAAGAACAGTCTCTTTTTGGGAGGTGACACCATGCAGTTTGATAGAAAGTTTACCAACGTTTTGGCGAATCCTGCTTACTCCTTCCTCTGGATAGAAAAGTCAGACGCACATGAAAGATTAGTACATATATAGTGATTGTGAGGATTGGGACAAAATTTCTGAGTGAGGGGAAGTAGGATGAGCAGTGCTCTGCTCGCTATCCCTATATCTGTAACAGTTTACCATGTGCAGCTTATTCTTCTACCCTAAAGATGGAGGCAGCAGGGAACTTCCTGCCGAACCATAAAGCATCACATCCCAGAAGACAGTAATCTTATTAGTGCATTGTTCTAAGTGAATAACAAACAAAAACATTAATGAAGCATTTCTTTTGCGTGTGACTTTTTTTTTCTCATCGTAAAAGTGAGTAAAAATATTTAACATCTTTGGAAAAAATGTCATAAATGAGAATTTATGTGTATGGAATTTTCCTTATGAAATATTTGAAAGTTACTTGCCCCATTCACTGGGTTTGATAAAAATTACTCATACAAGTTTCCTTGGGCTTCATGTGCCTTGGACAAGTAGCAGTTGCCACTTTATGTATATGTAACATCTGTGTTTGATATGATGCCAAGGGTCACCAGAATATTTTAATCAGTTACAGAATAATATAAAATGAACTACTGTGTGGTACTGTTCTCATAAAAATAGTGAATGGGCTAATGGATAAGCACCAAGACTAATAACAAGATGGTCCTCTAATTTAGTGTGCTTGATGTTTGCATTTCAGTTTCACCAGCAATGTGTTTGGTAACAAATGTGTTCTCAAATATTGGCATACATCTCTGGCATTAGTATGAACAGTTGTGCAGTTTGCTACTTCATATTCTGACTATCCAAGTCTGTTTTATCGTTGAAGGCCTATTCATTGCCTGGAAGACCAATTGAAGTATTTGTTGCATACTAATATAAACTTTATTGAACCAGAATCAAAATATATCGACTGCAGTTTGTACCGTTTGAATATTTCCATTGCCCTTCAACTTTGTTTAGTATTGATTGTATATTACTGTACTTTGTGCAATCAGGACTTCAGGAGTTGGTAATAGCTCTCTAATTGTAGGGGATATAAATCATTGAAGTGTGCTGTGTGACAGATTCTAGTCAAATGTGTTTGTTCACTTTCACTTAAGATTTGCATATGAAAGTTTACACATTTTGTGATAAAATATTTCTATATACCAGTACTTCATCTGCTGTTGCTCCTGTTCCATGTCTATAAGCGTCTGTATTGATACTGTATATGGTGTAACTTGGGTCAGTTGCCAAGATTGTTACCGTAATGGTGCTGCTAACATGAAGGTGCAGATTCCACACTGAAGCGTGAGAGTGCCAAGTACAAGAAAGAAACAAAACAGAAGCAGAATATGGGCATGTTTAGAAATAAGTAAATACACAGATAGTCCAAGGTGTAAACCAGTATTAATTTTCTTTGTCCATGTGTAAATTGGAAGGGTTAAAGGTACAGTGTGACTCATCCTGTTTTGTAAGTATCGTTATGATGTGAATTTTTGTGTTCGTTTTAATAGGTACTTTTTATTATTTTTGTTTGATTTCAGCAATGTTAATTTGTAATCTATTGCTTATCATTGCAGGCCAGTTTGTTCATCTTGTTAAAGTGATATGACATGATTGGAAATGTTCAGTTATAAACAGGCTGAGTAAAAATTAATTACAAATACCCAGCTCTTGGCACTCCTGATCATTGTATGCTGTGTATCACATTTCTCTGTGTGATATTTATCAGTGAATAAGACTGCAAATTTCTGCCTTCTCTCTTTTTATATGTATTAACTTCCAGATATATATATATATCTATATACATTTGTACATACATATGTAAGCATGAGTCTGTCTTTCCATTTTCAAGACTTACTGTTTCCTTCTTATGAATGCATGCATATAGAGGGGACAAGGGAGTGTTGATATATATACTGCACAGAACTTAATTCTCTTCACAACATAAGGACTTGAGAAATAAAGTTGACTCATAGTATTCCATTAAATTGCTTTCACCACACACACATTTCCTTCCAAACATATTTATCTTTGTAAGATTTGAGGTTTGCATAGCAGCGTTGATGAGGAGTCAAGTCTTTGGGGATGTTACACTGTGTTGATTGGTAGTCTTGGACTGCTTGACTCTGAAGATGAGGGCACTAATAATCCTTCCAGACGTTGGTAACTGTTTACCAATGAACATGGTGTAACATCCCAGCAGACTCGAACCGTCATCTTTGGCGTTAGTGTAACCTTGGGTATCTGTATATAAGATTATGTCTTTTTATCCTTTATGAACTTTAGAACCTCTATGTACAATTGTATATATTCCAAACAGTGTTAGTTTCCATGAAAATTATTACTGCAGTTAGAACAGTACAAAATGTTAATTGAATACATTTTGGAACAACAGTCTTGCTTCAACCTTATGGCAAAGTCCAGATTGAAAGATTTCCTTGCAACTCAAAGCTCCCCTCTGTGCCTTCCATATGCATGCCTGTATTTCATAATAATCTGCCATTTAAAATGGATGGAGTTTCCTGAAAATTGTTTAATGCATAAAACATACTCATAAATAACTTTTTTCCTAAATAAAAATCCTTTTTCCATATCTAAGAATGAATATTTCCTGTGATTTACACATATAACATAATGTAGTTAGGTTCCCATCTTTTGAGCTTTGGGCCTAATGTAACACACTGTACATGATGACGGTATAGAATTGTGTCTTCAGTATGATGTTTTGAAAGCCTTATGTATGTGTAATTTTTTAACTTGGCCTTGAATGACAAAAGCTTACAAAAACCATACCTTTTCTCCATGTAACGAGTGGTATGCACCAACACTATAAATTAGAATTTTAAATCCAAAAGCAACACTTGAGAAATGTAATAAAATGGTTCATCCTTGTATTATGCACCTGTAATTCCAAAACAGTCATGAGCATATTCTCCTTCCCATCACTCATTTTCCAGTTTATTGTGATAATTTTGTGCCATCTGCATCTGTTAATGCTTAATATTTCTATACATCACTTATAAGTGTGTGTGTTATCTTACTAGGGCAAATGTATAAACTTTGTAAGTATATTGTATCTTAAAATATAATCCAAAATCCATTATTCACTACAGTTTTCTATAACAGTTTTTATATAAATATTTTAAATTGCAAAAGTGTTTTATTTTGCGAATATCCTTGAGTATAGTCTTAAACTCTGTGCACTTGAATTGTTATATACATATATATGAATATTGTTACTGCAGTAATAAATGCTTATAAAATAAATGAATATAAAACTTATTCATAGTTACAAATTTACTCTTATATCCATATAATGATTGGTTTACTACTTAGAGGAAGTTCAGAATTTTAGGATGTTCCATTAAAGTGTATGTAATTGAAGTCTCTCTGTGGGTGACCAGCCATGTGAAGGTGGTGTTACTGTCCAGCGTATTGGAGGTCATCTTAGTCTCCATCCTTGGGCGCTAGTGTGACGAGTGATGCAGCTGCACATTGCATTCGTACCCACAGTATCCTTTCAGACCCATCACAGCACAGAATGCTGTGCGAGTACTGGGCAAAGTCAGTTGTCCAGTCATCACAGTCCACAGTCCATGCTGCATAACTGGGCACTCCTGGGTTCATTCATGCGCAAGTTTCTAATGGCCTTACCTTGATGAAGCATGTTGGTGGCCTGATACCATTACAGACACAGTCTCCGAAATACTAGATGGGTACAAACTCCCTCTTCACCAGCTGATTGCCAGATAAGACTTCATTCACCATAAGCTTTAAATCATATGCACTGTAAATAATGTTGCAGTATTGGCTATGCCATAATTACAGTACTTCAAGCAGGATCTACTCTGAGTACCTGTCTTTTAATTCTTCATGAATGGTAATAACTCTTCTTTTTAGTAATATGATTAAGATGAAAGGATTTAAGTAATATTTTATGTTGTACAAACTTTCACTTTTAAAGAGGCTACAGACCTGTCATAAGACAGACTACAGAATGAATGAAACTTCCAGAATTTTAAGTATTGCAGGATATTGTGTAGCTGTGCAAGATGAGGCAATGTGCAAGACTTTGTGTCACACCTGGGTTGTGTGAATGAATGAGTGAATCACACCTTGGTTCTCTGTCAGGCATGAGCTGAGGCTGAACAGCATCAAGTGTATAATACACAGATGGCAGCACTCAGATATATGAAATTAACATTTGTTTCCTGTAATAATAAAAAAAAACTTATTAAGATGACAAAAAAAAAGAGAAAAAGTCAGGATTGTTAATAAATATTTTCATCGTACTGTGTGTAGGTTAAGTGGTTAAAATATTTTGTAAGTCATAATAAATCACAGTAATGCTAAAGAGTGTATCAACCATAGTGGTCAACCTAATGCCCACAGGGATGGTGCATTGTTTGTTGAGACAGTGGATCTCAAAGCAAGATTTGTTGAGACAGAATCAAAAGGAAAAAAAAAAGCTGGCACAAATTACAACAGGCAAATTAAAAGCTTCAGGAAGCAGCTTGTTGACATGACCAGCATACCACAGAAGTGAGGAAATGGCGCCATTCTTAGTGAGCAAATTAAGTCTCGAAAAGGCAACTTCAGGTCATTCACAACACGCAGCTCAGGTAAGTGGATGGCATGTAGGAGGTTGAACCTTTGCAAATCACAGGATTTACCATTTGAGCCAACTTGTGCAGTACCTCGGTGTAGATGGATGATATTAAAATGGGCATTAGAAATGGGATAAGTGGTCAGCTCTTGTGAACATGGTAATGGACCTTTGGGTTCCATAAAGTGCAGGGAGTTTCTTAACTAGCTGAGGAACTGTTAGCTTCACAAGGACTCTGATGCATGTAGTTAGTTATTAGAAATGCATTCAGGGTTTTGGTGGGGAAGGCTGAAGAAAAGAGACAACTTGGAGGAGATGGGAGCATAATTTTAAAGTGAATCTTAAATGAATAAGATAGGACATATTCTGGATTCATCTGGCTCAGTATAGGGACAAGTGGCAGGCACCTGTGACATGATAATGAAGAGAATTTCTTGACTGGCTGAGGAACTCTTTAAAAGTTCTCAAGGACTGTTCCATGGAGTTAATGAGGTATGAGAAAATGTTCATATATATGTCCTTACCTTTGACCAGGGCCTTGAACAGTAAGAACATGATTATTAGTAAAATTTTTCTTCAAGTTTTACTCCTGTATAGGGTAGATTAACAGTCAGTAGATCTGTAGCCTTTATTACTGAAGTGAATATTAACTGGAGTATCACAAAAGACATCATACATGAATTTACTAAGTACAAGTTATTTTTTTAATTTGATTTCTTAAATGCAGCTTCCTGCTTGATACAAAAAGTTCTATGCTATTCAAGTTTGAGGTAAATATCTCTCCTACTTTTAAATAAAAAGTTTAATTTGCATATTTCCTTAAGTTCCCTGTGCAGTGGTACCACTTTGGCCTTTACAAACCTCACTTTTATGTGTGAAGAGTACCAGAGTAACCATTGTCAACATAACATGTATTATACTGTCACACTTGTAATATAAACTCAGGTTATTAATGTGTGGTGTGCAGAGAGTACCTCCAGTCATGTCCCTGAGCATAGGAAAATATAATGCCGGCTTGCGTAAGGGACTCGGCTCACACACACTTCCTCTATCAGCTGATGGACAGTGCATATGAGAAAGGTACTATGTTGAATAGTGTTGCAATACTTTTGCAAAGTACACATCATTGAAGAAAATGTTACTCAAAGTTTTGTAAAAGAAATCCTTTGTCAACAGTGTCATGTAAAAGAACATATACAGACTACAGGAGAAATTGCAAACAGATTCAGTGCTGGACAAATAGAAAATATTAAAATGTTATGTTTTAACTGAATTAAAATTTGATGCTATTGGAGCTGCAATGGAAATGAACCCAAATAATGTTTGAGCCAGTTGGCAGTTCAAAATGGGCAGTCAAAAACATCAGCTTCCAGGGCAAAAAACTTTCAAAATTGTGCCCATATAAAATTAGAATCATACAACAACTCTTTCCTCTAGACTGCGAAGCAAGAAGCTGATATTGTAGGTAGCTCAGTAATCAGTATCCATTGGATTTCTTGATCCATAACTCATGTTTTTCTCAGATGATTAATGGTTTATATTAAATTCAAATGTAGAGAGCCAGAATAACAGATATTGGTGTTCCAAAATACCCCATGTGGTTTATGAGGTTACTTTGCATGGCCTTAAAGTGTGTGTGGGTACAAAATCATAGGGCCCATGTTTTCCAAAGGAACAAGGTACATTTAATGTCGGGGGGGGGGGGGGGGGAACAGATTCTAATTTTCCAGTAGAAAAGGCTTCCTAGACAGGTAAAGCTCACATGACAGTTCCATGCTCAGGGACATTATTATTGTTACAGTGTAAATGTGAACCTTTAATGTGAATGCCATAAAATATTGAGCACTTTTGCTGTCATATGCTCTATACTTAGGAAATATATTTTATTTCACATTACATTCTTCAATACAACCCTTTGGTGCTGAAAATTATATGTATGTCATTTGCAGGGGGCATTTAAATTCTGGTCTTCTGCCCATCACTATGAGCATTTAATCCTGATGCCAAAGGGTTAAGGATTTAAAAAGTACCATATGTTCCTGACTATGAGTTTTTTCTTTTATTTATTCATTTTTTTTAGAAATCTTGTAATCATGTTTTTCTTTTACACTTTTTATTTATGAACGTGCCGTTCAAAATCTCTGGGAAAATAGACATCTGCAAATTGTATATCTTGAAAATTCTTGAAGATAAAGACAATAATGGGAAGCATAAGAATCTCCAAAATGTCAGCAGTACATCTTAACATCGTCCAGAAACAGGAACTACATTAGGATGTTTATATTGTTATTACCTCTGTCTGATGTAGGCAGTTTATTCAGATAATTGTTGTTGTCTGACTGTACACATTTGCCTAATTACTTTCATGTTCTTCTTTAATGCTTTCTGTGGTTTGACACATTTTAAAGTGTAAGATAACTGTACCACCTCTGAAAACTTCCACATTCGCATGACAGGATAGTAACTGTGTTAACCTAAACAAAACAGCAGATAGCTTTTAGGTTTTCCTGCACAGTTTGTGTTATTGACTTGCATGAGCTAATCTTATGTTCAGCTGCTTTGCCATACATAACGTTCATGTTGACTGTGTTTCAGCACAAAAGTCTTTACAGTCTGGGTTATGTTCATAAAGCTTTAAACTGATATTATTTTGAACACTGTTCACTACCTAAGGTACATTAACACAAATAACATTTTCAGGAATATGTGCTACTCTCACCTTCACATGACTGGTTGTATGGTGACAGCATTTATAATTTTTGGTTAAAGATTAGTGACAGTGATAGGAACAAACCTGGGAAGTTACTTTTTTTTATGTTTGTCTCACCGTGCATTTCACAATTCGATGTTTAGAAAACCAACAATATGCACTTCACTTTCACTTTAAAATCTTTTAATGTCCCCTACATATGTTTCGGTTTACGTAAACCATCTTCAGGGGGTCGAAACTACATTACATCACATCCTTAGATAATAAATATTTAAACATTGTGCAATGTTTTATAGTCACTGTATAAAAACGTATCAAATGTATAAAATTCTTAAAATTCTTTGAATTTAGTGTCGGAAATAATAAATGAACTAGAAGGTCGCTGTGTGCTCCACACCTCTGGTATTGTTACTTCTTAGTTTTGTATACTGAGTTAGAAATATTTGGTAAATATGTCCTGTAAGAAATGTGTAATTATTAGCAAACATGTATTCTAAAAATGAAGTTTAATATAATTTTGTGAATTCTCGCGTTTAACTCGAATGACATACCTGTGTTATTGCTATATAAAGACCCACCCTAAAGATACCTAACAGTACACAACGCAGCACGTAAGAAACACACCAGAATAACACAGGTATGTCATTCGAGTTAAACACGTTAATTCACAAAATTATATTAAACTTCAGTTTTAGAATACACGTTTGCTAATAATTACACATTTCTTACAGGACATATTTACCAAATATTTCTAACTCAGTATACAAAACTAAGAAGTAACAATACCAGAGGTGTGGAGCACACAGCGATCTTCTAGTTCATTTATTATTTTCGACACTAAATTCAAAGAATTTTATACATTTTATACGTTTTTATACAGTGACTATAAAACATTGCACAATGTTTAAATATTTATTATCTAAGGATGTGATGTAATGTAGTTTCGACCCCCTGAAAATGGTTTACGTAAACCGAAACATATGTAGGGGACATTAAAAGATTTTAAAGTGAAAGTGAAGTGCATATTGTTGGTTTTCTAAACATCGAACTGGGAAGTTACTGTTATTCTAAACATCACAGGTTTGGTCACAATAATTGCCACGTATCTTTATATATATATATATATATATTTAACTTATAAATTTGTGACAGTGGTTGGGCCAGAATTCAGAACCCTTTTAATATTAGACTGATGCATTAATCACTGGAGGATTGACCTGCTACTATAGAGGTTCTTAGTTTGATTTCAGTCTTCATCTTTACTGTTAAATAGGAAATATGTGGAACCAACAATGAAAACACTGTATATATATCACATATATCTTACACCACGGACAATGCCCAAAATAATATTGGTGTCACAAAACCTTATTGAATCATTTATAAAAGCCAATATTATTCCTGCAATCTCCAGCACACAGTTAATTCTGTCTGTCATGTTTGGAGTCTGGTATAAAACCGTATTCTATAGGAATCACTGACGATAGTATGGAGCTCTGCTGGACATAGTGTATGTACTCATTGGGATAGCAGGCTGCTGACTCTTTGAGGTTCCACTATACACATCTTTTTCAAAGTCCACATCATAGTAAATTCCACTCTGATTCTGTAAAAAATTAAACACTGTTAAATTTTGCACAGTGGTATACAGAATGGCAGCACAAAATCATCTCTTATTTATCTATTTGTTCTCTGATTATCTTAATATGTTAATAACTTTCTGTCATAAAAACGTCAAATTACTTCTCCATCCTTTCCCGTTGACCATGTACTTTAAGTTCTAAACTAAATCGATCTCAGTTCAAGTCAAATTCTTTTTAGGCCCTATTATTATAGTATCATTTGTTATGAAATTCTCTTTGGATTTAACTCTTTGAGTATCTTACCTTCACTCATGTTTGTTTGTCATGATAGCCTGTGAAACCTGCTGTATTCATTTTAAGTGTATTATTTTGTAATCTCTTTTTTTGAAGCTGTATACAATGTTTTGATATTTAAGGATTTGTTTCTCATTATTAAATTTTAAATTTTATTAATATATGCATCATAATGGAGCCTGTTGTGGTTAAAATCAGTGTTGATTTTTGTCAGTATAAACAAGCCCCTGTGTAGCTGTTCCAAATGATAAGCTTCATTTCTTTGGCTGTATCTTTCATTCTGTTCGTGCAGGACTTGCTTCTGCACAGACAATATGATTGGGGTGAAATGCATATTACTCTCTGTACCTGCTCTTGTTCATTTATTTCATAATTTCTTTCTGACACAGTGTGATTTATTTGTAGTTTGTGACTAACTAAGACTATATAGTGTCACGATTGGATGATAGTAAATAATGAACAGGAAAGGATGTGGAAGGAAGCAGTTGTTACTTGTCTGATGGGATTGAACAAAACCACAAAAACTGTGTCATAGTAGTTGGTGTCCCAGCTGAGATTTGAACTGGGCACTTCCCAAATTCAAGTCAGAAATGTTACCACATGGACCAAGTCGCTCGTCATTAACATCATGATCCTTCATTGCAGACATGAAAGGAAACATCACATAAGACATCTGTGCCATTCAGGAAACCAGTTCCTTGTCATCTGTTAGGGATTTTCACTAAGGGTTTTATTCATGTCTATGTAGCACTGATTAGAGAACTTACTGCAACAGAAGATCTGCTTTTAGGTCGTGGTACATGGAAATTCCTTCCCAGCAGATCTGCCCTGTCTTCTTCCTCACTACTTGTGGACTCTACAGTTCGATCTGGGGTTCTCATTCCATGTGAACTTAGAGCCCCAAATACACTGAGTGCTGTGCCTCCATGGACACTCATAGCTCCAGTGTGGCTCAAGTTGGTAAGTCCCAAACGAGGAAGTGGCACTGGTGGTGCTCCATGTGGTAGAGTTCCAGTCATCGTAAGACTTGGGTAACCAAACATGGCTGATGAGGGTCTAGTAGGCCCTGGTACAGGCTCAGGCTGCTGACAAAAGAGATTAAAAGTAATTTAATTTGAGAGACTCAGTTTGCTGTGTGTATCATGAGTTCGTTAACTACCCTGTCTTTTATACATCTTCCGTAAAGTGTCAATGTACTGCAGGCCCAGCAGCTGAATATTGACTCTGTAATGGATTTCAAGCATGCACGCTTGCATGGTGCAGTTCATGGTCAATAAATGGTAATGCTGTATTCTAACATCATACACACACATCCTGCTACCACAGCTTACTGCCTAGTACACTACTACTACTACTACTACTATCCCTATTGGTACCATGAGTGCAGGCATTTTCAGTGGGTCTATTTTCCAGTGAAGTCTGCACTATTTTTATTTGTGCTTGATCTAATTTTATAAACAAAGAAATATTTTGTATGGTTATGGTGCCATATGCATGTGTGTACCTCCCCCCCCCCCCCCCCCCCCCCCCCAATAACTTTCAAATTAACTGACTGACTGGCTGAAACTTGGTATGAAGATCATGCCATTCAAAATCACCCCTTTCATGCTTTTAATTCCTTCCCATCACTAACACTAGTACAGCGAACCTACAGACTTTAAGAGATGGTAGCACTGTTAATACTTCATGTAGATTCCTGGTATTGAGTGCAATGATAAATATGCCTAATCAAAATGTATGCTTCTTTCATTAAGCAGTATTAGTAAAATGTAAACTGTTGAATAAATCTAAACAAAAATTAAAAACAAGATTACTGTCTTCTGGCATATGCCACATAGTAAGGCAGACAGGTACCATTGTTCCAGAAGAACCTCTTTCCTCCATTTTGGAATGAAAAATTCTACCATACCTATCCATCAAACTGCACAGAATCACATCCCAGAAGACACATCTACCCTATTTCTTTAAGACACATTTTAATATTAGTTCCTGGATCTTCCAAGCAGTCTCATGCCTTTGGATTTCTCCATCAAACCCTGATTTTTCTTCTTCCCAATTCATGGCACATGCCTGCCTGTCTTGTCACCATTGACTTGATCACCATGCCTGGAGGGACTGAGAAAAATCTCAGGCTAGTCTGTGTTCCAGCCAAGATTGGAACCAGACACTGCCTGAATAAAAGTCGGGAATGTCATCATTTCAGCCAGTTTACTTAGTGAAGACCTTTTTAATGTTATCTCCCAATATCCTTCTTGGTCAACCAAGTGTCTGTAAATATGTCCACACAAAAATTTGTATGTATTTCTTTTCTCCCCCATGTAAGCCTTACATCTGTTCCATCATCAACTACCTTGATTTTACAGCCATTTTATCACTTAAATAGAAGTTTAGTACATACAGTAATAATTAAGCAGACTTCAGAAGGTGGATTAAGATAGCCCAAAAAGAGACAGAAATGTCCAGAACTTGAATATGGTTTGCACAGCTTGTGACAGGGATAGTGACAAATCTTTTGTACATGAAGCAACAGGTGCAGTCTGCTTGTTAGACAATAATGCACTTACAGGGTTAAATATAATTTGGGGGGGGGGGGGTTGCTGTCATGATTGTGATACTCACAGCATAATGGTTGGCTTGCACCATTACGTCTGCAATTTGAGCCCAACGTAGTCTGTCTTCTAGAGAAACTTGGTAAGGTGGTGACCCAACTGCTGGAGTCTTCACTGTACTGCTACCAGTGGCCATGTAACCAAACACAGGTGATCCCATTCCTGCTGCAGTCTTTTGTTCCCTGCTCCATCGACGGCTATTGACAGATTTAATTACTTATGTATGAATGACATTACTGTAACATCTACATGTCTAATTAAGCTAAATGTGTTGGGCACAGTCATGGTTGTGTTATTCTGTGTTTGACACAATATGGTTTCACCTTTCTGTGGCTAGAAGTAGGCCTGTGGAGACAGGTCATGGGGAAAACTGTCACTACCAACAACTGAGGCTACTTTCTTTTTAAATGTGTTTAAAGTATGTTTTAAATTGGTTTTTCATATTTGGTCAGTTACATACAGTTAATGCAGCTGATAGGACCAAGTAACCATTCGACCATGAAATCAGTCCATTCTTTCATTAAATTCTTTGTTTTAGAAATATGATTATACTAGCAGAAGTACCCAGTTTTCATCCAGGATATGGTTGCTTGCCTTGCCAGTATGACACTACATAATCAGACAAACAAACAGTTCCTGAACTGTGGCAATGGGACTGAATTAAAGTTGATTTGTGTAATGTAGGAAATAAACATTAGGTTATAATACAAAGATGAAAAGAAAGTAAATTATCTTCCTGTATATGGGTTGAAAAGAAATATGTGCACAAGTTCAATTCATGAAAAGGCAAGTCAAAAATGTTACACAACTTATGTCCTGAGACACTTAGTTTTGGAGATCCACCTCACTATTAAGTAGCACAAGTTATCTTATTATTATTATTATTATTATTATTATTATTATTATTATTATTATTATTAAGCTCTACAACCCTGGATGGGTTTTGGCTTGCTCAAGTATTCCTTGCCAATATTTTCTATCAAAAACACTCTTTTCCCAATTCAATACACCCACAATTTACAGATCTCCACGTACACTGTCCCACCATCTCTCTTTAGGTGTTCCTTTTGGCCTGTTTAATAATGTTGGCATCCAGTTGGTTATCTTCCTAGTATTCAATGTTCTTCCATTCTTTGTATATGCCCGAACCATCCAAGTATCTTTGCTTTTATTTGTTGTACAATATTTTGCTTTCTAATTATCCTATCTAATTCTTCTTTATTTCGTATTCTCCATGATGCATCCGGGCTTTTAACTGGGCCATAGATTTTCGTAGCACAAGTTATCAGGTGATCAAACTCAGCACCTCGTGGTTACAGTCGGTGTTAGAAGCGGCCTCTATCCATAGGATGTTGAGTGGGTTGCAGAACCAGTTTGGATGCTTTGGAGGAGAGAAAAATCTCTTGCATGTGCCAGGAATTGAACTAAAATTCATTGGTCTTCTAACCTGTAGCCTAGTCACTATGTCAACTACATTATTCCAGCTCCCAAGCAGGAAATGGAAAAAACAGAAAAGTTTAATTTATAAATACTGGAAGGGTAATCAAAAGAACCATCCTCTCTGTCTAACTAATTAGTTGGACTGAAAATGTCTTTTTAAATTGTGTGTGACAGCAGTAAACTGGTATTGTCCAGAAAACAAATGACATAAACATAATTGTCATTGTAATGAATCTGTCACACAGAAATGTATCCGTGGAAACACTGAACCCATTGACAAACTGAGGCCATTTTTAAAACTCCCCTGTGAAGACATATTACCATTCACTCCTGTAATTTGTCTTTAACTGAAAAAAATGGACACTTTAGACCAGTCATTTATATGGACAGGGACAATTTCATTAATTGATGCCAGAAAGACTGTGTGATAAATCATCTGAAGATCTGTCCTGTGCTCTCACATGATACATTGTTACAGTCACTGTTAAATTTGTTATTTATTTTCTTAACAGTGCAAAATTTGCTGCTACTTAGAAAGCTGTGCTTAATCATTATTCATTTAGTTTCACATGAAATTTAACAGATAAGACAGTTTCTTCTGTTACTCTTCCACTAATTACTATGTTTATAAATGGAATGTGCATTAACTAGTGTGACAGACTGTACTGACTTACTTGAACTGCACATTTATTGTACTGTGAATACTGATTGGCTGTACAACTTCTTTACGACATGTGAGTAAGTCAGAAAATTTGTGTTGACTCACCTCCACATACACAGACATACTAGTGTCAATACAATAATGACCACTGCTGCTACAGATGCACCCACTGCTACTCCAAGAACTTCACCATCCACTTCACACTGTGAGCCATAGAAGTTACTTGAACAGCTGTAGACAGAACACAGTATATTGATACATTGTGGACCCCGTGTTAGAAAGAGACCCCTTGTCATATCCAGTGGTCTGAGCTAATGACAGTTTTGTTAAATAAACCACAAAATAAAATGTTTAGATAGTGAGTGCTATTCGTCCTTTCTGCTGACAATATAAAATTATATATTTATCATGACGTATAGGCATTACTTTGCAAGACATGTAGGTGATACAATGCAGAAAAATACTTTGATTATAATACTAAAGAAAAATATTAATACTTTTAATCTTATGCTTATCCCTTTACAAGTAAAAATTGCTTTCTGTGTATATTGCACAGGTATCTGCTACTCTAAGACTGCTGCAAAACATTACAGGTTGACCTAGAAATGAGCAGTTAAAAATAAATAAAAGGATTTTCAAACGTACTGTGCAGTATTGTATATAAATAGGGATATTGTTAGGAGAAAGCATCTGTATAAGATATTAGGGCAATAAGAAAGCAAGCTGGGACTTGCAAACAGCTGAAATTTTTAACACTGTGTACATGCTTTTTCCACCTACAGCTACTCAAAAGGGAGACATGAAATTCTGTGGTGTGACTGGAAATCTGATGAAGACACAGTTCTTTTATGAAATGAATTATTCCTCTTAATTCTGTAGAAAATATTGTCAGTCACCTGTATATTGAATGTTTATGCCATAATTTAATTCAACTTACAGAAGTGTAGAAATTTGTATTAAATCTGAGTGTCCATCCATAAAACAAAAATCTTCACTGCTTCATTACAAAAAATTTGAAGAAAAATTCCACTGACTCAAGATTTGCATCTTGTGGAACATTATGTCATGCTATATGGTAGACAGTTACAAACATTTTGAAGGATCATAGTGCCGCCTTCACCTTCAGGGTCAAGCAGTGCCTTGGACAGCTTGACCCTGAAGATGAACGCGCTATGATTCTTTAAAACGTCAATAAATATTTACCAATAAATATTTACCAATCAACATGGCATAACATCCCAGAAACATGGATATTCAGCAACACTGCTGTAAGAACCTCAAATCTCCAATGCACAAGAACAATGATCAGTCATGTATATTCATTTCTCCTATGACAAAATCCATCCTGGTACAAATTGTGTGTGTGTGTGTGTAAATGCGTCTTTATGTATGTGTGAGGGTGCGTGTGTAGATCCAAGTTCGCTCTGATGAATGTTCTGTCCTGCCTTATGCATGTCACATGAATGTATCAGTTTACAAAAGAAGAATATATATGGTCATATAAACATTAGCTGTAAATGCTAGAAGTCATATTGTGGTGTGGATCAGTTCATTCAATTTTTTCTTTTTTCTTCCTATGGCTCGACAGTCCTGTATGGGCCTGGGCCTCCTCGTTTCGTCGAGGTTTCATGATCACACACATTTGAGACACACCACAGTCGGTAAGACTCCTCTGGACAAGGGACCAGCTCGTCGCAGAGACCTCTACCTGACAACACACAACACTCACAAGAGACAGACATCCATGCCCCCGGTGGGATTCGAACCCACGATCCTAGTTAGCGAGCGGCCGAAGACCCACGCCTTAGACCGCACGGCCACTGGGATCGGCATAGTTCATTCAATAATATCGAGAAAATATAATATGAATAGTATTTCATTCATAGTATATGTACTGAAGCTTGCAATGCTGACCTATAACTTTGCTGTAAAAGTGTAAGTGGTGCATTCAGGAGATAGCATATCTTACAACCACTGTGCTACTTTCTATGGAAAAACAAGTTGAACAGTCTTACTAGCACACTGGCTGCCCTGCTTCGTAACGGCACTCTCCACGACTACTGCAGTGCTCGGGGGAGCAGGTTTCACATTGACGACCACTGCGATGAGGATTCCCAATCCAAGGGTCCCGGTAGCCCTCAGGACAAGAACAGCGAAATGAACCAAACACATTACTACAGTGGGCCTGATGGTGACAGTCATGAAGTTCTCGACTGGTACACTCATCCACATCTGCAAGAGGTCACGAACCAATAAATGCATTGAAGAAACACAGCTCTGTGATATATAGTTAGGTAGCCCTCAGAGTGTTAGAAGAATTCCTGCATTAGGTGTGGAGGAAGGATTTTTTGCAGTCATTCCTGCCTCCCAAGGAAACACTGACAATATCCTGACCCTAATTTCATTATGAACCTCATAAGTTTCATAATGAAATCAGGAGAAGAATAAAGTCCCATATAAATGGTGGTATCTAACTCACTTCACTGAACAGCAACAGTCCTTGAGAAAGTGATATTTGCTCAGCTGGTTAGCTTAAGGGTTCCACAGAACTAGACAGTAGGGTAGATTATTTATGTTTCTGTTCTCATAGTTTTTCTCCATTTCTTGCTGATCTTCACAAAAAATTGTGTTTCATTATTACAGAATCATTATACAAACACTTAAGTATTGGTATCACGTATGAACTAACACTGTGCATTACCTTGCAGCTGTGATATGGAACCAGGTGGACTATCAACCCACAGTGCACTGTGGCCCACATTATTGTTCCTTCTGTGGATGACTCCTAGCAGGTGGCGCTGTATGTCATGTCGCACAGCTGGTCTGAGAGTCTCCACACTCTCCTCCAACTGTAGAGTCAGGTTAACGTACACTGCTCCCCGTTTGGAACCACCGGGCTCTGCACCTCCTGGCACAGTATACAGGCCATTGACACGCACACCCATGAAGTCATCGGAAAATGGTGTCATCAGCATTGCAGAATCAATCTAGCAATGAAACATAGAAAGATAAGTTCGTCAGATTTAAGCTTTTCATGACAGTGACTGTGAAGATTACTGTCTTCTGGGATGTACTGCCATGTAGTCTGGTAGTAAGTACCAACACGTCAGAGCAGCCTACTGACTCTGCCTTCAAGACAGAAAACATAGAGACATCAGATTTCTCTGAAATGTTAGTACCTAGCTACCAGACTGCACAGTGTCACATCATAAAAGACAGTAATCTTCAAAAACGTGCTTTTTTTTACATGAAGCAGTGTAATGTTTTAGAAGTTAGGCAGGAGTGGTTATATTTTCCTTAGGTTATTTTGATGGTTTTTTGAATAAGATTATCCCTTGCACCCATTTCATTGTTTGACTTTCCATTGTCTACATTCTGTGAAAAGTGACTTAAAATTCTACACAACATGGTACATTATTATGAACAGTCTTATATTTCTACTTTAAAGTGACACCATCCAATGTTTACACTGGTGTCCTGTGTCAACAAAAGTAACAAATTTTTTAAATTATATTAGGGCCCAACACATTAACACTCCCCCATTTTCTGAGCAGGTGCTGTTATCAAACCCATGGAAATGTCACCTACTGCTATTGTTTTTAAGTATAAGTAAGTGGCATGCGTAAGACTTGAATTTACATGTAAGCATTATTGAGCCTGAAGTTCCATTTTCTAAACATAATACATGTGATGAAAATTGGGTACTGTCATTAAGTTAATTCTTTAAACCTACTCTATTTGATGACAATTAGGTACCTCCATTATGTTAGTTCTTTAAACCTACTGTATATGATGACAAATATATACTTCCATTATGTTAGTTCTTTAAACCTACTGCATTTGATGACAAATATATACTTCCATTATGTTAGTTCCTTAAACCTACTGTATATGGTGACAATTAGGTACTGCCATTATGTTAGTTCTTTAAACCTACTGTATATGGTGACAATTAGGTACTGCCAATATGTTAGTTCTTTAAACCTACTGTATATGATGACAGTTGGGTACTGTCATTATGTTACTTCTTTAAATCTACTGTATATGGTGACAATTAGGTACTGCCATTATGTTAGTTCTTTAAACCTACTGTATATGGTGACAATTAGGTACTGCCATTATGTTAGTTCTTTAAACCTACTGTATATGGTGACAATTAGGTACTGCCATTATGTTAGTTCTTTAAACCTACTGTATACAATGACAGTTGGGTACTGTCATCATGTTAGTTCTTCTGTACACCAACTGCACCGTTTTAAACTTAATCAGGTACAGAGTAATTATGCAGTGGAACCCTTGTGCATTTCAAAATAAAACCAATTTGGATACGAATTTGAACTTTCAAAGGTCCCATCATAACGCAGTTACATGTATAACTTAAATTAAAAATCAGCTTTGTTAATGTATCTCTTATCACAGAATTCTCTTCAAAAAACTTAGTCAGTCAGGTAACTATAATGTTTAATGCAGAATAATCATATTCAATTGTTATACTTCTCTAAAAAAAATATAAAATATATCAGAAAATTATTTCTATTTACACTAATAAAATTATGATATTACAAATTAGCGGTTTTGATACTACTGATGACATGTTCATTGCCATTTGTAACACTGATGTACTTACAGCCCGACTAGACTCCCATTCAAGTGTCTTGTATTCCTCTGACTCTGGGTTCTGTAGTTTTCCGTCCCAAACAACCCTCCTGTCATACAGGCGATCCACTCGTAAGGACATCAATATAGATACCACCCCTAGAAACAGATACGGCACAGGTCAGATGCAAATACGTATATTTAGCTAATTAAACAGAAGCCACTTGCCCCAAAGCCATCTGTGATGGTGATTATTTCAGCTGCTCAAACGGAAGGAAGCAAAACATTTATTCCAAAAGGACATTAGAGAATAACACTTGCATTATAGGTGAAGCAGCTGACACTGAGCATAATTGTATGATATTGAATTTTGTCTATATATTTCCGGTATGCCAGGTAGCATAGTCGGTATAGCGACTCGCTACGGGCTGAACGGTTCGGGGATCGAATCCCGGTGGGGGCGAGATTTTCCAAACCCGTCCAGACCGGCCCTCGGGCCCACCCAGCCTCCTATACAATGGGTACCTGGTCATTATCGGAGGTAAAGCGACCGGGGCGTGGCGTTAACCACCCATCCCCATCTAGCGTCCAGGTTAAGGAAAGAGTAGAGCTATACCTCTACTCCCCGTCCGTGCGTTCATGGCAGTTTATACGGTGAAATACACATTTTTACATATTCCTGTTTGCAGGTGTACTGACATTTTTGTAAATGAAATCAGACGCCTGTAGACATTCTAAATCACGTCACTGGAATGGTTCACACACACAGTTTTGGGAATTCGTTGCTACGTGTGTCGTTGTTGGGAATGACTGTCATGAATGACATCTTAAGGAACTGAAAACAGGTTCGTTGCTGAAGCAAAAGGAGAAAAGGAAAGGGCTGTGGAAGTAAGTAGACTGCGTCAACCCGCGTAGACGCCCATTTTCAGCGCTGAATAAAGCCGACCATGAAGAGCTGTTTAACTTGGTTTATGGCTTGAGATTCCGTTAATTGCTACAATGCTCACGAATGGTGGAGACTGTGTTATGTATTTGTGTATGTTGGCCAGATGCACAGCACAATGCCCTAATAACATGAAGGTAACATTCCTCTACGCCAATTAGAAACGTATGCATGATCTTCAAAACCACCCGCATGTGACACCAACATGCCATGTCCTCAGCCAGAGCATAAGTCTTCCTAAGACAGTCAGTTCTTTGTGTGCCCAACTGACCGCCAAACCGTGATTACATACAGGGGAATTGAAGTACAGCTTCACGCATTCTTAACCTCGTCACCAGATGCAGGTGAGTGGTCAGCTTCATGCTGTGGCCACTTTATGCCTAGAGGAAGAGCCCGTCGTGCCCTTTGGAGTTTGGGTCAGCCACACTCAACGTGATGGCGAAGAAAAAAATCTGTTTCCCTCCCGGGAATCAAATCACCTGTCGCCAAGCCCGTAGTTTAATCACCATATGGACTGAACTACCCTCAACTATTTTATGCAACTTATCCATTTAATAATATACACGACGTTTCGGACGTATGCTGTACTTCCCTTTTCAGTTGACTGGTTTTATTATGACAACACATTTTTATTCTTAGCTGAATGGCGACAGTTTTGATTGAATTCGGGATCTCTTGAAAGCTAAGGTCATTACTCTAAGCACTAGACCACTGTACGTAATGTAACCTACTTACGTTCCTTCCTATCCCGTAAAACAGCAAGCCACTCTGTCTTCATGCTGCCATACCTTACGGCCTGTTCTGTTCTGATGA
Organism: Reticulitermes speratus; assembly: GCA_021186555.1. Taxonomy (NCBI): domain Eukaryota; kingdom Metazoa; phylum Arthropoda; class Insecta; order Blattodea; family Rhinotermitidae; genus Reticulitermes; species Reticulitermes speratus. Next base: position 32,439,950 of record JAJKFL010000002.1, read on the forward strand.
AGGCCAATCGTACGTTGTTTTTCTTTTATTTACAGATTTAGCGACGACTGCGGTCGAAGCCGGGACCATTTGAGCGACACTACAATACGCTAACCACTAGACACCAGGCGCCCCATTACAATCCTTCGTGAGCTACCTTGTACTTGAGCATCAGCCATGAAGGCGTGTAGAGTAGAAGCATTCAACATAAACACGGCTGATGGCTCAAGACGTCTTCATTGAATTTACATATTACTGTAAACCGCGGATACGTTAATGGGAATGACATGCCATGACATGGCGGCGACGATGATTATGGATGGTAGTGCTGAATAATCAAGCAGGCGCACCTAATAACTGGCGGATTTGCTTGTATCAAAGGGCGTTCGGAGTGAAATCACTTTAAGTGGTGCACTTGCAAGGGTTTGTTTTAACTACATGCATTATACAGGCGTCAGGGAAGTGGTTACACATGTCGGAGTTAAAATCTATATTAATTTCTTTTGTATTTGAACTACTTGTTCTTTTCTCTAGATCTTAGGGTGTTCTGAGAGCCGAGGTAGCTCAGTCAGTAACGTGACAAGGCTGAACAACCAGACTTCGGTGCTCGAATGGGGACATTCCGTCCGGAGAGGCCCTATTGTCCATTCACCCTCCTACGCAGTGGGTACAGGTGTTCTTCGGTCTTGGGCGTGAAGCATACCTCTATTTAGTGTCGACGTCAAGAATACATGGAGTTATACAAGTACCTCAACTTCTGCATACATCTTCACATCATGATGCTTAGTTAAGCGCCTTTGTTATGAGTTGTATTTTCTTTATTATAAGTGTAATAATTCCTACAGGGAGGTCAGAGTTTGCTGTATTGATTATAAAGGTCTGGAAAGAATGAAGGATGCCTAATTTTATTTAAGTGCCTTCGAATACATGTAATTACTAACAAAAAAAACTGCCAGTTTACCAGATCTAGGAGTACTTGAAATCTTGATTTCAGGCTTCCGCCGCGATGTTGATTAGATCTGCGCTCTTCTGGGATATTACGCGGCGTCGTGTGGTAATTGTTTACCGACGTTTCGGGACAACGTATCGGTCCCATCTTCAAGGGTCAAGAGTCCTTTTCTTTTCTTCTCGGACTGTTGACCCGTGAAGATGGGAACGATACGTTGTCCCGAAACGTCGGTAAACAATTACCACACGACGCCGCGTAATGACCCAGAAGAGCGCAGATCAGTACTTGAAGTGTTATAAATCTTCATATACGAGGGTCGGGCAGGAAGTATTCGTAACTTTGCCATGTACATATTTTAGTTATTTTTTCAACTCTAATAGAAACAGTTCAGTTTTAATTGTACTGCCATCTACCGCATTTCCACGTAGTCCCCGCCACAACTAAGGTATTTATCATACCGTAGGACGAGGTTTTCTGTTCTTTATTGATAGAACTCCGTGTCCTGTGTTAGAAACACCAGGCACTGTGTCGCAACTGTCCCCACATCGCGATTATCTTTATATTTTTGATGGCCAAGATGGTGCCTCGGTGCTTGTAAAGAAGTCTGTCGGTGTCACACCAGGGCTGTGTGTGATGTTCCAAGGTTCCCTACTTACGAAATTATACGCCATGTGAACTTATTTTCGAATCGATTTGAAGATTAATTTTACATATATTTCAGACATTGCACTTGAGAATGTCATTCTTCGTAGACCACAGCTTTGAAATGGTTGCATGATATTTGTAGTTCTGTGCATTAACTTTCGCGGTTTTAACCCTTAGCTTTGGTAGTTGGCTGTCAGAGGACGATTGTGACTCTTGAGTTTTTAGTTCGATATTACAAAGTCTGTTAAATTAACAATTCACCTAACTGTTCACTAGCATTACTTCAGATGACTTATGCCTTTATGGCAGTACGTCATTAAGAGTCAGAAATATCCTGTGAACAAACGTCCCTTACTCAAGAGAATGCAGTTGACCAGCACAGCGTGGATAGAGTCCCTTAACACTCACAACGATGGTCGGGGGGAAAACGTATAGATCCTGTCAAAAACACGAGTCTGTATCACTGCATCACCTTTCCACTGGTCACCATTAGTTGGGTGTTTTTCATTTATAACAAGCTTGAAGTCAAATTTGTGAGCAACTCAAACCACACAGAACTCTACAAAAGTAACTGCATTATCTTACATCCACAAAACGCGACTGAACTTCTGCCCAATGTATTTTTAACGGGAATACATCGGTTACTGGCCACAAGCAAAGAATGGTCGGTTTTCCTCAGTGCAAACCACTGCCTAGGTCAAGTAGAAACTCCACAGTCACACTCTGTGAACTGTTTTGGAGGGATGTGCTTCAAGTCCAATAGCGATTTGCAGTGCCACTGAACAAGTTCTTACAGCATTCATTTTAACTGACAATACATTCTGAAAGTGGCCATCTTCATGTTGGATACTCATTTTGTCTCATTTTTTATTGCTAAATGTGTAACACTACCAATACCTTCAAGGACATTTATGCATTTGCAACGTCCACAATTACATGATGCAGTATATGTAGATGTCTTCATTTCTGATTTCTACCGTACATCAAATCGTGAATTGTACCATGTAGCTTGTATTCTGGGAATATTTGCCACTCAAATTAATAAATGCATGCAATATATATGAGTATATACAATACCGTCTGCTTCCCACAACCGTCGCAGTATATGTACGTTGCTTAAACCTAAAAGCATTAATTACTATGGTTACTTTGGTTGGTATCATTATTATGGCTGCATGTGCTTACTACTGTTTGCTACTGTTATTACGCACTCTATAGTTAGTACTAGTCACTCTGTGGTTACTCAGCTTCAGAAGTAACAAAATTTGCATCCTTTTCGAGGATCTAACTACAAAACCTTCACACATTTGTATATAACTACCGATTTTAGGAAATGAAACCTACAATAACGAGGTGATCTCCAGGCACATAACATCCAAATAAAAGTTTATCAAATCCATCTACTGGTCCATGACTTGAAATATGTGGACAGACAAACATGGCCACTGTTTATGATTATTTTTAGAAACACTGTGCAAGAAACCCATAATAAGAGGCAGGAGAACATACATGGACCACTGCTGTGACAGATGTCTGCCTGTTTAAATTCGACTAAACTATTCTAATGGTCTGTGGACAACAGAAGCAGTGCCTTATATAACAGGCAGCTGAAAGCACAGGGTCCAACTAGAATGGCACTACAAATTAACTCACTTCTGAGTTAAAGTTGAGAAGCTAACAGATGCTGTACTCTTCCAGACATTCTGTGACTTTTATGGAACCTGGCAGCTTATTAAACTGTTGAAAGCAGCCGGCCGCTTGTTCCTGTCTTGGACCAGACGAATCCACTTCACGGCCGCACAACTTGTTTGTTATTATGTATTTTGATATTATCCTATCTATGCCTAGGTCTTCTCAATAACGTCTTCCCTTCAAGTTTCCTGACACTGCTTTAAGAAATGTATTTAAATTTTACTGAAGTATTCCAAGTTGAAGACACTAGCCTAGAAGATATGTAAGCAGTACAGATATGTGTGACTTACTTCTGCATGGCTCTCTGTGCTTACGGCGGCTGTATCCAGGTCTGCAGTGACATGAAGAGACTCCCAGCTCGGTGCGACACATTTCGTTCTGTGCTGAGTCACATGTGGAATCATCGCCCACAGTGCACATGTCTATCCTGTAAGGAAGTGTGCTCTTACAGTCTGCTGTAGCTGAAGACAACAGTACTTTGAACAGGTAGACAAGAGATCATACCATTAAGCAAAGAAATGTATGCAAATGTTAATTCTTATTAACGTAAGCAGAAAGGGATACATTATGCAAGATGCAAGTGAAAACAATAGAGATGTATTACATTTTAAATGTATCTGTGGTAATCAGTTAAGAGTGTGTCATGAAATATATACAGTAGAACCCCCGTATCCGCGGATTCGGTATCCGCTGTTTCAGTTATCCGCGGTTTACCGCGGCCCGAAAATATTAACACATTCACTGCCAAAGTCGACCATCTTCGATTTCAGTATTTACGTTTTAATTTGCCAGCGTCGACTTTAGTCGATCTAAAGTTTACGCTGCGCTTTTATATATAGGGTTCGCTACTATCCGCGGTAGGTCTTGGAACGTATCACCCGCGGATACGGGGGGACTACTGTACTGTAGGCCTATACTGGCATCACATACTAACCTGATCTTGTGACCAAGGATAAATTAATGCAAATTTAAGCGTACATACAATAACCCTATATGTCTACAGCTGGCATATGAGTTTGGCTTTTTGTTGCTTTTTAGTTAGCCCAGTCAGTTAACTCATGCATTGTGTAAATGTTTATTACAGGGGTGCACAAATCTTACAAAACTCTAGAAGCCATCTGAAAATTCTAGGTGCCAGAAGGGTGACATGAAGCAAGTTCCATACTGAGAACCCACAAATATTAGGCGCAAACATAATAAATTCAGTTGCCAAGGTGGCCTGGCCCCAGGATTTTTACACCTCTGATTTATTGTTCTAGTAATGTGTGTAGAATTATATAGTCCCTTAATACACAATGATCATCTGTTAAGAATTCAACAGAACTAATATCTTCTGCTGCTGTGTAGAGAATTAAAGTGCTTATTGCTGTTCAGTTGGTAATTTTTCTAGTTACTGTCCTTCGTATCATCCAGGGTCGTACAGTATGACAGTGGGCCAAAATCTGGTCACACTGTAATAATCAATTCATGTGGGGCCAGCAGTAACAAATGCCAACTAAACATGAATAATTTTATCATCTGTTAGAACCACAGTTCTACTGTAGACTCACATACAAGGATTCAAATAAAATGCGTAGAAAGATTTTTCCAAGCAAACAGCCAACTCCGTGGAGCAGAGTCCTTATTCAGAAGCTAACAGTCAATCAACTAAGCTAGTGATTCCATTTCTTTTATGGACCTGATTTTTTTTCAACATACTTTTGAGAAAGTATTTATGTAGTGCGGCCCAAGGAAACAGTCAAATCCTTAAGACATAAAAATTAATATATACCTGACTGGAGGATGGGTCGGTCGTTTGTTGTATGGCCGGCGTTGAGGTGGCGGAGAAGGCTGATCAGCTTCATGGTGGGATGCAGTCTCGTCTGTTTCCAGAACTGCAAATCTGGTCAATTCAAGAAAACCCTAACATATCTCCACAGTCACTTGTCAACCAGTTCAAAATATAGAGTTACTGTAATATTATATTAGATCACTGACCCTTTTAAGTGTAATTAATAATTAAATGTATTTGCAAATGTAAATTGAAATGCATTGGAGGTGATTCTCTAAATTGTTTTACCACGGAAATTATATCATTTATTTATTTACTTATTTATTTATTTACATGTGGACTCAGCAGTTAGAGAACATTTACAGTTCCAGTACAGAAAAAAAAACCACAAAGGCAAAACAAAAAGTCAGTATCACACCATTTACGTAACAATATCATTCTGTAATGATTTATAGGATGAAATACAATACAATACAAAACTTAGTTCTCTAAAAAATTTCTAGGTTATCAAACTTCACCGACAGCAGAAACACATCTAGCGGCAGTATAGTAATTGGAATAGCATGTGAACATAGAACAGTTATGAATGTTCAGAGCAGGAACACAAATGCAAACTGTTTCTGGAACAGAATAACAGACAGGGACGAAAGACATCCAATAGAAAATTTATGAATGTTTCAAGGACAAACACATGTGCCGGCTGTGTCTGCAACAGAATGAGAATCTAAACATATAAGACATACATATGTTCTGAGCAGAAACACATATGCTGTTTCTACAAGAACAGAAGGGCAATATTTAGTGTCATTATAAACATTACTTAAGAACAAAGCATTTAGGTGACAATGTTTGGCGTGAAGTGTCTGAAAATGTAAGCATCATAATGAATTAACGTAATGTTACTGAATGTACCGAAGAATATTTTTTGCAAAAAGGCTGCAAAATTAAATCAAACAGTGGGCCTAATAAGTCAGAGGTGGCCAAACAGCCAATTGCGGCCAGTGGTTTGGTCGATCGCGGCCGCTTTTTGGTCCCTATCAAAATTTCTTTGCCGCCTCACTATGATCAGTAGCTCTTCGTTTGACAGCATTTTTTGGATCAACTTACTTCTGCGAAGAAGACTTCTCCCAGAAGAAGGTAATTAAATCAATACACAGAAACCGTCTGATTGATGAACATTCACTTGTGCCCAAGTAATTACGAACCCTCTTTCAGTAAGTTATCGCAAGATGCGCAATGTCATGCATCAACTTCGCAATAGGAAGGTCAATGAAAAAATGCCTTTTAATTATGGCAAACAATTTTAGTTTGAAAATATCAATTTTGATAAATGAAACAAGTGTACTTTTATATGTTTGATGTTATTATGCTATTTTACATTTCTTTGCCTAGTTGACCTAATTTTATACATTATATACTACGGTAGATCGCAAAAGAGTTTCTGTCTTTAGAGCAGATCACTGCGTCCAAAAGTCTGACCACGTATGTAATACGTATTTATAAGAGCCCCAAGAGACTGGAGCGTGTTCAAGCTTAGATCTGTCCAAAGCAGTATACAGCATCAACATGCCATCTATGATTAAAAAGGAAAATACAACGCTATGAATTAAAGCTAAACATTTCATGGCATGTAAGTAAAAATCAGCATGATGAAAATTAAGTTTTTGATCAATTAAAACACCTAAACCTTTAAGACACTATCTTTGCAGTACAAAATAATCGTGAAAAGCGTATTGCTAATTCAGCACACTTGACTTTCTGGCAAGAGAATTAACAGTAGTTTTACCAAAGCGAAGCGTCATAAATTTAATGAAACGCCCACTATGTACACAGAAATCTTATTACTTTGAAAAACAAATCCAAATAGACTTACATCTGACACGGTACGTCTTATAGTGCAGCTGGTATAAATCAATCAATATAGTGACTACGCTATGCATTGGACAACGGGCGAGGAATGGTATTTTGATTTTTGGCACGGGCAAAAGATTTTCTTTTCCAAAGCATCCAGACCGGCTCTGGGGCCTACCAAGTCTCCATTCAATGTTTACCAAGGAACTTCCCTGGGCGCACAGTGGCTGAGGGGTAAAGCTGACCACTCACTTCCCCTCCTTACAAGGGTTGACAACGTCGTACAGTTACATCAGTTTTCATCAAAATACGCCAGCATCTGTAGATCTGAAGCATATATACTGATAAATAGAAATGTCTTCCATGACATGCGATTTTATGCACATCGTGCAAAGAATGCCTAACAAGTATACTCTTCTACTCCTCTCCAAACCGTCCAGACAGGCTGTGGGGCTCACCTGGCCTCCTACTGCATGAGTATCGGGGTAAAGCCGCCGGGACGTGAAGCTTATCACTCACCTCATCTAGTGCCGAGGTTAAGAATGAATGGAGTTCTACCTTCATCACCACCTCATACGCCTTCATGGTGTGCATAAGGTCAGCTATACATTTACTTTACCAGTGGAGCAAGTAACAGTTTGGGGGCCCCTCGCAACTCTATGCTTGGGGCCCGCCTTATAATTATGAGCGCAGTTGGTGCAAGAGCATGTAACAGGAATCCAGAATACCGCTTTCTGTAAGAAGAATGGAATCCAGTCCGAAAGAACCCTCAACAAGTTCTAGCATTGTGGACGTTTCGGGTCCCTCTGACCCAGTGGAACCCCTGCCCCGTGGTGTCTGCGGACGCCTTATCTGCGCTGATGTACACTACCTCTGTCTTTTCTAAAGACTGAAGGAACTATGAGGGTGGAAATAATACACATCACCCCTTAATAAGAGAGTCAAGAGCTCTTTGATACGGTTATGGGACACTTACCCCGTTCCAATAGTGGATGCAGATCTGTGTGGGGGTACAGTGTGACTGCCCTGCTGTATTCTGGTCGGTGCAACGCCACCCTGCTCCGTGCTGCTGCCGAAGAGATTGATGTAAGTCCGTTTGCCGTCAATTGACACGAAATGCTGGCCCTGCTCTGCCTTGGTGATGACTGACACGTCACTGCCAGCAGACCCTGGCAGTTGTACCCCCTCTATTTCCACTAAAAAGGACATACACATTTTTTAATGTTCAGTACTGTAGGGTTCCAGCCTCCTGCACAATGGGTACCGTGTCTTTCCCGGAGATAAAGAGGCCGGGGCATGGTGCTGACCACCCACCTCCTTCTAGTGCCGTGTTGCGAATGGGTTGGAGGTAAACCTCCGCCTTCCCTCTATGTCTGTCCATTCACATCATGGGGTGACGTAACTTTTACTATAGGGTTCTGACGATGGTGTATCATACTTAGAACCACTTGGCTTTTGGACTTCGTCCATCACACACGACTGCAAATGGTGTACGCCGCTACGCAGTACTGACTTTACAAAGGCGTTCTTTACTTTCAAAATGCCATAAATGTGACGGTACAGTCGTAAATGAAGCTTAATGTACGCCCATAAGAAACGTATGGCATTCCCGATTTTCACGAAACTTACCAGTGCGTCACGGCCTTATACGCACATCTCTGAACCAATTTTCGCCAAAACCGGACAATAAATGTGGAAAGTACGGATATACATTCATTTGCGCCCCCAAGTAAAATACGTCTTTCACTGATCCGAATTGCACGTAACTCACGACGAGTAAAGTTTTGTGGACATGTCCGGTGCCGAATTTTATCCAAATCGGACGCAAAATGTACAAGATATGGGAAACATTTAATGTATGCGTTTAAGCAAAATGTGACTTTCACTGTGCCGATTTTCAAGAAACTGCTAATTACTGTACATTACGCGGAGAATATCCGTGCCGAATATCACCCAAGTCGGTAAAGAAACGTGGAAATTAAAGCTAGACATTCATTTAGGCCCGTAAGCAAACTCCGACTATCACTGCGCCGATTTGCACGAAACATACGCCTGCTTGACAACTGTCCGTAAATAAATCCAGTATCGAATTTCAAGAAAATCTCACAAATGGTTTAGTCGCTGATACCAGGTCACGAACAGACATACGTACGGACATACATGGTGGCCAAATTTTAAGGCGTTCATTTTACTCCTTTCAGAAGGCGTGGCGTTCTTTATCCCTTCACAAAGAAGGCCTAAAACACAAAGGAAACACAATGCTTCGGAAACCGGATCTGTTTCGGCCTCAGAAAAAATGGAGAATCCACTGAGTTTGGCCCATTAAATAGAGCTATATCCCGTCTGTGGGCAGAAACCAAAAGGAAAGAAATAATTTGGATGACTTAGGAGCAGATGTCTAATACTCGTAGTATTGAAATGGGTATCGAAGAAGGGTGAAGACTGGATTCAACTGCTTCAGGAAAGATGGATTCAGTGTCTCGGAAAATTTATTTTCGGGCACTTAAACGAGATAAACTCCTCACCTGGATAGATGAAGGGCTGGCCAGTGTGTGCACCTCCTGGTCCTTGAACTGCCGACACAGTAATGTCGAAAATATCGCCCACATGACCAGCCACAGGCAGAGGTGCCGTAATAATGGGGCGGTTCGTCACACCCATTGGTTTGTATTCCGTGTCGTCCAGAACGATCCCTGTCCGAGAACGATACGGGTAGTACGGAAATCCACCTGTAATTAATGGAAGAAGTTAACAAGTTGCGTGATTTGAGGCTTCCGCCGCGGAGTAAATGAGGTGTTCGCTCTTCTGGGATGTTACGCAGCGTTGAATGGTGATTATTTACCGACGTTTCGGGACAGCCTATCGGACTCCTCTTCAACGGTCAAGCAGACTGCTTGATCATTGAAGATGGAACCATTAGGCTGCCCCGAAACTTCAGTCACTAACTACGAATCAACGCTGCCTAACACCTCAGAAGAGCGAAAACCTCGAATACAAACTTGCTTGTTCAGTCCGTAAGATCTCTCAAGTTGTATTCGTAGTGTCCATACAGGTTATCTGGTTAAAAGTTTGTGAGCGTATCTCCATACAGGTTTTCTGATTAAAATTTTGTGAGCGTGTCTCCATACTGGTTTTCTGATTAAATTTTTCTGAGCATATCTCTTTTCTCTGTGTTTGCTACGTGACCGGCATACATAACCAGCTTGATTTTCTCACCCCAGTGATATTCGGTGAAAGGCACACACTATGAAGATGCTCATTACGTAATTTTCTCCATCTGCCTATTCTTGCCTGTCTCTTGAAGTCCGCGTATCCTCCTCAGCACTTTGTTGCTAAACATCCTCAGTTTACTTTACGCTGCTTCGTCGGGGTTTGAGACCCATTTTTGGCATATTATTTTAAACAATTACATCCCAAAGTGTTTTACTTATAATTTAATTCAAACAGGTAAATTTATAGGTTAGAAGAATAATTACTAGTTAAGCGATCAGCACTTTTATTTGGCCGTTAATACATTAATCGGTCACTTGAAGGGACAGAAAATGATTGTAACAGTAGCTATAAGAATATCATTGTGTGTGTGTGTGTGCGCGCGTGTGCGCGTGCGTGCGTGCGTGTGCATTGCAGGTTATATAGTATTTGGACCTCCATAGCATGTAAAATACGAAGTAACTGAACACACAGTATGATCACTTTTATTAATTCTAAACTACTATCCTACGTATCTTACACGATCCTACGTGTTACGACGAGATATGCGTTTGCAGGCTATTCGTAAAACACATTTTCAGTGCGTTCAAAATTTTAAGATCAAGATACCGTCCTTAAAATCACTTGATTTCTTTACTTTTTGGAATGTCAAGAAGACATGCCAACTCATTCGGTTGCGCCCACTTTTTTCAGTAGCACTTCAATATAGTTGACAAGCAATAGACAAGGGATAAACATGGTAATTCAGAAGCAATCTTTAAATTATTTTCACTTAAAATGCAGAGAAAATAAGAATTATCAGTTCATTACATGACGATACTCTGGAAACATGGGAAGAAGCCGTGGCTCTTCACTAGATAATTGTGGATTACGGAACAGAAAATTGTAATACAGGAACCGAATAATAACGACGCTGTGAATGGAAGCATAATTCTTTTCGGGGTAAAGGTAGCTGAGAAATAATGTAGCATAACCTAATTTGTATTACACAAAACGATATGTCAGTCATAATACTGCCCTGCAGTTTGTTCCTATCATCTCAAAGTATTTCATTCGTGCGTGCGTGCATGCATACATACACACATACATACATACACACACATAATACATGCATACATACACACACATACATACACACACATACATACATGCATGCATACATACATACATACATACATACATACATACATACATACATACATACATACATACATACATACATACATCATCAGACTGAATATAAAGAAAATAAAAAAAGGAAGATTTACTGCTGCAATTTATAGTTTGAGATCTCGAAATTTACAATAGGTAATACTATATAATATATAAAACATGTATTATATCTTATTAAATTCGAACTGTAGATGTTATATATATTATATCCTATATTAAAGTTCGAAATCTCGTACTATAAATTGCAACATTACATCTCCTTCTTTTATTTTCTTTATATTCAGCTTAATAATGACTGCTACTTTAGCTAGCGGAAACCTGTAGCTATTTTTGGCCTTTCAGAATAATATGTGTTTACCCGGAATCAATTTGTATTATTATTGTGATTGAAAATCATCCTTAATCACAATTCAAGGCCAGGTGGAACCAAAATGCAGAAGCAGGCCTATGTACAACTGTTACATTTTGGACTTGCCTGTATTTTGTTTGAGCTTTTCCTGAGCGGAGCTGCTGTTTGTAGCTCCTGATAGTATTTCGCCACTACTTGAAGGCAGACTTGATGGTAGAACTGAAGTCGGTGTTCTCGCGGAGGTCGCAGCATGATGAAGCCCGTCCCATTCACTGGATGACGTGGAGTCATGTGTGAGAATTTCCTGCATGGACGACTCCAGCACCGGCATCGCAACTCCGACTCCTTTTGATGGCTCAAGAAGTACTTCAGATGTTGACCCTCCTGACACCACTGCTTCCTCTGCCTTTGTCGATTCAGATGAAACAGACAAAGCTTCTTGCGTTGCTTCATTCACTGTGGATGAAGATGATGTCAACGTTGCTATTATTTTCGGTTCTTCTCTTGAATTGTTAACCACGGAACCGTCTATACTGCTAGTATTTTTATCTTGTTCTTCTTCTGTTTTGTTAGGAATGTCGTCTCCTGTGTCTTCTGTTGTAACAGGCACACCTTCTTCGTTCATAAATGGTGGCATGTGGACTGGAGGTGATTGCGATTTTGACGCGGTTGTGTTTGTATTTGTGACGAATTCCTCCTCTTCTTGCAATGTTGCTGGAGCCTGAGGAGTTGTGAATTCGTGTTCTTTGTCACCCTGATTTCCTTGATCTTCTGTCAATTTTGTCGACATTTTGTCGTCTTCCGCCTGTGTGTTTTTATGCATCCCTGGTTTAAAGGATGGTGACAGTTGTTCCATATCTGTTGATGGTATAGGTTGGGGTCTTCTGTTGTTATTTGCGTTTGGTTTCGTTGAAGGCCTGGGTCGTGGAAGTCTCGGCCTCTGAGGTCTAACAATACCCTGACTCCCAGGCGGTCTGTTGCTGTTATTTGAATTCGACACCGGAACAACTTGCTCTGGCAAAGGAACTCCAGTCATGAAAGGGTGATCTGGAGAATGGTGATTTTCTGACGGTTGAGGCGGTAGAGGGACAATTGCCGGAGGTCGATCGAAAGGGTAGGGTGGTGGTAGCCGGGAAGAAGTCTGCAAAGGTATTAGTGGAGGTGGATGAGGACTCAGTTCCGGGTGAGGACCTGACGTATCGAAGTCCAGTGGAAGAGGAGGCACGTCTGTTATTCTTGGGGGTCCGCGATTGTTGATCCTTGTGGTCAACGGACGAAGAGGTCTCCCGGCTCCTATCAAACCTCCTGGTGATAAGTTAGGATTAGCTTGTACTTTCACATTACCGTTCAAGAGCTTTACAATGCCGGTGATGATGTCTTGTATGTCCGGATTCGTCTTACGTTCATCGTAATTGCTTCGGAAAGAAGCAAAGGGCAATACCGGTGTTTCAACCTCCTTCCTCGCCGACTCCTCCGCTATCTGAGATGCATGCACTTTCTTCGTTCCGTCTGCAGAAACCATCGGGGTTTCGGGCTCCGTCAAGGAGAGGGATCTCCCCCGCGGAGCCCCATACTCTTCCCCCGAATGTGTGTCAACGTCAAATAATCTCCCGTCCAACGATGTTGTTTTAACTATCTTTGCTCTGTCATCTTGTTGGACCGATATGGTTTTTGTTGGCTGAATCTGTCTATAGTATTCCCCCCCTTTCACACCGACTCTGTTATCCACTTCATTTGCGTACAAATGATCAATATTTTTATCGGACGATTCAAGTGAGGTATCCTTGCTGTTGGATGTCAGTGACAAATTTTCTAATGTTTGAGCCGTTGAAATTTTAGAGTCTATTGATCTCGCCAGTCGTTGTGTTGATAACGATAATTCCGGGCCGGTGTTTTTAACTATATTCTCTTTCACCGCCGCATTTTCAGAAAAATCCGCAGAAACAGAAGCAGATTGAACTAATTCAGGTTTGGTAAAGTCCTTATTGAAATGTGATGACTGATTTGCAGTTTGTGTGTGTGTTGGTACGGTTTCCCCACTCATTGCGACAACGCCGGCCACGGTCGACCTTCCGCTCGTTTCCAGAGAGACTGGTGTGGCATCAATTCCGGAAGTGTGACGAGCGCTGCTATGTGATGGCGGGCTGTACGAACCTAAAACAAACGAAAAACTTGTCATATCTCATGTAGAAATATTTTAATCTTGTAATGGTGGCTACTGTGTCTTCACTGTTTTTTGCTGCCGAGGAAAGGGCGTTCAATCACTGTGCAAAATTCAACCATAACTAATTTGCCCTCATCAATATCATATATGAGGAATTAAAGTTTAAAATTAATGGTACGCCTTCCCATTTAAGAGTTCAACACGTGACAGACTTAAATCGTACATTACAAAAAGTTTGTAATTGAATGATTGAATGAATATTGCGTAATTAAGGTCGTACATACATAAAAAACGTGTGGCCGATCTCGGTGGCCGTGCCGTCTAAAGCGTAGGTCTGCGGCCTTTCGATTGTTGGGGTCGCGGGTTCGAATCCCCCTGAGGGAGTGGATGTTCGTCTTTTGTGAATGTTGTGTGTTGTGCACGTAGAGGCCTCTGCGACCAGGTAATCACTGTTTCAGAGGAGTCCTACAGGGTAACTGTGTGTGATCTATAAACCTCAACAGTGAGGCGGTCTAGGCCCGCGTTGGGCTGTTGCGCCACAGAAAAAAAATAAAAACCCTGTATGCATCAGAGTCTATGACTTTGTCGCAGTCACCTCACGAGTGGCGAATACGAAGGTAAACCCGTTGCTATAAGATCGGTCTAACAAAGGATTTAGCATGACGTAGAGGATTTCTTCTTTCGCATTTTTCCGACAGACTGAAAACGATAACTACGTGACAAAACCTTCGCAACTTTCCGTGAACGGGACATCCGAAGTACATGTAATGATATGCTGTCTTAATGAAACGGGACATTTGGACGGAAGGTATTAATTTCTGTTGTGAAATAGGTCTGCGCTCACTGCACTAATGTTTTCAGATGTCCAGCTACATTGTGATGCGGATAAAAAAAAGAGAGCCTGACTAGCAACTAGAACTATTATTCACAGCCCGTCATTTCTTCCCGCGTTTTTCCTGGCCCCTTGACTTTCTACCGACCGTGAACTACGCTTGTCCGATGTTGCCAAGCCTCCCACTGTCATGAATTTGCTACATGCCAGCGCAACATGCGGCAAACCAATAGCATACTATAACCACGTGCAGTTCCTACACTTCCCTCATTGCACCCAGGACAGCAGCGTGACTGTCCCGAAGTCTACAGTGAAGGAAGCATCCAACAAGGAAGGACTTGAACTTACTTTCTTTGCAATGAAAAGTATATTTTACTGTTATCAGTCGTACAGTCACAACCAACACATACACTGGCAGCACGTGATCAGGCTACCGGTTTCAGCTCAAACAGCCATCATCAGGCAATTATAGAGTTTTATTTTCAAGTTTCTGTAGCCTTGGATATGCGTTTGACCAGGCTTCATAATTTTAATATTAGACAACCCCGTTGGTATGTACATGTAAAAGTATATTTTAATCTTATGAGTAGTACAGTCACAGCTCAAAGAGCCATCATCAGCAATGCCTGATGATGGCTCTTTGAGCTGAAACTGGTAGCCTGATCACGTGTCGCAAGTGTATGTGTTGGTTGTGACTGTACTACTTATAAGAGTAAAATATACTTTTGCATGCACATACCAACGGGGATGTCTAATATCAAAATGTCTTTGCAATCATTAACACAATTTCTAGCCATGTCTGGAGATAATCGCCAGGATTCAATTTAGTCACCAAGGTCCTTCTTCGTAGTACACGTTAATATTTTGCAGCCTTACACTCTAATTCAGTGGTTCCCAAAGTGGGCGGTACAGCCCCCTGGGGGGCGGTAGGATTACCGAGGTGGGCGCTAATAGATACGAGAGGTGGAAGGGAGCACTGTTATTATCACAGGGGGGCGCTAGTAGACAAGTAGTGCATTTATTTTTACAATAAAATTCAAATTAAGTAATTTTTGTGTTAAAAAAAAAATGAACTAAATTTCTTAGTACTTTAATTTATGAATCTTATTCAAGCACACATTATTTTTTAATAAACTATTGCTAGATGAATTATTGTTAATCATAAAAAATAAAATAAATTCTAATTTATTAATTAACACTTAAAATATTAAGTTTAACTCTTATAATATTATTTAAACGATTTTTTTAAATATAAAATAAAAGTGGAAACAAAAGCGCATTTATGTTTTTTAAAAAAGGTAGGGGGACGCTGTGGGTGTGTATATGGAACCAAGGGGGCGGTGGACCGAAAAAGTTTGGGGAACCACTGCTCTAATTCATTGAACGTGCATACTTTTAAGGAAAGTGATCACTGTTATATCATACGAGACAGCCAGGGGCTTTCAGTCAGCAAGGTGACCGAGGACTATGGGCTCGATTCCCAGGAGGGTAGAGGTCTTTCCTTTTCCCGTGGCGTCCAGACTGGGTCCCCTCCAGCCCAGTGAGTACGGAGGGAATAGAACGGACTGGGCATAAAATTAACCACTCACCTCCACCTGGTGCCAAGCTTAAGAATGCACACAACTACATCTCCACTCGTCACGTCTTCGCGGCGTGGTGCTAAACTGAACACAGAGAGCACATACTTTTACGTGGTACTGTAGGCATATTAGCTTTATGGAGCAGGTGCTGTCTTGATAAGTCACTATTCTCTGAGCTAGTCAAGAATGTTCTTCTCGTTACAGAAACCAAATGTTTATTATCGTGTTCACAACAGTCCTCCACTGCATTCTATTCTGCGCCAAATGAATTCAGTAAATCATAAACTTACGTTCTTAAAACAGTATTAAATTTACAATATTTATAAATTGATAATTAACACCTAGAAAAGCAGAAATAAAAAGAAGCTTTCCAGAATGGGCAGCGGTTCGCAGAATACAGACAATCCCGTCCATAATAAAAGCACAGATGAATTCAACAGCATAACGTTTCATCATGTTTTGAACTTTTTGTGTGAAATACTTCTTACCCGTGTATCTTCACGCATGCCAGATGACAGACAGACCATGCATGTCATGACTTACGAAGAGCTTCATGATTTCGCGTCTCACACAGGAAAGGCATTTTTGATGCATACTGCGTCTTCAAAGAAGCGCACTTTGGATTTACCTGTCTTTAATGTCACCGAAAATTTGTTCAGTGTTGTGTTTCTTGCTTGTTATACAGTTCTGCAGCAGTCACAATGATGCCACAGTCCACAAATAACAAGTTTCCCTAATTTCAAAACCAACCCTTCCACATTTATCAGTTAGAAACTTCGTGAAACTTATATTTTTCCTTCATTTTTTAAAGTTACTTAAATCGCACAGTCTGTTTCACTGTGACACATGTTATACGTGAACGAACTCATTAACCGTGTAGAGCGCAGTGGTAAACAAATACACGTACCACCTGCTTTTACACTAAGACTTCCGCATTTTGCCTACAAAGCATATTTATGTGTCTTCCATTATTTTCCAAATTAAAAGCGGTTACTTTCTAAAATAACCTTAACTGGCCAGTCTTTGTAACCATGGTAAAAGTATGGTTGTCGATGTACATGCCATAAAGGCATACGTATAACCCCAAGCATTCTTAACCTCCGTATACTAGATGAAGGTTAGCGGTCAGCTTCAGGTACCGACTGCAAACCCCCCGGGGAAAGAGCCTCTGTACCCAATTGGTGGGCCCATATCAGCTCTGGAAGCTTTGGTGAACAGAAAAATCTCTTGCCCCTGCCGGGAATATAACCATGATTTCTTAGTCTTCCATCCCGTAACCTAGTCTTTGTAAAGGAGGCGCGGTGTTTGGATGAAATTCTTTCTTCAAAGAGTTAATTAGCTTCTCCTCATGCTCTTCGTTACACTCTATGTCAATAGAATACACTTACATGTCACAGATTTGAAATCGGCCTGCACTAGTCAAAGAACTTCACACAATTTAAAGCGCGCTGTTAGTGTCGGTGCTGCGTTACGGAACCATTTCAAATTTTGACTGCAAATCCAGAGAAAGATTCAGCCAGAAAATCTGATCTGGAAAGAACGTAAAATACAAGCCCGGCTGTTACGTTACGCACTTGTGCAGTTGTCCTCATTGCTGCAGCATATTTTTGCTAAGCACAACTTATGCGATATGTGAATGGAAACTAGAAAACTATTCGCTATGTATAACGAGTCGTGTTTACCCATGCCTGTAGACCGCCCAGAAAAATCGTCACAGTGTTAACAGAAATATAATGTATCTTTATTGACTGGTTCCAGTGACTTTCTGTCTCCATTTTGCTACCTTCACATTTCGTTTCTGTCATTAGATTTTTTACTGTCATGAACCATTGAAGTAATAATTTTATTGTCCTGTTTTACAGAATAAATATCCAGGTACTGCCTTGTCCTATTTTACAGAATAAATATCCAGGTACTGCCTTGTCCTATTTTACAGAATAAATATCCAGGTACTGCCTTGTCCTATTTTACAGAATAAATATCCAGGTACCTGCCTTGTCCTGTTTTACAGAATAAATATTCAGGTACCTGCATTGTCCTATTTTACAGAATAAATATCCAGGTACCTGCCTTGTCCTATTTTACAGAATAAATATCCAGGTACCATGCCTTGTCCTGTTTTACAGAATAAATATTCAGGTACATGCCTTGTCCTATTTTACAGAATAAATATCCAGGTACCTGCCTTGTCCTATTTTACAGAATAAATATCCAGGTACCTGCCTTGTCCTGTTTTACAGAATAAATATTCAGGTACCTGCCTTGTCCTATTTTACAGAATAAATATCCAGCTACCTGCCTTGTCCTATTTTATAGAATAAATTTCCAGGTACCTGCCTTGTCCTGTTTTACAGAATAAATATCCAGGTACCTGCCTGCGCTAAAGCGTTCAAAATTTTGATTTTCGAAATTCTGGTTCTGTTGGTTCTAATGCAAAGTTCGTGTTCGGGCTACTCACCAATGAATGTATTTTTGCCTTTACGCAGAACAAGTGTAATTGGATTAAGAACTGGGAAAGCAAAACAGAAAAGGAGAAAACCCGAGTGAATTTGCCGCCACTGGAAGTAGCTTATACGAATGAAACATAAACTATTCTTAATGGCGATAGTGAAGATTAGCGCGACTGAAGAATTAACTCTGCACAAGAAATGTGGAAATTCGAGCTGGATATTAATAGGGGAAAAGAAAGAGTTCAGGATTATTCATTCTGAAATGTTGTATTCAGTTAAGCGAGCCAAAAATGATTTTCAGATAGGTAAATTTGCATCGAGTCAAATAGAGAAAAACTGAATCAGTATTTAAATTGTGCTCTGTTGGTATGTGAATTGCCCAGGGTGAATTTCCTCAGTGACCGAGCGTCTTGGGTCACGTAGTGTCTCCAGTTTACAGAAGACAGAGTAGATTGGCAACGCACATAGGATGTCGGCGGGGCCATATCTCTTACATATCTATTAATGTCATGTTTTTCTGTGTGTGGTGAAGGGCCCCGCAGTAGATGCTACGGACGTACCGCAGCCTTGAGGCTTATTGTGCAACCCTTGTGATGAAAATGATTAGCTTTCTTCCGTGTAATGGAGCACAGGTAGTATGAAATTGACAGGGGAAAACCGAAGTACTCGGGAAAAACCTGTCCCAGTGCCACTTTGTCCACCACAAATCCCACATGGACTGACTCGGGACCAAACCCGGGCCTCCGTGGTGAGAGGCTGGCGACTAACCGCCTGAGCCATGGCACGGCCAAATGTCACGCTTTCCTTAATGCAATCCGAGTCTTTTAGTATTTCACACCAGTGCTGCTGGGGTCTCCGTTCTTCTGGGACGTGGCTCTTCTTGAGTGGGTGGTTGCTGCCCGACGTTTGGTCGTTTGACCCTTGACGATGAGACCACTATTCTCTCTCGAAACGTCGGGCACCAGTCACCGGCTGACGGAAATCCCGCTTTAATTGAAGATATTTGAAAGTTTTATGCAGTATTTATCTATCTATTGATTATATTTGGACAGTGTAAATTGTGCGAGACATTCTTGATGGACAAGAAGTTCTGGCAGTTGACTGTACTCCCGTCTCTCTAATGACTGGTTTTCATTATTGTCACAGATTTTTACCTGTCACCGTTACGTTACAAGTGCAATTAGGTATAATTGTTATGAGGTCAGATGTAAGTGGGAGCACCACACACACACAAAACTAGGAGGAGAATAGGTGGTATTGGGATGGTTGTAACTACTGGCAGATTAGCGTTACGTAGATAGTGATATTTGTTGCTGCTTATTAAGGTTGAATGGGCTGCGCACTGCAAAAAACCTGGTGTCAGCAGGCATAGCAACTGTCACATTATGTGTACTTGGCTCAATTAATAAATCTATCTATCTATGTTTATTCTATCTATATTCCATCTATCTATGTATATTTTATCTATATATCTATAATATGTCTATTTATCTATGTATATTCTATCTATCTATATTCTACCTATTTATCTATCTATGTATATTCTATCTATCCATCTATCTATATTCTATCTATCTATATTTTATCTATCTATCTATGTATATTCTATCTATCTATCTACGTGTATTCTATCTATCTATGTATATTCTATCTATATTCCATCTATCTATCTATGTATATTCTATCTATCTATCCATCTATCTATATTGTATCTATATTCCATCTATATTCTATCCATCTATCTGTCTATCTAATAATACAAGTATCTGCAAGTGATGGGACCGAAGTCGAACCCTTTGAATTCTAGGTGAGTACACCACCTACCATTCCAGAATACAGGGCATACACAAAAGAATGGTGCGGTTTCAAAAGTGAATAAAAAATTTATGTTTCACATTACACGGGCACAACATATACCGTCAGCTGCGGCAACTGTCCAAGTTTCTCATGCGCTACCAGCAGTTCGCTTCTCATGCTTACTGTGTGGCCGCGGGGCCAGTTTCAAAGATGGCCATTACAGCGGACATGCTACACCGGGTCTGGGATGAGTTTGATTACCGTGTGGATGTGTGTCGTGTGACCCAGGGTGCACACATTGAAGGATTTTAATTACCAAATGAGAAACTTGGACAGTTGCCGCCGCTGATGGTGTAAGTTGTGCCCGTGTAAGGTGAGAAATAAAATTTTTATTCACTTTTGAAACCGCACCATTCTTTTGTGTATGCCCTGTATTCAAAATGTGCGGGTTTCGTCCCAACAGTCACCGATATTATAAAAAAAATGAGCCCCGGATGACAAGAATGTAAGTACAGTGACATCCAGCGGGCTGAAATTGCATGGCCTGACCATATGCTCGTCAAGATTCGTGATGTAACAGGAACTCAGCAATTGGTCCCCAGACGCATGAAATGCGTTTTAATGGAGGTAAAGTTCCACCAATTCTACCCCTCGGCTGAATTTGCTAGCTTTTTGGTCCGGCCGCTTCCATGCTACCTGTATATATCGGATAGGCAATGTGGTGGACAAGTATAGAAACACGGTCTTCAATTTTGTGTGCACTAATTACACTGATATCGCTTTATGAATGTCTGTAGGACAGATAGTAGAAGCAGGGAATGTTATTGGAGTGACTAGTACTATTGAGCTATAACCGTTGATGTAACGGGACTTACTGCGTGTGTGTGAGAAGCGTAACGGTACTAGTCTTTTGGCTGCACGGTCGGTCAGATGCAGGAATTCTTTCAAAGGCCACAAGAATCTTCATCTCCGCCCATAAGCGCTCATGTTTGAAAGGGCAAGTCTCTCTTTCACTCATCGGCTTCAGAACATGCCCAGAAACCACTAGACCGGAATTTTGTCATACAGTTCACTATTGATATTTTTATGCTCACTTTTCTGTTTCATTACGTTTGCTTTCGCGATTTTCGGTGTGTAACTCTCTTGAATCACAAGAGAACGATAATTGGTTCCCTAGTAATAAGAAAGTTTACTCAGTTGCATTCCTTTAAAAAATTAACCCTTTAAGGACGAAAAGTAATCATTTTATTTACAGACCCAATTCGTACAGCGCAGTAAACACTTACTACCTCGGTTATAAAAATCAATCATTGAGTGTTGTATAGGCAAAAATTCTATGCTTTTTTTTTCTGAGATACACACCAAACATATAAAAGCTCTGTGGGCAGAATGTAGAATTTTCGAATGTTAAAACTGATGGTACATACAGTAACCGCTAGACTAAACCGGTTAATTAAAATAAAACCATCCCTGGTACAGATATCTGTAACAATTTCTATAACGTATAAACCTTTATGAGCCAATCCCTGTGGCCGCGCGGTCTAAGGCGTGGGTCTACGACCACTCGCTTGCTACGCCTAGGTCCTCAAGTGGTCTCTTTTCCTCAGGTTTCCCTACCAAAACCATCTGTGCACCTCTCCACTCCTCCATACATGCCACATGGCCCGCCCATCTCATTCTTCTTGCTTTGATCACCCGCATAATATTTGGGGAGGAGTACAGATCATGTAGTTTCTATATGAAAGTGACGTTTAGTTGTTCCTGCTCCCAGGAAATACACCATCACGCTTGTGCTATAGCGAGAGTAGAAGCAAAGCCCCACCTTGCCACTAAATTGAGCTAAATGGTGAGACACATATTTCGGCCACACGGCGTGATCAAGACACTGAGTATGAGCCAGCAGGGGTACTTTCGCAGCTTATGGAAACGGTGTTCAGCGAGCAGAATGGAAAAGTGTCCCTCAAAAAGGAGGCAGCGTGTTTCTCCGAAACATTGATACCCATCTAACAAACGACACGCTGTCACAGCCCAGAAGACTAATATTCATGTTCACCGCCATCAGACCCTCAACTCTCAAGGGTTAATATTGCCCTTGCGCACTTGACTTCTGTTCGTGAGGTGCGCGATCGCATCCCGGCAACGTTATCGTATATCCTGACAGAAAATCGAGCTTCGATTCCCGGCTGAGGCGGAGGTTTTTCTCTTCTCCACAGCGTCCAGAGGGGTTTAGGCTAATTCCGTTCCACTACTTCCTGGGTATCTTACACCTGCTCCCAAAGTTGCTGGATCACTCAGCCGCCCATCCAACAAATTCTGATGGTCTTTCTTCGGGTTCAGCAGCCGTACGTGATGCTGATCATTCACCTCCATCTCGTACCGAAGTTAAGAATTCATGTATATATATCTTCACTCCCCCATACTCCTTCACGATTTGGTGCTTAATCAAGCACAGGAACAACTGTATCTTTTCTACAGTGTTGACTTTGATGGCTCAGGTCTTCTGGGTTGATACACTGAGTAGCAGGTTATTGGTTCCAGACATTCGGCTTCATCTTCAAGGGTCAAGGAGTTCTAGACCCTTGAAGATGAAGGCGGAAAAGTTAGAATTTGTATAACATAATAGAATATTTATTAATTAGGTCAGTATTACAGCCTTCCAAATTGTACAACACACGAAACTGCGCACGGTAATACCGTTTTTTACAGCGCGAAGCCCTCACACATTATTCACGTTTTTAATTTTTATTGGTTTATGTTAGGTCCGGAGATCGAATACCGGTGGGGGCGAGACTTTCAGCAACCGTCCATACCGGCCCTGGGGCCTACCCAGTCTCCTGTAAAATGGGTACCGGGTCCTTCCCGGGGGTAAAGCGACCGGGGCATGGCGTTGACCATCCACCCCCATCTAGCGCCGAGGTTAAAGAAAGAGTAGGGCTATACCTCTACTCCCCCTCTGGGCCTTCATGTCCTGTTCTAGGGTGAACTTTACCTTTTTATCTTACTACTCATTCTGGCTGTCTTCCATTTTTCCTTATACAGTGCTGCAATCTGCCTATTATATAAAACATTCCCTAAACGTCCTAATTCTGCAGTCTTAATGCAACTATCTTCATAAATTCTCTTATCGTGAATTACGAATCCTGCCACTCAGCGTAACAACTCAGCATACTTGAATTGTCAACTGTACCTTTATCAATGTGACTACCTCAAAATGTGAGCTACAAACTACACAACCCCGTAGCCTTAGTTGCGTCGTATTTTGACAGGTGCAGCTCTCATTAATCCCCCTGTGTATAAATTCGCAACGGACGGCCTAGTGTCCATTAAAATGGTCACCCGGATTTATACCTGATACTTTGAGGAACTACTTGGCTTGTAACCTTTTTTCAGAAGTGTGAAAGTTTGGGGAGGGTACGTCTTTATGTGGAGGTAGCGACAAATTGCACGCCAGTTTTACGGCCACATTATTTTCTCTAAACTACCTGGGTACCGTTACGTTTGCCACAAAGTTTAGTTCTCTCACTGAGTATAAGTTTCTTTCTTTCCTTCTTTATTTTGTTGCATACGCAATAGAATGCAACAAAAGCAAAGCAAAGAATGTTTTTACACAACATAATTCAATTGTAACTTTTTCGTTACCTAGCCTTCTAAAGGTCCTGCCTTTAACAGCAACCCGTTATGCTGTAAGTATTTCGCATCCTGGTTCTACTGCCTCACAACATACTGTTTCTTTTTTTACCAAAAAAACTAAATATTGCGAGACCTGAATGTTCTCACAAAGGTGTCGAAAATGGTCCAAGTCTTCTGGGATGTTGCGTCTTGTCGATTGGTTAACAGTTATGTAGAATTTTCGAAGGAGCATGACTTGATCGACAGGCTCAAGCAGTCTTTGAAGTCTTGCAGATCTTGTTGGCAGACTGGGATAGGATTTTAGGAAGCTGTGGGTCATGTTCTTGTCACTGCATCGCAGGAGAAAGAGTAAGGAACTGGCTAGCTTTACTTTCCGGAAAATTTACTAATCCGTAGACGCATCGTGGAGGTGTACAATGTGTGTTGCTGAATATTCCTGTTTTCTGTTGCATGTTTCAGACTGCAATACTTTCCGTATTATGTTGTGTCACGTTCCAAGTACAGCTGTCTTTCGTAGCGAATCTATTGAATTTTTTCTGGTATGGCTTCCAAATTTTTCTTTAAAACTTTTGTTACCATTACTTTGGCTCAAATTATTAGTAGTATAATCATACATTTCATGTTCCACATACATAAACTCTTGTATTTTCGTTTATTTTCTGCTTCCTTTTGCGTGACATTCCTGCCCACTGTATTTGCCACATCCGCATCCACTGGTATTGCCACATTATTATTATTATTATTATTATTATTATTATTATCATCATCATCATCATCATCATCATCATCTGCTACAGAATACGCACAGTGAGCTCTTTACCCTGTGACAAAGTGGCTTCGGATCGTGACGCTGCCCACTCACCTATGCTAGAGGTAACATGTCAGCAAATGCAGGTGTTATCAGAATTCCAACAGCCTTTGTGATTCTAATAACACCTGCACTACTCAAAACCACGCCGTGTGGACAGAATAAAGTTAGGGATGTCCGCACGGCATAACAATTCTGGAGCCTTCGCTCTATTATGACCTGTTATTCCCATTCTTCATATTAGTAGTGCATACTTTCCTCGCCGTCACTACTTTCGTTTGAATTGGATGAGAGTTATGTTCAGATCGTAAACTGTTTCATCGGCCTCGCTGCTTCTGCCTTACTTCTTGTACTTCTCTCTAGTTACATTCAGTAAACAACACGCAAATTGTAACAGGATCCTTGCATATTGCATGGGAAGATGTCACACTATAAACTTCACAGTGAGAGGGGTGTGAAAAATACGGAATATTAAGCCCCACCACACTCCTTGCTCCTTTATTTTCAAACATATTCTAGAGTAATAATAACGATTAGTGCAAGTGTCTTTGTCATAATTCTAGAGGGTGGATAATGCGTGGTAGCGTCTAAATGCGTTTGTAAAAAATGTTAAGTGCAAGGCAGCTGACGACAGACGTACCCTGCACTCTGTATTCCGTGTTTCTTAAAAATGTCAGTGATGAAGCAAAACGGCAGGCTTCTCATTCACGCCCTTCCCTTCGCAAATCTAATGCAAGTCCTAAAAATTAAAGTATAATTGCGATATTAATTTTTATTAATAATTATTTAATAGGCCGTGCCATGACTCAGGCGGTTAGTCGCAGGCCTGTCACCGCGGAGGCCCGGGTTCGATCCCGGGTCAGTCCATGTGGGATTTGTGGTCAACAAAGTGGCACTGGGACAGGTTTTTTCCCAAGTACTTCGGTTCATTCCACCGGTGCTCCATTACTTGGAAAAATTCAAAAAGACTAATCATCTGTACATTTTCATCACAAGGGTTGCACAATAAACCTTAAGGCTGCGGTGCGTCCGTAGCTTCTGCTGCGGAGCCCTTCTCCACCAAACAAATTATTATTATTTAATAGTAGTTTTAATCTTCTAATCGCTTAATGTAAAACCAGTTTTCCCTTATCGTAACACTTTTACTGTTGAACATTGTTTGAGGCCCGCGCAGGGTTTGGAGATTTTCAAATGACCCTTGAGCAACAAAGATTGCTCTACACTGACGACGCGAAGTGTCTGCTACTTCTGTCCGGTTTTCACTCAAATCATAATTTATCGACAAATTTAAATATAAATTACAAATACCACATTTCACGAAAATCATTCTGATAAAAGTCGAGTTATTCCATACGGACAGACAGACCGGCAGAAATGACGAAGCCAATAGTTGATTTTCATACTTCTTTGCGAACGCGCCTAAAATGAGTAGATCTTTACCCCCTATTTCCCATTGCTTCGTTTCTCACTGGTCATATAGGTTAAAGACCGCCATACAGGTGTCTGGCAATATCTGTAATCCATGTATGGACTGTTCTGGTAACGGTGCAGCACGCCTCGAGCGATTTCTTTTCTTACTGAAATCTTCTTCTTCCATGGCGTTACAGCCCGAGGTGGGCCAAAGCCTCCTTCTTTCTTACTGAAATAACCTACGAAATTCAAGACGCGCAAGTTCAGAATGTGTGGAGGTGTTCTCTGATGGCAAATAACGAAGATTAGGCTTGTATTTCTGATACAAAGAGTCAGTCAAGAGCATTCGTTTTGACGTTGTTACACTTTTGCAAAGTTACAGGTCTGACGATTGAGTGTACACATATATTAAACAACAAAAACCAAAATGGAAATCTACTGCTGGCTGTGATGAGCTACTATATACTTACTAAACGACGCTGTGTCAGGAGCAGAGGGCATGAAACACGAAATTAGAAACATAAATGTGTGGACCAACTCGTCCTTGAGAATGTATAGGTGTTATGTACCGTCGGCACGAGCAACACCACAGAGACGTAGCGGCCAAAAGGTAAGCATAGGTGTTATGTACCGTCGGCACGAACAACACCACAGAGACGTAGCGCCCAAAAGGTAAGCATAGGTGTTATGTGCCGTCGGCACAAGCAACACCACAGAGATGTAGCGGCCAAAAGGTAAGCATAGGTGTTATGTACCGTCGGCACGAGCAACACCACAGAGACGTAGCGGCCAAAAGGTAAGCATAGGTGTTATGTACCGTCGGCACGAGCAACACCACAGAGAAGTAGCGGCCAAAAGGTAATCATAGGTGTTATGTACCGTCGGCACAAGCAACACCACAGAGAAGTAGCGGCCAAAAGGTAAGCATAGGTGTTATGTACCGTCGGCACGACAACACCACAGAGCGTAGCGGCCAAAAGGTAACATAGGTGTTATTACGTCGCACGAGCAACCACAGAGACGTAGCGGCCAAAAGGTAATCATAGGTGTTATGTACCGTCGGCACGAGCAACACCACAGAGACGTAGCGGCCAAAAGGTAATCATAGGTGTTATGTACCGTCGGCACGAGCAACACCACAGAGACGTAGCGGCCAAAAGGTAATCATAGGTGTTATGTACCGTCTGCACGAGCAAACCACAGAGACGTAGCGGCCAAAAGGTAATCATAGGTGTTATGTACCGTCGGCACGAGCAACACCACAGAGAAGTAGCGGCCAAAAGGTAAGCATAGGTGTTATGTGCCGTCGGCACGAGCAACACCACAGAGAAGTAGCGGCCAAAAGGTAAGCATAGGTGTTATGTACCGTCGGCACGAGCAACACCACAGAGAAGTAGCGGCCAAAAGGTAAGCATAGGTGTTATGTACCGTCGGCACGAGCAACACCACAGAGACGTAGCGGCTAAAAGGTAAGCATAGGTGTTATGTACCGTCGGCACGAGCAACACCACAGAGACGTAGCGGCCAAAAGGTAAGCATAGGTGTTATGTACCGTCGGCACGAGCAACACCACAGAGAAGTAGCGGCCAAAAGGTAAGCATAGGTGTTATGTACCGTCGGCACGAGCAACACCACAGAGAAGTAGCGGCCAAAAGGTAATCATAGGTGTTATGTACCGTCGGCACGAGCAACACCACAGAGACGTAGCGGCCAAAAGGTAATCATAGGTGTTATGTACCGTCGGCACGAGCAACACCACAGAGACGTAGCGGCCAAAAGGTAAGCATAGGTGTTATGTACCGTCGGCACGAGCAACACCACAGAGACGTAGCGGCCAAAAGGTAAGCATAGGTGTTATGTACCATCGGCACGAGCAACACCACAGAGACGTAGCGGCCAAAAGGTAATCATAGGTGTTATGTACCGTCGGCACGAGCAACACCACAGAGACAGTAGCGGCCAAAAGGTAAGCATAGGTGTTATGTGCCGTCGGCACGAGCAACACCACAGAGACATAGCGGCCAAAAGGTAAGCATAGGTTTTATGTGCCGTCGGCACGAGCAACACCACAGAGACGTAGCGGCCAAAAGGTAAGCATAGGTGTTATGTACCGTCGGCACGAGCAACACCACAGAGAAGTAGCGGCCAAAAGGTAAGCATAGGTGTTATGTACCGTCGGCACGAGCAACACCACAGAGAAGTAGCGGCCAAAAGGTAAGCATAGGTGTTATGTACCGTCGGCACGAGCAACACCACAGAGAGTAGCGGCCAAAAGGTAAGCATAGGTGTTATGTACCGTCGGCACGAGCAACACCACAGAGAAGTAGCGGCCAAAAGGTAAGCATAGGTGTTATGTACCGTCGGCACGAGCAACACCACAGAGAAGTAGCGGCCAAAAGGTAAGCATAGGTGTTATGTGCCGTCGGCACGAGCAACACCACAGAGAGTAGCGGCCAAAAGGTAAGCATAGGTGTTTATGTGCCGTCGGCACGAGCAACACCACAGAGACGTAGCGGCCAAAAGGTAAGCATAGGTGTTATGTGCCGTCGGCACGAGCAACACCACAGAGAAGTAGCGGCCAAAAGGTAAGCATAGGTGTTATGTACCGTCGGCACGAGCAACACCACAGAGAAGTAGCGGCCAAAAGGTAAGCATAGGTGTTATGTACCGTCGGCACGAGCAACACCACAGAGACGTAGCGGCCAAAAGGTAAGCATAGGTGTTATGTACCGTCGGCACGAGCAACACCACAGAGACAGTAGCGGCCAAAAGGTAAGCATAGGTGTTTATGTGCCGTCGGCACGAGCAACACCACAGAGACATAGCGGCCAAAAGGTAAGCATAGGTTTTATGTAGCCGTCGGCACGAGCAACACCACAGAGAAGTAGCGGCCAAAAGGTAAGCATAGGTGTTATGTACCATCGGCACGGAACAAACGCAAGAGATGGAGACATAGCAGGCCAAAATAGGTAAAGCATAGGTTTATGTGCCGTCGGCACGAGCAACACCACAGAGAAGTAGCGGCCAAAAGGTAACATAGGTGTTATGTACCGTCGGCACGAGCAACACCACAGAGAAGTAGCGGCCAAAAGGTAAGCATAGGTGTTATGTACCGTCGGCACGAGCAACACCACAGAGAAGTAGCGGCCAAAAGGTAAGCATAGATGTTATGTACCGTCGGCACGAGCAACACCACAGAGAAGTAGCGGCCAAAAGGTAAGCATAGTGTTATGTACCGTCGGCACGAGCAACACCACAGAGAAGTAGCGGCCAAAAGGTAATGCATAGGTGTTATGTGCCGTCGGCACGAGCAACACCACAGAGAAGCAGAGGCCAAAATGTAAGTTTACAATGCAGTTTTGATTCTGTGTTTTGAACACTTAACATTTAACTTCACTGCTATCCCACTATTTTCCACCAATTCCCACCACAGTTGAGGTTGTGGGTTAAATGTTATGATCACGTCAGAAAAGTTCGGAATCAAAGATCCGAAAGCTAAACATTTCGACCATTTGGTGATATCATATTTATACTTATATTGCAATGCTGGCGTACTTACATTATATATTATTTTATATTATGTCGGGTTAGTTTCAATTATAATTTTCGTTTTCTTCTCCTTGAAAGGTTGTCCAGTATAGATGGTGAAGTGGATAGGCAGTTATGTACATTATTTGTTTCGCCATAAGATCTTTTCTCTTCTGGAATGTTACGCAGCATAGGTTGTTAGTTACCGATGGGACCGATAGGTTGTTCCGAAACGTCGGTAACTAACTACCAATCTACGCTGCGTAATATCCCAGAAAAGCAAAGATCTCATTTATACTGCCGCGGAAGCCTCAAGTCACGCATTATTTCATTATGTTGAACCACTCTTAAAGAGTACGTATTTATACACAAATACAAAAACATCTTTGTAAAATTTTATTAATTCAAAGTGACGGTAGGTTCATGACATGCTTCTCTGCTTATTATGGCGGTTTGTGATGGCAGACTACGCAGCTATATAAGCTAGTCTGTAAAAGTTTATACGTTTCTTGTCCTGTTATATTTAAGCACTAATGCTGGTATTCCTGGTTATCACACCGTCTTTACTTTTACATCCGAACTACAATGGTTGATATTTTCTCGAATTGTCTGTTGCCTGCCATACATTCTGCCGTGACCCAGCTTTCTCTTCAATGCTGATGATTCAAGCGAAACGCTCCACAGCAGCATGTTGCCCTGCCTGCACTGCTATCGCATATTAACACAGAGCCATTTTATACATTACTTCTGACTCGATCACATAACCTGAAACCTTCAACTCTGTTCAAATCTCACATCTTAAAAATTACTTCACTATCAAACATGCTTAACGATAGAATTACAAGACTGAAACACAGTGATCCTTGTAATGTACGAATAGCTGATACCGTGACGCCGGCAGAAATCCACATACGGTAATTCGTGTCGCATTTGTTGTTCATATGTAGTTCTGCTCTTATTGGCAGGGAAAGCAGTGCTCAAGGGAGCATCAAGAGTGTCTCTCTTGTGTGCAGCTACCAGACGTGAATACACACTCATGCAACAACTTGCAGCGTGGCATTGAAGTAGGTCTAATGGGAATATTACAATTTTAAACGATGTCATTCCGTTGTGTTATTTATAACAGAATCAAGATAAGATCCGTCTAAACACAACTACGTTTCAATTATTGAACAACATGTTTCGACCGTTTAGGTCATCTTCAAGTTTTCAATTCTTATTTTTCAAAACATTCCTCAATATTTTTCACGTTACTATCACCGTGCATCTTCGCTAATTAAACAATTTTTACACCTGACGTGACGATGATCTGAGGATCGAAACATACGTAGGGGTATATATTTACAAAATCTACAATAAAGGTGGTCATAATAGTGCATTGGTTGGTGTAAAAATTGTTTAATTCCTCAATATGTTACCCTCTCAGCACAGATGGGTACACTTAAGGGATCGTACTTTTCAAAATTCTTGCCCCTAGTGCAAAAACCCCATTCTGGTATGACCTCAGTAAATATCGTGTTTCACATGTACCAAGAATTAGGCCGAGGCTTTTTCTTCCATATCGATCGACTAACAGCAACAAAAACAGTCACTTGACATGCACGACTGACTTCGGCAATTCATTACTGGTAGATCGCGGGAGATCGCTATGCTGAACTGCATGTCGCTAAATTAGTTGATCGAAGGAAGGGTGAACTGTGGGAACCGTAGCTAAATTTTGGCAGCACCAAATTTCCCAATTAAATTTTCAACGGATATTTGATTAACCCAGCTTTTGGGTGGAGGGTCTGAATAAAATCTCAACAGCCTTCATTCACAGTGACGACCCCGAGGCCGTAAACCGAACGAGGAACTACCAGAATAAGAAGTGGTTTGTAAACTTCTCAACGACGACTATCGGCGCCTAACTTTCAATAGTGGAATGAGATGAATGACGATGATAATAATGATTATTATGACAATATTAGGGGCACGCGGTGGCGCTGCGCGACAAACCGGAATGTCGCGGGGTCGATTCCCGATGGTGTCACTTGAAATTTTCATTGACATCATCCTTCCGGCCTCACTATGGCACTGGGGTCAACTCAGCCTCTAACAGAAATGAGTACCAGAAATATTTCCTGGGGGGTAAAGGCGGCCGGTGCGTAGGGCTGACAACCTTACAATCTTCATGTGCCGATTGTCTTGAAATCTGGGAGCCTCAACCTCCTGGAACCCTCACGGCCTGTCCACGGATTGCTTTAACTTTATGACAATATTAATGATGAATTTATAAGTTACCGATCTTACATACAAACTGCATTCCATTCACGAATTTAAAGATTATTTTAATATTATCTTCCCATCTGAACCTGAGTCTTCCAAGTCACGTCTTCCTTGTGTTTTGCGACTAAAATTTTGTACGCACGTCTCATCTCCATCAATTTTATATGCGGCTATCTATTTATTTATTTATCTGTAAATGCCACAAACGAAGGGTTACCGGTGTAGTGCAATTAGAGGGAATGAGGTTATAGTTGCATTGGTCACGCCCATTGTGACAATGCGCAAGGTGTACGTCACGAATGAGATACGGGCAGCAATATGCTGCGGTTTGTTTATGTGGTAGAAACAAGGAAGGTACGAATTCCCACGGCACCAATGAGATTTCAGTTTCCTTATTAAATTGCACGTCCATAACCAAAAACAAATTTATGCAAAGCCTTAGCTATTAGATCATTTGACTCTTTTCTTTCCACCACTGGGGTAATGAAACCTACACCTTCAATCTATTTTACTCGAAATCTGTTGGACAGTTTAGTCACTGTATTTAGGCTATGGTATGGATGGCAGGGCCGATCCCAGTGGCGTGCTGTCTAAGGCGTGGGTCTGCGGCCGCTCGTTTACTGGGATTGTGGGTTCGAATCCCACCGGGGGCATGGATGTCTGTCTCTTGTGAGTGTTGTCTGTTGTCAGGTAGAGGTCTCTGCGACGAGCTGGTCCCTCGTCCAGAGGAGTCCTACCGACTGTGGTGTGTCTATCAGTGTGATCGTGAAGCCTCGAAATGAGGAGACCTAGGCCCCCAAGGGGCTGTCGAGCCATTGGAAAAAAAATGGATGAGAGGGGGTGTTTTCCGGCAGGGACAGCAATGTTTCTCTCGCCATCGTCTTACGATCGGCGCTGAGGCCATCCCAGTCCCTTATCCGATGGAAAAAAGGGGCCTTTTTCTACAACGTTAAAACAACAGGGGCTTGAAGATGACTACTGGACTCCAAATAGTGTTGTATTAAAATACCGTGTAAAGCTGCACGCATACTCCCCCATTGGTCCTCGTGGGGTGGCAATAAGGGGTAACGTTATCGTTTCAAATTTATTCACACAAATCAGAGGAATGTCAAATATAGATTGGTTAGTAGGACGGTGATTTCAGAGTCAGTCCATCGTATCGTATCAGATACGGAAGTTCAATACTGATGAAACAGAAGAGAAACAGCAGCTTGCAGCTGGAAATTTCGTAGACACATGGATAAGAAGAGCAAGAAGAATTTGCGAAGACAGGCAGCACCGGCCGAGATTCGAACGACGTACATCTCGAACACACATCAAGTGTCGTAACACTGAGGTAACCTGTCTGCACCTCCTCATGCACTCACACCTCTGATCCCGGATTGATCGTTACATGATTCACACAGACCCTGTGAGTTTGTCCTGTTCCCTTCGCTAATCTTTCGCCTCTCTGTGTCAGTCCACTGAGTCGTTAATCATATGGAATCTACATTTCACAGAAAACACACTGAGTCTCCATTACAAAGACCAATTTCTTAATGTTATGTATGGAAATAGGCGCTGTTCCTTCTGACAGTCCTACACCCTGTGGGCTAAGCACGCAGACTTTCTAACGTTTAAGTAGCTGGTACAAGGATTTGCCGCTTTGATTTAGAACTTTACATCAATAAATCAGACATTAGTGACCTGTCAGTGAGACCAAAAGTTCATCTTTCTGTTAAGAAGAAGTGTCATATTATACGCAATTCTTATATTGTATGTTACTCTGTGTAAGACGGGTGTTAAATAGACAAGAAATTTAATATCTGATTTTATGACTTTGTGCATACTCCAATTATGTGTTACTATGATACTATCAGATGCAGTAGGATATTATATATGATGTCAGAATTTAATTCTAGCCTGGTTTGTTTTGTCCTCTCGTTCTCCATCTTCAAACGACTGTACAAATACCAACCTGACACTGTTATTTCTACAGTTGATGTTGCATAATCAGAAGGATTGTTATTGACTACCTAATTATTTTTAAATAAACGTGTAGCTTAGGTGTTAAAACACGTTTAAAACATAATTGTTACACATAGGGGTTTCATAAGAGTAACTACGTAACCTGTCACAGATCTTCCATCTAGGTTAAAACAAGTTAGTTTTAAAATTCGAACAGCTTGGCATTATTTGTAACAGCTAAGAAGATGGGCAAATCGAGGCTGAAACGTGTAGGGTTAGAGAAAACGTCGAATAATATCAAGCCGTCTGTGCAATACAAAATGTGTAGACTCCTATGCAGTGGGTACTGGGGGCTTTCTCCTTCTGAATAAAGCGACCCGACTTTGAAACTAACCACTCGCCTCCATTTAGTATTTTCTAAAGCTACGAACTTGCAGATATGCCTCCAATCCGCCATACGCCTTCATGGCGTAGCGTTTAATATAGGAGCAACAGTACTTGTATGTTCATATTACACAGCACAAAAAGTTTGTTAACAAAGTAAACTGGTTATGATTAAATGGGATAAGCTGGTCACAAATGTGGCAGTCAGAAATGTGTAACGTGCACAGTTCCTTCTTATTTTCCTGTGCCTTATGTGCAGTACTTACGGAATTACATACCACTAATAACACAGTTTGAAATAACAAACGTTAAAATAACTTCTATTCGCTCTGATATCATTACAGGGCATACACAAAATAATGGTGCGGTTTTAATAATGTTCACTATTAAAACCGCACCATTCTTTTATGTATGCCCTGTATATTCTCACACTCTATTATGATGCACAGTTTCTTCCTCCAGTTCTGCTTACAATCACTTAGCAATGATTATTTTTTAAAGGCGTGTGTGAGAAATGTTCATTACAGTTCCCTTAAAACTATGACTTCATGAAAAATGTTTGCTTCGAGATTGGAATCAGAATTAATTTGAAAAGTGATGTTTCCTTCATTGTACCAAAACCGTGTTGACCTGCGCCCGTGTTCTGGAATTTCCTTCGTGCTAAGATGAACTGTCTTGCCGTTGACAGGAATGTAACTACGTTCAGGTAGTGTGGGAATGTGTGAACTGCACATGACATCAGCCGGGAACGTATGCCGGAAAGAGAGTCACCGCCGGCAAATCAAGCTCTAAAAAGCGTCTCGCATTTGCCGACCGCCCTTACAGTTAAAGGAAACAACTCAGGCTATTGTTCTTGCAAAAGTGTGAACAAATTAACCCACATTCTCTCCTCAGGTTTACCTTCTACTTAGCGAGCAGGTTTAAATAACGCCTTATGTCACTTAGAAAAAATTAACCGCTATATGGTTCCAAATCGCTCCAGTTTATTGATAAGAGTGGTACATGGGGTTACAAGTGAAAAATGAACTCAGTGATCAGGCCAGCCCTCTTTAACGCGCAGCCCTCCTGATGTGCATTAATTTCTCTTTCGTTCTTGAAATCTAAACATTAGAAGATTACTTGATATAGAGCAGAACGCGGTGTTAGTGTGTTGGTGTCCTTTCACAAAGTCTTTATATTCACAACAGAAGGAGAAATGTCAGCCCACGCCGACTCTTGTAATGTAGACACGTCTATTCTTTCTGTGTGTTTCTGAAAGCTGATTGGTGGGTTGAAGTATTACCACTGAATTAAAGTTGTTTCTAAGAAGTGTAGAGTTAATAGTAAACTAATTATACAGTTTGAAGAAACAATATGTAAGATTTCTTCTTTGGACGTTTACATCGTCTGAGATATACTTTACATAAAAGACGTTTCGGGATGGCTCTACTCTCGACTACAGGTTCTCATGTCAAGCCACTTGACTTTATCTAAGACAGCGGGCAGCACCCAACGAAATAACGGCTGAATGAATCAACTCTTGTCACATATATTGAGAGAAACGCTTCTGACTCATGAAGGTGCCTGCTTCGAATCTCGGCCGGATCACCAAAAATCATGAGGGGTTTCCTCTCCCCTCCGGAATGGCCCTTTCAATTAGGCTCGGACTACTACCTTCCCCATCCTTTCCTTTAAATTAGGCTCCGACTACTACCTTCCCCATCCTTCCCTTCAAATTAGGCTCCAACTACTACCTTCCTCATCCGTCCCTTTAAATGAGGCTCCGACTACTACCTTCCCCATCCTTCCCTTCAAATTAGGCTCCAACTACTACCTTCCTCATCCGTCCCTTTAAATGAGGCTCCGACTACTAACCTCCCCAACCTTTCCTTCAAATTAGGCTCGGACTACTACCTTCCCCATCCTTCCCTTCATTTGAGGCTCCGACTACTACCTTCCCCATCCTTTCCTTCAAATTAGGCTCGGACTAATACCTTCCCCATCCTTCCCTTTATTTGAGGCTCCGACTACTACCTTCCCCATCCTTTCCTTCAAATTAGGCTCGGACTAATACCTTCCCCATCCTTCCCTTTATTTGAGGCTCCGACTACTACCTTCCCCATCCTTTCCTTCAAATTAGGCTCGGACTAATACCTTCCCCATCCTTCCCTTTATTTGAGGCTCCGACTACTACCTTCCCCATCCTTTCCTTCAAATTAGGCTCGGACTAATACCTTCCCCATCCTTCCCTTTATTTGAGGCTCCGACTACTACCTTCCCCATCCTTTCCTTCAAATTAGGCTCGGACTAATACCTTCCCCATCCTTCCCTTTATTTGAGGCTCCGACTACTACCTTCCCCATACTTGCCTTTAAATAGGCTCCAACTACTACCTTCCTCATCCCTGCCAATTTATTATTTATAGGACGCTATACACTCTGTGTTAAGCGATGAAAACACCTTAGCAATAAGAGAAAGGAAAATATTGAGAAAAATATTTGGCCCAGTTAAAGAAAATGGCGTATGGAGGATCCGCATCAATCAAGAGGTGTTTGGCCTGTATAGAGAACCAGATATTATCTCAGAAGTTAGAAAAGGAAGATTGCGATGGTTAGGACATGTGGAAAGAATGCCAGAAGAAAGAACTGTGAAGAAAATGTTTAAGAATATCCCTGAAGAAAAAGAGTCCTTTGGAAATCCAAGAAAGAGATGGTTGGACGATGTTGAAAATGATCTGAAGAAAATGGGTGTAAGAGGTTGGAGAAAAAATAGCTAGTGATAGAGGCGCCTGGAAATTGAGCCTGAAGGCGGTCAAGGTCCTGCGTGGACCGAAGAGCCAGGGGAGAAGAGAGAGAGATAGATACACTCGGCGTTAAAGACAGCATTATAAAGTAAATTACAAATAAGATAATCAGTAGGATGGCCGAGATTCGAACCGGGTACCTTCTTAAAAACCGTTGCTGCTGCACTAACCTGCTTGATGATCACTATAATGAAATTAATGGGCGTTATATCACACACAAAATTACTCTTTCCCAGACTAGATTCGATTTGGCATAACCCAGGTATCAGCTCTGGCAGCTTCTCGTTTCCTTATGTCAGTAACAGCAAGAACATCTTAGTGGGCATCGAACAAACAGTTCTTGTGTTCGTGACGCTTCCGCCTAGGGGCTTGGTCATTGGGCCATTGCAGAACACGAGAATCTCTGCCAGACCTAAATATTTCATACGTGCCTCAGAACCTGCATGCTGACGTGAGAGTTCGGAACGGTACATCACAAGTGCAGAGAGGCGCAGCCTTCCTCTCTGCTGACGTACAAAGAGCATTCGCTGTACACTTTTCCTTCTCATGTGACACGGACGAGTGGGTAGCATTCCTGCTTCGTTCTCACGTAGTCCCGGATTCAATCTGACCCAGAAACTGGATATCTTGGCTGAGGATATTGGAGACGGTTTTGGTTCCTTGAGGGCAATGTTGGGATAATAGCTCAAATTAATATCTCGGCTGAGGATATTGGTGACTGTTTTGGTTCCTTGAGGACAATGTTGGGATAATATCTCAAATTAATATCTTCGCTGAGGATACTGGAGACTGTTTTGGTTCCTTGAGGGCAATGTTGGGATAATATTTCAAATTAATATCTTGGCTGAGGATATTGGAGACTGATTTAGTTCCTTGAGGGCAATGTTGGGATAATATCTCAAATTAATATCTTGACTGAGGATATTGGAGACTGGTTTAGTTCCTTGAGGGCAATGTTGGGATAATATCTCAAATTAATATCTTGGCTGACGATATTGGAGACGTTTTGGTTCCTTCAGGGCAATACAGGGATAATATCTCAAATTAGACATGACCCCTTCCTTCCAAATTCATTACCCTTCACTATTCATTAATCACCCTGTACTTGGTCCCTATAGGTCTATAACCTCAGCCCCCGGGAAAGAGGCCCCAGCACTCATTGAATAGGAGGATGGGTGGGCCCCAGAGTGGGTCTGGACGATTTGGAAAAGACAAGAAAATCTCTTCTCAGGTCCATCCCATAGCATAGTCACTTCATCGACTGCTTCATATTAAGTGAAATGAAAT
This sequence comes from Reticulitermes speratus, assembly GCA_021186555.1. Lineage (NCBI taxonomy): Eukaryota > Metazoa > Arthropoda > Insecta > Blattodea > Rhinotermitidae > Reticulitermes > Reticulitermes speratus. Next base: position 32,478,433 of record JAJKFL010000002.1, read on the forward strand.
AATAAAATTAGTGTCGTGTTATTGACTAGCTGACAAACTCTTATTCACTGAGAGATGATTGTGCTCCAAGGATTTAGTTACAAAAGCTCTCTACATCTGATGCGTAATTTGACGTAATTTTGCTCAAAACTGTGAAGAAGGTTTGCGAGTTTCTCCTCATTGCCAACCCGTTACACTTCTGTGAAAAGAATAGGCAAGAGACACAAGTCGGTGTCATTTTGCTGTGGACAGGATTTCTCTGCTGAACAATACCCGCTCATGTCAAGACAAACAGGCACTGAGGCAGGTACGGGTTCACGTTCTCACGGATGGGTTAAGGCAGAGATTTTCAGCTTGTGCAACAGGGACCAATTGTGGGCTGTTAACCTTCCTATTAACCTTTTAAAACTTAGTGGTCTCTATGTACCGCCACATTTAAAATTAACATCTCTTAACTTTGTACCTTTATTGTATTTATGCGCTTCGTATAATTATTAAAATGGGCAGCCATTATTTTCCTATAAAGCAATCGCCAATTGGTCTATAATTTTTCCATGCTGTGAACTATGTGCGGTACGAACTGAATTTTTATTTTACGTTTGTTTATGTATTATGTATGTATTATGTATGCGTGTATGTAACATTGATCCGCTTTAGTCGGTATCGCATGGCAGTTCGTGACTACATGACGCCTTTTTGCAGGCGAAATTAACTTATCACTTACAAAATGTGATTCAAAATGAGTTTTCATTCAATTTCCAAATGAAACTGTAACTTGGACGTTGTAAAGCTGCTTGTAAAAGTCAGACATTTTAACGTAAGGGTAAGTCAGTGGGTCCGCAGTGCCAGGAAGTTTTTGATCACGTGGACGGGGAATTCTAGTTTTGCGTAAGGCTCTGATAGTGGGCCCTGGGATATCTCAAATTTTAAGCTTTCTTATGGTTCTGACTAACTTTATGTTATTTGTACCGTACATTTTCTTGATTATATAAAATCGTGATTCGACAAATGTACACTCTTTATTATCTGTTATTTAATACAGTTTATATTAAAACTATAGACGTATGGTACTAATTAAAATATGTAAGTTAGTAGATAAAATGTCGCTAACTGTGTTGCGTTTGTGGTCACTGTATCTGCTGCTTACAGTTGTTCGTTTAACGTCTGTTTTTTAATATAAAGGTACTTCAATTCTTGATTTATTCTATATTTGATGGCTGTTTTTAGTGTGTTCTGGCTTTGTCGGTTGTGTCCATTCGCTTTTAGTGCGATATATTTCGGTGTGAGTTGTAGTTGTCGACATAATTTATTGTACCAAATAGCTGCATTAGTTCTGTGTAATTTTTCTTTGGTGTTTTTATACTGATAAACTTCTTTTGCCTGTCTGGCTATGACAAACTTTATGTTATTTGTACCGTACATTTTCTTGATTATATAAAATCGTGATCCGACAAATGTACATTCTTTATTATCTGTTATTTAATACAGTTTGTATTAAAAATATTAATGAGTACCATACGTCTATAGCTGGTGTAATAAACAATTAAGTCCCTGAAGATGAACTAACATAGTTCGAAACATGTTGGACTGTTTTTAATATAAACTGTATTAAATAACAGATAATAGAGAGTGTACATTTGTCGGATCACGATTTTATATAAGGTTATGACTAAATTGTCGACAATACAATACTTAGGCTGTTGATAGGCCTATAATTCTTAAGCAGTCTGTCAGAAAAGGCGCTGGAATTTACCTCGTCAACGAAACAAAATATTTTGCAAAATGTAACGAAAAGGGCAAATAGTACGACCGAGACATATACAGAATTGTAAAATTAAAATAAATCTCAAGACGGTGGGCTAGGGTTAAGTGAACTGGATAGAATTAACTCAGAACATAAATTAAATAGTTAGTTAATATGCTGACGAATATATTCGCTTGTTTTCCCTATAAATATGAAATATTTTGGGCAACTGACTGTCGGGAACACAGAGGAGAACCTGTACTAGCTACTTATTTATTGGTTAGTTGGTTAGTTGTTTAGTTGGTTAGTTAGTTGATTCCTAGGTAAACAGCCTTCGTGTGCAAACAAAGGAGAAAAGGACAAGTGATAACCTGTTTTAACTCCAAAGGGTAGAGTCATTCTTGAGAAGCTAACAGTTGTTCATTTATGCAGGAATTTTCTCGCCCTTCACGGAACTCGAATGTTCATTAGCGTATTCACAGCAGTCCGCAACTGAAAGGTGTCCTGACCTAGACGAAAAAAAAATCCACACTCACACAGCCTATTTCTTTAAAATATTATTAATATATTCTCCTGACACACAACCACAACATAACCAGGCAGTACACAAGACACCACAAGACGGTCAACAACACAGCAAAAGGTATGTTAAACTACGGTTCTGCTTACCTGAGTTCATCGTCATACATATCCATAATAGCCACTTATTTCTATTATATTCTTACAGGACAGGACCAAATACGATCGCACAACTAATATACATATCAGCTGTCGAACAAAATCTTAATAACTTTTAATATTTATACCACGACTATCTTCAATTATAAAGTTTTAATTATTCAATTTTAATAAAACGCCAAAGAAGATAAGCTAACCCCCATGAACAAGAAGATAAGTGATATTTAGTGATAGTGAATTATATGTTGTGAAAGTGAATTGGATGCATTGAAGATTGTGAACTCTCGATGACACCCCTGATGATGATACAAGGAGTGCCGAAACATATGTAGGGACAAGAAAACACTAAAATAGTGTAGTGCATTTGTTGGAATAAAATAATTAATTAATTAATCTCCATAGTCTTCTCTCACTTTCGGGTTTTCCGAACAAAATTTTGTAAGCATCTCTCTCATTCCGTATGTGTTACATGACTTTAACTTATGCTCTTGTCATATAATCACCTCATGTTTGGAGCAGTACTAATTACAAATCTCTCCAATACGCATTGTTCTTAAGCGTCCTGTCACTTGCTCCCTCTTAGAGCCAAGTATGGTTTTCAGCACCCTTCTTTCACTTCAAAGCAAACTGTGTTCTGAAAAATTTAAAGCTTTGGACTGCTTATGAACTATATTATTATTTAAAATTAAGGCACAGTTTGACTGTTTATTTGGTTATTACGTACAGTTAAATATGTCATAAAACATAAACGTTATTTTCAGACGATGATGTATATAAGTGCCGATCCCGGTGGCTGCGCGGTCTATGGCGTAGGTCTGGGGCCGCTCACTTGCTGGGATTGCGGGTTCGAAGCCCGGCGGGGGGCATGAATATTTGTCTCTTGTGAATGTTGTGTGTTGTACAGGTAGAGGCCTCTGCGACGGGCCGATCCCTCGTCCAGGGGAGTCCTACCGAGTGTGTATATGTCAGTGGATGTGATCAGGTGCAACACTAACCCTCTACACCTGCAATGAGTAGGTAGAAGAGGTGAGACGAGACAGGAAGAAATATATATATAAGGAAGAATAAGTCAAGGTTTTGTAATGTTTTACTAATTGAAAGAAAAATTTTAAATAAAGTAATAAATATTTTGAAGGCCAGGGCTTTAAATACTGTCTGCTGTGTTCGATAACTACAGTTTCGGAGTATGGAGTATTTGTCCTATGGAAGTGAATAAAATAACGAAATCTGTACAACTACCCTTTGCGACACGAACCCAATGAACCCCAAAACTACCTCCCTGCTGGGCAGCGAAATGATGAAAAGCATATGTTCTTCACGACTGTGAACACTTCTGCTTAAAGCTAGGACGCGCCTTTCCACAACAGATATAAATTTTAAAGATTATTTACGGCAATTTAAAAGACCCCGAAGCAATCCTATGGCATACATAAGAATATCACAGTCCACAGATTGGAGCACGGTCAATGTGTCAAGCATAAGGTATGACGTGTGCAAACATACGGTGAAGACGATATAATTTCCTGTGGTGAGGTAGTACTAGTACGTACAGCAGTTGTAACAAATCCTGACGGCAGGCTTCTCGTATGTACCCGTAATTACAGCACTACACAGAGCACGTGAGCTCAAGTTGTAAAATGCTTGGCATGTAATCGGGTTCTTTTACTCTCGAAGAGAGCGTTGGTTCCCAAAATTAGTTTCTTTTCCCGGGCCATTTGAGAACTGCTATGGATCTTGGGGGGAAAACTTAATGATTTTTATACTTTTTTTCAGCAACTGCACTGTGTTACAAATATTGGAATTTAGCAACTAAATGACAATTGAGTTTAACTTTCGATAAAGCAAAATAGAATGAAGTGAGCCGGAATTTCGTAGTTGGTATAGCGACTCGCTACGTGCTGGGAGGTTCCGGGTTCGAACCCCGGTGCGGGTGAGATTTTCCACACCCGTCCACACCGGCACTGGGGCCACCCAGGCTCCTGTACAATAGGTGCTGGGTCTCTTTCTCAGGACTAAAGCGGCTGAGGCATGGCGTTGACAACCACCCCGTATCTAGCACCGAAGTTATGCACGGGTAGAACTATACAGCTATTCCCCTTCTGTGCCTCAAATAGCATTTTATAGGGTGACCTTCAGCTTTCTCAAAACAAAAAGTATACGGCGTATAAGGCGTGCATTTTTAGTGCAATGACTGTGCCTGTTCTTCGCACAACTTTAACGAAATTCACGCACCGCCGGTGGTCCGCGGACCATACTTTGGTAAACCTTGCTTTAGAGCAAACTGCTAAGTCTATTGTACGAGTCACTTGATGAAACGGTGAAAATAATATTAGTTGACTGATTTATGACACCGTGTAGTTTTGCAGGTGATTAACTACGTTCTCTGCAATCTTGGTAGCCACCTACAAACAAGTGTGATAACCCAGAAGAGCGCAAAATTGATGTACTGTGCTTTAATATGTCTGTCTGTAAGACTGTCAGCGTAGCAGGCTAATCTGAAGTGGACCATGGCCGCTTTCAAATTCTGTCTAGCTCTGTTTCTGCTAATCACTTGTGTCACTTTATTCTACCTTATTTCCTTATACCTTATTCGTTTATTTCTAACATCAAGCGAATGAGTCAATTTAACAGTAATTATGTTATTATTACTATTGCCAATCCCGGTGGCCCCGCGGTCTAAGGCGTGGATCTGCGGCCGCTCGCCTGCTGGGATTGTGGGTTCGAATCCCGCCGGAGGCATGGATGTCTGTCTCTTGTGATTGTTGTGTTCTGTCAGGTAGAAGTCTCTGCGACGGGCCGATCCCTCGTCCAGAGGAGTCCTACCGACTGTGGTGTGTCTAGCTGAGTGTGATCTCGAAACCTCAACAATGAGAAGGCCCTGGCCCACGTGGGGCTGTCGAGTCATGAAAAAGTATTACTATTATTAGTAGTAGTAGTATTAGTAGTAGTATCAGTAGTGGTAGTGGTAGTAGCAATAGTAGTATTCATGTATTACATCAAGTAAGCAAACTGTCTGTCTACAATGGTATGTTATTTAATGCAAACAGCCTGTTCTAAGATGCTGTACTTGTAGGCGTCTTCGTCAGCCATTTTCTGGTTTCTACTTCACCAGTGTTTAAGTAGCCTACTTGTCCCACTTCTAAACGACGAAAAAGATTAGACTTTTGGATATTGTTCATCGTCTTTGGATTATTCTTTGTTATAACGGACCATCCTAGACTAGTGGCAGGACCAGCTCTTTCAAATGAGCCCATCGCCTCCCCCCCCCCCTTTTTTCACATGAAGACAAAACAAACATATTTTTCCGAAAGTTGCAGCACAAAAATAATACCAAGAAGACGGAAAATGTCCAAAACAGTAGTCAAAGTTTATTGTAAAATATTATGGTCAGAATAATTCGAGTCTGACCAATCCTGGAGTGTTTTGGAAGCCCAGGTTGCACACTTACAAATTTACGGCAAATAACTTTGTAATCTGTGCTCATAGGGAAGTTATCGCTCCGTCGCTTCACGCAATCTGAGAATCAGTCGAGGCTCATAAACGTGTGACGAGAACTGAGGGCTATGTCTGCAGAAAACAAGACAAGAAATTGCCAAACAGCTCACATACGTTTCTCTAACTGTTACTTAAAGGTCGAACAAAGAGATGGTCGGCAGCTCTGACGTACGCAATGGCAGCACACACACAGTTCAATGACAGGTGACCACAGCAGTGTTCCCTGTCGGGGGCTAGGCTTGCGCAAATAACCGAACGTACTAAATTCCCAGCAACACAAATTTAGCCCTCTGAAGAATCGTTTTCATCTGAATTACATGTATGTTCACTTCCTATCTCATAGAGAACACATCTCATTTTCGTTGTCACGACTAGGGAAATAAGTGGCATTTATTGTAAGAGTCATTCGAATCATACGAAACATATAGAGGTAATGTGTCAACAATTTCAACACGAATATCATGAAAACAAATATCCAAAAACTGAGTAAACGCAGAACGTCTCCACTAGAAAAGGTAACGCCGTATAATAAAATAATCTTTTGTTATGACAATTTCACAAAACACAGAAATGCACTGCGTAGCCAAAATATAAAATTTCTTGATGTCACAGCGGGTTGTACGTTACTGCCGCTCTTTAAACGGTTACTTCAGACTTTGGTACTTTTATTCATAGGCGTAACTTGGCTAATAAAACTGAGGGGTCAAAACAGACCACAGGTACAAGGAACTTTAATTTTCGAAAGAGTCAAGATAGAGAGAGGAGGGACATTGGTTTGAACCAGTCCTTAATATGCATATTCCCCTTGCCTCCACTTTCACCCCAATTTTTTTATTTGCCCCTCTTCAACTCAGTAGTCAAAAATACTATTCTTAGGTATAAAAAATATTGGGGACAATTGCCCCCCCCCTTACACCCCCCAAAGCTACGCCAATGCTTTTATTAAAACACTTTCTTTGTAATTAGTACAGGCAGGATATATTTGTTTCTTTTCTTCTTTCCTTTAATCGTACTGAATGGAACGTAATGCCGTCCGATGTCCTGGCCGGCAGTCATACACTTACTCACAGTTCAATGACCGGTGTAGGCCTATAGTTCCAACTTCAGGTATAGTGCTCTATTGGTATTGCAGCTGTCGACATTTCGCAAGTGACCTTCTTCCCCGTGGAGTCCTGTCTGGTGTAATCTTCCTCGCTTTTGGAACAATGCTGGTATGTGAAAGCGACGGCCGGTGCATCTAAACACCTCGTATTACACCACAACCTGTCAGGTGGTTTTAAACGTTGCGTACTTCAAAACCAGTGATCCTTTTAACACTTAATGTACCTTCAGCGTGGGTTAAAGATCCATTATATAATAAACATATATCTTACAGGAGTAGGCGTTTTTTTTCCTGTGGTTTATTTTTTGCTTTATTTGGCGTGGAGTTTCTTTTTGTTTTACTCAGAACGTGTGTCTGCATTCCTGCATTAAAGTACTGGGAATTCGGAAAGAAGGTGGCCACAGCTAGCTAAAACTGTTTATCAGTAACGTGAGAGATTTACACAGATATACTCACTGAACTTGGTCCTTAAATTGCAAGACGCAGTCTGTCTAAAATTAGACTTTTGTATTTCACACTTCTTTTGAGCCGCTTATGGAGCTGTTGGACCATGAAGTCATTGCGAATGGAGAGGACTTAGCTGTATGGGATTTTGTTTCTACCTACGCTCTATAACCAGGCTCGTCCGCTTTCAATTTAAACCGTTGAATACTCATATGTTCGAACTTCCTGGATCCACACAAAGCGAGGGATTTGTTGACTAGCTGAAGGACTTAGATTTGCAAGGACTCCGCTGCATGTAACATCGGCAGTCTCCTCTAGCTCTGTCGGCTCTACACATCCTATGCTTTTCAACAATACAGTACACGTATTCTAACCAAACGGAGAAAAGCCGTAGGCCTAAAACTCCTCATGTGAATTCGGAAGTTGCTGGGTTCGAATTTTGGCTGTAACAGACTATCCTTACTGTTTTCATGGCTCTCCTCAGTCCCTCCAAGTAACTGTAGCTGTTCTTGAAATGACGCAACGGCTGCTTTCTTCCTCATCACATCTCAGGCACTGTCCACTTGCCTAACATGCTTCGTGTGATCATGGTGACCGTGCTGTCTAAGGCTTAGGTCTCCAGCTGCTTGGTTGCTGGGATCGCGGGTTCGAATCCCACTGAAGGCATGGATGTTCGTCTCTTGTGTTTGTTGTGTGTTGCGACGAGCTAATCACTCGTTCAGAGGAGTCCTGTTGGGTATGTGTGTGTGTGTGTGTGTTTAGTTGTGTGTGATCTAGAAACATAAACAATGTGGCGGTTTAGGCCCGAGTTTCACTGTTGCGCCACAGAAAAAAAAAGTGCGACGCTGTTAGGTCCGAGTTACTGACAGCATCATTAAATAAACAATAAATACTAACTCTTTCGACAATAAATGTATATCTTTAGTAAATTGACAATATAGCCAATGGGAAATTTAAATTCCTGAGTTATTCTCTTTGAAACTGTATGTTATAAAAATCGGAGTACATCTGTATAGTCTTTTACTCGTTCACAACAGAGAAACGCAAGTTATTCAGTGACGGTACTTCGAACTAAACCAATAGCAATCCACGAATAATGACGATGACGATGATGATTGGTGGTGGAAAATTATAGTAATGGTGAGAATTATATATTATGAGAAGAGACAGCCGTCGGTTTGTGGTCTGTTTGGAGATATTATTTCTTCTTAGAGAGGCAAAGAAAGGCTGCCAACACCTTAAACAGGAAAGCCACACTTCGGAAGACATTCGACATGACAACCTCGAACATGATAGTAGTAAATACTGAAACTACTTATGTTGATCAGGCCTATTTTAAGCCTTTATTTTGTCTTCCTAATAGGGACTAAACCATCAGCCAGACCGATACATGTGCATCTCTAATTATTTTTTCTGTCAGTGTGGAGATGTCTTCTGTCACTCACAAGCAGACGTGTTGTTTTTGGTAGCCCTACTACATTGTCCTGCACAGGTCTTATTACGTTATCTTGCAACAGTTTGTCCCTTCCTGTCGGTTTATCGTGCACAATCTGGCTCACTTAGCGACCCGCCTACGCTCGTGTCGTCAGCCATCAGGCGCGATGGGGATCCTCTTGAAATATCATGTGTTTGTTTGATTGAACAATTTACACCAACAAATGGACACAGACATATAATGTCAATATTTTCTTTTATTAATAGCTTTCCCCAATACGTATTTCGGCGTGCTTACATCGCCATCTTCAGGGGGTCGTTGAAGTTTTCTAACATAGACCAATATTTATAAAATACATCGTAACAGCCATAGTTATGTATAATAATGTTACAATGTTAATCAGTGTCACTATATATAAAATTGTACAATGGTAAATATTAATAAGATTAATAAAACTGTACAAATGTATAACATTATTATACATAACTATGGCTGTTACGATGTATTTTATAAATATTGGTCTATGTTAGATAACTTCAACGACCCCCTGAAGATGGCGATGTAAGCACGCCGAAATACGTATTGGGGAAAGCTATTAATAAAAGAAACTATTGACATTATATGTCTGTATCCATTTGTTGGTATAAATTTTTCAATTAAACAAAAATGCACGGTGAATGCAACGTAAAAAAATCATGTGTTTGTGTTTGATACATATGCCAAATATACTTCCCAAAGAAAACAGAATTGTGAAATGTTATCTTCATGAGTTGTATGCCGGAGAAAAGACTTCACACTCGTTCTGCTTGGTCATAAAGCTTGGTTCCATCCCAGTGGACTCGTAAATTCTCAAAATAACAGGTTGGACTGGATGTTACGGTGGGTGTGTGGTGTGTTATGAGTGCAACTTGGATGATTAGGTCCATTTTTTCTGTGACTACAAATTTCAAACCGATATGTTATATATATTCTGACATCATTTCGAACACCTGTCGATTAGATAGAAAGTACTTTTTTCAGCAAGGCACTGCAATAAAGAAATCAATCACGCATAAAACAGTATACCATTGCCCGCTGTCCCCAATTTCAGGACACGGAGCTGGCGCCTGTTTTAGGGACGTAAGATGCCCTCTTCTGGCCTTGAGTTGTCATATTCTTATAAGAATATGGCATATAATTATCGATAAGCTGTGATTAGTTAGGGAGAAATTGTCATAAAACGGGGCGTAGTGACGCCAATTTGCGAAAGATCATCTCTTTTGCCCTTATAATACCCTGTGCGGTGTAGACACTGCACATCGTGTGTTACGCGTGTTTCATGTCAAGTTGTACGAGTCCTGCAAGCAGTCGGAGTTTCTGTTATACAATCAGGATGTTACACTGAGCGAGAGTCACTTTGGTATAACAGTCATTTCCCACACAGGTCCCAGTGCCAACGGGCGAATTATGTTTTAGGGTTAGGTCTGCGCATTATACATATACGAGGTATCATGAAGCAGTGGTTACTTCTTCTATCCCAGAAACTGAAGGAGAGTAGAGTAGACAACAACGGCAGTAACACAGTTCATCGCTGTTATCGCATTAAAGTTCTGCTCAGCCCATCCTCCCAACCCCCAAACACACACACATGTTTAACCGTCCTATGTCTCTGCTCAAATACGTTTGAAATACATGTAAATTAGTTCCAACTGCAGACATTGCACTGATTCCACTTCCGTCACAGTACAAGATGGGAGCGGAGCGATACTGCGGGTCGATTGCAGCAACCGCCACGCTGTGACACACGGCCAAGTTGCTTACCATTACTCTCGAAACCTAGCACCCACGGCTGATCCTCCACAACATATAGTAACACCCACACGTTAAAAAGGTCATTCATAAAGCAGTCCTCTTTTTTTATTATTATTTACTTGCATGCATCCCTGTAGTATTACCGCAGTCAAGAGCAAAGGTTGAAGACCTCAACAGCTCCATTACTTACCTGCAACAGACATTAGCAGGAGCAACAAGCCCACTAGCGCCTTCATTAAGGTCCAGCGGCAGAGAGCATAACCGAACACATCCATCACAAAACATGTCGCCATCTTGGAAGTTCGGGTCAGCTCTTCACTCATCACCACACTTCACAACTTCACAATGGCGAAAAAATAAAGGACACTTTGTCATAGTGACGAATACATTCGTCTGCATATGTGTTTATGCGTCATTGTTAAAGTGTCCGAAACAGCTGAACATAGAACAAAACACTGCGAAACGTGTAGTTGCGGGCGAAGTATTTTTTCGTCTTTTCATTGCATTGTTTCAGCTTCCGTTTTCTTCTTCACGTTTCGGCCTATAAACAAGTTCGCGACACGACGTTCATTAGTTACATATCTCACTTTCTGCTGTTCGCCAAATTTCACTCCAACTATTTTATAAAGTTTTAATTTACCGCCTTGTGCCCTAACGAACAGATCTTAAGACCAAAGCCTTCATTACGATGATGATGACGATTTAAACCACGCCACTGAATTCTTTCAATAATTCTGCATTGAAGTGTTCACAATCTCTTCAACCTATTAAGAAGACATGCACCTATAATAGTCAATGTATAACTTTATGGTGTAGAAAAGGGTTCATTTCTATTGTGCTATCACACTATCACGTCACTAATATTTACGATTAACATTCTTCAACTGCTTTCAGAAGCATGTTGGATATAATCACATACTGCATGTTACACGTATTGTATCTCTTCATTTGTTTCAAACTCACAATGACCTTTCGGTCGAAAGTTTTCTGTAGCTTTTGCAGAGTTGTAAACGATTAGAAAGAAATGGAACGAACACTGATGTAAAAGTTTTAACAGGTGTTATGTAGAGCGAAGAAGTCTGCAGCTACCGGTACTTCCCAAACCTACCTCTTCGTGTCACATTCTTGCTCACACTGAAGTAGATGGTGCAGTCGTACCTCCGGTTCGTAGCTAGGAGAAGGCTTCTATTCGCCCGCCCCTTTCCCCTCTTTGTCTTTCGCTTTACACTCAGCTGTTGGCTTCACGGTTCTGGCGGCTTTCTCCACCTCGCAACACGAGTCTTGTATATGGACTGCTGGCTCAACCCGTTCAACCTAGCCTGAAAGACACAATCATCTTCAAGGAAGAGAGTGCAATTTCTTTTTTTTACTCGAGTTGAAGATGAGTAATTTTGGAGAGACTAAAGTCCAAAAACCTTCGCCAGAAAAATTCTGTTATTCAGGATTGGTAAATAGTTGGTTATAAATAATTCGCACTCGTTGGACGTACAGCAATGTGACACAAAACAGAATACATGATGATAATATTATCGATGATTATTCAGTTATTATATCCTGAACTCGACATTGTGTTCACAAGGTACATGCATTAAAACAGCATGGGGTCTCTTCCGGTCTAAATTACCACACCCAAATTTAGGTAAGCGTCTGTAGGTGGTAAGTGAAAATAGTAACTATAGGATTTCTATAGATCCTAAAACGTTAATCTACGTCATAGGCCCTGTTATGTATGTGTCTACTTATTTTCTATTGCAGTACTTTCCCAACAACCGGGATAGCGTAGCCGGTAGTAACCAGGCCACGGCACGGGCGACAGAGAAAGAGTCGTTCGACTCCCGCCAGTGGCAAGAGACTTACCATTGTCCATAATTTACAGAGAAAGTCCTGGGACCCATTAAGTCTCGTACACAATGGATACCGGGGGGCTCTTTCTCGGGGATAAAGTGGTCTGGGCGTGAATCTGATTCCTAAGTTAAGTGGAGCATGTTATGCAGTTAGATCAATGTATCATATCAGCAACATCAACACTCTTAAATCAATTTATTTCGCATACTTTCATTCTATTATAAAGTACGGAATAATTTTTTGGGGTAATTCCTCCAACAGTAAGAAGATATTCACCTTACAAAAGAAAATCATCAGAATTATGGTCAGTGCACAACCAAGAACTCCATGCAGAAGTCTGTTTAAAAAAATTAGAGATTTTAACAATTCCATGTCAATATATATTTCCATTAATAAACTTTATTTTAAACAATCAATATAATTTTCAAACAAATTAATCTATACACAGTATAGACACCAGGAATAAGCACCATCTGCATAGACCAAATGCCAACCTATCTTGTTTTCAAAAAAGTACATTCTATGCTGGTATCAGAATTTTCAACAGACTCCCTCTGAGTCTCATAAGTCTTAAGAATGAAAAGACAAAATTTAAAGCAGCATTAAGAAAATACTTAAATACACTCTCCTTTTACTTAGTAGATGAAATTTTTATGTATAAAGGTGGTTCATAGTGAGGTATGTAACACGTTTATAGTGTTTTAGTTTATAGTGTTCAAATGTAAAATTCTATAGTCTGTATAGCTGTATATTTGTATATTATAACTTATTGCACATCCAGTTGTCACTTCGACAGACTTATGGATCCATGGAATGTATGTATGTATGTATATATGTATGTATTATGTATGTATGTATAGCTACACATCTGCTCCGCCATATGCATTAATGGCTTGCACAGGGAAAATTTACTTTTACCTTTCTAGTCTCCCTAAACTATCCCTAGTCGAAAAGTAAAATTTATCAGCATAGACGCGGGCGTCCTTGAATTAGTTCGCGGTGCGTATTTGTTCACCCCTGCTCTCTGAGTAGACTGTAGCTCATGGAATGTTAAGTTACCTACTCTCGGGTATCACGAAAACTCGTTAGTTTTAATTTTACCTCCGTTTCTTCTAAAATTTTCATTTTCATCTTCCAGCAACTTTAACATCTTAATTTATTTTTGATTCTTGGTGTGCAGTAAGCCCTCGATATCTGTCGTTAACTGGTTTCTTAAAAGGGCGAAAAATACGAAATAAGTGACACAAAGCAATAGGCTAGCATGTTGTAATAATAATTCGTAACAAGCTCATGACAAACGTGAGTACTGAACTCATTTTCATGTAATTTAAACACTTTTAACTCTAAGTTTAACAAGAATGTTATTGAATTGAACATACAATGTGCAGAATGAACCACCCTTCGTCTGAATAGAATCAAGAAAATAATGCATAATATCACACAGAATGGGCAAAGAGATGATGTTAGAACCTCTCATCCGAAGGACTCCTGGTACAACACTACTGAGCGACAGAGTGCACGAATTAGACAGCAAGTGACATGGATCACGTATGGACAGGTGGTGACATGCGACAGGGAGGGAAAATATGGTGTTAAAATTCTGAACTACGGATATGAAAAAAGACGAAATGTGAATTCGACTGATACCGAGGGCGCACTGTACACGTTTGTGCAGAATTGTAGCAATTTAATTAATGCCTAAATTCTGTTATATTACGTGTTGGTCCGAAATACTCTTTGCGTTGGCCTAGAACGGAGCTACAATGTGTGTCACCAACACCCGTCAACCGTCACCTTTCCCCCACAGACATGACTCCTTTATTACGGGGTAATGCCCAGCAGTCAGTGGCGTGCAGCCAGAGCACGAATTTCAAACTGTGACGTAATCATGAGATTTGAGGTTATCACAGCGATGAATATGAAGATAACATTTTTCTAAAATGTGAAGCAGTGTTCTTTGGTAGACAAGTACCATCGTTCCTGAATAATCTGCTGCCTCTTTCTTCAGGATAAACTGTGGATGTAGCAGGTTCCTCGGAGGTAGTTGGTAACCTTCTTACCCTAAACGGCGTCACATTCAAGAAGATCGTAATCTTAATACTCTTGGTGTTTCTGCATATAATAGGATTTTTTTTGTTCTGTTTGACGATTACATTTCAATTGCACCTCTATGCTCTGTAGAGTCCTACAAAAGATTACAGTGAACTAACTAACTCCAAGGAGCAGAGTTTTACCCCACCTTGCACCACAGGTTAAAACAGTGCTGATCTATGGAGCTATACCTTTACTTCTCCCTCCCCCTCTCCCTATGTGTGTGTATGTGCGTGCGTGCGTCTGTGTGTTATTTCTATCGTAGTGTTTGACTAATTCAGCGAAGAGCATACTTACCGTTTCCTAACTATAAAAATGCAGTATGACGTCACTCAAAATGCAATGAACAAAATGAAACGGTGGTGTGAATCGTGAGTTTAAATTGATGCGAGAGATTTGTTAATACTGAGTTTATTTGACGACGCTTTACCAGTGGTCTAACAAACTTAATCCACGGCGCAGAGAAGCTCGCAGTTGCTTATAAATTCAAAAAATATTATTCGTTTATAGTGGGAAATAAAGACTTATTACCGTAATCACAATATCACGCCAGCTGAATTTATTCCATACTCTCACAAACTTAATATTATACCCCCTCTATGCCTTGGCCTCCTAAATAAAGTTTCCTCTTCAGGATTCTCGACCATTTATTTCATGGCTCGACAGCCCTAATGGGCTTAGGCCTCCTCCTTGTTGAGGTTTCGAGATCACACTCACTTAGACACACCACATTCGGTAGGACTCCTCTGGACGAGTGATCAGCTCGACGCAGAGACAACACACAACACTTACAAGAGACAGACATCCATGCTCCCAGTAAGATTCGAAACCGCAATTCCCGCAAGCGAGCGGCCGCAGACCCACGCCTTAGACCGTGTGGCCACCGGGATCGGCTCCCGACCAAATATTTCAAATTAATTTCGCGTCTATTGTGCTTGCAACATACCCCGCCCTCTCGTCCTCCTTGTTTTGATTACCTATTGTGGAACTCCTGAGTTCGATGACTTACCACTGAGCTAACTGTTTATGAAACGTTTAAATGAAAAATTCGCCAGAGGACAGTAACAAACTGCTGCACTGTCACCTTAGAATTTTCATACAGGGGGACAGGGACGTAATTAAAGCAATTTTGTCTTGAATGGGGCAGAACACCAATCATCCACTGTGGTTTGACATGCTGATTTTGCGTATCTTGCACGCCACTGATCTCAGTTAGAGAAAGTCCGAGTGTGACGTCAATCGCAGAGCTATTCTTCCCCTTCTTTGTCAGGAGTCACTTATGAATTAACCGGATATACGGAAAAGTACATTAGAATGCGGATCATTTTTATGACGTGTCCGGCTTGACCATTTTCACTTTCTGTTCATTACTTTCTTTAATTACGCTTGGGGAATACCCAAGAACAGTCGCATACGCAAGGTTTTGGTCCTAAGCTGTCTTCAAGACGTGCTTCTGTACTGAATGGCAACATCGTGGTGTTACAAAATGCATTTCAAGATCTGAATTTTATATTACATGGCCACGTATTTGTAATGTAGTGGGCAAATCTTCGTAACTTGCAAAATTCGTTCCAAAGAACAACTGCTCACTAAAACAGATAGATACTCATACAAATTTCTACCATATGTCATCTTAAATGAAGAGGAAGTGTTTCATAAAAACAAACCTCTTTAATGTCGTGTCAGAATTATTTGAATAAGAGAACAAAATTGGTTATATTGCCTAATTTAATTTTGCTGGTTTAAATTAAAATACTTGGAATCAGATTGATAGATGATCATTAATGATCACTTAGTTATGGAGCTTGAAGGAGTCATTATGACTTATTTAAAGATAATATTTCGACACTGACCGGGGTTCACTTCCCGGTGGGAGCAAGGATTCTTCTATTCGCCAAAGCGTCCAGCCTGGCTCGGAGGCGCAACAAGTACTTCATCCAAAAGATCCCGGGAGTATTTTCCTTGAAATTAGAGTGGACGGAGAGTGAAGCTAACTACTTACTTCCATCTTATGCCGAAGTTAAGAAGACGTGAAGCCTTGCCTTCACTCCCTGATATGTCTTCACGGTCTTCTCCTTAATTAGGCACAGAGGGAGCCGTTACATAAAGACTCTTACCTTGTCTTCCATATAAGCCTACGTCTTCATAACGTTGTGCCTATTTTGGCATAGAGGGAACCGTTATATGAAGACCCTTACCTACGGTCCTCTATACATATCCATGGTGTTGTGCTTAATTAGGCACGTGGAGAACTGTCATGTGGACTGTTACCTTCAGTTCCATATACGTCTTCAAGATGCTATACCTAATTAGGCACAGAGAAAACCGTTATATGAAGATTGTTACCTTCATTCGCTTATACATCTTCATAATGTTGTGCCTAATTAGGCACAGAGGGAACTTTTACATGAAGACTTACCTTCAGTTCCATACCCGACTTCATGGAGTGATGCTTAGCTTAGGCACAGTATATCTCTTCAGTCGCCTGGAGGGACTCCTGAAATCCTCGAAAAATAATCAGTAGCCCTGCCGAGGTTCGAACTAAATACAATAGGACTACAAGTCTAGAACTCACAGCTACACAGACTTTTTCGCTTTATTGTTTTGAAACTAAACTGAGGTCCACATTAAACATTTTCCTTTGTCTCGGTGTGGTCAAAAAAGAAGTTAGGGAAGCTTACTGTCCTTGTATCATCAGATAATATCATCAAATCCACTCTGTTGAATCCATTAAGTTTCAGACTTGTCACTCCATTTTCTTCTTAATACTTCACCCTCTTTCAGTAACGTCACCCCTACGCAGTGAAAACGCCCAGTGTTCTACGGGAACAGATCAAGAACACTGAATGTTCCGAGGGAAGGCGGATGTATGTCGGCCTCAAGATGTGACACAAGATGTCTTATTCTCGTATTCTTTTTCTTCTTCTTTGTGATCCTGCGGTCTGCTGTTCTTTCTGTCTTCTGTTGATTGCTTTAAAAATGTTTGTGGCATTTGTTCCTGGCGTGTTTGTTGATCTGTACAAATGTCCTGTTTTTGTTTCTGCTCTGTAAGATGTTTCCCCTTATTCATGTCCTCTTGTTTATGGATGTGATGTTCTTTCAATTCTTGTTGCGGCTGATTCTTGTTCACGTAGTTCTTCTCTTCTTTTTGCAAATCTTTTTGTCCTTGTGTCTGTTTATGATGGAAATTTTGTATTTTATGATGACGTTTTTCCTGTTGTTGGTTACTCTTCTGCTTTTCGTGTTTCCGATTTTGCTGTTCTTCTTTTTCCTTTTCTTTCTCTAGGTGTTTCTGTTCTTGTAGCATTTGGTTTACGTTTCTTGACTTTTGCTTGTGCTTTTGCAAAGGCCCATCATTCTCATCTCTATCATTCTTTGTATGATACTTGCGGAAGTTTTGACCATCTATGTTATCTATTTCAAGAACTCTTGCGCTGTATGTGTACCTTATCTTCTTTTTAATAGGCTGAAATTTGAATAAAATTAAAGTAAAAATTATTTATATTTAGTAACGAAACTAAACTCTACATAAATTGAAATTCAGACTAGTCGACCAGAAGACAGATAATCTGACGCACCTGAATTACGTGGAAATAGCACATCAGCTGTTCGTTGACAGACAACATTGCTCCTGCGTTGTCGAACTCACCACAGTAGTTGGGCGCCGAGAATATGGTGACCAGCTGGCGTCTCGCGAAGAACTCGTACCCATCCTCCACCACCTTAACAAGGCATAAATAACGTCACCACCTGCTGTTCTAATATTGCAGATACCGTCATAACCTAGTGTCCTAATACTTTACTGCAATACCGTCATAACCTAGTGTCCTAATACTTTACTGCAATACCGTCATAACCTAGTGTCCTAATACTTTACTGCAATACCGTCATAACCTAGTGTCCTAATACTTTACTGCAATACCGTCATAACCTGGTGTCCTAATACTTTACTGCAATACCGTCATAACCTGGTGTCCTAATACTTTACTGCAATAACGTCTTAACCTGTTGTCCTAATACTTTACTGCAATACCGTCATAACCTGGTGTCCTAATACTTTACTGCAATACCGTCATAACCTGGTGTCCTAATACGTTACTGCAATACCGTCATAACCTGGTGTCCTAATACTTTACTGCAATACCGTCATAACCTGGTGTCCTAATACTTTACTGCAATATCGTCTTAACCTGGTGTCCTAATACTTTACTGCAATACCGTCATAACCTGGTGTCCTAATACTTTACTGCAATACCGTCATAACCTGGTGTCCTAATACTTTACTGCAATACCGTCTTAACCTGGTGTCCTAATACTTTACTGCAATACCGTCATAACCTGGTGTCCTAATACTTTACTGCAATACCGTCATAAACTGGTGTCCTAATACTTTACTGCAATACCGTCTTAAGCTGGTGTCCTAATACTTTACTGCAATACCGTCATAACCTGGTGTCCTAATACTTTACTGCAATACCGTCATAACCTGGTGTCCTAATACTTTACTGCAATACCGTCATAACCTGGTGCCCTAATACTTTACTGCAATACCGTCATAAACTGGTGTCCTAATACTTTACTGCAATACCGTCATAACCTGGTGTCCTAATACTTTACTGCAATACCGTCATAACCTGGTGCCCTAATACTTTACTGCAATACCGTCATAACCTGGTGCCCTAATACTTTACTGCAATACCGTCATAAACTGGTGTCCTAATACTTTACTGCAATACCGTCATAACCTGGTGTCCTAATACTTTACTGCAATACCGTCATAACCTGGTGTCCTAATACTTTACTGCAATACCGTCATAACCTGGTGCCCTAATACTTTACTGCAATACCGTCATAACCTGGTGCCCTAATACTTTACTGCAATACCGTCATAAACTGGTGTCCTAATACTTTACTGCAATACCTTCATAAACTGGTGTCCTAATACTTTACTGCAATACCGTCATAACCTGGTGCCCTAATACTTTACTGCAATACCGTCATAACCTGGTGCCCTAATACTTTACTGCAATACCGTCATAACCTGGTGTCCTAATACTTTACTGCAATACCGTCATAACCTGGTGTCCTAATACTTTACTGCAATACCGTCGCCACCCCTTCTCAGGTACATACTCAGGGGCCATATCCACATGCAAGCCATTGCAGTTGACGTTCGTTACAATGCTGCAGTATTTTATTATCGTAATAATTGCAAACTGCAGTAGTTTGCGATGGTTTATAACCATTGAATATGAATCTGTCGCTTCTAAAAAAAAATCGGGCTTGGTGAAATCGTGTGACTTTTATTGCTTTGTGTTGTGACGGTTAAGGATGTCAGTTGATAATGAAACTGTGTGATTCTCAATCGAAAATTAAGGTGTAGTCACTACTAGGCTCAAAAATACACCTTTTGTACAATTATTTTGATAATGATGTCTATGTTAAAAAGTTGCTTTGTTAAATTTTTGAGGATTATTGTTCTACATTTCCCCGTATGGTGACCGGGGAAAAGAATAGTCCCACTGCAGCCCATGCAGGTCGTAAAAGGCGACCAAAATGGGTACCCAGTGCATGGGGGTATAGCTGGGCCACCCTGCCCCTGGGGTTATAAATTTGGTGGACTGGCCCACCAGGTTGGGGTTTGGGCGACAGGCTGACAACCTGTCACTGTAAAAAGCTGACCGTTAGGAAACCTAAAATGTGGCCTCGGAACAGTCGGATAGAGTGGTGGACTGGGAGAGGGCCATTAAGGAGGCGAAGGTCCGCATTGGACTGTATTGCCACCGAAGAAGAAGAAGAAGATTGTTCTACATTTAACAAGAAATCAACCTGTCCGACTGCGTTCAAATGTTTCAAAAAGCCATTTCAGCAAAAGTAGCCGATTCATTCTTCCAATGGGAGCGTCTCATGCCGCCAAGTGCGCAGGTCATTGTTTTATCTGAAATGCAATATTTTGACTTGTAGGCACGACAAGGAACTTCGGCCTCCACACTGTACGTCACTTCACTCAAATAAAGACGGAAGCAGGTGGCTGCCATCGTCAGCCCTTTGGAGAGCCTGTACAACAGCACGCGACAATTCTCTCTTATTCTTCGATTTCTTGATATTTATCAGTATGTATTTGGTCTTGCATGTCTCTGTCGTTTTCGAGTGTCTTTATATGCTGGAATATAATTCTGTATTCCAAACTACTGTGACGATCCCAGTGGCCGTGTGGTCTAAGCGTGGGTCTGCGGCAGCTCGCTTGCTGGGATTGCGGGTTCGAATCCCGTTGAGGTCTCTTGTGAGTGTTGTGTGTTGTAAGGTAGAGGTCTCTGGGTCGGGCTGATCACTCGTCCAGAGGAGCCCTACTGAATGTGGTGTGGCTGAGTGTGATCTGAAGCCTCCATAATGAGAAGGCCCTGGCGCACTGGGGGCTGTTGGGCCATGAAAAAAAATCCAAACTATTGTACTGATTGGCATACTTAGCCTTCCACAGTTTCGTGGCAGAATCTTTGAATACGTACCTCCAGTCTGGTGCTGCTAACGACTGAACTATTTCGAGTGCTTCTGTATGTGCTGATGACGATTCACATTTTAATTAACCTCATAAGTTTCAAGACTGACTGACACTACTTGAGTCGAATTGACTATATGCAGCCTCTACACGGTCGGGGTTATCTTACGAACTTATCCGTTTCACTGCTAGGTCGATTGGTGACAAAAAACTGCACCTGGGTTTCATTTGGAGCAGATACTAAATGCAGCCACGTCTCTGTGTTTTTCAATCCAAGTATGTTTTTATGACAGCTGAATATTCCACTGATTGATTGATTGATTGATTTTGAGTGGGTGGGCCGCATTATAATCGTCTCATTTGCTCTTCTCCAATGGTTTGTTTTCTGTCGCTGCGCACACAGTACGGCTATTCAGGGCTGTCGTCAGTCGCAGTGGACTGCAGTATGTTCGCCTACGGATATATGTCTATACTGCACACATGAC
This sequence comes from Reticulitermes speratus, assembly GCA_021186555.1. Lineage (NCBI taxonomy): Eukaryota > Metazoa > Arthropoda > Insecta > Blattodea > Rhinotermitidae > Reticulitermes > Reticulitermes speratus. The sequence goes on from JAJKFL010000002.1 coordinate 32,500,018, forward strand.
AGTTGTGTCGGAGAAGTTGCCGTCAATGCCAGGCGTTGAATACAGGTTTAATGAGCAACGTGCAGATGGATAAAGCGAAGAGACAGGTTCACTTAGCTACTGTGTTTATTTGTCCTTTACTTAATAATACTGTCAGACACTCAGATTATATACCGCCAAATTATAGGGTGATTAATGAAGGAATAACTGGAAAGGGCAGGAATGGAAGTGGTCGTAGCCTATTTTGAGACAATACCCGGGAGTTTGCATAAAGGAACTGAATTCTGAAGTAAAATCAAAGAAATGCGCCTTATTTAGGGGTTCACAAATTTTCTAAAAATAAGGACCCACCTCAAAATTATAGGCGCCAAGAAGTTGACATGCAGAAAGTTCCATAGTGAGGACCCATAAATATTATACACCACCGCACTTGGGGCCCACGGTTTGTGCACCCTGGCCTTATCTATTGCGTGTCAACTTACAAGTTTGTTGTTTCACAGCAAGTGGTGTAAATTATTGTCACTGTACATTGAACTGTCTTTGTGTGCTTAAGTACCAGAAAATAATAACAAAATATAAGATAAAGTTTAAACAGTTTGTGTTATTGTTCCGATGTCATCCAAAACGTAGTTCCACGTCGAAGCCAATACATTCCCACCTACTTCATACTCATAGGTCAGGAAATGCTAGAGAAGGAGAAAAAGGCAATCATTTCGAAATAAAAATGTCCATTACCTGATGAGCTCTGCAGATGAGATCAAAGTTTTGTTGCTGCAAGAAACGGGACACAACCTGCTCCCCAAATGTGAAGGACACGCCTCGATCATTGCTGCCCCAGAATTTTGTATCCTGGCGGTGAAAAAGAACAACTTCATATGTCAACATTGTCACCCCAGCATTTAGTATCCTGTTGAAAAGTAAAGGCAAGTTCATACCAAAACTTTGGAAAGAAGTGGCGAAGAAGCAAAACAAAAATGAGCTATGTGACTTCATCCGGTCTTACTGGTTAGACGAGCTTATATTGCACGGTTCGACCTTAGAAGGTCACAAACTAGACCTTGAATCAGGGCAGACTGCATAATTTCGACTGTCAATTAGTGGGCTAGATACAGAACAAGTTACACCTTCATAACTGGTGAGACATGTATGCTTACGTTTTACAATAGGCAGCAATATTCCTGGCCTGTCTCTCCGCTGACAGAAGGTAAAGAAGTAACAAAATGAACTGCACTAATACTGTGTACAACATTCTCGTTAGAATTGGCATAAGCATGAAATGATTAAGCTAAGTGAAAGAAAAGACTTCTATAACAAAATCGGTATATTTGTCGATGGACTTTTAATTAAGAATGGTTTGAAGCAAGGCGGTTTCCTCTTATCGTCTCTGCTTTTGCACTTTGTTTTAGACTAACCATCAGGAAAGTAGAAGAAAATTAACAAGGGTTGAAAGGGAATGGAACACATCATACCCTCTTCTATGCTTCTGATGCTGATTTGTTTAGCGAAAATATAAATGCCACAGATATAATGCAGAAGCACCATTGTTCGCTCATAAGGAGGTTGGTCTTGAAGCAAAAGCAGAGAAATTACATGTTCATATCTCGTCATGATATAGGCTATACTGAGATTATAAATATTTCGAAAATGTAATGTTCATATTGCTAGGAAAGTTAATAGAAATTATAATCTCGTAGATATTAAAACCCTATTAAATGCTAGAAATACTGGCTTCAATTCAATTCAGAATTGTCTTTCAGTTTGCTCTCGAAAAAAGTAAATATTATCGTGTATAACCATAACTTTATCTGTTGTTTTCTATGGCAATGAACTTGGTCACTCATACAAAAAAGATACTGGTGACAATATTTGAACATAAGAAAATGGAAGTGATAAGATAAAATGTAAACTGCGAAAGGGGAGCTTCCCACTTTGTACTTTTCTCCAAATAACTTTAGGTTACCAAAATCAAGGAGTTTGAGATGCGTGGAGAAAGTAGAACATATGTAGCGTGGAACTTGAAAGGAAGAGACAACTTTGGATACCAAGGACGGAGGGGTGGAAGGAAACTCTAAGAAGCAAGGTGTTAAAACTACATGTAAATGGCGCGGGTTAGCGTCCAGTGACGGGTTTAAAAGGTGGTGACATTCTTGACCAGCTAAGCAACTATAAACTTTTAAACAGGACTGTAGTTTATGGAGTTAGTTTATGGAGTAAGCTCTTTCCAAATCCTAGAAAAGGAAGATACCTTATCGGGATCTGACCACAGCAAGTCACAAAGAAGCCCCCTGTGGGGAACGTCTGTCGGTCGCGGAAGTTGGTTGATGCTGTCTATGTCATCGAGATCCGGGCTCAGGCCTCCATGGCAGCAGAAGATCCGTCCCTCAATGGTGGCCGCAACGGGCAGGCAGTTGAAGCAGTCCGTGAAGGTCTTCCATACCTTCACACTGTGTCGGCGCTTACCTGGACGTTTAATTTATTACATTGCTAAATATATTATATTCGCAGGCAGAATGGCATAAGGTTTTGATTAAATCATCAGTTTGATTTGAGTGACACCCCTAATTAGGTTTCATCTTATTAAACAACATTATTACAAGTTTAAAGCCCTGAACATGCTCAAACGATATTTCCAAAGTAATGATTATCTACGTACGTCAGGCTGAATACAAGGAGTAGCAGTTGATTTAAAACAATGTTAAGTCTAAAATTTGGAAGTTTGGCTTGTCGTTGAAGTGACACATGTACACCCTACACTTGACCTTTCCCAGCTTCTTGTTTTATGTCAAAATACACAACATTTCGGAAAATTGTTCTCCTTCCATTATCAGGCAAAGCAAACAATTACAAATCCTGCTGTGTCCGGCCACTGCATGGAGCCAATATCCAAATTAATCTTTTCTTTAACTCATGATAGAAGGACATCCAGCGTACGAAACATTCAAGTACACGTCACCTCAAAGATATATAACAAGAAGAATTAATACGTGTACTTAATTGTAGTGACACACAGAGGCCCATCGTGTTTACAAAAATGTAAGTTCTTGTGTTTAAGTTAGTTGATAAAATCCGATCTTTGCTCCTGACGGACAACCTTTGAAGCATTACATTACGTAGAGCAATCCCTCTCCAATGGCCGGGGTTACGTCCTGGAGAACAGGGCCATTGACAAGACCAGAGTCTCAGCGGAAACTGGAGTTGAAAAAAATTACGTTATGACTTGTTCCAAAACCAGTTATACATAAAGTGTAAAGAAGTCACAAAGAAGCGCCATAATCGTATTCTGGAAGCTAGAAAACTAATTCCGATAACATTACAAACCTCCTGTCAGGAAATACCTATTGCCTGTGAAGAAGCCACCGATATTTTCAGTGCACAAATTTGAGACTATAAATACATAAAACCAGACACTGCGGTTGGCTACACTGACTTTTGCAAGAGATTTCTTTATGACGTATGTATTTTCTTACACTCATCGTAGAAACCGTAAACTCTGTTTATGCTGGCCGCTTCGTGATTTCCTCTCAAGAGGAAGAAGTTCTCGGGATAGAGGATCTTATACGCAAGCAGCAGGCAGATGGTTTCAAGCGAATTCTTCCCACGATCTACATAGTCTCCGAGGAACAGGTAGTTATAAGCAGGAGGGAAGCCTCGGTCACATTTGGAGCCCCTGCAGTCGCCGGTATCCACAATGTCGAAGAGTCGCAACAAATCGTAGTACTGACCGTGGATGTCACCTGTCATCATTCCATTACGCAAGTCATAATTACAATACAAACACTTGCCAGAATAACGTCCGCATAATTTTCAAAGGGATCAGCATCAGACCGTTCAGTCTCGAGTCAAGTAACTCAGGCATTTGATTTAACCACAAAGAAAATTTAAATACAAGACTTACCGCATATTCTAACAGGCGCTTCTAGTTCCAGAAGCATGGGCTGGGACTGCAGTATCTCTCTGGATGCGTGACATAATCCCAGGATTTCTTCCTCCTTCAGCTGAACTTCTGCGCCGACTCTCTTTATCCGTACTGCAATACATTACACGACATGCGACATTTTCATTTACATTTCAGTTTGAAGTAATAATTGAACCACATAATCTAGGAGAACGTAAAGATTCATACTAAATTGCGAAGTGCATACACCTTCAGCCAATCCTTGTGGTCGTGCGGTCTAAGGTTTAGGTCTGCGGCCGCTCGACTGCTGGGGTCGCGGGTTCGAATTAACCTGAGGGCATGGATTTTAGTGTCTTGTATTTGTTGTGTGTTGTGTAGTTAGCGGCCTGTGAGACGAGCTGATCATTTTTTCACAGGAGTCCTACCAGGTGTGTGTGTCTAATTGTGTGTGATCTAGAAACCTTAACAATGAGGCGGCTTAGGCCCGAGGTGGGCTGTCGCGCCACAGAAAAAAACTACACTTTCAATTAACTCTCTAGGGGAACAGATAAGATGGCCTAAGCTATTGAAGTTGCAGAAGAAATTGGAGGAGAGTTCCGATTATAGAAAATAATTTCATACGTGTCAGCAGTCTGTATCACTTGAGATAGAGGAAAGTATCATCACAAGCAATCGTAAGAGGCGATCTGGTGTTTGGTACAACTGAATCAAGTATACCTGATGAAGTTAAATAATTCTGAAGGCAAAGGCCGTCGTTTCAATTTCACCACTTAAAACACGGTGTTTTCTGAATAAAACGCCTGCTGTAAAATTAAAAGCTGTGAATTTTGTCTACAGACTGTTTATGCGTTTCGTACGACTGTCAGAAGAAGATGCTATTATTGTTATATATCTGTTACATAGAATTTTTTCTCTCGAAATTCTTGCCTGCTGCAAATAGAAGTCCAGTACATGCGTAAAAGCTATCCCTATACAGGCCTGGACAGGCCTCTAGGGTTCCAGAAGTTTGAGGCTCCCACATTTCCAGACAATAGGCACACGAAGGTGGTAAGGTTGTCAGCCCTAAGCACCGGCAGCCTTTACCCCCATGAAGTATCCCTGGTACTCATTTCTGTTAGAGGCAGAGTCGACCCCAGGGTCATAGTGCGGCCAGAAGGATTAAGTCAATAAAAAATTCCATTGACTCCATCAGGAATCGAAACCGCGACCTTCCGGCTTGTAGCGCAGTGCCTCAACCAACTGCGTCACCGCCACGTGGGTGCCAGGAATAAATGACTTGCATGATGGATTGTAGGATGATACCTTGATATTGTTCTGCATGCGGCAATCATTTGCTTCTCGACAATACGAGGGTCGGTCAGAACAGAACTTTGTGCAGACCAGCTGAAAGCACTGTTGACAATATCTTATCATGTTAATTGGTATCGTGTCAACGGCCGTGTCCACACTGAGAGAGATAAAGCCATTATTAATTTAATTCTCCTTAAGCTCACACTTAACAACAAAACCCTAAGCAGACGTTATCAGTAATGATGCGATTCTTATCAAAATTGATCGAGGTAGTGACAGAAAAAATACATTTCGGATACTTTGGTGTTTTCATGCACGCTTAGTCACCCAATGAGAAATCTGATGAAATTTTAATTCAAAGTAAATTCCGACAGATGCTTTAAGAATGAAGGATAGACACTGTTGTAGAATTGTGGAATTTTAAATGTGTTTAATTTCCTTCAATTATGGAAACCTGGAATTCATTTAGTTCATACAGCGCAAAGAAAACCATGTTTCGTCTCTATGAAAAAAATAATTTACTTAATGATGTTTAGAGCAATAATCGCTCTGTTCCGAGCAACATACGACAGCTACAAATAAGCCTACATTTTGTGGACAAAAGACAAAGTTGTTAATGTAAAAGCAGGTGGTATATGCGAACACACATTATACTTTAAAATTATACGTTGGTTTAGTTGTTCCTAACTGCATGATTGCGGTCCATGCTTCAGATACCCTTCGTGTTGTGTCTGTCTGCGTTTCATCGTTCTACCTCCAGATGCAAGGTTTTTTATTGACAGATTTGGTATTCTAAGTTCTACAGAAAATGTGAACATAGGAAGAATGTGTAGAGCCATACCTCTACTCCCCCTGCATGCCTTCACGGCGTGGACAGGGACACATTTACCTGAACGTAATTTCGAACAAGGAAGTCTGGCCTGTATTTGATAAAAGCAACCTATATCATTGCTCCACCACTTACAACCGGTGACGTAGTCATTAGTAATCTGGCCTAATATTCAGAGTTAAGAACCCATTACAGGTTCTTATCCTGAGTTACGTGAATTCTACATGAGTAAATTCAAGCTTACCTCTACAACCTTTTTTTCACGCATAAGTTTAGTGCCCACTGCAAATCCTAACATTATGATAGGGCTAAAATAGATGTTTGTTCTTATTGTGGTTTGCTTGGTTATGATACCGTACATTTTGGCAAATGATTCGGGTGAGGGCACTGCGTCCATCTTCACAATTGGTATTTACAAATGTATCGGATAAGTATGCGGCTTTTATCTTCAGGGAAGAAGATGGAGTCAGTACGTTCCACCGAAACGTGGCATTTGTCAACAAAGGCAAATTAGTTACGTGGCGAAAAACGAAACTTCTCATTCACAGAAAGCGAAGCTGCGAGATGTCGCAGTCCGCCTTATTAGGTATATGAGACACACAGGGTAGGTAACGACTGGTCTTGGTCGAGATCTACCAACGTTTCAGACTGCACGGTGTCATAACTGAATGACCACACAACATGAATCTTCGTTGCCACGTGAACCTCTAATATAACCTGCATGTTTATTGTTGAACACAACACTTGCTCTCATTTGAGCTACTTGAATAATTTCGTTTCTAAAGATATAACAAAATAAACAAGGAAAGATAAGAATAAATTACAAGATAAATAATTAAATCTTACAGTGAAGCAGTAAACACTGTATATGCCATTCTCTGTCGATATATATGACAAAATTACCTTGCAGTAAGCGTCTTACAATATCCTCGACATCTAAGCGATCAGTGCCAGCCATCAGATCTCATATCCTCCTCACAACTTGCACACAGCCTCATCTTTCGCGGTTAAGTTCCATACTGCCATACAACTGAAAACTTATCGCTTTGTTGGTCTATATTAACTGCGTGTAAGGCGCGTTGATAAGATTTAGAGTATACATACATTGAGAGACAACACTAAACTGATATTCTACTTCAGTGCTTCTTAATCGGTGCGAGGCGGGACTTTAAGTAGAAGAATATTTGTATAAAATTAAATATGAAAATTGTTTATTTTTTAATATCACGTTATTATCAGTAATTGAATATAATACGTATTTTAATAAATATTTAAATGTTAACAATGTACTTATATTTGAGGCTTGGAATCAGAAATTCTTAACAAATGCAATAGCATTAAATTGTTCATTCATGACACAAAAAATTCACCTTTGATATGTACAAATATTGTCTTATACAGCTCCTACATGCTTCGGCGTCACTTACGCTATCCTCAGAGAGCTCTGCAACAAGTTTTAAACCTTAGTAAACTTAATAGATTATGAAAGTAATTCGTACTATATTACAGTATTCTTGCAGCTAATGTAAACCATGTGGATTTTAGGCTTCCGCCGCGATGTTGATGAGATCTGCGCTCTTCTGGGATATAAACCGGTGTCGTGTGGTAATTGTTTACCGACGTTTCGGGACAACGTAACAGTCCCATTTTCACGGGTCAAGAATCCGAGGAGAAAAGGACTCTTGACCCTTGAAGATGGGACCGATACGTTGTGCCGAAACGTCGGTAAACAATTACCACACGACGGCGCGTAATATCCCAGAAGAGCGCAGAGCTCATAAACCACGTTGGTTTCACAAAATGTTATTAAAATATTATTTTTAAAATTATAATATAGTAGAATAATAAAACAGTAATATTTATTACGGTCTTTTCATTAAATATGTTTAAAAAGTTGTATGTTGCTATGTTGTACTTTTTCCTTTAATACAAACATCTAATTTAATTTGGACCCCTTATTGAGTTCCGTGCAAAAATGCAATAGCAGTTCCTGCTGATGATGGAGTTACAACAATGGCTATGAAGTACCTCACCCCATCCATGTTTTGACATATCCTGCCACTAACAGTAAATACCTGCATTTGTATGCGCAAGGTACTGTGTTGCTCAGTCATACGAGGTGGGTTCAGTTGGACGCCACAAGTGACTTAAGTCAGTAATATTCATAAACTATAGGCAAACCTTATTTATTGATAAAAACCTAAAAGTGGTGATTTTAAACATGAACTTAATAAGGTGGCCGTACACCTACGCACATATAAAGCTAAGAAGGGGCGAGGGGTGGGAGGACCGTCATATAAAGTTTGGGGAGTAGTGTAGGCTTTTTTTTTAACTATTTATTGGAGATTACAATTAGCAGCATGAACAATGTACAAGGAACATAACAAAAATTGTACCTGTAACCAATTTAACTAAAATGAGTACATGAATCTTAAAGTTATAAATAGGGAAAAAAGAAATATGATAATAATATTAGTGAAAAAACCCTCAAAGAACACTATGTTGGATGGTGAAGTGGATTACAATACTATATGTTTTGGTCGTTTGTGTTTATAGATTTTATATGCGGAGTTTAGATCGGCTAGTGTGTAATTACCTATCTGTTGGACTAGAGGATTAGGGTGAAATGGGCATTTTGTATAAAATTTGGCCGTCAGGTGGTGAATGAAGTCTTTAAGGGATTCAATATGAAGGGAGTCGTGCAGGTGGGAGATGGGAGTTCCCTTAGAATAACCTCCGATGATATGCAACTCTTGTTTTGGACGACTTGGAGTTTGAGGTATTTTGAGTTACATGTGGTATTGCAGACGGGGGCGGCGTATGTAAGAAGGGATGGTATTAGTAATTTATATAGTGTTAATTTGGAGGTTTGTGAGAGTGTGGAGTCTCGATTAAGGAGAGGGAAGATGTTACAAAGAGTACCTGTGGCTTTGTTGGAAACGGTACGGAGGTGCTTTGTGTAGAGCAGTTTTGGGTCTAGGAGAAGGCTTAAATATTTTACGTCCGAGGCCCAGCACACAGATGCATTATCAATTTTTACTGGGACTGGAAGACATGGGCGACGTTTTGAGAATAGAATTGATTCAGTCTTGTTTGCGCTTAAACGGAGTTTCCATTTGGTGAAGTATTTAAGTAATGTGGCGACAGCTTGGCTTAGTCGATGGGAGATGGTGTCAGGACGCCAGGACTGAGATAAAAGAGCTGTGTCGTCTGCGTAAAGTGCGAGCTGGGTGTGTGGAGGACGTGACATGTCTGAAAGGTAGACGGCAAACAAAGTAGTTGATAGCACTGCTCCCTGGGGGAGCCCGGAGGGGGTTTGTTTTGGCAGTGAATTTGTGCCGTTTAGGTGGACAGTAAAAGTACGATCTGCCAAGTAAGACTGAAGAAAGAACAGGAAATAAGGTGGAAAGCGCAACAAGATAAGTTTATAAAGGAGGCCAGTAATCCAGACAGTGTCATAAGCCTTTTCTATGTCGAGGAGAACCATGCCTGTATGTTTGTTAAGGTTAAAGCCATGGGTGATAAAATCAGTGATTCGTACAAGTTGATGTACAGATGAATGTTTTTGCCGGAAGCCAAACTGTTCTGGAGGCACAATGTGGTTCTGATGGATAAAAAGGTTCAGTCGGTGGGCTATAACACGCTCTAAAAGTTTGCTTAAGTTACTGAGAAGACTGATGGGTCTATAGGAGTTGGGGTCAGAGGGTGGTTTTCCGGGTTTCGGGATGGGGATGACCCTTGCGGATTTCCAAGCAGTGGGGAAATGTCCAAAGAGCAGAGTGTGGTTAAAAAGAAGGGTCATGTGGGTAAGAGCTGTTCGAGAGAGGTTCCGTAGCATTATGGCCGTGATACAGTCATTTCCAGGGGCGGATCTGGTTTTGAGGGACTGAATGAAACGTCGGAGTTCGGCTGGGCTTGTGAGATGGGGTTCCTCGGGGTGGGTGGGAGGGCGCTTAAAAAATTTTCTGACTGAACGATTGACTATGCGGGAGTGATTTCGAGTACGTAGGCTTTTTGTGTTTACATTTGCATCTAAATTCATCTTCCTGATTTAAGATAATTTTATGCTTAGCAATAGCTTATTTAATAATACGTGTATTCTTACTATGATCTGTGATTCTGTCTTCTAATTCTAGCGAACACAAGAAGAGTGATAACCACTTCCTAGTTACTGGCATTGCCTGTTACGGTTGTGATTAAGTCGCGTTACTCTTAAAATACAATTAGTTTTATGGGAACCTATTTAGCATATTGTTATTATTTTTAATTCTACAGATCAAGTATTCACCATTAGTAATAATTAAATTGAAGAAGACATAAATATTAAAAACACAAGGACATAATGGACATACACACTTCGGCTTTCAAATCAACAAGTCCCGTATTCGAGAATGGTGAAAAATATGATACAAATTAGCAATAATACAATAAGAAAATTGAATGAAATTAATGAAATCTGAGATTATTTTATTTTTATAAAATTTATTCTATTCTTATTCAGTCTATATCACCATCACACTTCTTGCTTCCTACTTCGTTTACTTAGATCTGCCCCCTGCACAAAACTCAATTCCTGGCCCACGGTGTCCTGTCGCATACCCAACAGCCCTGATCCTGGTTCTTCATCCTCGCAAGATTTACTCTTCTACGTTGGAGATGGAAGTAGTATGTTCCTTCGAATAACTGGTACCTATCTACCAAACTTCGCCGATCCCAGTGGCCGCTCGCTTGCTGGCATTGCCGGTTCGAATCCCGCCGGGGGCATGGAAGTCTGTCTCTTGTGAATGTCGTGTGTTGTCAGGTAGAGGTCTTTGCGTCGGGCTGATCACTCGTCCAGAGGAGTCCTACCAAGTGTGGTGTGTCTAAAGTGTGATCGTGAAGTCTCGGCAATGAGGAGACCCTGGATCACCAGGCCGCTGTCGTGCCATGAAATGCAAATATATCAGACTTCACGGTGTCACATCCCAGAATACAGCTATCTTCGAATAATGAAAGCCGCAGTCATTTCGGTTTTCCCCGTTTAATAACAGCCGAAGTGTTGCTGTCTTCATCAAAGATAATCGATCATCTTACGAGATTATATAAACATCTTCAGCAACAAGACTTTATCTAACCGCGGGACTTAGGCCTATGACCTTCAATGTCACTCACATTAGGAGAGGGGGGATGTTTAAATGAACATCACAAATTTTTGGGTTAAATTTTCTATTGGAAACACTTTTAAGTTGGCGGTAATAATGAAATTAATGTCTTACGTTAATACACTTTGGAAACTTGTGTTATGTTATTTGTCAGCAAAGAGATATAGGCCTAACGTGGTAAATACAAGTATTGTTAATCCGCATTTCTCCCGGAGCAATGTGTTACATAGTGATATGTGTGATATAAAACATAACATAATAATTAAGTCAGTGCCAGTGCTTAAATTATGTTAATGTAAATACCAGTGGTTCTCAACCGGTGTACCGCTAGATTGTGCCAAGTGTAATACGAGGATTTGAGTGTAAGAATGATTATATAAAATTAAATGGCAACTCAAAAGCCAAATAACTGTTACTGTCACATTACTGTCCTAACTGACTGTATTTTAGTAATTAGTTAAAGTGTTACAATAAAGGTACATTTGAAACTTGAAAGCAGAAATTAGCAACGAGAAGAAATTATTGTTGGTGTTGGTGTTACAACATTGGCTACAAAGATATCTTACCGCACCGAACTCATTTTATTGACAGAGACTGTCAAGAAAAGTAAAATTTTGAGATTGCGAACTCAAGGTGCTGTGTAGCTCAGTCTTTATGTACTCGTAAGCTAAGTTGCGATAAATGTAGTGGCGCTTCGTGAAATTAATTACACAAGAAATGGCATTACTCAAAAACAGATGTACCTTGTTGTTATAAATTTAAGTTCTTGAAGACTGATTCTAGTGTCTTGCCACAAAAATAAATAATTCAGCGTGTCGCCAACAACAAAAGGTTAAGAATCACCGGTTTATACCGTCGGTACTGGAAGTATTGTTACGTTATGGACACGGATTTTAGGTTCATGCAATGTGGGACTGCGATTTAATTTCTTTCGTGTGTGTATGTATGTATACACCGCCACTCACCGACATACGACCAAGATTTTCTTAAGAAAATTTCAATTCGAACTACTATAAAAATGCGACGTATTTAACAACTTTCTGATTAACCGTAGCCATTGTAGCCGGCATATTCCAAAGCAAAGTTGAACAGCAATGGCGATACAGCATATCCCTTTGCTGCCATCTACCGTACTTTATTGTAACTATTCATACAACACTTGCACTATACCGACATCTGTCCGCAATGTATGGACTACACAAACCCCAACCCCGAATGTATCCTGTTCGCTCTCCTCTTGGCCACGTCGGACACAGTTGAGATCGAATATGAAGACGGACAATAAATGAGGGAATTTGTCCCCGTGCCATACAGGCATATGAGCAAGTATAGCTCTACCCATTCTTATCTTCAATGCTAGATGGAGGTCAGTGGTCAGCCTCATAGCTCTGTCCCTGACGAAACGGTGGCCCGCCGCTCATTGAATTGTAGGCTGGTTGGACCCCCACGTCTGTCTGACTATTATGGTGAAAAGAGACATCTCTTGCCCTGCCATGAATCGAACCACGATTCCATCCAGTAAAAACACCTAAGAAAACCCTTTGAAATACTTTTAACTCCGCTGTCTTACCGGGGACGCACGTGTTGCGTCCCACGGTCAGGAAAGTGTAGCAGTTGCGTCCCGAGTTGTCAGCCCCACGGTTAAGTAAGTGTATCAGTTGCGTCCCAAGGTTTCTGCTTCATGTGTATCGTACACATGTAACACGACCCAACGTCTAACCATTGCGCCTCTCGACGACATGGAAAGGATCGATACCACCCACACCCGTCACGGATGACTAGGACGAGACAGCAGCGCTGCAGACGGACATCGAACCAAAGTACCCTGTAGCTGATTCGACACTACAGCTGTTGGGTTTGTCCTCAGCAGCCTGGTACACGCACTTGAAAACCGACCGCGGCACACAACCAGTAAACCCGGTCTTACCAGTCCCGGTCTGATCCTTACGTCTCAGCTTTGTCACAAAATACGACCTGAAGGTGCAAGTATGCAGTGCTCCTATCAGTCCAGCTTCCAGTTTTATGTGTAGATGCACGTGGTACACGTGTCAAAAACTTTTATCTTTCCACTTCTCTTTTTGTAACTGTACCTTCAGCCAACCTATTTCCGATACATACCATCCGATCACGGCAGAAACTGCGAATTCAAGTATATTAGATGGATGGATGGTCTATTCAAGGTCCTCTGACATTTTCGCACTGTTGGCTTTTCTGCGTACCGATCGAACAGGAAGAAAATGTGTTTCAGACTGAAGAGTCGTTGGTCTGTAACATTGTAGGGCCTCTGTAAAAGTCTTCAAAAATTGTAAATGCAACATTTTCGCCCTTATTCTTCATGTTATCAGCTGAGCTGGCTTGGAAACGTCACATTACGTCACAAATTATGGTGATATGGGCCGTCATTGCTTCCGACAAAATTTAAATGAAGGTTAAATGGTATCTGCGGAAGCAGAGCAATCATGTTGAACGTAGGCCCCCGATTTGTACAGCAGGCTTCTTGAAGGAGAACCTAGTGTTTTCCTTTAAAAACTGACTTATCATCATCATCATCCACATTCCTTACCCCACAGCAGTTTAGCTCGTTCTCAAAAGAGTACGGGTCTCACAGACCAAGCACTGTTATGCCAAAACCTTTCTGACTTTACGGCTTGTATTAAGTATTACTGCTTTCTGCGTTAGAATATACAGAGCACGGCGGGGATTAAGCAGTTTTAAACCGTCGTGTAATCTGTTTGGAAAATTATCCGTTGTGGATAGTACCAGTTTATTATATAATCCGTTTTCAGTTGCCATGTTCTTATAAGCTCTTCTTTCAAGTCTCTGTACTTCTGGAGCTTCTCAGTGATGGTGCTGTGAAGGCTGTGACTGTAGGGAATTGCTATGTCTTATTAAGTATGCTTCGTTGGCGGTTTTGTCAGTGTAACTCTGTCCGGCCTGTTATGGATAGTTCGGTCAGTTATTATGGACCTGTCATAGTACAGTGTATAATTTGAGATCTCTAACACGGATTGTGGCTCATATTTGTAATAAGGAATTGGTGGTCCCTTTGACAGCCCACATTTGATAGCCAATTCTTGAAGGAGAATGTTGGCTGCTTCACTGTGACGATGAGTGTATTCGCCTTGAGCTGCTGCATGGCATGCACCAGTTATATGTTGGTTTTTATTTCTCTCGGCATTTGCTGCAGATATCGTTAATAGTGTCCGGATATTGTAAAATATACTTCTTATAATTACTGGTGCTAAAGACCTGATCCTGCGTGGCTATCATAAATCAGTATTTGCTGGTAGAGATTCGCGAAAATTTAGCCAGGCTTTCGATGGAAATTTATCACACAGCTGCTCTTTAAAAGTCATAGGCCTGTCCTCCATGTAGGTTTTGCTCTTCCACATTGTAATTTTTTTTTGCGTCTTTCTAGTATATTTATTTTGCTGTGGCAGAGGATCTTGTAAGTTAATATGTGTGTAATTAATATCTATGTCACTTACCCTACAGTTACGCTAATATTTAAATTACTTGAAATTTCGTACTTTAATGATCGTAGGTGCCACTTAGACGCCCTTTTTTTACTTAATGTTTACAACGGTTCAAAGTTTTGCCATGCTCTTTTGGAAACTGTCGGCCTTCGTGTGCCGAATCGAAATTTCAGAGATTTTAAATTGTTTAATGTTGACTTTAAAGGTCGCAACTGCCCTTCCGCTATATGCGCTAATGCCATCAGTAGGGATACTTGTATATTCAGTGGTAGGTTTGTTTTCGATTAATGACTTATTACCAATGTAAATCATGGACTCGACGCTGTAGTTCGGTCACTGACGTTCTTTACTATTCTGCGCTAATCTGCGACATTTTTAAATCAACTTATCTATGTTCTGTCAGGTATAGGATTTCTGCCCGAGTACTTCTTTTATGTTGTTTTTATAAATATTTTTTGTTTTGTTTTGTTTTGTTTCTTTAGTGTTTTGTTTTTGTATATTTGTGTTGTATTTGTGTTTTTGTGCTGGATTTATAATTGGCACTTGTGCTGTTAAGCCTGCACGTTAATAAATACCCATTGAATTGAATTGAATTGAATTATTATTATTATTTATCACCTTTACAGAGGGTATTTACAAGTAAATACCCGAAATAAATCATAGTTTTAGGGTCTATAATGTTGCAGCTATTCTGTGGTTACAATTTACGGTACATTTAATGCATTATTATTATTATTATTATTATTATTATTATAAGACGTCACAGTTTCACGATAAAGCAGGAAACGATACACTGAAAATACGTCCCTTGATGAGAAGTGCCTAACATTCTGAGCCTAAATTTCTAAGTCTGTATGGCTCACCCCAGTATGACTGAGTATGGCAATGCCTAACAACACTGCCCTCGTGGATCTGCAAGAAGTCACATGTATCACTGTTTGAAAGTCAAGCTGTTTGAAAGCGAAACGAGTCTCGTTGGACAGGCGCAGTGTGCTGATTAAGGAGTCAGGAAATTTTTTTCCGTGATTTAGACTATGAAATAAAAGTTAACCTGTGTCCTACAGACGGGAGCAGTTAAATTCATAACGACACCCTGTAAATAAACACACGGTATATGAGATTATCAGATTTCATGCTTGAAGCCTTAACACCGACGTGTATTAAGCGTAATTATCGCTTTGCCATAACATGAATTTCTTTCTACTGATAAACGTGCAGCTTAAGACTTAATCACCGGTTTGTATTGACGTCATCAGCACTTCCGGAATGCAAACTGTTTATTCACCAAACATTCATAAACTTTGCGTTCGTGGGAGTTTGGCGGTCCAGATTACGCCTCTAGGGAGTTGCTTTCCCAGCCTTGACCTTTAGCTTCAAAGTCGGCAGTGACCCAGTCCTGTTTTATATTTTCCAATACGCCCCAAGGACATGAATCATTATCCTGCCTCCTCAGCACGATTCAAGTGTTGC
The DNA here is from genome assembly GCA_021186555.1 of Reticulitermes speratus. NCBI lineage: Eukaryota > Metazoa > Arthropoda > Insecta > Blattodea > Rhinotermitidae > Reticulitermes > Reticulitermes speratus. Next base: position 32,516,098 of record JAJKFL010000002.1, read on the forward strand.
TGTCTACAGCGATAGTCTTTCACAGGTCTTGCTTTCAAATTCCACGAACAACTATCAACACACACGTTATCACGCTTCAGTAGATGTTTGTGGCACTCACATTACGTCACATCATCTCGAGACTGGACGTTGTGGTAACAGAAAATCGTTGCTGCCTTACTGCAACAGTAGGCTTAAAATAATCAATGCGTTACATCAGTGCTTCCCAAACTTTTTCCTTCATTACCCAAAACCGCTTATCAGAAAGTCCTTTTACCCAATGTAGGTAAAACACTAACTGCACAGAAAACATATTTGACAAGTGAAGAGAGATCGGTAAAAAATAGGAAGCAAACAATATGTTTGATGCAATGTCTTTATTTTAAACATCTCTAAATATTTTAGCGGCCACAAAAAATTTGGTAATTATTCACCATGAATATTTCATCACCCAGGTCCCAGCTAATGAGTATAATGCCACTGTTAGACTGTTTTAGAGTATCGGTGCACACTGACTGATCACTTTCTTCAGAGTACTTCTTCTTCTACAATTTTACGGTAAATATTAATGTGTATTCCGAGGTGTGTCGTTACCCAAAGAAAAACCACTTTTACCCAATTTTGGGTAATTTACCCAGGTTTGGGAAGCACTGCGTTACATGAACAAGACACGTACCGTCATGTAACATATCACCCACATCAACTCCTTGCGATATTTCCTCCGTAATTTGTACAGGGCATACACAAAAGAATGGTGCGGTATCAAAAGTGAATAAAAAATGTATTTCTCACCTTACACGGGCACGACATACACCGTAAGCGGCGGCAACTGTCCAAGTTTCTAGTAGCGCATGAGAAACTTGGACAGTTGCTGCCGCTGACGGTGTATGTTGTGCCCGTGTAATGTGAGACATAAATTTTTTATTCACTTTTGAAACCGCACCATTCTTTTGTGTATGCCCTGTATTTTATATTTCTCCCGCAAAACAAAGCATAACAAATTTTTTACTTTGTTAGATAACGTGCGAAATAAGGTGGTTTACGGGTCGCTAATCACAACAATGACATTCAAAGTTGTAAGTCAGTGTCTTGTTGCTGTCCTCAATTTTTATATGTATACAAATTATGTGATTTTATATGCCATTGTTATAAAATTTGAAATAACTTCGTTATTTAAATGAGAATACACTTGTAACTCCTCATTCACACAAATCCACATGTAACTGTCTCCGCCCTCATATTGGAGGTCATTGGCTGGTTTGATGTGGCTCAGGATAGCGACAAGTGGCGAGCTACTGTGAACACGGTAATGAATCCTCGGTTCCATACAATTCGGAGAACTTCTTGTCTAGGTGAGGAACTACTGGCTTCCCAAGAAGAACTCTGTTACATGGAGTTATGTTGAAAGACAGTGGAAAATGTCGAATAAAGTAAGCTAATAAAGTACTGGGACAAGTATATCGGTTGCGCCTTGACGGTTGTGACAGTGATGAATACTCATTTTCCTGTTGTTACAGGTGTTTATATATGGACCAGTACAGTGACAGGGTTTTGTAAACGCGCAGTGAATCGTATGGTTGCATAAAAGACGGGACATTCTTGTCCGCTTGATAGACGATCGACTCCGGAGTTATTTAGCTGATGGCACATTTGTCGGTTTAAGACGCACACGGTCAAGGACTTGACGAAAACGTGGATCAGAACTTTGAATTCCTCAGTGCATGGACTGTTTTCGCGTTTTGTGTGTCGCGCTGTCCTGTGCGATGGGAAGATCGTCCCTCTAAAGGGCCTCATACACGCTGTTTTTACACAGTTCTATCCTCCCCCCTGCGAATGAGTCAAAAAACTTAAGCACTCCAAAGCTTTGAAATGTTCTCACCTCTGTCACAAAAAAAAAACCCAAAGAATTTGACTCCGTACCCCAAGAAGTTTGGCCAGTTGCCTGTGGTTGAAAAATATAGCATGACTTCCACAGAACAATTTATTGTCGCGTCGTTATTGTTGCTGTCATTACAAGAAAGAACAAAGCAGGAGTAAGGAGAAGTCACTGCTCAAAACACTGGCTGTTACAAAATTCACGATTGCGCCCGCAAGACAGGCACGTTTGTCTTAGACTGAACGAAGAAACCTATTTGACTTTGTTGTCTGTGGCTACTCCATTCACCGAGGAATGAGGCAGGCAACGTCATCATGAAAGGCTCACAGCAACCTTACGATTTTTTGCGACAAGAAGGACCTCTGAAGGCCTGTAGTTCTTAACAATTATTCGCATAACCCCTCGAGCAATGGGCAAAACAATTCCGGAACTTGCCGTGCAATTTACAAAATACTGGATGAACAATACTTCCCGGAAGAAGCGTCTACTGATATGCTTGCAGATATGCTTGATATGCTGTTGGGAAACAACTGATGAGGTGGGTACGCATTAGCCCCTGTGGGATGCTGACGGTCAGTAAGGATGCCACAGTTTCTCGTTATTTGCAAAGCACAGCTTTAAACCGCGCGTCATTGATATGCTTTCGGCGTAAATGTCCTGATCATTTGGCCATGATCTCAATTTGGCCGCTAGGTCCCTCTAAGTTATGTCAGATTTGTCCCCTTGCTTCGTATGTTTCAGACAGTTTGGCCGCTAGTTTCCTCCAAGTTATGTCAGATTTGTCCTCTTGCTTCGTATGTTTCAGACAGTTTGGCCGCTAGTTTCCTCCAAGTTATGTCAGATTTGTCCTCTTGCTTCGTATGTTTCAGACAGTTTGGCCGCTAGTTTCCTCCAAGTTATGTCAGATTTGTCCTCTTGCTTCGTATGTTTCAGACAGTTTGGCCGCTAGTTTCCTCCAAGTTATGTCAGATTTGTCCTCTTGCTTCGTATGTTTCAGACAGTTTGACCGCTAGGTTCCTCCAAGTTATGTCAGACTTGTCCTCTTGCTTCGTATGTTTCAGACAGTTTGACCGCTAGGTTCCTCCAAGTTATGTCAGACTTGTCCTCTTGCGATGGCGGGCCTTGTAAGCCTATTGTTTCACATTCTTTTCCGGATTCAGAGAACATAATGAAAATATGTCCAGTTATTATTAATAATAATATCTACTATTTAGTTTCCTTCTGCAGAAGAGTGGCTGCATGTTGCCCAATAATTCGAATTCAGATGGAATTTCGCGAAATGCCTCCGGGCGGTCGACGGAATGCACCTTGATATCCAGCCACCATTTGAAGCAGGATCTCGTTGTTGCAAGTATGAATGCTTTCACAGCCTTGTACCTCTGTCAATCGGCAACACCAATTACGAATTAACTTAGTTTAGGAACAAATGGACTATTTCTCATGGAGGTGTAAGTGAATATAGAGGTATTTACGAAAAATTAGAACGCAAGCCCTTAAACATACCACAGACTGCGTAGACTCAAAACGTTACAATCTTGCCATATGTGGTCGTTGGTGACGAGGCTTTTTCACTGATAGCAGACTTTCTGAAACCACATAATGTCAAGATACTAACGAATGAAAGACGTATCTTCAATTACAGAGTATCAAGAACTTGAAGATTTACTGCAAAAATTCTGTGAGGGTTTTAAAAGACCAGATTTTGCATTTTAAAGCATATACCAGTCTAAAGCTTCAAAAGATAGACGCTGTGGTGACGGTGTGCTGCGCATTGCATAATTTCTGACGCAAGACTGTTGCCCAGTTCTACACACCATCGGAATGCTTCCTCGTAGAGGATACAGAATATAGGAATACCAGATTTGGACTTCGAAACGACAGTGGTTGACCTTGGCAAAGGACATATCCGAAATTTCTCCGATACAATCGAAAATTACCAGACATCTATTTCTTCACTGTTTCGAGTCCAACTCGCAGTGCTGTACAACCCGCGATAGCTGATGAAAATTAACACACAGAGTACTGTATAATGCAGGGAGGTCCAACCATTTTGGCAAAGGGACTGTATTGCGGGCTGGTTCGCGGGCCACATGTGTAAAAATCATAATAAGTGGAATATCTTAAGTGCCTAAATTAGTGTGTAAATTTTACAGTATATATATATATATATATATATATATATATATATAATTGTTTTTTCCAATGGCTCGACAGCCCCTTGGGGACCTAGGCTGCCTCATTTTTCGAGGCTTCACGATCACACTTTTTAGACACACCACACTCGGCAGGACTCCTCTGGACGAGGGACCAGCTCGTCGCAGAGACCTCTACCTGACAACACACAACACTCACAAGAGACAGACATCCATGCCCCCGGTGGGATTAGAACCCACAATCCTAGTAAGCGAGCAGCCGCAGACCCACGCCTTAGACCGCACGGCCACTGGGATCGGCATATATATAAATAAATAAATATACAGTGGAACCTCGAACTTCGAACACAATCCGTTCCAGGAGACGGTTCGACTTTCAAGTTGTTCGACTTTCGAGTTAAATTTCCCCATAAGAAATAATGTAAATTGAATTAATCCGTTCCAGACCCCCAAAATTTACCCAATATAAAACATTTTAAGTGCCTATTTCAAAAGATCATAATGATAAAACAAGTATATTTAATTGCAATAATTGAAAATTTTTATTTATAATAGTACATACATAAAAATATTGTATAATAATCAATCAATAACAATAGTAGGAGGGATATTACTGTTCACTGGAAGGTGAATTACCCTTCTTTCATCTGGACCAAGCAGAGAGAGAAGGCGACCACGTGATTCTTTGTTCGACTTTCGATTTTTTGTTCGAGTTTAAAAACCGGATTTTCCTCGAATTTTTTGTTCGAGTTTCAAGTTGTTCGAACATCAAACCGTTCGAAGTTCGAGGGTCCACTGTATACATATTACAACTGTGGCCGCGGTCTGGACACCCGTGGAATAAAGCGCGACAGCTGATTAAAGAAGAAATTATAAAAGACTCGCGCGCAGTAGGCCTGCTGTTGGGTTAATGACTCAGCCTTGCGCCTCTGGAAGGAATTTCAAAACGCCTATTCTTGCAATTGGTAAGAGTGGCGCTGCTAAGCAGTGGAAGACATTCGCTCAGTCGTCACTGGTGTTGTGCGGCTGCTGTGTTCTGCTGACGCCGGTTCTTGCAACAAAAGTTATCAAACAGTATACGTACCATGTCCCGTCTTTCTCGCAGCAGCGATAAGACGTGTTCCTTCCGCGAATCCTCCCACACATATCCACTGCATTTTCCAAGCGTCGGGGAACGCGAAGGTGAGTCCCGAGCTATACAATCCGCCCTCAGTCCGCTTCTGCAACTTGATGCGCTGACATCAACCGGCCCCTGAAGGATACGTCAACCCGTTACATTGTATCTTTTCTTGGTCCTTGCTCACACGGCCAAATTTGGGTACTGTGACACGATCTTTTTGTCACTGACTCAGAATGATTTGTCCGTCTAAACATATTCCTAACACTTTGCAAAACAAATGATCAGCTGACAATGCCACAACCTTCACTGCTATTTAAACATATTCATATGACATCATCACCATATAAGCTATCTGTGATACATCTGTTGGACTCCATTTATTATTTATGAATGAATGACATCATGCTAAGGAATTCAGACAAATGAATTGGTGTCTATGATTCCTGAGTTACATAACGCCAAGTTCACACCAAATATACACAACACACGGCACGACAGACAGACTTCTGAATCGTGTGTTTTAAATTGGCAGTTGTGACGAAAAAAGATGCAACAGCAACATGGCAAACGACTGATCATCTCTGTCGTATATTGTGTATTTTTGGTGTGTTTCGTCTAAGAGAAACACGGAATTTGCGTGTATTTTATTTAGACTGTCTATAATCTGTTGCTTAAATTTTTTTGGGTTGTTGCCCGGTCTTAGGTAAAAAGGATCCCTTTTACCTTTTTACCTAAGACCCTGACGATGGGACAAACAAGTGATCCCGAAACGTTGGACATACACCAAAAATTGACGCCGGGCAACAACCCAAAAAATTTTAAGCAACATTACGACCATGGCGGAAGCCTTCAATTACATAGCCTATAATCTGTTTCTTAACGTTTTGATTAGTAGATTTCCTCTTTAGCCTAATCGCACAAAACGAAACGCCATGGAATCAGACCGGGGATTCGCGGAGACCATTCTGCTGGTCGTCGACGCACAATGCACCGACCAGGAAAATGTTTGCCAGCCGCGCTTGTAAAGTAAACACCTAATGCTAAATGGCTGTATCTCCTAAACAGAATGCTAGATTGCTACTATTCCAGCGTTTTAAAACATGTAGCATCGTTGTGTGCACAATATATTTACTTAAAAATCACCCTGTATTTTATTATACAAGCGAGATTAACTGAGTGGGCCATCGAAAAATTACACAGGTAGGCCCTTGCTGCGTGCGTTTTTAGGATAACTGAAACGCGAGGCTTTATCGGCGTCGATGTTCAGCACGAGAATTGGAAACAAGAAATAACGCCTTTATTTTTAAGGGACCAAATGGAAAGATGAAGGTCCCAGTGGCCGCGCGGTCTAAGGCGTGGGTCTGCGCCGTTCGCTTACTGGGATTGTGGGTTCGAATCCCGCCGGGGGCATGGATGTCTGTCTCTTGTGAGTGTTGTGTGTTTTCAGGTAGAGTTCTCTGCGTCCGGCTGATTACTCGTGCAGAGGAGTCCTACCGAGTGTGGTGTGTCTGAGTATGATCGTGAAGCCTCGATAATGAGGAGGCCCTGGCCCACTAGGGGCTGTTGCGCCACGGGGGGGGGGGGGGGGGGGGAATGGAAAGCTGAAATTGGAAGATTTGTTAATGATTAATTATATAATTCGAAGTCTACGAAATACATTGGCTGCTTGCGAGTCTCAAATTGGACAGAAATGAAACCACCGTAAAGGTAAATTTGTGCTCAGTTAAGCATCTTGGTGTGCAGGTATGTGGGAGAGTGAAGTTATAGCATCACACTTTCCTATCGTCAGCATTAGATACAGGTAAATGGTGAGCTTCACGCTCTGGCTGCATTACCCGTAGCGAAAAAAGCCGCCGGTACCATTGAACAGGAGGCTGGGTGAGTCCCAGAGACGGTTTGGACACTGTCAACAAGAAGAATCAAGCAAAAAAATACCTAAATATAGCGAAAAAACTCCTTTCTTCTGTCAGGAACTGACCACGGTTCCTTTGTCGACATGCCAGTAGCCTGGTCGTTACGCCTACTGATATATCCTGACTCCTAGAGAACTGACAACAGAATTTATAAAATTCGAATCCGAGCTGGATTTTAGGGTGTTTTCATTTCTTCCAGATCAGCTGTAATAATTATGCCGTCATCTTGCAGTCTCGAAGCAGGCAGTGACATTCATACACCAGGTGTAATGATTAGGCCCACTGCACGCTGCTCTATCATAAAAAGCATGGGAGGGTTAAATACTGAGAAAATAGGCATAATGTCGTTTGGCTAAGAGTCCAACAGCGAAATTCTGTGTTAGCAGTTTCGAATCTTGAACTCATTAAACATCGGAGGGCTAGTAAATAGAACAAAAATCACTTGATTCGCAGGAATATATTGTAAGAAAAAGTACTAACGAAACAGGATCAGGACTACAGAAATAATTGTACATTTACATTCTCATCATCATCACATAATCATAAACGTTTAGGATTGTGTTGAAGCCTGTTCGTATGAATCCCAAGATACTCTTTCCCTCGTTCTAGTCATCTCGAGTCTCGTCCTCGCATTGGTTGGTAAACGAATACCAATCGTGGAAGGCGATCCTCTACATTTTTTTCCAAATAACTTTCTTAAGCTTGTTGTTATACATGCAAGTCAGTTCCAGTATTTTTGTAACTTTCAGTCTTTCTCTTGTGTCAGAATTCCTTTGCTGGTCTGATTTAATGAAGACTTAAAAAAAAAAGCATCTGTGCTTCATTTGCATACGAGACTTTGATCATTCGTTGGCACATTAAGTGTCATATTGTTACGATGCTCATGATGTCTGGGTGACGTTGGTACCACCGAAGTAAATTCCAGGTTTATGAACGTTAGTTTTTCCGACGGGACGCGCGTTCATCTACCTAGCCCCGCCTTGCGACACTGATGCGCGTAGCGTCGTTACACGCGTGGCGAACCCGGTTTGTTGGCGCTGTAGCAGCAAATGTGCAGATTTTCTGCGCTTGCTCGTGGGAAAGTGACCAATCCCGTTCTCCCATGCATCACAATTCTGTCGCCTCCCATCCTGCCAATGTGTTGTTATAATACATAGGTTTGTCATGTCGCCAGCAAATAACTTCTCTAGATAAATCCCTCACTCAACAAAAATCTCCGTCTCTCTTGTCCGTTTAGTTACACGGCGGTGGGCTTTCGCCCTGTATTGCTGGTTGCAGCATTACTTAGCCCACGCACAACCAGCTGCGTGCTTTATAACACATTTTCTACGTCTGCTTCTTTCTGTTTTTTGCCTTCATTCCGTTCTTCCTCTCTTTCTTTTCTTCCTTCCTCATTTTTTCTTTATTTTTTTACTGCCCCTTCCACCTTTCTATGTACTGCCTTTCTTCCTTTCTCCCTTGGTCTATCCTCTTTTCCTCCCATTCTTCGACCTATCTATCATTTACGTCTTATAACCTTCCAGGCCTAGCTTGTCATCAACAAAGGAACGTAACTGTCAGTCTTACTTGCGCACGGTGCCCCATTTCTATTCAAGCATCTCAGTCTTAAAGTTGTTTAGGTTTGTTAAACCGAATTTTAAGTGAAAATAATATTTTATAACGAGGTAAAGGCAAAGTAATCCCTGTGCACGCCAAGAAGGCGAAGAAGGGTGTGAAGGAAAGCTCCAAGCATTCTTAATCGGCACTGGATGGAAGTAAGTGGTCAGCTTGACGCCCGGCCGCTTTACCCCCGGCAAAAGAGTCCCCAGTACCCATTGTGTAGGAGACTGAATGAGCCCTAGAGCCAGTCTGGACGTTTCGGAGAAGACAAGAATTCCGCTTATCCTACCAGAAATCGGAAAACGTTTCCACGGGAGGGACGGAAAAATCCGCGAACAGCCTCAGTCTTGATACTCGGTGCCTTGGGCGAGGTTCTAACTGGTCAGCTGAGACGTTAGCACTTGAGCTAACTTCCTCTTTAAACGAGAGACTATAATAAGAGCAGGCTAAAGTTACCGTGGATACCGGTTAGGGTGGAGGTTATCGCATCGGGATTACTGTCTCGTATAAAAGCAGTTTTACCACTCGGATCTGTCTCAAAGTACCGTTAAGCATCTAACCAGCCAATCTTTTTGCACAGTAGAACGCTCATATTACTTTAGACCCTAAACGACTAATAATAAAAGGCTGTACGTAAAGCAAAACGTAAAATGTCTTTATTGCCTTACAATAAGGTGCGCCTGTACGGTCTAGACTAAACAGGTTCATTGATGATGCAGACGTGTGTAACCGGAGGATGGAATTCACCTGCATGTTCTTACCAAAACGGGAATTTTCAGGTATATTGCAGACGCCTGTAGAATCTAATAACAAGTTTTGAAGAAACCTCCGTAGACGTATAAAGTATACGTATGTTAGATGTTTCGAGCGATGCGGTGTTTGCTGCCTTTAACTTTATTTTGTGGTCTGTTTTTATTAGGAACTTATTGAACGTGCTCTCGTTCGACGAAATGTACATAGCTGTGTAGAACCGAAGTCTCCGTACAAGGCACCGTATTCGAGGCCTTCAAACTGGACAAGCCTGTTAGACTAGCCACAGCACAGCATCAGGATCGAATGCCTGGAAGTCCTAAAGTAGCAAGTTTCATCGAAGAATAAAGAATATTTGCTTCTGAAATGTTGCACCGTGTAGTCTGGTAGAATTTTGCCAACGTTTCGGAGGAAGCTACTGCTGCCATCTTCAGAGTAGTGTTTTACAGGCTGAAGATGGAGGCCGTGAGAACCTCAAGTCTCCCAAGTTTTTATCGGCTTGCCTCAGGCTTTGCAGACGATTTCTGAGACAGCGCAATAGGAACAGCTTACGACAGCTACCTCCTCGCGTTCCTACTCCCTTGTACGCCATGTCTCAACACGCTTCTAAGAGTGGCTCGAATTTTATGTATTGCTGCACAAAAGATAACTTTTCTTGTGTAAGTACGTGTGTACTGTAGGTGCAGGTCACCAACTTTACTGCTTCTTATTTGAAGAGAACCCGTTTTGAATCTTGGTTGTAGTTTTTAGTTGTTTTTTCAGCCCCTCGACGCATATTATCAACAGTTTTACGTATCAGTGATGTTTCGCATATTAAACCATTGTCGAAGAATTATATGGTACAGTTAAACTGTATGACACATCGTTAAGCTGAGTGTATGTTCGGAAGATCATTGCTGATTTCTGAATGTTGAAGCAAAATATGTGCACATAGAACCCCTTTTGCTTAATTACCTCGAAACCCCCCCTCTTTTTTAGGCGCGTTCGCAAAATTGCCGAAAGCCACTATTAGCTTCGTCATGTCTGTGTGTCCGTCCTTCCGTCTTGTCTGTCCGCATGGAACAACTCAGCTCTCATTGCACGGATTTTCATAACATTTGATATTTGATGAGTTTTCTAAAATCTGTCAAGAAAATTTAAGTTCCATAAAAATCTGATAAGAAAAATGGGCACTTCACATGAAGACTGTGTGCATTTACTATATCTTGCTGAATTATTCTTAGAATGAGGAATGTTCAGACAAAATCTGTAGAGAAAATAAAAACACACGTTTTTAGTTCAAGAACTTTATCCGGAAATCGTGCCGTTTATGAGATAATGTGAAAAAATGTGGCAGACCCGGGCAGGCCACAGATTAAAATACGGCACATGAGCATTCCATGCTGGATAACTAAGTCTACGAACACACACTCAGAATGTGTAATACTACTTTTCCGTGGCAACAATGGTTACGCGAAAGTGCTTCAGTGTTAAGTTTATACGTAAGTTGCCTGTCTTGTTTCTGTTCGGTGCGATGAGGGTTTAGCCAATTTCTCTTGATATACGCATAGTGGTTGCTGGAGTGTCCGAGCGAAATGAGAGCTGAAGTTACCACGTAAATTGTAGTGTAAGTAGTCACTAGCACATTTCACAAAAATTCACTCAGCGGTTCTTCAGTTGTTTCATGTATTTATACATACATAGTCTACATACACGTACGTGCATACATACGCACATACATGCATACGCACGCACATACACGCATACGCACATACATACGCACATACATGCATACGCCATACATGCATACATACACACGCACATACATGCATATGCACATACATACGTACATGCATGCATGCATACATACATACATACATACATACATAAATACACGCACATACATGCAGACACACATACATACGCACATACATACATACGCACATACACACATACGTACGTACACACATACATACATACATACATACATACATACATACATACATCACACATACATACATACAACATACACACATACATACATACAACATACATACCATACACACATACATACATACAACACATACATACATACATACATACACACATACATACATACATACATACATACATACATACATACCCATACACACTACATACATACATACATACAATACATACATACATACATACAACATACATACACACATACATACACATACATACAATACATACATACATACATACATACACACATACATACCAACCATACATACATACATCACATACACACATACATATACATACATACATACATACATACAACACATACACACACTACATACACATACAACATACATACATACATACATACATACATACAACATACATACATACATACATACATACATACACACATAACATCACTCATACTACACATCACACATACATACAACATACATACATACATACACATACATACATACATACACATACAACATACAACATACATACATACATACTACATCACAATCACACTACAATACACATACATACATACACAACATACACATACATACTACATACATACCATACATACATACATACAACATACATACATACACATACATACATCATACATACATACATAACAACATACATACATACATACATACATACATACATACATACAACATACACACATACATACACACATACATACATACATACATACATACATACATACATACACACATACATACATACATACATACATACAACACATACATACATACATACACACATACATACATACATACATACATACAATATACATACATACACACATACATACATACATACACACATACATACATACATACATACATACATACATACATACACAACATACATACACACATATCATACATACATACATACATACATACCAATACATACACAACATACATACACATACATACATACATACATACATACATACATACATACATCATACATACATACATACATACATACATACATACATACATACATACATACTACACATACATACATACATACATACATACATACATACATAACATACATACATACATACATACATACATACATACATACATACTACATACGTACGTGCAAACTTCTTCTTTGTACATACATCCATCCATGTTCGTGGGCCAGGGACGTCACCTTTGTACATACTGTCACACTAATGATACGGAGGTGATTTCCCACGGCTGAAGGAATGTATGACTATTCAATACTTGCAACTACCTGTTTGTAAGATGTCAGCTGACTTGGGGGTATATTTAGATATAAACTTTATTAATCTCATGCAATATTATATGATCCACTTGAGGATGGCCATACATGGCCAAAATGCTTACGTGAAAATAAAATTGGTTTTTATCCACAGTTATTTGTGTACTGTGCTGGTGTTTATCCCTAGTTATTGTTGTAATGTGCTGGTTATTATCCCTAGTTATTGTTGTAATGTGCTGGTTATTATCCCTAGTTATTGTTGTAATGTGCTGGTTATTATCCCTAGTTATTGTTGTAATGTGCTGGTTTTTGATTGCGCGAGTTATATAGATTTTTCATGAAGTTCCCTACAGAGCAGAACGCGACACCCTTGCCTGAAATCGGAATCATGGCCAACCTCCGAAACGTCGTAGGCATGCCTTTAATTTTCTACGATTTTAGAAACCTATATGACACTTCGGTAAGTATGAACATATTCGTTCAGTACAGAAAACTTGTCTTGACACTCGCCGTTGTTGCTTCATCTTGTACCTGGTGTCGGAGTTTGTCTCTGTTAAGGCGAACTCACCCCTTTTGAGAGACCTTTGTTTAAGGGTAAATTTTAGTCTGTATAAGTGTATTGATGAATATGTGTGTGTGTAAACATGCTCTCTAGACAGTTAATGATTCGCCTGATTTACTTTATACTTATGACATCACCGCACACAAATGTCATGTGATATATATACAAATCACAGCGTGTTGAAACAAATTGACATTTCGAAAGGTTTTTTTTTATTTTATTTATTTATTTTATTTTTGCAGATGTTGAGGCTAAATGTCACACAATGTTTCAAATGCTGCGCAGGCCACGTGTCTCAGTAACAGCATGAAGAACCAGGAAATGCTACGAAAAATGTTGAAGGCTACCCTCTTCCAGGATGCTAACGGCGTCATATCCCAGGAGGAGGTACAGCTACGGAGTCACCACTGTAGAACAAACATTATAGGAGAAGTTTTGTATCACGTAGGTCTAGTTATTGTTGTTTATACCTCAGAATTTTAAAGTCTCTGAATTGTTAAATTATTGTTATTTTAATTATTTGAAAATTGCTTTCCGAAATATTCTACAATCTGGGGCACATGGATGGCTGGATGCCAGGTGCCATGGGAGTGTTGTGCGTGACGACACAGTACCTGCCTGTCCACAGTGTGGATGCACCCTATTCCCATCACTTCCGAAGGTCGCAATGAAATTTATTTCTGGAACACTACAGACGTCTCATTTTTCGAGGTACATTTTTTCGTATTTAATTATTTGTATATTTTCTTATTTGTTATTTATGTGAGCTTATTTCGTTATGTGCTTCTAATTACTTAAAACATATGTATTCATTTATCTTGACTACAGGCTGGACAAACGAGGAGTCTGGGTTCCATTCCTCGAAAGAAAAATAGATTTTTCTGTTATCCATAGGGTCCAAACAGGCTCTGAAATTCCCCAGCCTCCTATTGAATGGGCATAGGGTTATTTCCCCGGGAATGGGGTGGGTGGGACGGGAAGCTGACCATTCACCTCCATCTAGTGCTGAGGTTAAGAATGCGTGGAGCTATGCCTCCATATCCCCTACGCCTTCGTGGCATAAGGCTTAATAAAGCATAGGGATATTTTACCTTTACGTTTAGCAGAGATTTAGGTCTGAATGTCAGTGGGAATGTGTAGAGTTCTCTGTTTGTACTGCAAGATCAGATAATAATAAGTTCAGATTAGACTAATTTAGGCTAGGCGGCTCTTGGATGCCATAAATCCCTAATTTATTTGGCTATTTACTTGTTTAATTCCTTGTTTATACATCGGATTAACAGCACCGGAGAGATCAATGCTGTTAAGGCCCCATTTCCTGGAATACTGCACGCTAATTAGTTGCCAAGGCATTAAACAACTGGAGAGAAGTAAATATCTACCAAGTGGGAGGGTCACTGCTGTGACATGTCACTCGAGTGACTCATGCAATGACATGTTCATTCGTAGCATACCATTTGTTCATTAAACATTGTTGTTGTAGTAACGCTTAAATACATTTTCTTTCCGAGTCACTTTTCCAAGGAAGAGATTCCACTTAGCTTGTGCATGCAGTCGAGAAAAGCTATGACTGTATCCATAGCACAGTTAGGTAATGTCGGTGAAGCCGGCAGTATGCGTAATATCAAAGCACGAACTGAAGCCACTGTATATGAGAATTGCATACAGCACTTTAGTTGGAATACCTGAGGGCAGGAAGACTACTTGCTAGACCTACGCGTAAATGGATGATGTTAAATGAGCCTATATATCTGTTAAGACATCATTTTTTGATGGTGTGGACTGAGTTTGTGTGGCAAAGGATGGGGTCGAGCCGTGAGCTTTTTAGAACATGGCAATGGACTTTTGATCCCAGCAATGATGGAAAATGTATTGGCCAGTTGAGCGAAAGTTAGCTTCTCAAGAAGGTATCCGTTCATGAGATTGGTTATAATACGTACTTTTCTGTGGTAATATTGGCAGGCTTTCGCTGGATATGAAGTACGTGCTCCTGGTGGTGCAGTCTTCACATTTATGATTCCGTAAACCTTTTGATTTTTATGTGTAATTGTTGCGAAGGAATTAATTATGTTGTCCGTTCATAACTGACACTAAGCAACATACCAAACAGCCAAAGATAGAGTTTGTTTTAAAAAGAAAAAGGAGTAGGACAAGAGATAGTTCAGGACAAAGAGCCGCGTTAAGAAAGGCGATTTCATCTGAGCAAATCAGTTCAAGCAGTTTTAAAACGCAGGTTTTTAGAGACCAATGTTTGATACCACTCTCGACCCGTATGCAAAATTAAAATAATTACCTTCACTCCAGTTTCCTTCTCATAACGATAACGGCCCGCATTACAGGCTGTTCATTGGCCGTAATAATAGGTTATTTTACACATAATAATTCGCTTCACCACTCATTAATTTCCTGCTTTCCATACGTGTGGAAGTATTAAATGCGTGATAGAAGTATCATTGTGAAGATAAGTACAGAGAATTTGAAAATTTAATCAAGATACTTAACGTATATATAACGCAATATATAGAGCCCTCGCTAATATATGTAGCCTACCTCCTTAGCAATCCTAACAGCCTAACACTATGCACTTGAATTTGTCGCTGACAACAGTGATTTCCTAGTACTGTTGTTGAGGTAAATGTTGCTGCAATGGGCACGCAACAGTGTGCTTCCTTTGAATTTCAGACCTACGTACGTTGCTGTCAACAATGTACGCTTTATAACGGATACAAGCTCTCAGCTAAACAAGGCCATAGCACTAGAATTTCTCCCTGTTGAGAAGTCAGAATCTGATACTGCGACATAATGTTACACGTGCGATTGTCGTCATGATGGATCATTATAAGCTTACTTGCATTAAGATATAACAATTATGACCAGCGAGACTTTTCCTGCATTTGACTCCGATTCACAGCCTTCGTATGCAATAAACTCTTATGAGACAATAACATTTCGTCATATGAATGTCGCACACATCCAGAGAAAATCTTTGAGAATATATGGATCTGATCTGAGAGGAATAGGAAACGAAGATGCATGTTCTGACAGATTGACTGAATTTTCTTTAGTTTGTAAAAGGTAAAGCAATCCCATTACAGGCCCTTAGGGATCCAGGAGGTCGAGGCTCCCAGGTTTTTAGACAATCGGCACATGAAGGTGGTAAGGTTGTCAGCCCTACGCACCTGCCGCCTTTACCCCCCAGGAAAGATTCCTGGTACTCATTTCTGTTAGAGACTGAGTCGACCCCAGGGCCATAGTGCGACCGAAACGATTATGTCAGTGAAAGATTCCAGTGACACCATCGGGAATCGAACCCGCGACGTTCCGGTTTGTAGCGCAGTGCCTGAACCAACTGCGCCACCGCGTGACCCTTCTTTAGTTTGTACTAACTAATGTTAAGTGGAATCCGTCAATTGTGCTTAACGAGTTTTATAAGAAATGTTGGGATTTGCATCATCCCCTTCCCCCTTTGTAAAATATTTTGCAATCGCTGGAGTCAGGAACTAAAAGGGATACTGAAAAATACGCAGGAGGAACCGTAGCTGGAATCTACTGGAAGCATCAAACTCAGCTGCAGGAACGTGTGCACTGGAATTGCATCCACAGAGGACAGACGAGGGGGGCAATTCTAGGGAATCTGTGAAGTCAATTCATCGAACAAGTTTTTCAAATTTTATTTCTGTAAGAACAAGGATTCTAGACGACCTCTAACTAGGGTGCTATATTCTTTTGTGTCTAAAAGGTCAAATTGTACTAATAACAACAGTGCGCACATAAACGTTAACGTATCATGTGTTTAAGCATATCCCACTTGCATTTCCTTATTTCCTTGAAATGTTCTTGATGTATTCCTAACTACCTACACCATTGGCGTCCAAACTTTTTATTTTCTTTGGCAAAAAGCCGCAACAGTTATTGTGGGCTGGTTCGGGGGCCACACTCGTCAAATCCACAGTAAGTGGTATACCCCACCGCTTAAATTAGGTATACTATGTTATTTTTATAGTACATACTTAATATAAACATGTGGCCACGGTCCGCGTAATACAACCTGGTTGGATACCCATGACCTATGGAAAAAAAGGGGAGGAGGAAGGCTATCTTCACACAGGAACAGTTTCTTCAGATCCTCAATTAAGTTTCATGAATTTTTTGGGGGAACAAGTCCATTGCTACATTATCCTGTTACCACTGACGTTTTTCGCCCGACAGTTGGATGTATCCATCTCGATCACATTAGACTGCGGTTGCTTGATAGGTTTTCTTTATCAATATTAACATTATGATTGATTTCAGGCAACCCTTACTACCATTCGGCTAAGAATGCGACTAATTTTCCTTCGCGTCTGCTATCTAACAAAGTACGTAAGGTCCAACACACATGGAACTGTTATTTACTTGCTGTGATTTTAATGGATGTTAAACTTGTCTCACATTGAGGGAATGAACACAGACTAGGAGCCTTTGAGAACAGTACGCTAGGGAGATTATTTGGACCTAACAGGGTGTAAGTAAGAGGAAGGTAAAGGTCACCTCATAATATGCGTATGCAGGCACAGAGGGGAGGCGGTGGTATAGCTCCAGCCCATTTACAACCCGGTGCTAGTTGGGGGTCGGTGCTCAGCATGGGAGAGACACATATGGGAGAGTCAAGAAATGCATACAGGATTTTGTGAGAGAGCCTGAAGGAAAGAACTCATTTGGAAGACCTAATTGTACATAGGAGGATAATATTAATATGTATCTTAAAGTTGTAGGATGGAAGGGCGTGGGCTAGTGCTGTTGGTGTAGACACGACCGTTTGCTGTGCAAGTCGAACCGACCATTTCCTTGGAGGTGTCTCCAATGTAGCTCCATTTTCCTCTAGATTATCTTCACTTGACGTGTGTCTTCTGCTTGTTCTTTCACTGTCCAGAATGGAACAAGTTGTTCGAAACATTTTCACGTATTTGTAGATTGTTGTCGCTTTTGGAATAGGCGCATCAAGAAATTTCATTCTTAATTTAAAACTCCACTTCTTGCAGGGTCGATATTTTAGCATGTATCGTACAGACACAAGCGATGTTCCAGTGGTATTCCCACTGCAATTGAAGGCTGTCTGTCAACGAGTACAGACAGTAACAATCTCTCTGCAATAGCGAGGTTGCAGGCTGCTTGCTGAGTTAGCGAATTTTGACGCGATAAGAAACTCGACAGAAGTTACGAACGATATGGGCCAGATAAAACTAACGACTTTATATAAATACCTATGCATGCATATCTGCCCCAAAATCATAAAGGAATTACGCAAACATCTCAAAATTTAAATAGCCCCGAAGAAGAACGAAAAATAAAAACAGACAAACGAAGGTTTCGTATTGGCTTAAAACAAGAATATATTCAGAACACTTTTCTTCTTGTTGTTAATAGTAAGCTGTACTGCCTCGTGTATTTCCCGCAGAATAAATATGAGCTTATTTAGACGTGTACTTACGTACATCAATGTAATTATAAGGAAAGTAGATGTAAGGGCAAAGAACTCGGTCGCGAGACACAAGTGAAATCAGTGAGATTTTGATAAGATTTGATATAACCGTCGACTGACGGAAAATAATCCAGGCAGAATTGTGGTGGTGGGGTAATTCAGTATTTTAAACTTAAAATCACAGTTCTTGATGAAAAACTACAGCATTCAAGATGTTTGTCTATGATGCCTCAGGACCAGCTTAAACAACTTGAGAAGGGAACGAAATGAACTTTCGGAATTGTAATGTTAAAATATTATATTAGTTTGTTGTAGTCTGCTTTAGTTCGGCCTTCATATTGTGTTCCGTCATTACAGAAATTTAAAGGCTGAACACCTCACGGAAACTCCGAGTTTCGCGGACCTCAGTTTGACAATCACAAGATTTGGGAATATTAATGTGCACACGTAATTATTACGGAGGTTACATTCGGTACATGAATGAAGCCCTTTCCTTCTCGAAATGAAATTACCTGTTGTAGTACCTAAGGCTAACTATTTCCATACAGATCAAACTGCCAGTTGTTTTGTTATTACCAGTTTTGGAAGTTATGAGATTTAGAATGTATTCTAATTATTGCTAACGCCTCTATAAATACACATCACCCATAACGGTATATATGCTACTATGTAAACTGCCAGGATTTTTTGAAGAATCTCACTTCTTTTATTGTCAGTGTAAGAAATCAGAAGACCGTACACGAAAAGGAAATACCGTTCACTTAATGGCAGTATACTGCACTAATGACTACGGAATGTGTTCATTTTCATTATTTTGAACGACTATCAACTTCAACATTACCACATTTTTATTTAACGCGCGTGCGATAGCATTTTTTTTCACTACAAAATGGCCAATAGATGTCGGGTTGTGCGTCGAAAGACAGACCACACGAAACTTACACGAGGGGTTAAAAATGTTTTGAAATGAAAATAATTTTTCATAACATCGCGAGGGTTTTAAAAGTACCATATGACATATGTGAATAAACGTAAGTAGCAGAAGTGATTATTAAACAATGACAGCTGGCAGTCTGAACAAAGTCTGACCACACCGCTGCAGGATAGAAACGGTGCGGGAGCAAGCACAGTGAAGCAGCTTTCCAGTTGCGGTCTTTGAAGAAACATGTTGTTGGGAATTCCATTCATTTGCGCGTGAGTGGGTCAGACAGTCCGTCCCTGGCAGTGGTGTTGTGCTGGTGTGGTGTACCTGTAAGTGCTCGTGGTGGTGTTGCTACCCGGTGTTTGTACTTACAGTGGTCCATTACACTGTCAGTGGTGGTGTTGTGGTGTAGTGTACCTGTAAGTGCTCGTGGTGGTGTTGCTACCCGGTGTTTGCACTTACAGTGGTCCATTACAGGATGTTCTGAGTACATGTGAGACTTGTTTAGGGTTATTAACATACTGATCTCCAGCAATTTCTGGCAGTTTACACGTCGTTCAGAGTAAGTAATTTCGATCTTATTTCTTTTGTTTTATCACGTAAAAGCAGCGTTATTGTCAGAAGTAAAGGCTTGTTGTCTCGGCTGATATTACCATAAATTAAATGAGTGGAATTTTATATGAACTGTAGGAACGAAAGTGGAAATTTTAAGCGTTCGGTAGTGTTATTATTAAGATGCCGGTTGTCTTGGGGTCCAGTTAATGTGAAGATTCGCTGTCATTTCATGTTGACTGTCGATAATCTGGGACCAGTCAAAGCCGGTTTATGTATGTTAGTGCACGGTTACGTTACGATTTCAGTACTTACAGTTATAATGAATAGATATTACTTAGGTTGTTACATATTTTTTTTCATGGCTTGACAGCCCTAGTGGGACTAGGCGTGCTCTGTGGGGTTCCGCGATCACACTCTGACACATCACACTGGGTAGGACTCTGGACGAGTGATCGGCCCGTCGCAGAGACGTCTTCCTCGACGACACAACGCCCACAAGACACAGGCATTCATGCCCTCGGCGGGATTCGAACCTGCAATTCCAGCAAGCCACGGGACCACCGGGATCGGCTGTTACACGTTATAGGGGTTATTATTACGTAATCACGGTTACGTAATTGTCGTTTTCGTGTGGCAATGGTGTCGCGACTACCGCGATTTAGTGCTGTATATTTTTATGCATGCAAATTTTAATCTAGAATTTAATCATCCCTATTTGTCGCTGACGTTAGACTGTTTGGACGTCTTCGTGGTATGATACTAAGCACGACGATGACTTCATTATTTGCTACTCCGATAACATGACCATGTTACAAATCCCAAGGACATTACAATACGAAGGTTAAAAATAATGTAAGGCTATTAAGTGCTGAAAACCATGTGAGTGGTTCGGCATGGGCAGTGCCTAAACAATGATCGCTATGTAACGTGTGGTTCGTTCAGTTTTCTCTGCTGATCAAGAATTCTTTTCAAAAGCAGTGGCTCTCATTTCAGTACGCACTAACATTTGCGCGTTTTACTTAATGACCTTGTGACTGGAAGACATCTACCCTTCTAGAGCAGGTAGCAACTGTTCTACTGTGATAGGCTTTGTTCGTCTTCCAGAAGCAGGTAAAGTTAGTTTTAGAAGGATTGGTTGGAGTTTTCATACTTTCTGTCCGGGGGTTGGAGGAGTTAGTCATAGAAGTCTTCATACACAGAAACGTCCAGCGAAGTTCCCTTGGACTGCTATCATTGATTGTCTAATGCACGGAAAATATGAAAAACATTTAACGCAGAAAGACGTTAAAAATTTTCCTTGTGCACACCCTGAAGGCATATTGGGGTGGAAATGTAAGTCCACTGTTTCCTGGCTTTGGCACTAGATGGAGGTGAGTGGTCAGCTTCACACCTCGCCCACTACTACTGAAAAAAGAGCCCCTGATACCCATTGGATCCGAGGCTGGATGGGCCCAAGAGCCGGTATGGACTCTTTGGCCATGGCGGAAATTGAACCAGCTATTTGTTGATCTTTCAACCCCTAACTTAGTATGCCGACTCCGCTGTTCCAGATCACATTGTTTGCGTAAAATAAAGAATTACATGCCCTAGAGTGTCTAGTTTTTGTTACATAACACAAGAACCTGTTTGAAAAACAGTTACATAATGTTCCTCCTTAGTACGCTCAATGGTAAAGATAGGGGGTAGAGCATTACGAGAGTAAATACGATACGGTTTAAATCGTTTTAATGGTAAACTGAACGAGGACAAAAGTGTCTGTGAACCTGAATTGTTTTATGTATTTCGTATTCGTTTGTTTAGGTGTAGGGCCCCACATTTACTGCGAGGTCTGTAAGTACATAGGACGACGAGCAGTGAAAATCTTGAGGTGATAAAAAAGCCACCCCTTAAATCCGTGAGCAGTTGGCCGTATCCATTCCAGGGGCGTGGTTGGGACAGGCGGGTGGTGCGACCGCCCCAGGCAGCAGAATCCAAGGGGTGGCAAATTGGGCAGCAGATTGGATACTTTGAATAAAAAAAAGAATTGACTTTCTGTGTGTGTGCGTAACAAATTTTAAATTATTGAGCCAAATGAAAGGAAAGTCAATAAATGATTGTCGTAATTTCTGTTAGGGGCAGCCATTTTGATTATTCGCCCCGGTCGTCAAAAATCCTAGCTACGCCAGTGATTTAGCCTGATGATAATTTGAACATCATAACCTCATGAGCACTAATACAGTGAATGGTTTTGTCATGTGGTGCAGTACCTCAGTACATACAAAGGCATTTTTAAAATGGCATCACGCTTCGCTGTACGTTCAGACTGTCTCGCTTGACGGCAGGCAGGGCAGTGATCGCCGCTGGTGCAGTTTGCCTGGAGTCGGGTGTTCGTACATTTGAGTTTAGATTTTGTACTCGCTATATTTGTGGGCCGGGATAGCGTAGTCGGTATAGCGACTCGCTACGAGCTGGACGGTCCGGGGGTCGAATCCTGGTGGGAGCGAGATTTTCAGCACCCGTACATACCGGCCCTGGGGTCTACCCAGCCTCCTGTACAGTGGGTAAAGCGGCCGGGGCGTGGCGTTGACCACCCACCCCCATCTAGTGCCGAGGTGAAAGAAAGAGTAGAGCTATACATCTACTCCCCCGCTGGGCCTTCATGGCCTGTTCTAGGGTGAACCTTTTACTCGCTATATTTAAGGGAGGTGCTGGAAATCCTTCGGCTCACAGATACGTTCCACATCTCACACACGCACCGTACATTGCACGTCGAAGTTCTGCTGTTGAGACTGAAAACATACGTTATAATTTGAATATTTTGCCACTAAGGACTTAATTGTTTAACATGCCATAGAAGTAAAAATCCGTCGCACGGGTGCAGATTTGGCGAACGAGGAGGTAACAGTCCCCAGCTGATTATTGTCGCTAAAAACACTCTGTAAACAACGCATAGTATTGTTTGCAGTGTGAGCTGTTGCACAGAGATTGTGTTGGTAATCGGACAGTGTTCAAAAAATGGTGCCACACTGTGTGAATTTATGGTCGCAGAAATGGAATGCATGCAGTAATTCCAGCTGCTCTCAAAGCGCACCCCACACACCAGCCTTAACATCATGTAATGGAACTTCATGGATTGACGTGGGATTTTCTGCAGAACATTACCTGTGATTTTGAGAGGTAGTGTATCTACTGAGATGAAACCAAACGGAGTCTGTTTCCCCATCGTGCACCCCATGAAGATACCAGTTCTCAAAATTCAGTCTTGCTACCCGATCTGTGTCGTTGAATTTGTGAATTATTGTTGTCTGATATGGATGAAAATGTAGCAGATTCGTTGCATTCGTTCAGACGACGCAGTCACGCCAGTTTTGCCATGTAAGTCGAACCAGCGATTCTGTTGGAGATGTTTCCGATCCAGCACCATTTTCTTTTTTGTATCAAGTCCCTTCTGGACCAGTGCGTGCCTTCAGCATGTTCTCTTACTGTGTGAAATGGAACGTGTTGCTCTAAACCTTTTCACGTAGGTGTCATTTGTTGCCCTGTTTGGAATAGGAGCATGAGGCAGCTTCGCATGAATTTGTGACGCTTTTTTTACGAACTGTGTTTAGCGTATGTCATTCATTCATTGATCGATTCATTCATTCATTACGTAGTCTGTCTTACAGCGGGTCCATAGGTTCTTCAAAATCTAGTTAACCACAGAGTGCGATCTTGTGCTTCCTCCTCAATTACCAGTGTGTTCTGTTTTCCTTCAGGTCACTCAGGGGCTGCGTACGTCTTCTACCTCGTCTTCCCGTAACTTCCATCTGTCTTCCCTTCAGCAGGTGTTTTAGAAGGCAGTTCATATGCAAGATGTTGCAAATCCAGGCAGCCTTTCTCCTCTTTATTGTTTGTAGAATGTTCTTTTCCACTTTGACCCAGTGTAATGCTTCTTCATTTCTCAGATGATCGGTCCAACTGATCTTGTCTATTCTTCTCCAGCACCACATCTCAAAACTTTCCAGATACTTCTGATCTACTCACCAAAATGTCCACGTTTCAGCACCATACAAAGCTATGCTCCAAATGTAGCATTTCAGTAGTTTCTTCCTTAAATTTAAGTCCAATTTTTGGTGAAAAGAGTATTCTCTTGACACGTGAATATGGGACCGATTCGTTGTCCCAAAACGTTGGTAAACAATTACCACAGGACGCCGCGTAATATCCCAGATGAGCGCAGATCTCAACACTGCGGCGGAAGCCCGAAATCAAGGTATCTTTGCGTTTAGTTGACGGAACCGAAGAGAACCACGAAATCCTTCAGAGTGTTGTTACCAGGATGAGATTCGATCCCGAGATTTTCCTGAATATGAAGCATGGATACACAGCGACATTGATTCTGTTATCACAGAAATGTGAAGAACGCCTTACTCAAGGTGGGACAATTAACTACGTAAGGAGAAGCCAGTTTCTTGTGTTTGGGACTTTGTGAGTTGGTGTTTCTTCGCCGTGAGAACTACAAACTTTAGTCACGTGTTTAAGCTTTTACATCTTCACTGATAACGTAATACAATTACAGCGTTGTGGCTCAGCTTTTCCTATCTTTATGCGAGATTCATTCAAGCAGAGAGCTGTTAAAACGGGCAGTTTATACATTTAACCAAGACGTTAAGCAATGTGGATGTAGAAAAATAGCACATACTGTTGCAGCCAACAACAATGGTAACGTTATTGTTGACTTGGAATGGTAATTCACTCTGAGGGTCGCATAAAACACTGTTGCACGTCGTGAGTTAGTATGGTGTCGAGGAGTCGCCCTTTCCCCCAGATATGGCCCTTTTTAAGGGTAACTTTTAAAGTCCGGGCTGTTTTTTATTCAATTGATGCAATGCCATCTTTCTCTGCATTTCATTTGTACCAACTTCAGAGCTTCGGAAATCAGACGTCTCAAACCGTTTAAAACAAATGCGATTGTGAGCGTTTCCGCATGGAGTGCCGGTGAATTACTTTAGGATTGTATTTATATGAAATATGTACGTACCACTTTAAAAATTAAGTGTATGTTTCATAAACGTTGTGTTGAGACTTGCAAAAACCATGTCGTTGCTGCGGCTGCACATCAAAATGGCGTCGGCTCGTTTGTCTTCAAGCTCATAATAGTTGCGAGAGGCACGGCTGCAGTAATATTGCATATCCACATGCCGACACGTGAAACAATACGAAGACAGCGAGTGCCACGTTTTAATAGTACTGATTGTTGTAGTAAAAGAAAAACAGGGAGAGGAAACATGGGTGATCAAATTGAAACGTTTGTCATGATCTCAAAGTACTGGTTAACAATACATTCTTCTCATCATAGAAGTCAGAAGGAAATGCGCCAGAGGACAGTTCTCTTTCAAGTACTTACCCTTGGGAAATGTTTGTGCGTGGCTGGACTTTGTTTTTGGTAGATAGCACTGTCTCGACCAATCTCCAGATATTTGGAAATCTGCAAGGAAATAGAGAAAAATTTCGAAGTGAGACCGTTAAGCATCTGTGGATGTAGGGAAGAGTATGTTAGAGCTAACTGAAGATAAATGGTTAAGATAGTTTGGATACATAAAGAGAATGTCAGGAAATGGGTTAAGTAGATTTCCACGGAGATACCTAGAATGGGAACCAGAGGGAACGCGAAGGAAGGGAAGACCGAAAGATGGATGGATAGATGAAGACGGAGCACGACTAAACCGTGGACTGACAGAAGAAGATACTGGAGACAGGGGGACATGTGGAGTAACTTGGTTTGGATGAAGGAAAAAAGCACTGTACAGTGGACAATTTTTGGTTGAATGAAATGAATAAAAAAAATAAAGATCTGCCAACCACAAACGAAATATTTTTGTGTTGTGTATGTATAACCTTGCAGCATGACAGTTGGTGTAAAACGTTAGAGTTCGGACGGTTGCTGAAACAGAACTTCTCTTCAGAAACATTGAGGGAATATGGCCTGGTTTGCAGAGGAAGTGGTATTTTGTTAATTGGTGCAGTACGCTACCATTTGGTTCATTTGTTCAAGGTGGCGGAACAACATACCAGATTTTGCATATAAGTAATGAAATTGTGGCTTCTTGTAGTTATTTGTAACTTAATAGGGCGTTGTTAGGGGACACGGCTGCTGTATTTGCGAAATGACCTTGCTGGAGGATTCCTCAGCGATACGAATCCTTCCACATTGTAGCCAAGTGTGCGATTCTCTGTTTCAAAGGATATGCAGTACTCCATCTTGGATACACATCATCCTCTACACTTCTAAACATGTATTTCTTTTTCTGCATTATCAGTATTCCACTACAAGTGCCCGATTTGAGGTTATTGTACCCTTTGCCCTATACCATACTGCAACGACACGTTACATTATTTTGATTTATGTTGTCATCAACCACGGATGGTATACGAAGTTTCGTAAAATTTTTATTATGATGAAGTGAAACCTCATTTACTTAGGCGCGTTCGCAAAATTTCGAATAGCGACTATTAGCTTTATGTCCGTCCGTACGTGTGTCCGACCGCATGGTACAACTCGGCTCCCACTAGGCGGATCTTCATTAAATTTGATATTTGAGTAATTTTTGGCAGTGAAAACTATATGGAAGAGCGTTCAGAATGTAGTGTTTTCGTCTTAACTAATAGAACTTTGACGTGTAGCGAACAAAGTGTTTGTTAGATGTGACTCGTATCTGCGAGCGAGGCAGTACAAAATCTAACAGTAACTGCAATGTGTTCAACTAAAACGCGTGAAACTCGACTGGAAAAGCGGCGATCGGTGGGCTGCTTGCCGTCGCGCGAAAGAGTATTGATAGTGATGCGTGGTGTAATTAAAAAAAAAAAGTCCCTGTAACATTGAAATTTGCAAACGTACAAACACTACGTTAAACAGCAGCCAGTTACGTGTAAGTGCAGCGGCTGTAAATGTAAAGATCTGTCTCCGTGTGAGTATTAGATTCAGTGACTTCCGTTTAAATCTTCAGTTCCGGTCTCGGTGCACCGTACGTTTGCGAATGCTATACATGGTACTACGAATTAAAAATCCCTTCCGTCCTGAGCAGCACTTGCAATTTAAACTCCAGCGTCAGTGAAAGTGTCCTCAACAATCTCATACAGATTTATCAAGTGTTATGCCTTCAGTAAAGGCTACTTGCATTTTCGCCGGAGCACATAGCTGTTGATATCCTGGTGAAGGAATCCGTGCCGCAATTATTTGAGGTAGGTTGTGCACGTCTACCTCGCAACCACTGTACCTATCATAATAAACGGCGTCCATCCCTATAAGTGTCACGTGAGGACAGGTGACATTTGCGTCAACAGCAGTTAGACGCGAAAGTCGTCTCATTGTGGACGGTGCCAAACCGGTCTGGATTCATCTGCCTCAGGATAATGCGACCGTAATCTCGGCGTCAAACGTCCCGGATGCCTCTTTGTCTTACGTTGGTTCGGTGTAATTAGGTGTTCTGCTGAAGGGCGCTTACCTATCGTTATGGATTACGTGAACGATGGAACACCTCCATACATCACCTTCTAAGGATCCTTTATGGCCTGTGCTGTTAGTGGCAATTTTAAATTTTCGGGGACTGATATGAGGTAAAAATAAATACCTAATTCTCTCAAGAAGTTGCCTATTATCTGAGTTGCATTATCGCAATAAATTTGTAATGCCAACTTGTTCAGAGTACTGCAATTTACCAGTAATCGAGGGCTTACATTTACATTTGTATTACACACATGTATATCATTCTGCATTACATTATTACAGCTAGATGAATTCTCACACACACACACTTCATATGCACGCTTCCTTGGTCACATGCAATATGATTCGTGTTTGTAGCGGATTCTGCCGTCCCCTGACCAGCATTGCTTAGTCTGGCTATATGACTGACCTGGACTAACAGCCCTATTGTCACATGTTTGCCTAGCGGAAAACCTGTCCTTTAATTTCTCTATCTCTAATTTACTTTCAATAACAGATTTAACTGCCTATCCGCAACATTCTTGACTATTACAGTTTGACACTCCATCTGATATAACCTTCATCTCGTCAGCTAAATCTTTGGTTACCTGCTCTTTGTCTTGAGTCACATCTTATCTTACAGCTTATGCGTCGCTGTTTGTTTAATGTGTTTGCCCAGATCAGTTGCAAAAATTTTGGTTTTTGTCATTCATTTCTTGTGTAACCCTATCAATTCGCTTATCTGTTTCTGCAGTGCGACCAGTCAAATGTTCACTTAACCCCCACAAACAATCTCAACATTCAGACTCACAATTTAAATGTCTGTACCTTTCCATATTTTATCCATGTCTTTCCAACCTTCCTTACTTCTGCCTCTAATTTGCTAGTAAATTCCTCCCGTAATTTAGCATTCTCTTCCTTTATCTGCCTTGTTAAATGTTCAGAAAATTTCTTGTTAATACGCTGTACATGCTCAGCCAATTTTAGAAATTTCAGACTATATCTGGTCTGCTAGTTTAGATTTTTCAGCTTTAATTAATTTACTAGTCCCTTTGTGAAAACTTTCATTATCTCAACTAATATGGCGTGTAACCGACCTCGAGACATTACAATACTGTGTGATGACCAGGTGGGATTATCGAGCTGTTGATCAGCTGACTTGGGTACATCGCCAGTAAGTTGTATCTCCTCCTGAAAGTTAGTCTTGTCACTTCCACCTATATCAGAACCTGTGTGTAAGGATTCCACAAGCTGGATCTATACTTTGCGAATCCTGATTCACTTCTAATGCTACACTCCTACTTCTTAACTCTCTCTCCGCCGTGTTGCTTGCTCCTAAACTCAATTGTATACAATATGATTATAAGTACACTTCTCACTTACTACTTGGAGCGCAATTGAGAATTTTATAGTTGTCAGTTGCGTTGGGGCGGTGTGTTGATCTGGCGTGGTGTGACGGCACAATGTTCTTTCCAGCTTCTGGTTGGCTTAGTGCCACACGCTCGCTGATCTGCGTGGAAGTTGTCCGTTGTTTGTACCCCGGAACAGGTCTGCTTGGCCGACGTTTCGGTGTTATCTTATTCTTGTAGTCGACAAAATATAATTAGAATTTTCGTGCCCCAAGTTGGGTGCCATTTACTCCGTCACCGCCTATCTCGGCGTCAAACGTCCCGGATGCCCCTCTTTCTTACATTGTTGCGGTGTAATTCGGTGTTCTGCTGAAGGGCGCTTACCTATCGTTCTGATTTACGTGAACGATGGAACACCTCCATACGTCACCTTCTGATTTCTTGAATTGCTGGGATCGTGGATTGATTGAGAATGGGCGCCAGCAAGCGACAGTACTTGCAAATAGGATGTAAACACTGATGGAAGTGTTTACTGCAGGTGACGGAATTCACAGGTGTGGGTAAGTTTACTGGTCACACTCGGTAGGCATAAGGTGTCATCGTGAGGGAATATTAGCGTGTTGTATGCTAATGGACTGCAGTTGTACTCTCCACGCAGCACTCAGGATCAAACTATAATTTAACTTCTTTCTTAATTTATCATCATGAATGATGATTTGTAAAAGTAATGTAACACAGTTCACTGCCGAAATGTGTCTTGAACCTAGCACTTTGAAACAATCACATCTGGCTGAGACACCGCTCAATCAATTGTATGTATGTTGAACTTAAGTTTACCTGTGCATTCGGTTGTGACGAAATACACAATTATTCACACAATCACTTTTCAGTATCACCTTCCCATACTATTTCACATAACAATACTTTCTATTTATAATTTAGTTGTAAAATGTCCGAAAATCACGGAGCACAGAATTTGCGTCCGAACTGCTCTAGATGCCGAAACTGAGAGAGTTGTGTTTGCACATACTTCTCGTTAACTCTCAGCATAATTAAAAAGTAATCCTATTGGTCGAAATGCAAATTTGGAAAAATCCCATAGGCCGAATTCAAAATATTTTAATTTACTGTAACCTAATTGGTCAAATACCCCACGCTGGTAGTCTCTGAATTAACTTCAGACTCCCCATCTTCGCAATTAACGTTATATTGAGGGCTATTTAGGACACAACGACTGGTAGCTTCCCTACTGAGAATTTGTGGGTGCTCAACTGTCAAGCTTAATGTTTCTGAATGAAGCTTCTACTTCCTAAACTTTTATAAAACTTGACAATTAACAAACGCCAACAAGTCCTTTTATTTTTATTTGGAATAATCAGGCATAGATAGGATAATATTAAAGTGGTTCTTCAATAGGTGGGTTGGGGGCATGGACTGGATTGATATGGCTCAGGATAGGGACAGGTGGCGGATTCTTGTGAATGCTGTAATGAACCTTCGGGTTCCATAAAACGCTGGGAATTTCTTAAATAGCTGATGACCTGTTAGTTTCTCAAGAAGGACTCTGCTCCATGGAGTTAGTAGATTGGTTAGTACAGTAGACTTGTATGTGGTTGGCCACCATTTTGATGAGAAATAACCATAATGGATAACATGTACGCATAATGCATATTTTATGATGACTAATGTTTTCTGCAGTCGTTGAAGAGTTGTTAAATTGAGGAGATTTTTAGGACGATGCCATCATCTCGTTGGACTAATGGATCCAGCGGTCTTGAAGACATCGGTCTATCTTCATCGCTCGGAGCGATCGTTACGTCTCGAGTACTTAAGCAGAATGGTTCGCTACTTCTGCTTGCATTTGTCAGAAACAGACGGGACTTTTGGCAGTTGTTCCGTGTTATGTCTGCAGTCTTCGTGTGTATGTGATGAGTTTAAGAATCCCGTCCTGGATCCTCATGCTGCCCAAAACTTTCTCTCGTGCATCAGCGTGACGATGTGGGTTATGCACGATGTGCCTGAAAGGAAGGCGTACAGTGTAAATCGTGACTGTCTGTCCGTCTGTCAGGGCTGGTTTTCGTTACTTTATATGAATGCTGTGCCATTCCAGATCATCCCAGGCTTGTAGCTTCTAATTTTCTGCAATCGGTAATAAAAACTTGGCTGATGTAGCAAGCTGTTATCGTGGTAAAGGAGCTGAGTGAGGCCTTTTCATAAATCCTGTAATCACAGTCACCAGTACGGTACTTAAAAATTTAGCGTCTTCACTGAAGCTTTTCGGAACGGCTGGCAGCATTTCGAATGCTTCGGTGCAACGAATGCGTGTGGAAATTTTATCTTCTGTGGCACAGAATGCACCTTTCCAGGCTCCTTTATTGTGCGGAATTTTAACTGAGTGAATCAAATGATCGCCTGCGCGCCCGAAAGTGCTATCGTTCGGCGAATCTCGAAGCAGTTTGGTAGTGTTGGCTGTTATTGTATTGCCAGCAAACCGAGGAATCCGGAATCGCAAGAAATTGGCTTGCATAGTTACGTTCTGGACTGCGATACAGCCGTGGGTGTGACTAACTCCATGGAGCAGAGTCCTTCTTGAGAAGCCAAAAGGTCGTCAGCTAGTCAAGAAATTTCCCGCGTTTTATGGAACCCGAAGGCTCATTACCGCACTCACAAGAGCCCGCCACCTGTCCCTATCCTGAGCCATATCAATCCAGTCCATGTCCCCCCATCCCACTTCTTGAAGATCCATTTTAATATTATCCTCCCATCTACGCCTGGGTCTTCCAAGTGGTCTCCTTCCCTCAGGTCTCCCCACCAAAATCCCGTATACACCTCACCCCTCACCCATAGTGCTACATGCCCCGCCCACCTCATTCTTGATTTGATCACCCGAATAATAGTTGGTGATGAGTACAGATCATTAAGTTCCTCGTTATGTAGTCTTCTCCACTCCCCTGTTACCGCGTCCCTCTTAGGCGCCGTGAGTGTGAAGGTTCGTAATTATGAAATGTCGCAGCACGTACGCTGGTGCAGACGGACGTGGACACGCATCAAGCTAATGAAAAATCGAATCGGGAATATCGGATTGTATGATGGAACCTCTCGATTTGTTAATTCGGCGTGCTGTCATTGCTCGATTCTGTATAAACGCCTGTTGAGTTGCCTCTGCCCCTTTCGACGTCAGATGCCTCTGTTCGTGTTTCCACTGGTGTATCTTTTAACAATAGTCCTGGTCACACGAATTACATAAACAGAACAACAAAAGCCGTTTACGTACCGGCGTACCATGACTCAGATTGTACTAGGAATGCAAGGAGACCGCAGTGATAACAGGCCACAAGCCTTTATTTCTGCAGCCTAGTCTTACGTCATCCGTGGAAACTGGAAACGAGCCGGCAGGGTTTCAATATTAGGTCCAGTGGGCTGAAATAAGAAATGTGTTTATGGCGAAGAAGGAGGCAACACGTCTCGTTTGCAACCTGCTGAACCTTCCCATACTCCTGGGACCATAAAATTCCAGTTGGTATATCTCGTGTATTAGTGTTTCAGGAATGTTCGGAGGTGTTGGAGAGGCTTGGAAAAGAACCGCAAGGTATTGGGCAGAATAGGATGGGCCGGAACTAAAAAGATAGGCATTATTTATTATTTCATGAATGAGTGAACCTTATAAGGTACCGTACCACACGGACATGAATGGGGATGTAGCCAATAGGGAAATACTAATCTGTACAGATAAAGCGTAAGTTAGAAATTTCGGTGGTCTTTTGTCAAGGTTAAAGAAACAAATGGTCAGGTAGTGTAAATGGGAATAATACAAGTACAGTAAAACCCCTATTTAATGAATTGCTGGGGGATTAGAACATATTTCACTAAATCGAAGTTTTCATTAAATGGAGGTTTATTTATTTATATGGAGCTATTGTCGGGACATGAAAAAATCAACACTGAATCCGGGTTTCACTAAATGCGGGAACATTAAATCGGGGGTTTACTGTAGTTGGTATACAGCAGTAGGGACAACTGCTATGACAACTTGGGGGCACGCGGTGGTGCAGTTGGTTGAGGCACTGCTCTGCAAGCCGGAAGGTCGCGGATTTGATTCCCGATTAACTTAATCCTTCCGGCTGCACTATGGCCCTGGGGTAGATTCAGTCTCTAACAGAAATGAGTACCAGGGATATCTCCTGGGGGGTAAAGGCGGCCGGTACGTAGGCTGACAACCTTACCACATTCGTGTGCCGATTATCTAGAAATTCTGGGAGCCTCAGCCTCTTGGGGCACTAAGGGTCTGTCCAGGCCTGTAATGGGATAGCTTTGCTATGACAGCTTGTTCTAAACTCAAGTAATAATGTAACAGTATAAAAATAATTAATACTATATGTACCACGTACTTTAACGTTAAAAGTGCACTCATTTTGCCTAGACAGTGTATTTGTGCGTGTTTATTCTTATTAGAATATTTCCACAAAAGCAGTGACCGACGTGTTTTATACGGCAGACGCTGCGTTTTCTATGAGGTACGAACTGAGCTCTTATATAGAATAGTGATCCAGAAAGATGCAATAAGGCCGTGCCATGGGCTCAGGCGGTTAGACGCCTGCCTCTCACTGCGGATACCCGGCTGTACGCCCTGGCCGTTTTACCACTGGTGATAGAGACCTCCAGTACCCATTGAATAGGAGGACGAACGGATTCCAGAGCCACGGTAGCGGGAAACGAACTCCGGTTATGCGTACCGTAGCCTGATCACGATACTGATTTATCCCGATCCCTGGAGGGAGAACACAGTTACTCACAAGTCGAATTCAAACACGAATGGAAAGCTGTGCTCATTTTCGGAGGACCTTGCATGTATTTTCGAAGTATCCTTATAGCTGGTCTTCACACCGGCTCCGGGGCCTTCCCAGCCTCCTGTGCAATAGTTACGGAGGGCTTGTTCGTCGGGAATGTAGCAGCTGGGGCGTGAAGCTGTCCGCTCAGCCCATCTCGTGCCGAGATTAATGAGCGGTGCTTTACCGTCATTCCCCCATATGCCTTCATGGCGCACACAGTGGCAACTTTACCCTACGTTTATGTGCCTGTTGGCAATCCGAGTTCATGTTATGTCGATGATGGTTCGGTTGAGTTTTACTACTCAACACCTCCCGCAGAACCAACCAGTTTTTATGTCGCAACACCTTTCAGAACTCAATTTATTACGCTGCTATCTCTCACAGATAAATGAGTTCTGCGTCAACATCATCTTTTTTTTTCTTTTCTTTTTTTTCGCAATTCATATCAGTTTGTCTTCTCGTATATCAAAGCTGAAGTAAATTTCATTCCCCGTCTTCTCTCATTTCATAATAGACTGGACAGTTGAGTATTCAAGAGACTTCATGCTTGTATCGAACCGGCAGTTTCGCCCCACACGATCACTTACGGGCTTTATTCTGTGGCCGATTTGATGCTCGACTTCGCACCCGACTTCCCCGACAGTAATTTCAGTATCCTCCTACATACAGACAGACCTGTCGATTATTCAGTAACATTTCTCTGAAGCATTAGAAGTTCTGTCTCTCTTACGCGTCTCCTGTGCATGTTGCTCACTTTCCCCCTCACTAGGCCTATTTCTTTTTAAAATTTGTAGCACAATGATGAGGCTACGGAAAGAACTGCCGTGGATGATGGGAACGATGACGCTTGAGACTTCCATGCCGTGAGTATTGTATTCATTTCCAGTTACTTCTGGCTCATAACAGCCAGCCCAAAGCGCTTGTCGCTAGTGTTGCTTGGCAGCACCAAGGGTCCTTAGTTCATCCGGCCCATCTCGTTTGTCACTACGCACACTACTTTGCGTGACGGCAGGTCCTCTAATATTTGGACAGCAGCGAGAGACCGTAGTTGTGCAGTAACTAACTGCTCATGTTTTGCGTAGTTCAAGTAATGTGTATGGTGCTCGCATGCGGTTTGTGGTTGTATGCTAGTCTTGTGTCTTTCTCACGTTGTTTTCGTGGAAAGACGTAGTTTCTAGGTGCTTTCAGACGTGGCGGGTCTGTATTTAAAATTTAAATTTAAAATATTATTTCCTGAGGAATGGAGGTATGAAAAAAAAATTTTTCTCGCCGAATTTCAAGGGGCCCTGTCCATTAGATTCTTACAGTCAGCAAATGCGTATACATTTAACGAGAAATCGAATCGTCTTATGTTTGAGGCGCAGTGGCGGAGGAGAAGAGGACCAGAAAACTAGGCAGAATGTGGGAGGTTTCAGGCTTACGCCGCGGTGTAGATGAGGTCTTCGCTTTTCTGGGTTACG
Source organism: Reticulitermes speratus (assembly GCA_021186555.1). Taxonomy (NCBI): domain Eukaryota; kingdom Metazoa; phylum Arthropoda; class Insecta; order Blattodea; family Rhinotermitidae; genus Reticulitermes; species Reticulitermes speratus. Next base: position 32,551,331 of record JAJKFL010000002.1, read on the forward strand.
CAGCGTGTGTTGTTATTTTACCGACGTTTCGGGACAGCCTGTCGGTCCCATCTTGTCACACTACGTAACAACCCAGAGAAGCTAAGACCTCGCTTAGGGAGTTTTTATTTAGTGGTCCTGTAAACTAGGGAGTTTGTTATATCCAGACCACTACTCCCGTAGAGAATGGTGGAATGAACACACAAATTCCAGATTTATCTTAAACTTCCGAAGCGTTCATGTATCAACATGGGTTAAAGTCTTCATTGTACTGTTGCTGGCGTGTAGACTCCATTCGTTCGTTCGTTCGTTCGTTCTGTAGTCTCTCTTACGACAGGTCCGTAGCCTCTTCCAAAGCGAGTTCTCCACACAGTGCGACCTAGTGCTTCCGCTTTCAGTTTCCAGTATCTTCTCTTTTCTTTAAGGTCATCCAGTAGCTGCTTACGCCTTCTTCCTCGTCTTCCCGTCATTTCTATCCTTCCCCTCTAACTGTCCTTCAGTCACATGTTTTAGAAGGCGGTTTCTACGCAAGATGTGACCAATCCAGTTAGCGTTCCTTCTTTTTAGTGTCTGTAGGATATTCCTGTCCTGTAGACCAGTGGTATTCAACCATTTTTGTTCGCGTACCCCCAGATATAATTTCTCTTCAACTTTGTACCCCCAAAGTTGTTGGTGCATAATTCAAGTTATACATAGTCTATAATCTACATCTAAAATAAGTTAAATAAATTACATCCAAAATAATGTATTAAATAATAAGTTTTAAATGATAAAAAGGAGAATCAAGCTATTAAATAACGAATATATTATTGCCTATCATATAAATATGAATAAAGGAACACAGGTATTTTAGCAAAGCAAAATTATATGCACTATGTGGAATAAAATGAAACTAGCCGCCCAGATAAGAATCGCATAAAGGAGAGAGAGAGAAAGAGAGAGAGAAAATGGCGCTCCCAAATCGCATGTCCTTACGTCCGGGTCTCTTGTGGCTAACCCTAAATCTGGCCTGATTATTCAGTGTTTATCATGAAATATATATTTATTTTTTTAATTTTACGTACCCCCTAAAATGTCTTCGCGTACCCCCGGGGGTACGCGTACCCCAGGTTGAATACCACTGCTGTAGACTAGAGGTGGGTATGGGTTATATTCTCGGTAAATCTTGGGTGTCAGTCATACCTTAAGGAATAAAACACGTGCAACCAGAAATACGAAAGGCATACTTCTGAGAGTGCTTGTGGTGCAGTTAAGTTACTGAAGGGTAAATGTGAATGGTATAGTTCTGACAGTGCATGTGGTGCAGTTAAGTTACTGAAGGGTAAATGTGAATGGTATAGTTCTGACGGTGCATGTGGTGCAGTTAAGTTACTGAAGGGTAAATGTGAGTGGTATAGTTCTGACAGTGCATGTGGTGCTGTTAAGTTACTGAAGGGTAAATGTGAATGGTATAGTTCTGACAGTGCATGTGGTGCAGTTAAGTTACTGAAGGGTAAATGTGAATGGTATAGTTCTGACAGTGCATGTGGTGCAGTTAAGTTACTGAAGGGTAAATGTGAATGGTATAGTTCTGACAGTGCATGTAGTGCAGTTAAGTTACTGAAGGGTAAATGTGAGTGGTATAGTTCTGACAGTGCATGTAGTGCAGTTAAGTTACTGAAGGGTAAATGTGAGTGGTATAGTTTCTAACCGAACTTTGCTGGTTACTATTTTTATTAATTTGATATACATTAAATTAATAGACTGTTCTCTTCAAAAGGTTAACTTTGTTTATTTTATTACATTACAAACGTTAGCACAAAACCATCCGTCTACTCTTTTCCTTTTACTCCTGCCAACTAACGCCAGCTGTGTCGGGACACCTGGTCGTTTCTTCTTCTTACTATATATAGAGGAGTGGGGAGGGAGAACCGAACTGCTCCAATAATGTTCGGTTACAAGTTCTGACAGTGCATGTGGTGCAGTTAAGTTACTGAAGGGTAAATGTGAGTGGTATAGTTGTGACAGTGCATGTAGTGCAGTTAATTTACTGAAGGGTAAATGTGAGTGGTATAGTTCTGACAGTGCATGTAGTGCAGTTAAGTTACTGAAGGGTAAATGTGAGTGGTATAGTTGTGACAGTGCATGTAGTGCAGTTAATTTACTGAAGGGTAAATGTGAGTGGTATAGTTCTGACAGTGCATGTAGTGCAGTTAAGTTACTGAAGGGTAAATGTGAGTGGTATAGTTCTGACAGTGCATGTGGTGCAGTTAAGTTACTGAAGGGTAAAGGTGAGTGGTATAGTGCTGACAGTGCATGTAGTGCAGTTAAGTTACTGAATGGTAAATGTGAGTGGTATAGTTCTGACAGTGCATGTGGTGCAGTTAAGTTACTGAAGGGTAAATGTGAGTGGTATAGTTCTGACAGTGCATGTGGTGCAGTTAAGTTACTGAAGGGTAAATGTGAATGGTATAGTTCTGACAGTGCATGTAGTGCAGTTAAGTTACTGAAGGGTAAATGTGAGTGGTATAGTTCTGACAGTGCATGTGGTGCAGTTAAGTTACTGAAGGGTAAAGGTGAGTGGTATAGTTCTGACAGTGCATGTAGTGCAGTTAAGTTACTGAAGGGTAAATGTGAACGGTATAGTTCTGACAGTGCATGTAGTGCATTTAAGTTACTGAAGGGTAAATGTGAACGGTATAGTTCTGACAGTGCATGTGGTGCAGTTAAGTTACTGAAGGGTAAATGTGAGTGGTATAGTTCTGACAGTGCATGTGGTGCTGTTAAGTTACTGAAGGGTAAATGTGAATGGTATAGTTCTGACAGTGCATGTGGTGCAGTTAAGTTACTGAAGGGTAAATGTGAATGGTATAGTTCTGCATGTAAATATGTATGCGTGTATGTATGTATGCATGCGTGCGTGTATGTATGCGTGTATGTACGTACGTACGGACTGTATATACGTACTACGTATGTATGTACGGACTGTATGTGTCTGTGTATGTATGTACGTACGTACGGACTATGTGTGTAGGTAATGTATGTATGTACGTATATGTATGTAATGTACGCATGTATGCATGTGTTTATACAGCATCATTTTGAGCGACGCTTGCAGAAGATTAAGCCGGCTCTAGCGGTAACGCTGCTGACCTGGATTTGGCAGATCATCAGTTTGAATCTTAGTTGGGGTAGGATTTTTTTTGCATCAGTACCTCACATTAGACCACGACCGCGTTCATATCATTTACTGAACATCCTGCCATTTCAGGCTGTTTAGCCTTAGGTATAGAGAGAGTTGTTAAATAAACCGAAAAATAACAATTGTAATGCCAATTTCCATTGGTTCAACACTTCCAGTACGAAATTACCCGCCACTGGACACGATCCTGAGTTAGTTCCATCACCCACAACCTTTCTCCCTAATATCCTCGCTGTTCCTCGTGGACATGTTTTAAGTTTTCCCCTAGTGGCAGCAATCATCGCTAGGTCACATAACCCCCATACAAAGCATGGAATCTTTGGAGTTGTCATCAGCTCCTCAATAACGTCTCTGTTCCATGTAAGTCAGTTAAGGCACACCAGCAAATAATTTGAAGTGTCCGTCGGGTGTTGGTTTCTTTCTGAAAACTATGAGAGGGTGCCCTCATTCAGAAACATCTCTTCCGAAAGAAGGCATTTGTCACATATGGCTTGCTGGTAAATGTAGTTGCCGTTTTCTGAACGGACGGCAGTGATACCCTGTCTGCAGCCTAGTGTGTCAGTTGAGGTGGTAATGGTGTGCATGCACAGTGGATGGGAACGTACAAGCAGATACGTTCCCAGATTCCCCCCTCTTCAGACTTTCTCTCCCTCCACTGTTCATCTCGCACTACACTTTCTATCTCCGTCTGAGAGTCATAATAAAAACGCGTTTCTTATCATAGCAAAAAGTTTTCGTTCCTTTCTCTTTAACACTGGTCCACATTTCAGTTTAAATTTGTTTTTCTCCCACATAGCATTCGTGTCTCTTTACACACTGTTCGAGGCATAGTGCCTGTCACTTTATGGTTTTATGTTACAGAAATTCTGTCCAAATTTCATCGTCACCACTCATACATTTATTTTTTGAAGAATACCGAAGTGTGTTATTTATTCATTCATGGTGTATTAGCGATGATGTCAGAATGTGTAGCGTAGACTAATAAGATGATGTATTATCCCAGCATTCGCCAGAGAGGCTGAGGAAAACGGCGATAAACGTCGTCAAAGACAGGCGGTGTTCCGGCGGATTTGAACCCTGCACCCCCGGATGCATGCGGGAAGCGACACCGCCTGAACCAGCTTGATGTGTTAAGACGTTGAAATATGTGAGGGCTGATAAATGGTTAGCGAGCTTCATGTTGCCTGACCACTGCTCTCAGAGAGGCCTATGTCTGCCGCGACACGAGATCGTATTGTGGCAAGGCTGTTAATTTTTGTTGGACCCCAGTATTTTGTCCTCTTCCGTATTCTCGTCAAAAGAAACACGTGTTCAGCTCTCACAGTAGTATTTGTTTCTCATGTTCAGCCTCTTAGTATATCTGTAGTGTGTCCTTGCAGATCGTATTGTATTTTTCTCATCACCAGAAATATTATTTTCGTAATTTTTCAGACACCTTCAGCAGATGCAGAGTGCGACTCGGTTTATATGACAGTCGGATAACAGATGAGTAGTTAATTATATAACGAGTCATGACTGTTGTAGAACTAACGAACCAAAGGTTAACGGCTGTTAGCGAACATGACTGTTAGAGAACTATCCGACCATAGATTAATGACTCTTGGAACTAACCAGCCAAAGATTAATGCAGGGGTACACAAATTTTCCAAAAATCCGGGAGCCACCATAACATTCTATGCGCCAGGTGGGTGATAGGAAACAAGTTCGATACTGAGGACCCACAAATACCAAGCACCATGATACAAAATTGAGTCGCCCGGACGACGCCCGCGATTTGTTTGTCCCTGGATTAATGACTAGTCTTTGAGACTAATATTAGTCATCTGTTTTTACTGAACCTAAAGGTTCATTTTGGTGTTCAAAAGCCCGCCCCCTAGTTCCTGTCCTGAGTCCGATGAATCCATTCCACATCCTCACGTCGAGGTTTGTTACGTCTTTCTTAAGGCCCATCACGAATTACAGGTAGAAGGATGTCACAAAAATTAAATTGCGTAGGTCCCAGTGACGCGGTCGGGAGGATAGCACTCTTTTGTATTTGGGGGGTTCCAGTCTTCAGACTCGGTCTGGAGATGGGCTGTCGTAACTGAACTTTGTAGTGGTTTTCCCCAGTCCCTCGACGTATTTTACGAGGTAATACCTTAAACCAGGGGATCCCTGGGTACATTTCTGTAATGGCTACTTTGAAAGTTACTTATTTTTTAAATTAAAGGAATAATGTCTTGTTAAAAATAATCGAGGAACTTCTTTAATTAGCGGTATGTTTATTTCGTATGACCGTTAGAATATCTACTTAAAAATACTTTCTGTACCAACGAAGCGAGCGGCAGTCAGTTTACTTAAGGTCAAATCATGCAATGTATTAGTAGCTATCTGAAATCAGTGCTGAGATATGAATTTTTAATTTTGGTTACCTATCATCCGGACACCGTGTATTTGCGTCAGCAAGGATATGAGGATCCGTGGTTATTTTTCGCAGCCAAAAGGGATGCGCGAGCAAAAACGTTTGGGTAACACTGCCTTAAACTAATACACACTGATTCCTTCTACATGCTTTGCAGATTACTGTTCACCATCGTATTCAACACTCCACAATCTGAGCCGTTACAGGCGTTCGTAGGTCTTAATTCAAGAATAACTAACTGATGTAGGAATTCTTTCCCCATGTAATTGTTAATGGTGTGTATTGAGTTTCCTCTCTCGAAACTGTTAAAGAAATTCGTTTCAGTTTTAAAATTTACTCCGTGCATCTTGAATCAGTATTTTAATTTAATGTACCAACTAACTAAATGCACATACAATACATGACACTACAGTCACTTTACTCCGACATGTTTCGGCATGACAGTGCCATCTTCAGGAAATACTCGGTTGCCTTCTGTACACACCATACACTTGTCATACAGGGACACAGTGAGCATTGGAGCCGGGACTGCAGTAGATGTTTGAATATATACTGACACAACACAGAGCTTTTCTTCTAATTATATTTATGTATTTTAAATATATTTTAAATGTGTTACATGATTCATAATCTACAATACATTAGGAATTTCACATATTTTATCCACATACTAACTGGTGTTAGCAGCAGAATGTACTGAAGGCTATGAAGTTTATAAATGTAATCCTGTTCACTTTAATTGGTTTTAGGTTTGGTGTGTACTCCCTGAAAATGGCATTGTTATGCCGAAACATGTCGGAATGAAGTGACTCGAATATCATGTATTGTAAGTGCATTGAGTTGGTACATTGAATGAAAGTATCGTTTCACTTTGGGGCGCGCGGTGGCGCAGTTGGTTGAGGCACTACGCTACAAACCGGAACGTCGCGGGTTCGATTCCCGATGGTGTCATTGGAATTAATTCCTTGACATAATCGTTTCGGTCGCACTATGGCCCTGGGGTCGACTCAGCCTCTTAACAGAAATGAGTACCAGGAATATTTCCTGGGGGGTAAAGGCGGCCGGTGCGTAGGGCTGACAACCTTACCACCTTCATGTGCCGATTGTCTACAAATCTGGGAGCCTCAACCTCCTGGACCCCTCAGGGCCTGTCTAGGCCTGTAATGGGGTTGCTTTACCTTTTTGCTTATCGTTTCACTTTATCTTTAAAGCTGTGCCATTGTAGGGAAGCGGACAGGAACCCATGACTTTAAATGTATTCATCCGCGGAACGTAACAGTGTAATGGAAAGTCACCAACTGACCCAGTGGCCAACCTGTTTGTTGTCTTTGCTTGCCAGACGACAGTGGAATTCATATAGGCGCCGTTATAAATTCAAGGAAATGGTGTTAATGCGTTTGTTACTTTTGGTGTGGTGGACTTGCGTTCAAATGGTAAGCCTAAGCCTTTCAATCTTGAGAGGTAGGCCTATGTCTCTGTACCTTTGGTGATCAGGGTGAGGTTGGAAGGTAGATTTCAGAGCCCGACGTTGTACTGTCTCATGTGGGTAATGTTATCGCGTAAGAAAAGTACTCCGAGTTTGAATGTCTGGTTTTTGCATGGACGTCTGTTTGTATACAGGTAAAATAGCAGGAATGCATATGTCATGGGTTTTATTTCTGTGCCTTTGGAAAGAGGATAAACGACAATCCAACCCTAATCCGCTGCCCCAGTAGCAAGGAAAAAAAAAAAAAACTTAAAGCTTATGTCGAAGATTTGTGCTAGTTGCGTCTAGACACATTTGCATGGTCATCAACTGAGAGATGTCAGAACTGTCACTGAACCGGATATGTTATGAAAAACTGAAAAATTCTGTAACTTCTATGTGCCCTGTCCTAAGTACCACGACATTAAGGCGGGGGGGGGGGGGGGGGGGGGGGAAGCGTAAGGCATTCCTCGTCTTTGTTGTGGTGAGGGACCAGCTTTATGCCCTCACCATCAGGCATAGTGTTTTTTAGTCTTTTTTTACTAATACATCGTATTATTTCTATGTCCCTATCTTTAACTTTTGTTTCACTCGTTTATTATAGCTACATTGGTTATCGGAACAATTTTGTAATTTTTCTCTTTGTGTACTGTAAATACTGTAAAATAAATATATTAGATTACCAGATAGCTTTATGCTTTGGCCGCTTTACCGGGGGGACGGGTGTTTGGTACACACTCAACACGAAGGTGGGTAGACCCTAGGGCCGATTTGGACGTAGTGGTGAAGATAAAATTTAGTGTCGTTTCGGAGAGACTACTCGTGTTTGTCCATCCCATAGGCAGTGTTCTTACTGACAGCTATCCAGAATATTCGAGACCAGTGATTGTGAGACTTTTGTATCTTGCGGCCCACCGGTCATGTATATATATATATATGTATGTGTGTGTATATATATATTATGTATATAAACCCTTGGTCCTACCGTAGTAGAAACAAAGCCTCTCGCTTTCCAGGAAGTGTATTTTTACAGGTATGTGTTTTGGTTTTGTCAGCACTTTAAAGCTGTTGAATATAGCTGTTGGATATAGAAATTTCCATATTCAACTTTTCGAACAGCGAAATGAAATCATTAGTGAACAACCGTAGAGGGATAAAAACCCCTCACTGACGCTGTGCCGTTATGCAGCTAGCAGTAACATCTCAAACGGTTAATGTATTGCAGACTTGGAATTGCATGTTTTTTGCGTCGTGTTGTATTTTACAGAGCAGTGCCAATTCACCTGTATTCTCTCAGTCTTAACACAATTCTTCATTGGTGTACTCACTTGACTGCGCTACATGTTTCGACAGTTTTGTCCCATCATCAGGCATGGCTTGCACAAATAACCGAGTTGCAGTGCAAGTGTTTTCAAATTATTTTATGATTATGATTTTTTAAAATGGCATAAAGCTGCCGAATCATGTAGTGGAGTCGAGTGAATATTGTAATGAAGTCATACAAATATAGTTTGTTAAGACCGACGGAATAAACTTCGACATTATTCTTATGTAGGTAGGCCTATTCTGTGAGCAAATATAAAGAAGGGAATGACGAAAAAGAAATATAGGACGAAAGAAAAAGAGAAGGAAAGAAAATGGAACATGGTAATGTGAAGATTAAGCCGCAGCTGTGAGAAATAAAATATATATGGAATTTTTTGACCAATTTTTTGGACATTGCATGTCATACCAGTTCCTTCAAACGAGCGGCGTTTCGGATACAGGTGTTGTTTTCTTCAGAATGTGACTGGCAAAAGTAATGAACTTGTGCAGTCGGTCCGTTTGACGGAGCCAGTCTGAGCCTTAGATTAATGTTGAATATTAAATGTTGATTGACGGTTTGGAAACTTATTCCCTCACCTGAAGTGATGACCCGCTAGTAGTAACCAGTAAGTGGACGCATCTGTGTGCTTGGGGAGCTGCTGGTCGACTTGGCTGTCTTACTTCTTGTGGGGTCCCATTTTGTGTTCTCATGGGTGGCCCGTTCGACCTCGTCAGCTGTGTTGGGAATTCTTGAGGCATCAAGAAACTTCAGATGCTGCGAGTACAGTACAGTGGGGCACAATGTAATTCTTTTATGCGAAAGTTTGAGGTTCTCACAGCGGTGTTTAGGAACATTCAAGTCTTCTGGGATATGACACCGTGTCGACTGGTAAATAGTTACCGACGTTTCGTAGGAGCTTGGACTCAAGTTTAAAGCACCACGTTCCTTCGAAACGTCGGTAACTATAACAGTCTACACGGCGTAACATGCCAGAAGACGTGAATCTTCACTAATGCTGACATGCTTGCAAACGGACCAAAGGGCAGATGATGCAGCATAATGAGCTGTTTGTCAGCTCGCCTTGGAACGGGGATGCTGTGATTCAGTTTTGTTTGAACGAAAGTAACAGGGGTTTCGACATGCAGCCTGCGTCATATCTGACGTAGTACACGCATGGCTCAATTTATACACCTTGAATCTTGTAGCCCATGACGACTTGGAACAGAGTCCATGAGAAACTGATAGTTTCACAGCTAGTCAAGAAATTCCTCACCGTTTATGGGATCCGAAGTTTCATTACCGTGTTTACAACGGTCCCATTCCTGAGCCAGATAAATCCAGTAAACGCTCACACGTTGCTTTAAGATGCATTTTGATATCCTTCTATTTCCGCCGAGATCTTGCAAAGTGGCCTCTTTCCTTCAGTTCTCCCCATCACAACCCTGTGTGCACTTGTGTTTTCCCCTATACGTGTCACGTGCCCCACCCATCTCGTTCTCCTTGATTTTGGTCACTCGAATTCTATCCAGTTAAACCTACAATGACAGCTGTGTACCACTTGCTGTGACATCGAAAATCTGTTGATTTCGCCCACTGTGGTTCACGGAACAAGCGGCTTGGCGTTAACCAACTTTTCTCTGTAACGAAGACGCAGTGTTTTCTGTGAGGTACGTACAGTTGGGCAGCTCTGTTTCTAGAACCCTGCGCACGTACCGTCGTTACACGAATTCCTTTCAGAATGATGTGTAGATTGATGGCTAGATCGAGGGGTATCGCTACTATCAACGCTAGATTGATGGCTAGATCGAGGGGTGTCGCTACGCATTGTTACTATCAACGCTAGATGATGGCTAGATCGAGGGGTGTCGCTACGCATTGTTACTATCAACGCTACATGATGGCTAGATCGAGGGTGTCGCTACACATTGTTACTATCAACGGTAGATGATGCCTAGATCGAGGGGTGTCGCTACACATTGTTACTATCAACGCTAGATGATGGCTAGATCGAGGGGTGTCGCTACACATTGTTACTATCAACGCTAGATGATGGCTAGATCGAGGGGTGTCGCTACACATTGTTACTATAAACGCTAGATGATGGCTAGATCGAGAGGTGTCGCTACACATTGTTACTATAAACGCTAGATGATGGCTAGATCGAGAGGTGTCGCTACACATTGTTACTATCAACGGTAGATGATGCCTAGATCGAGGGGTGTCGCTACACATTGTTACTATCAACGCTAGATGATGGCTAGATCGAGGGGTGTCGCTACACATTGTTACTATCAACGCTAGATGATGGCTAGATCGAGGGGTGTCGCTACACATTGTTACTATAAACGCTAGATGATGGCTAGATCGAGAGGTGTCGCTACACATTGTTACTATAAACGCTAGATGATGGCTAGATCGAGAGGTGTCGCTACACATTGTTACTATCAACGCTAGATGGATGCTAGAAATTCGCTTTACGTTCCTGCCGCCATTATCCACTGGTAAAGCCCTCGGTGTTCGTGTGACGCGAAGTGGGCGATGTAGAATGTTGCTACGGCGATTTAAAAATTTAAATTGCTGCCATTCGATCCGTGACAAGTCACCTTATTAGGCTTTTACTGCTCCTGTTTTTAAAAGTTAAATGCCTTGCTGTAAATAGCTGCTATTCCTATCCATGTAAGTTCGAACGTCATTAGCTGAGTAGCCAATCACATGCAGAGACAATACGAGTGAGCTCAGTACAGGCAGATTCATGGCGACAAGTAAAGTTAATGACCTTCTTGATGAACGATCCAGTTAATACAGAGTATTCTGTATTCTTTGTGTTTATGTACAGAAATTAAAGAGATGTTCCAAGAATCTGCATAAACAAGATAGGCAGTGTACGTATAACGTAACATTGTGGCGCGTTCGTGTAACCATTGTTACAGTGGAAAGAAGCAGTGCGTTCTGTGTGTATTGTTGAGGTACATGTCACTGGCAACAATATACCAATATTGAGTGTTACACAAGACGCTTTTGTGCCGAATTTATGTCGCCTGCAACGATAAAACGTACTTATGTCTTAATGTAAAATGTCCGATATTTTTGTCCGATGTTAAGCAAATTTGGAATTTCTCGACGGATTTTCGTAGACGTTCCCAGTATCAAATTTCACGGATATCCGTCGTGTGGGAGACACACTGACACTTACAGACTGACGTGACGTGACGTGACGAAACTAATAGGCGGTTTTTGCGATTATGCTGATGCGCCTAAAAAAGCAGTTCAATCTTATCCTACGTGTGAGATTAGAATGTACATTAGCATTACATTCTAGTGCCTTTTAGTATTCTTGTATTGATTATTAATATTGAATGCTTGACTAGTAAGTCGAATACGACTTTTAATAAAACCTCATTACCTTTTTATGTTTTATATTTATGTGAACACTTGATAATGACCCTTACGGACCAAATCATGTAGCGTGTTGTAAACGAAACATGGTTTTACGATACGTTTTTAGTCGTGCTGACGGTGTTGTCGTTAAATTGATATGTATAAAATGCAAAGAGATGTCATTCGTCAAAATGTTAATCACGTATATTTAATTTGAAACTGTCTGTTTGAAAGCTGAAGGGTAAGGAGTGGTAACGGTGTAAAGTTTCTGTCTGTCGCCAGTGGTAGTGGTTATTGTGAGCTGTTTGTCTGTGAGTAATACCCGTACTCAGCACTTTTTGTCTTCAGCTCATGTCCAGTCAGACTGTAGGATTGTATTGTCCGCTTCTGTTCGTTGGTAGCCATATTCAGCATCTGGTGTTCTCCCTGTATTAGTAATCGCAGTGGTTTTGTGAGGAATGTTTTCCTTTATTTGCGTTCTTTTCCTCCATAAAGTGAATGATATATTAATTTTGCCAACGGAAGAACATTTGCATCATCTTGTTAGAGAAATACCCCTAAATTTGTTTGGTTTTCCAATTAGATTCCTTAGTAGGCTTAAAAACTTAGGATTTTTATTTGGTTATTACAGTTATTGAAACTGGATCGCTGGTACACGCAGCAGAGCCGCGGCCCAAGTCTTTCATAGAAAGCACAGTATTCCCATAAGGTGGGCCCTGCACAAAAACAAGACATCATGATGTAAAATTCAACTCTAACCTAAAATCCTGTAATGTAAGGTGATTAGTAGTTTCCAAGTTCCGGCCGAAAGAATCGCGTTTACCCGTCAGGGTAGGCTGCATATTCTCCAGAGTCGATGTGGGCATGGTGGCGGAAGTAGGACCCTGCTTGGAATTTAACCAGTGTATCCCGGCTCGTAATCGGTTTCAGCTGTTAGCGATTGAACTACTGCGGCTCATTCGCCTTGAAATTACACACATTGAGACAAGTATGAAGGGTTATGACGAAGGGGTGTTAAGAAACTGTTAGTTATTATATACTATAAACCAACAAATATTGCACTATTATATATGTATTGTCAACCCTACATATGTTTCGGCTCTGCCTGAGCCATCTTCAGGGGTTACTCTTGATGTGTCCACTAACTGTAACTCTCACTGCATTGTCTTTGACTCGTATTAGGTTTCTTAATATCTAGGCATTATACAGTGAGAGTTACAGGTAGTGGACACATCAAGAGTAACCCCTGAAGATGGCTCAGGCAGAGCCGAAACATATGTAGGGTTGACAATACATATATAATAGTGCAATATTTGTTGGTTTATAGTATATAATATCTCAAACATGCACGGTATGTACAACTTTAAACTGTTAGTTATAAACACGGCGTTTCGAAAGCTGTTCCTACTGCCGTCATCGGGTATAAAAGTATGAAAACTATTCTTTTGCTACCAGTAGATGATGCCTAATCTGTGGGTGTAATAACCAAAAGGAGAAGACTGCAATGTGCAGTGTAGGTCTGTGTATCAGTTTTGTTGTAACTTGAAAGTGGGCGCACCAGCTTTATAATTGCTCGTGTTTGTCACCCGAAAACTATTATATGCGCTTACATTGTCAGCGTAGCTTATGTCAGTTTATCGTCAAACGAATCGGTGCAATGCAGATCCTTCCGTTTTTAGGCGCGTTTGCAAAGTTTCAAAAAGCGGCTACTAGCTTCGTCATGTCCATCCGTCGCATGGAACAACTTGGCTCCCGTGGGACGGATTTTCATTATATTTGATATTTGAAAATTTTTTTGCAAATCTGTCGAGGAACTTAAAGTTTCTGTAAAGTCTGACAAGAATAACGGGTACTTTACATAAAGACCTGTATACATTTGTGATTATATCTCGCTCATTTGTTAGAATGAGAAATATTTTAGACAAAGTTGTAGAGAAAATCAAAACACACATTTTGTGTTCAATAACTTTTTTCCCTGGTATCGTGGCACGTGTGAGATAATGTGGAGAAACATGGTAGAGCCGGAAAGGCCACAGATGACAATATAATGCGGCGCATGCGCTTTGCATGCTGGATAACTAAGGCTACAAACACACACATAATATTTAATACATTGCTTCCCTACGGCAACAGTGGTTACTCGAACGCGCCTCAGTGTTAGGTTATACGTACATTGCCTGTCTTGTTTAACTTGAAAGTGGTCGCACCAGCTTTATAATTGCTCGTATTTGTCACCCGAAAACTTTATTATATGAACTTACATTGTCACCTTAGCGTATGTCAGTTTAATATGAAGCGAATCAGTGCGATGCACGATCCTTCCGTTTTATTTTAATTTTTTGCCGGAACCGTATATATGTTCCATTGCAGACAGCCATGTTCAGCAGGTCTGGTGTAGCGGTAGCACACTTTAGGCGTGTTCGGGAGACGCTTGGTTCGAATCTCTGCCGGGTCGTTGGCTATCGTGACAGGTGTTTTATAGTTCCTGTCAGTCCCCTTAAGCTAATTCTGGTATAGTACTTCGATTAGGCCACGACCGCTTCCTTTCAAAACGCTCCGATTCCAGTTAATAAATCCCGCTGTCAGAGACAGCGCCGGGTTACAAGCGAGGCAATGTACGAATAACGTAACATGGCGCGGTCGCGTAATGTTTATACCTCCTCGGCTGTCCTAACAGCCGAATGCCATTTCATGTGAAGAGAGTGCTTTTGTGGCGATTTAATGTCGCCGGCAACAGTAAAACGTACTTAGGTCTTGATTTAAAGTGCCCGATATTTTGCCAGATTTTAACTAAATTAGAAATTTCTCGACGGATTTTTGTAGGAGTTCCCAGTATCAAATTTCACGGAAATCCGTCCAGCGTGAGCCGCGCTGATACTTGCGGGTGGACGGACAGACGGACATGACGGATCTTTTCGCGACTGTGTGAACGCCCCTAAAAATCGCAACCAGAAATACACAGGACAGAACGACCAGAGTTAAAACACTGAAGTTCTTAGGTAAAGGTAAAGTTCACCCTAGAACAGACCATGAAGGCCCAGAGGGGGAGTAGAGGTATAGCTCTACTCTTTCCTTAACCTCGGAGCTAGATGGGGGTGGGTGGTCAACGCCACGCCCCGGCCACTTTACCCCCGGGAATGACACAGGACCCATTGTATAGGAGGCTGGGTGGCCCCCAGGGCCGGTGAGGACAATTGCGGAAAATCTCACCCCCCACCGGGATTCGATCCCCGGACCGTCCAGCCCGTAGCGAGTCGCTATACCGACTGAGCTATCGCGGCCCACACTAAAGTTCTTAACGTTGTTTCAACACGTAGACGTATAGGCCTGCGTAATGAAGCCTGACATTTGTCTGAATATTATTCAACAGTTTGGTTTCTACCACACGGATATCAGTGCTTGTCGTTCGTTATGACCGACCGGTTAATGCTGTTTAGTGAAATAATCACTTTTTCTGTGCAACATACAGCATCCATCAGTACACATGTGGGAAAATGTATGGCTTATGATTGTTAAAGCAGGCGATGCATATAATAACCACTGTAAGATATAAGAAATTCAGACACAACCAATATATTTAATTCAAATCAGGATATATTTAGTTCAAGCCAGCTGCATGTTTCAACCATATACGTGTATGGTTGAAACATGTACTTTCCTTGACATCGTATTTATAAGTATAATCACTGGGACAATGCGGCCGCCTTATCAGCCACCATACCAGTAGAGGCAAAAGTTCATGAATATCACTACCGGTGTATATGTAAAGAATAAAGTGCCAGTGCGCGCCATGAAGATTCGCTCATTCTTAACCTCGGCACTGCAAGGAGGTGATACTCTTCACGCCCCGGGCGCACTACCCCCAGGGAAAGAACCTCCGGTGCCCATCGAATAAGAAGACTTAGACTCCAGAGCATTGCCTGTGCTAGTAAACGAAATGCGATTGCTCGGTCATGCAGTACGCTGCCATGTGCCTACTTAGCGGTATGCATATTACAGAGGTGTCAGTTGCTGAGAGTTAGGCCTATAGATAGGGTAACTTTGGAAGGAGGATGAGTAGTGAATAGTGAGATATTGGGGGTAATGGTGGGGAGGGGATTGCACGGGCAATTGAGAGATGCGATTAGTCCATAACACACTTTATTGAGCCACGAACAATTTACACAAGTCTTCACGTGCGATTTGTTGCTCAGTATTTATTATTCACTGCTCCTACGTACATGTTACGACCACGGGATACGAGGGCTGTCCAAAAAGTATCCGACTATATTTTTTCCCGCGGTAAGTAATGGCGAAAGGGTGGGGAAACTGAGCGTAGTGGTAGAAGGGACTTTCATGCGCATGCGTGATTTTTTGCTGCCTCGCAACACCGCCGGATGCGTCTGTCGCTGCCAGATAGCGAAGTGGTTTAACACGTGTTCGTCGCATTCTCGTTTCGCTCAAGATGACAGAATGTTTGGAGCAGCGATACTGCATCAAGTTTTGTCAGAAACTTGGGGATACCCAAACGGAAACAATCCGCAAAATTCAGCAGGCTTTCGGTGATGATGCAATGGGGGTCACTCAAATTAAAGAGTGGTTCAACCGCTTTAAAGATGGCCGCATGTCGGCGGACAGTGACCAGCGTTCCGGGAGACCGTCAACGAGCCGAAATGCTGATGTCATTGACAAAGTGCGGACATTGATCATGGAGGACCGTCGTTTGACCGTCCGGGAAATTGCTGATGAGGTTGGGATCAGCAGATGTTCCGCAAACACGATTTTAACTGAGGATGTGGGTATGCGAAGAGTGGCGGCAAAATTTGTGCCCAAGCTGCTTTCACCGGAGCAGCAACAACTCCGCCTTGAGGTCGCGCAGGACATGCTGGAGTGCGCCAACAGGGATCCTGAGTTCCTGAAGACTGATCACTGGTGACGAGTCGTGGGTGTACGGATATGACCCGGAAACCAAGGCCCAGTCGTCACAATGGAAGCATCCAACATCCCCGAGGCCCAAAAAAGCACGACACGTTCGGAGCAATGTGAAGGTGATACTGACTGTTTTCTTCGATTACCGGGGTGTTGTGCATCATGAGTACGCACCACTAGGCCAAACTGTTAATAAGGAGTACTACCAAGAAGTCCTCCGTCATCTTCGTGATGCGGTTCGGCGCATGAGACCGGAGCTGTGGGACGCACGCAACTGGCAGCTGCATCATGACAATGCCCCAGCTCATTCATCACACCTGATCCAGGGTTTCCTGGCTAAGCACGGCATTCCGCAGGTTCGCCAGGCTCCCTACTCTCCTGACATGGCTCCTTGTGATTTCTGGCTGTTCCCGGGATTGAAGACACCGCTAAAAGGCTCCCGTTTTGACAGCCGCAAGGACATCATACAGAACGCGACGGCGCAGCTGCACACCATTCCAAAACAAGCCTTCCAGAATTGCTTCCAGCGATGGAAGGACCGCTGGGCTAAGTGTGTGGAGTCACAAGGGGCCTACTTTGAAGGGGATTAGGTATTGTAACCACCCAGATACAGAACTTTTTTTTCCCGGCCCAAGGTCGGATACTTTTTGGACAGACCTCGTATGGCCACTTGCAACATATGCAATATATGACTAAGTCTTTGAATTTTGTAGCTTCCTGCAGATGGACAAGTCCTGTGGCCGAAACATTTAGGAGCAGTGAATAATAAATACTGAGCAACAAATTGGATGTGAAGACTTGTGTGTATTGGACAGTGGCACGGAAGATGTATAACATTAAATAAAACTAATTTATTTGTTATATATATGATACATACATTGCTTACGCTTATTGTATATGTAAATAGTCCGTGATTTTTGTTTGTACTGAGGATTTTATTCGAGCACTCGGCGCTAAATCACGCTGTTTCTCACCTTCGTCATTAGTCATTAGTAACTTACTATCGTGCATGGATAATCGAGACTACACTGTATATGGAAGGAAGCGGTCGTGGCCATTTTTGAGGTTCGTTGTGCCGCCATTTCCTTGAAGGGGCTGAAGAAAACCACGTGAATACCTAGTCTGCGAGTGGAGGTGTGAACCCGGGACTTAGCGAATACGAAGCTGGTGTGCTGCATACCCAACCGCAATGTTCGCTGGTATGCGTTTTAAATTAGGGACTTCTGCTTCGTTATCTGTAAATATTTATCAGCATGGAGGCCTATAAATCTCGTTAGTATTACTTTGCAGTATGCATTATGTCGCAAGGCATTTCGTTGAGTGATGAGCGACCATATTTTATTATTTTAAAGAGGTACTTGAATGAGAAACTTTTTAAGACCATTAGAAAACAAATCTTGAATTGAACGAACAACGATGCAGAAATAAAGATTTAATGCGGACTTACGTAAAGCAATGGCGTTATTTACACCAGATAATAAACTCATGCTTAATTTTAACTGGGCAAGGACGTTGGGAGAGTTGCCATGTGACGTCACGACGTTCCACTATTGAGGAACTGTGTATGGAATAAGGGAACAGGTTGATCCGGACTAGCCTCAGGTGTTGAGGGAACACCGCAGGAGTAGGCGTGGGTTGACTCTCTTGATATCTGTGGCGCTGTGTAAAGTACACGGGTTGTGTGGCGTGCTGTTACGGGTGGTAATTTGTAACGCACGTTTGAAACTACTCGTATATGCAACCGTGTTTGCTTGGAAGAGGACCGCTTAAAATTAAGACACTGGGTCGCACCACATCTCCATGGATGTAAAAGTAATTAGTCGGTGTAAGAGGTAGGACGGTTGCGAAATGTGTTGTGTAATCATTCGTGCTACTAATAAGGAAATTGTTGCTGCATTTTTCGCGTTCACAAAATTGCAAAAGTTCACCCTAGAACAGGCGATGAATGCGCAGAGGGGGAGTAGAGGTATAGTTCTACTCTTTCTTTAACCTCGGCGCTAGATGAGGGTGGGTGGCCAACGCCACGCCCCGGCCGCTTTACCCCCGGGAATGACCCGGTACCCATTGTACAGGAGGCTGGGTAGGCCCCAGGGCCGGTCTGGACGGGTGCTGAAAATCTCGCCCCCACCGGGATTCGATCCCCGGACCGTCCAGCTCGTAGCGAGTCGCTATACCGACTGAGCTATCGCGGCCCACCACAAAATTGCGAAAAGCGACTATTAGCTCCGTCATGTCTGTCCTTCCGTCCGCGTGACAAATCTGCTCCAACTGGACGGGCTTTTATGAAATGTGATATATGAGTATTTTTCGAAAATCTGTCGATAAAATTCAATTTTCATTAAAATGTGACAATAACGGGTATATCACATGAAGGCCTATGTACATATATGACATCTAACGCAATTCTTCTTAAAATGAGAAATGTTTTAGACAAAAGTTGTAGAGAAAATCAAAACACATTTTATGTTCAGTAACTTTTTTTCTGAAAGTTGTGCCGTTTATGAGATAATGTGGAAAAATATGGTACAGCCGGACAGGCCACAGATGACAATATAATACGGCATATGCGCATTGCATGCTGGATAACTAAGGCTACAGACACACGCACTCAAAATATGTAATACCTATTGCTTTTCCACGGCAAAAGTGGTTACGGGAACGCGCCTTAATGTTACGTCTATACGTAAATTGCGTGTGTTGTTATTTACGCATTTAGCTAATTGCGACAGGGCGTTTGTCATTAGGCCTGCGTAAGTGGCTGTAAACTGGAGGATCGGGTTTAGATTCTCGGCAGCAGCTGGATTCTTCTGTCGGGATTAACGCGCACACCCATTCTTGGCCCATACAGCCTCGCACTCAGGTACGGCGACTTCCCCCGGAGGCAAAGCTGCAGGAATGTGAAGCTGATCTCTCACGTACGTTTGTGCCCAGGACAGCGTTTCCAAACCTTTTGTCCATGGAGGAACCTCTGAAATAACTGCTGCGTTGTAAAGACCTGAATAGTTTTGCACCGGACGTCGAGTGTAGCTGTTTGCGTTCCTCTGGAGACTCCATTTTCGTGATTGTTTTGGTTTACGTTTTGAATGCGACATTACGACAGGGGTGCACATTTTTTTTTTTACGGTGGCGCCTAATATTTGTGGGTCCGCAGTATGGAACTTGCTTCATGTCACCCATCTAGCGTCTAGAATTTTGAAATGACTCTTAGTTATTCAAAAATTTGTGCACCCTTTCCTTAGTGCCCTGTGGTTGCTAAGGGTTGCAGTGTTGGTAAAAGCTGATAATGAACGAGAGGAAGTACATCGGCCTCCTTGAGGGGCCTCTTTGTGTTCCGTCGTCAGTCTGGAGCCGGAAGAGCTACAGAGCACTGACCCGTACGCTCTATACACTCGACGGCACCTCAAGATGCCCCCGACGTCAACCTGCCAACCGTTTACCATCACTTAGGGTTACGTAGTGTCTGGATTTGGTCCATACTGTCGTATTCAGATAAGGAACGCTAAGAGTTTCGGCAAATTAAGCTGTTTGCGTCTCGTGGTGAAATGGCTGAGAGTTCCCTACTCAGGTGTGTCCGACAGAAAGAGGCGTGTTAAATCACTGGACTTACAACTATTGACTATGCGCCTCCCCACACTTTTTATCTGGGCACGGGAATAGATCCATTTTCTGAAACGTGTTTCCCTTTTTGAATACGAGAAGATGGGTCAAGCCTAGGTAACGTATCCTGTACCATCGTTATAACCCTTT
Organism: Reticulitermes speratus; assembly: GCA_021186555.1. Taxonomy (NCBI): domain Eukaryota; kingdom Metazoa; phylum Arthropoda; class Insecta; order Blattodea; family Rhinotermitidae; genus Reticulitermes; species Reticulitermes speratus. The sequence goes on from JAJKFL010000002.1 coordinate 32,571,696, forward strand.
CGAATACGCCTTATACACTACTCCAGCACGCGTATACACAGCAGATGTAAGTAAATACATTCTTCTTAGACTGCTTGACTATGGAGATGAAGGCTGTACGATCCTACGAAACGTCGGGAACTACTCGCCCAAGGACACTGTGTCACATCTCACAAGACTTGTATTTTCAGCAGCACCGCTGTGCGAGCCTAAAGTCTCGCTATGTATAGGTTTATTTACTGACACTGACATAGTGTGTGAAGTGAAGCACCTGTGGACTTCACGCACAAAGCCATAATGACGTATGGCAGAGCGCAGGTATAGTTAGCGCATTGTAACCTGTGTAGGCCTACTAGCAGCTTAGTGGGTAACTGAAAGCCCTCGGCTTTACGGGTAAAGACAGACCCCCTGGCCACCCTCCTGATAGGGCCTCAGAGGCTGTCTGGACGCTTTAGCAGAACGAAAGAGCTTTGACTCTGCCGGGAATCGATAGTTGCTCGTTTAGTCCATGGCCTGGTTGTTGTATGGACTGAGCTACCCAGGATTTTGCCGAGGATTTGTGTAAGTATATATTTCTGATTTACAGGGACTGAGGTAGATCTGTACCTCATACCGTAGACTTGTCACGGTTCGATTTATATGTCTAATACCAGATAAAACCCGACATGAAATGTGATTTTGTGACTGGGGATGGACACCAATATTCTTGTCGTACTGTCCTCATAAAGACCGTACAGCCACTAAACTGAAGCTGGTTTGTTTTCAGTAAATATGGACGGCAGCTAAGTGACCATGCGTAAAAAATGCGTAACTGTGTTTGATCTTGAATTCTGAGAAAGTATACGAGTATAATCAAAGTTGACCATAATATAGAATGTATCTTTAATCTTACCACTCAGCGCAGCAGCTGTCGCGCCGGAGCTTTGTTGCTTACGAGGCTTGGACCCACCGTGAATGTACAGTACGTCTGTCCTTTGCAGTTCAGCGAAGAGTTTCGAAGCTTCGATCTCCAGGTTGTAAGCAGGCCTTGCACTTTTTAAGCACATTTGACGGCCCGTGATAGAGCCCTTGTCTTGCAGTACGGTACTAAATTTTCTTCGAAAAATGTCCAATGCTTGGAAAGAAAGTGGGATTGTCCTACAGTATCTCCTCTTATTTGAATTCCCTGAGTAATGGTGTGAGGATTAATGTAATGTTAACTGTCGGAATGCGTTCCCTAAAAAACCACGGTCCCTATGATTCTGCGTGCACTCATTGCATTATAGGGTCATGCAAAGGAAACTACGAACTTCTTGGGGATTTTCGTAACACCAGCGGCTATGTTTTTAATTTTTATCTTTTGGTTGTTTTACGTTCCTATTTAATGTAAGCCATGCATCATCCAACAAAGACTCAAGTTCTCTTATCTTACTTTTGCCCATCACAACCTGTGATTCGATATTTTTCCACTGTTCTGTGTATTTATTGTTCCTTTGCGTGGCACTGTTTGCGCGGGATATCTTTTACAAAACTTTTCGGCGAATTTTTTTTTCCATGACACATATTGCTGTTTGCAAAATTATTGAAAATCGACGCCCTTTGCTCAAAAGTAAAATATATGTCACATGCACTGATGTTCTTAGTCGAGCGTCGCAAGTTCCAGCGCAGATAAAATACCGCAACTCTTGGTCGAACCGCATTGCCTGAAAGAGCTCGCATTTTCCTATTCGTGGAGAACCGATTAATGAGACGCTATTTATAAACATTAGTTTGTGCCATGTAAGTGAAATCAGCAGTTTGCGGGTCAAGAATTCGTGCATCCAGCCAGCTTAACGTCGTGTGTTTCGTTAGCAGTATCGTCTCCGTTGTGTATGCATTTATTATTATTATTATTATTATTATTTACTGCAATTGGGTTTTCACCCGGTGGCAGTAGTCCTTACACTAGTACACACAATACAAATGGACATATAAATATACATAAAAATAACAATACAAAACAAACTATACACAATTACAAAACAAAATACATACAGTAAATACAAGTACACACATTAGAACACCGTACACACATTAAAAACATCCACACCTTACAAAAGCATCCACTCCTTACAAAAGCATCCACTCCTTACAAAAGCATCCACACCTTACAAAAACATCCACACCTTACAAATACATCCACACCTTACAAAAACACCCATACACATACAAAACAAAATACATACAGTAAATACAAGTACACATATTAGAACACCGTACACACATTACAAAAACACCCATACACATACAAAACAAAATACATACAGTAAATACAAGTACACACATTAGAACACCGTACACACATTAAAAAACATCCACACCTTACAAAAGCATCCACTCCTTACAAAAGCATCCACACCTTACAAAAACATCCTCACCTTACAAATACATCCACACCTTACAAAAACACCCATACACATACAAAACAAAATACATACAGTAAATACAAGTACACATATTAGAACACCGTACACACATTAAAAAAACACCCATATACATACAAAACAAAATACGTACAGTAAATACAAGTACACACATTACAAAAACATCCACACCTTACAAAAGCATCCACTCCTTACAAAAGCATCCACGCCTTACAAAAACATCCACACCTTACAAATACATCCACACCTTACAAAAACACCCATACACATACAAAACAAAATACATACAGTAAATACAAGTACACATATTAGAACACCGTACACACCTTACAAAAACACCCATACACATACAAAACAAAATACATAGAGTAAATACAAGTACACATATTAGAACACCGTACACACATTACAAAAACATCCACAACTTACAAAAGCATTCACACCTTACAAAAACACCCATACACAATACAAGAAAAAACACCCACATTACAAAAAACACCCACACATTAATTAATTTCAGTGCGTTAGAATATCCTCAGTATAAAGTCAGACCAAAGTACATGATAATTATGTCCCCCAAGAACTTAATTCACTTCACTTCACTTCGAAACCAAAGCACTTCACTTCACATCACTTCACACCCCTTCACTTCACATCCCTTATTTGTATTTAATCCCCACTTAAAAATCCTTAGCTTGTAATGACTTTCTTGACCCTTTTTCTAAAAGTGCTTAATTTACAGGGGAAAGTCGCTAGTACGCTTGGAGGTAATTGGTTCCAGCTTTTTATGGTCCTATTTACAAAGGATTATTTACCTACATCTGTTCTTTGTTTCCAAATCCTAATTTTCAGACTATGATCGTCCCTACCCAGGTAGCAGGGTTTTAGCAGTCTATCCCCTATTGTTTTCCAAGCCCGTCCCCCGGTGATTGCTTTGAAAAGGGCGCATATTCGGGCTATCGCTCTACGCTGTGTCAATGTTTCCCAACCCGATTCATTTGTATTATTTGCAAATTTTGCCGTTCTCTTTTACACGCGATTCAAAGCGCTTACCTGACCTCTGTATGGGTCCCAACACACCGCTCCATACTCAAGTATCGGTCTCACTAGTGCCGTATAAGCTGAACTTTTCGTATTATTATTTGCCCTTTTGAGGATACGCATTACGAAATGAAGAGCCCTCCATGATTTTCTTTGTGTATAAATTACATGATCTGCCCAGCTTAGGTCGCTGCGTATAATTATTCCTAAATACTTAAAGTTATTTGCCTCTGGAAATTAGTTGATCCCCAATACAATACCTCAGTTTACCTTTCACCCTAGCTCTATTGAAGCTTACTGCTTTACTCTTACCTGGATTTATCCTCATTTCATTTTCAACCGCCCATTCCCCTAATCTATTTAAGTCTGTCTGCAAATTTTCAATGTCATTACTATCGATTATCCTCCTGTATATTATACAATCATCAGCGAAAAGCCGTATATTTGACTCAGTGTCGTATATTTGACTCAATGTCGTATATTTGACTCAATGCCGTATATTTGACTCAATATTTCTTCTCAACCTCGTTATTCCTATAATAGTCATTTAATAATAGATGTCTTTTTAACCTAGCAACAACGCCGTTGATGATAGCAGTTATCCGTCGATGTAAGCTGTTTGCTAGGACGAACTCTGGCGGAAGAATTGGACGCTCCTACCGTGAAGCCGGCGCAACGACCGACGCAGAAGTTTAGTTCACTGCAACACTACAATTCTGTGATGTGCTGTAAAGTGTGGATGTAATGTTGTTTGTGTGGTAAATCATTGTCAACTGCAACTGTACAATTTTTCCTTCGTTATTTGTCGTGGGCATATTATTATGATAAAGGAACAAGAGATTGAAACATAATTATTTAATAATAATGTTGAATGTTACTAAATGTTAGTATGGTGATAAGATCAAGGCCGATATGATGGGTGAAACGTGTAGCACGCGAAAAGCGAAGATGATTACATTTCAGTCAGAAGACGTGAAGGATGAAATCATTTGGGAGACTTAGGCTTGCGTGAGAGGATAATATTAAAATCAGAGTACGAACTGTATTCGACTGGATGACTGGCGGGAGTTAGTGAACACGGTATTGAATTTTGAGTAATAGGAAATATTTCTTGACCTGCTGAGCGACTGTCAGTTTATGAAAAAAGGGTTCTTGTCTTAGGTTTTTGTGCCATATGTCTAATGTGTAGCGGTATATCTTGTATTCACCCATCATCATCATCATCATCAGCAGCGGCGGCGGCTGCGTTTTTTGTGTGTTCACTGTTAACGAGTATTGTCGAGGACTTCAAGCATTTGCCCCCGTTTATAACGTTGCACGCGAACGTAAGAGGGAAACTGCAAAAGTTTAGTTTTTTTTTTTTTTAATGTCTCATTCTTCGGTTGTGTGATGGCGCTTGTTCGGCTGCAGAGGTATTCAGCGGCGAATGATTTGAAAGGACGGCTGAATTGTGCAAGAATTGGAACTGTCGGTTTGTGTATGATGCTTTATCAACTACCGAGGTGTTCAGCGTGAAATAGTGTGAGCGGATTGAGTTGCGAGAGTTGGAAGACAACTGTCGTAGTCCGTGTTAAGGTACTGTCCCTGTGTTGGTATTGAAATGCCCGGGAAACCCTTGGAAGCCGTGACAGGGTAATTGACATTCTGCGCTGCAATCCAAAGTTTAAGAACCGCGGTGTTACTTTGCCACAGCATCATCGTAAATTTTCGGTGGGCCGGGATAGGTCAGTCGGTATAGCGAGTCGCTACGGGCTGGACGGTCCGGGGATCGAATCCCGGTGGGGGCGAGTTTTTCAGCACCCGCCCAGATCAGCCCTGGGGCCAACCCAGCCTCCTGTACAACAACAGGTACCGGGTCAGTACCAGTACCCCAGTACCGGGACGTTGCGTTGACCACCCACCCGCACCTAGCGCCGAGGTTAAAGAAAGAGTAGAGCTATACCTCTACTCCTCCTCTGGGTCTTCATGGCCTGATTCTTGGGTAAACTTTTCCTTTATCATCTTAAATTTTTAGTCAGTCTGGGGTTTCAGTTATACGTGTATAACTGACGATTGTACAGATTGTGGCGGTATTGTCGAGTAGTTTGTATTCTGAGTATAAATTACGGGAGGGACGTAAGCGAGATCATTAAGCAGGAATATCTAACATTCCTTGATTCTGAAAGAGTATGAGAGATACCCTTCATGGTGTGAACACTTGTGGGACGAAACAAGTCGGGATAGGAGAATAATAAGATGGTTATGGAAAACGTTGCATCATTGCTGAAGGCTGCAGTCGTATTTGATAGTAGGCCCTCTGTAATAAACACAGTTGACTAATACAGTGTTTTCATTATGTGACGCTGTGTAAAGCCTGGTGTAGGTTCTGAATTAAATGCCCACTTTTGTAAGCACTTTCTTATTATCATAATTTGAAAGCCCCATGCAACCGTCATTAATATACTGTTGAAATTAACACAGATGATGATATTGCTGTTCTGTATTATTACTTTCCATTGCATGGTTACATTTTTTCCCTGTGCACAGCGAGACAGGAAATTTGGTGATTAGTTGAGGGATAGATAGCTGTTCCAGAAAGACTGTGCAATAATGGAGTTGGTTACGTTAAACTCACTACGTTTAATGTCGTATGTAATTACAGTACAAAGGTTTTGTAATGGACAAGGTTCTGTGGTCCTGAACACAATAACCTGGTCGCGTGTCGTGGAAGTTTCTAATGTTTCTTTAGTAAGCACTTCTGCATGAAGATGTTTAGAAGATACTTCACGGCTAGGGCATGAAGTGATTGTTTAAATCCGTTTAGTGTGTGGTACCTTACTGGTCAACGTCTTTTCATGAACGTGTTGCTTGTAGCGACAGTTGCTCTTTGTTGATAGCACAGTCAGCACTCTTTGTCTTGCAGGAAAACAGACGAGTGTTTTATACGGTATTTGCTTGGCAGTTCTGTGAGTTAATTTGTACAGTCGCACTCCGCGGGTGGGGGTTTGGGAAATGTTCAGTAAGGAACGCGTTTCGAGTACATGTGGTACATTATACAGGCTTAGATCAACTGTTACTGAAGTCTGTTACACGGCAATCATGCACAGTGTTAAACGAAATTTGAGCTAACAGCCTCGCAAAGTAAGACCAACATTAGATTTGTCTCATCCAACAGGTCCTATAGATGCCAAATCTTAATAGGCCATAATCGGTTTGAGTATATTGCAGGAGAGAATACGTAGGATGTGACATGTTGATTGTTGCTTAAATGATTGATTTGACGGTTTCGTGTTTTTGAAGTTCCTGGGTTATGAAACCGTATAGTCCGATCGGATGTTACCAACGTTTTGTGGAACATCATCTTCAGGGAAGGGGGCTGCGGTCGTCTGGGTTATGGCGTTGTGTAAACTGGAGGGTGGTACAACCACGAAAATGTCCGTCTGTACTCGGGCCATCTTCCGACTTGGCAAACAGCAATTGGTGTAGGCGCTGGTTGGGGGTGTTGAGGGGGGGGGGGGGGGGGGTGAAGCTTATGCAAGAACTGATCGACAAAGCTTTGATTTGGATGTATGCAGTTATTTGCCGGCAGTTTTACAGAGTTTGTAGCTAAATATTTTGTAAATATAACCACTTGAGAAGTTTTATAGTGGATAGGAGTATACTTCGCAGTACTCTGGCAGTTCTGGATTAGATTGAGCTGATCGTATTGGGTCCAGTAGCAACATGTGTCTGTGGTTTTCAAAGCTCGTACCAGAGAGTTTAGAATTGGTTTAAAATACATCAGCCTTTATTTGTCTCAGTGCCTTAGTTGTGAAGTTGAATTTTCACCTCACTTATGAACAGTGTCTATGAAGGCCTCTTGAATACCAGAAGAAGAAGGACATGACCTCGTGGGTTCTATTAATCGGACAATCCTCGAGTTTCAGCTAGTTTGGCGTTGGTGTATTATTGTACATATTTCCTTGTGGGTATATGAAAATCCAAGGTCGCTGGCTGTTAGCACATCATTGTGTAAATGTTAGTGAACTTCTGTACGAATTAAGTTGGTATGTTATAGTTTAATGTACCGTGTTCTGACGGTCATCATATTCCGAATTGTGAGGAAGTATTGAGGAAGTCATGGCACTGTCTTTGGTGGAGTCGAACCTCTGTCTTCGGACTCGAGGCTGTATATCCTGGCATCATCTGCCCATTTCGTTGGACCGATTCTAACTTGGGTTAGATTATTGTGGGTTTCATATCCAACTGTAATGTCGAATGAAACGTAGTGCAAGCTCGGATAAGTGAACGTTTGTCTGTTACGTTTCCTTTTCAAAGGAGATGTTTTGTCGCCACTGCTTTTGAATGTTACTTTAGAATGCGCTTTTAGGAAGGTTGAAGGAAACCGGAAGGGGCTGAAACTCTAGAGGACACACAAGCTTCTGGTATATGCTGATAACGTTAATTTATTGGGCGAAAACATTAATATGTTACGGAAAGCACAGAAGCTTTATTAGTCGCTAGTATGGAGGTTGGTCTGGAAGTAAATGCTGAGAAAGTGAAGTACATGTTCATGTGTCGTCAGCAGAATGTATGACAGAATCGAAACATAAAGACACCCAGTAAATGCTTTGGGAATGTGACGAAGTTCAGATATTTGGAAGAAACACTAACAGAACAAAATTGGGAGTCTTGAGATTTTTGTAGCGATGTGGTTGAGGACTCCATTGTTTTGGGATCTGAGCCTTAAAGGTGAAGGCACTCTGTTCCTTCGAAACGTCGAGAACCGATTGTACAGCGACTAAGTCAAAACTGCATTCTCGAAGAAATTAAAAGTGGATTAATTTTTGGGATTGCTTGCTATCACTCGGCCTAGAATTTCTTGTCGCCTCGTCTTCTGTTTACAATGTTAAGAATAGGGCCTAATATTTACAGAAGTATAATTGTACTTCTTCCTATAAATGGGTTTGAAACGTGGTCTTTCAGACTGAGAGAAAAACTAGACTGAAGGTGTTCGAGAATCAGGTGCTGAGGAAAATAGTAAGAGGGAGGAATTAACAGGAGGTTGGAGGAAGTTGCGTAACGAAGAGCAAAGAAGCTTCCATTATTTTGTACTCCTTGCCAGTGTTATTTGGGTTATTATATGAAGGGGGGGATGAGGCGTGTGGCACACATGGAGGAGAAGTGAAATGTATACGGAGGTTAGATATGGTGACTACAACCAACAAATGCACACATGTTTATGAAAATATATTATAAACATACTAATACCTCCTACATGTTTCGGCCACTCATGTGGCCATCATCAGGGAAGTGCGTTACGAAGAATAAATACATCGAGATGTATACGGAGGTGTTGCTGGAAAACCATATTACCTGGGCGTAGATGGGAGTATACTTGTAATATTAGAATGGATTTTAACGAAATAGGTTGAGAGGGCGTGGATTTTATTTTTCCGGCACAGGTTAGGGATCATTGGTTTGCTGTTGTGGATACGATAATGAACCTTCTAGTTCCATGAACCACAGGGAGTTATTTGACTAGCTGTGGATCTGTTGGCTTCTCAAGGAGGACCCTGCTTTATGGCATTTGTTAGTCCACAGACAACAGTAAAGAGGCTTTTTTATAGCTTTTCTGTGAATGGCGTTGAGGTAGGCCACATTGGTTTACCTGGCTGCTCGGCATACCTGTGCTGACATTCTTCCCCTGAGGCAGGGCAACAAAGGACCGGGCAGGTAAAGGAAAGAGGGTGAAATGTCACACTTTACTTTTTATTTTCCATTCTCTTTAAGAAACGTTAGAAGCTTAGGAATAGATTTAGATGAAGGTCATATTGGGGTTAGTCCATGTAAACAATTTTGTGCAGTGTTCTAGTTCGTGGTAAATGCCAAGGGTATATTTGTAGGCGCTGTTCAATAAATGCCACATCATTCTCAAGTCGTACATTATTTATAGAGCTGATCGCTCAGACAGGGATTAGGCTGTGGGATGGGCGACCGGGGTTCGATTTTCGGCAGGGGAAGGCGTTTCTGTGTTTGCTACGATGTTCTACTGGTTCTGAAAGCCGACCACTTTTTTACAAAGTTCGCAGTATGTGGAGTTATACCTACATCCCCATACGCATTATTTGCATGATGCTCAATTACAGGAGTAATAACTTTACGGTTACACATGCTTGTTTCTGAATAACACAGTTGAATTTTATTAACCTGAATTACACGTTAAAAATTGGTGTGAAATGTGTAGTCCGCTCGCTTACTAGGATCGTGGGTTCCAATCCCACCGGGGGCATGGATGTCTGTTGTGAGTGTTGTGTGTTGTCAGGTAGAGGTCTCTGCGACGAGCTGGTCCCTCGTCCAGAGGAGTCCTACCGACTATGGTGTGTCTGAAATGTGTGTGACCATGAAACCTCGACGAAACGAGGAGGCCCAGGCCCGTATAGGGCTGCCGAGGGGGAAAAAAAACCGGGGCAGTTTGGGACATCAGTTAAAGTTGACCAAAGTAAAAGTGCAGGTATTGCTGTTGGGCAGATCTGTATGTGATAGTTTTCACTCAAGGTACCTTGAAGTGATCAGGACTTCTGTCACTAACTACTTCTCGGTGTCAAGTCAAATTTTGCCCCAGACAGCGACTTTCTGACGTTTGTTAATGTACAGTTATAATATTTGTATCTTTGTATTTACATTAATGGAATTTTAAATAATAAACATGCATTGTACTAAGAGCTAATCACTCGTTTATTAGGCGCGTTCGCAAAATTGCGAAAAGCGACTGTTACCTTCGTCATGTCTCTGTCTGTCCGCATGGAACAACTCGGCTCCCACCGGACGGATTGTCATGAAATTTAATATGTAAGTATATTTCTAAAATCTGTCGAGAAAATTCAAATTTCATTAAAATTTAAAAAGAATAACTGGTACTTGACTATGTAGAATTATGATATCTCGCTGAATTCTTCTTATAATGAGTAATGTTTCAGACGGAAGTTGTAGAGAAACTCAGAACACAAGTTTTATGTTAAATAACTTTTTCCGAAAGCCGTGCCGTTTATGAGATAACGTGGAAAAATATGGTAGAGCCAGACAGGCCACAGATGACAATATATTACGGCGCATGCGCTTTGCGTGATGGAAACTAAGGCTACAGACACACTCCAAATATGTAATTCTTCGTACTTTCCCACGGCAACAATGGTTACGCGAACGCGCCTCAGTGTTACGTTATACGTACATTGCCTGTCTTGTTTTTGGTAGTGACGGAATCGAATCACTGTTGAATCCCTGTCTGTGAATAGCTGTAGGTATAATTTAGGATTTACACGTATTTATTTGAGACGTGTCTACATGGGAATGATTCTTTAAAACCCGTTTAAAAGTCGGTATTCGGAAGCACAGTGTGATCTGATTAGGGTATTTAACAAAGCACTTTGTGTACAGCCCGATAGTGTCAGCGGAAGAGGCAGGGCAGGGTTCGAAGTACAGCTGGTGCCGTAAACATAAGGCCAACGGCCGCCATCTACACGTACTCACTGATTCATGTGAGAAAGGCCATCTCGTATCTAAATATGTTCGGGAAAGGTAACGCCCTGACTAATAGCGTAATTATTCTCAGTTTTATCTGAAATTTGAATATAAGCAGGGCGAGAAGAGATCTTCATAGGAAGGGCAGCGACTCATTTCCGGATTAGGGGGATTTTGTATTTAATTATTGTTGCGGTCTGACGTCAGTTCGTTATTTTCTGATGGTTTTATTGTTATTTTGTAAGTTCTTTAGTTTTAAGTTGTATATTGTTTGTGCGTTTCCGTAGCAGTTTATCGCCATTACTCTGTTGATCTTTGGTTTAGCATTGGACAGAAAATGGAACTTGTGAAACTGGATGTTCTTAGTAATGATAATCTTTCGACTTGCATAGCATGAACGTTTCCTAGTGTTTTATGTTATGTTGATGGGTCCCAGGAATCAGGGTTTTTTTTTTTTTGGTGCGATGGGGCGTTTTTGAGAATAATGATAAATTTCTGACCGAGCAGGTGGTGGTTCCATAACGCACGAGACATTTATGTGGAAGCGTCCTGTTTTGAATTTCGGTCACGACAGTGTCCTGACTGAAGGTGTTCCCCATTTTCCTCATTTCTGAAAGCTCATGCCGTTATAGCGCCTTGGTAATTCACGATTACTTTCAAATCCATTGCGTTCAACAATAGTCTTGCCGATTATGCTGTAGGCCTGTAGTCTGAGATGCCGACAGCACCGTAAAATCAGCCGCAAACAAAGCTACAGTGTTGTTGTCTTGTGAAGTACAGGTAGGTATTGTACTGGGCCCAAGCTTGTGTATTGACGCTAGACTTAGCCACTTTCAGCCACCTCACAACCTTTAATCTCTCCATATCCTGCTTTTTTTTGTTTTATTAGGGTTTCAATTATAACTCCACGTACGGCGTAGCCACTGCTAATTATGATGTCCAAAAAAGTAAAGACAAATTTGCAAGCTGTGCTCAATCTCCACGTCCTGGAGACGTATGGGGGTATAGAGGCGTAGCTGCACACATTCTGTACTTGGGCACTATATTGAAGTGACCAGCTTCACGCCCTGGCCGCCTGCCCCGCTTGGGAGCCGCCGGCATCCCTTAGCCCAGGGGTCGGCGAACCGGGGTAAATTACCCCAAGTGGGGTAAAAATGAAATTCTTGGGGGTAATGAGGACTCAATAGACATAAATAAAATTATATAAAAAGCGCGTTCCTTGTTACGACAGAAATTTTTCTTCTGGCAACACTGCATCTGGCCAATGTAATAGACGTGTTTTGGAGACGTCACGCCATGTTGAACTCCAAACAATTTGGTTGCTAAGGCGTTGTCAAGTGGCTAAACAGATATTATTTGTCAGTTGTCTATTACCCGCCTTAACCTTATTTTTTGACACGTGTTTTTGCTTTGTTTAAGTCGATTTAAGTAGTTATTTAATTTAATTTGTTTCAATAGTTCTATTTTAAGTCTAAGATTTTCATTTATTAACCATATTTTAGTTGTATGTTAGTTCGATAATTTGATTAATATATTTTTCTCCTTGCTCGATTAATTTTCGATGGTCAATAAAATAATTAAATACTGCCTTCATCTTGAGGACATGTCTTAGTGCCACGTTTACCAATTAAATTATTGTAAATTTAAATGAACTTTAAAAAACTTAAAACGCCGGCAGAGTTCGCAGATTCGCATAAAAACAAAGCAGAGAAATCGATTGGACTCCGAAGACAGTATCCAAATTGCTCTGACATCAAAATGCCCCAATTTTGATGTTATTGTATCAAAAATGAAACAACATTATTTCTCCAAAACCTGAAGGTAAAAAGTTTTCAAAGGAATCCTTTTGTTTCATAATGAGGATATTAATTTATTTTATACTTTTTATATTTATAATTGTATTCTCCGTATAGATAGATTCAATAAACCTTTTGAATTTAAATAATATATGATTTTCTCCCTTTCAAATCAACGGGGTAACGTCGGCGTAAATAAATATATTTTGGGGTAATAGGTAAAAAAGTTCCCCGACCCCTGCCTTAGCCTGTTTAGGAGGATGTGTGGACCACAGAACCAGTGTGAATGCTGTGCACAAGACACGCATCTCTTGCCTCTGAAATCCAAGCCCGATTGTAATGCACAATGTGTAACGGAATGTATTGCGTCATCGCTCTTCTCTCAGTTGCCGCAAAGGTATTTAGATTCCTTCCCGTAACGAAGTGTTGAAAGAAAGATTTGATAATTAATGGCATGTTTGTACAGCGTAAGGCACAAAATGCGGTTATTTATAGTATTGCGGCCTGTAGCCAGAACTTCTCCTCACGTGACGAAGATTAAGTTGGCTCAGGATAGTCATCTGCCCTTGTGAATTTGGTAATGAACCGTCGGGTTCCGTAAACGGCCGGTATTTCGAGCGAGTATCAGTTTGTGAACGAGGACCTGTCTATGGAGTTCGTGAATGTAGGCGTAGGCATCTATGTGCCTGTCCCCATGCCGTCTGCAGCGAGCTGAATTACTGTGCCACTCGTTTGTGCCACTGTTTTGTGTAGATCATGGAACTTCAAACTTTTTATGGCAAAGGGCCACGCCTGTTATCGTGGGCTGGTTCGCGGGCCGCACGTGCAAAAATAGTAAGTGGTATACCTAACCGACTAAATTATTGTGTAATTTTTATAGTATATATACAGTATTCTACATACAATAAAAAGAAGAAAGGCTAACTGGATTAGTCACATCTTGCGCAGAAACTGCCTTCTGAAACACGTGATGGAAGGAAAGTTAGAAGGAAGGATAGAAGTGACGGGAAGACGAGGGAGAAGACGTAAGCAGCTACTGGATGACCTGAAGGAAAAGAGAAGATACTGGAAATTGAAAGAGGAAGCACTAGATCGCACCTTGTGGAGATCGGAGATCTCGCTTTGGAAGAGGCTACGGACCTGTCGTAAGACAGACTACGGAATGAATGAATGAATGAATACACAATTTACAAATGTGGCCACGGGTCGCATATACAACCTGTCGGGCCGCGGGTTGCAGACCCATGGCACAGGTTTTACCTCTTTCAGTTACTAAACACGTGAATTCGAGTCTAGGAGCTTCCTAAGCAGGCTGTATGTATCCATCTGATTGTTACATGGAAGGAGTATTTATTTTCAAGTTCTGTGTGATTGATATCGCCATGCCGAGACGGAAGGACTTCAGCAAAGAGGCAATACGGAGTTCAGTTACGTTCTGGTTCGTACACAGAATCATTGCGAGTTACGCTCAGGGAGCAGGAAACAAGGCGAGAAAATGCAGCATTGTGAAGGCTACAACAATGGGTGGGACGGCTATTAGAATGTGTTCATAATGTCTGTAACAATATAGCCTGTTTTTCTGTATCAGTGACGCATGCGTCCTGCGTCTAACAGGAAGCGGTTAGTGATTAGGCAGCTATGCTATTCGCTCGGAGGTTGTAGAAACTGTCATTGGCTGACATGGCGCTAGCCGTCTGACAGCCTGAACATGTACATACTGTCACCGAAGGAGACTCTCGGTGTTTGATAGGTGGCTTTTTTCTTGCGTCGTCTGGAGGTTTACATAGGCCCGCTTTCATACTTTAATGTACTTGCTGTTAAAATTTCAACGGTTCTTTCGCAAGTACGCTGCTGCTTTTCGCCAGTCCGAAGTGCTTAGTAAGGATTTCTGATGCAGATAGTAACACGTCTATAAAACTGTGTATGTGAACTTATTAGAATACAATATTTGGTGAACCAATTTTACTGCTTCAAAGGCAGTTTAAAATTTACCTCAGTACAAATATTTCGTACGAGGTGCCTTAGAGTATGTGTATTTTTATTTTGTATTTCTGTGTAAATGTTGTTACGAACTAAGAATTACTTCGTCCTAACTTGTGCCGATACATTTAACAAGAAAGATAAAAATCCACCGATGCTTACCCATCTTAAAACTCTAGTTTTGATTCTGAAGTAGGGACGAGGACCCTTACTTCCATTTTTACGTGCTACCCGAACGTGAACACGTGTAATTAAAATGCTCTATGGCTTCCTTTTTTACACAAAATCAAGGCTTGTTCACAACATAAATTACATAACCGGTATACGCAAATTTATTTCCAACTAACTGCACGATGCATAGTTTCAATGCTCCTACCAGTTTCGGCCACCAACCGCAGGCATCTTCAGGGAGCTACAGTACTTGAGGACACGTGCAGCGTGTTATGCAACGTGTCACGATTTACGGCTGACAGTTGGCGTTATACGCTTTGCATGTGTCCTGAAGTATTGTAGCTCTCTGAAGATGTCTGCGGTTCGTGGCCGAAACAGGTAGGAGCATCAAAACTATGTATCGTGTAGTTAGTTGAAAATAAATTTGTGTATATAAGAGAACTGAACGGAAGGTGTATAATATTACATAACCGGTATTTCTTGAATTGTTAACATTGCATTCACCAGCCGAAGGTACGTTGAGGAAGTGCACGATTCCCGTCGTCTTTAATGTGGCATGTGCTGCTTACACCTGTGAAAACGAATGTATTTGGGTAACGTGACTTGATGGAAATATTTCTAGAGAGTAGTTTTTGGAAGCAGCCGCTAAGCTGCGCGTCTCCTGCCGTCCCTGACATGCAGCTGAAGATGGAGAACCAATACAGGAAAACCTTTTTCCTCCACTTGCTTGTTTGCACTTTGATGCCGACGAAGTTCTTGTCTCATGATGTTCCACCTGTCTTTTTTTTTTTGACTACTTAACGAGGAGATGTGAAATAGTCGAGAAAAGCGGCCACATCTTACTAACATATCCAGTAAAAGGTTAGAAAATCACATCATGCATGTCCTTTCCGAGAAAGGGGTAGGTGAAGCTGAAAGGATAGCTTCCTTGAAATGAAAATGTGTTGATGTTTAACCGAAAGTAAGTTATTTTGACGGTATTCGTTGTTGAAGGTAACTGTTATAACATCGCAGGAAGGAATGCGTAATTGAAATTTATTCCTAAACCTACATTTTAGATATAATGTGTAGAACAGCGACACCGAACCATTGCCAGGGGTGCCATAGCTGACGTACCAGAAAAATAAATGGCGATGACAGACAAGCTTCGAAGGAATGCTTTAAAAAAATAAAAATCGGCAATTAAATGCGGACAGATTGTTAATGTACGTGTGGATGTGTATTGGTAGGACGATATTTATTCGTTGAACCGACCCCATGGTATAAATTCCCGTTCTTTACTGAGGCCGAAGTTTTGTTCCCGTGTTCACTAGAACCTGTCGGTACTCCCTATCGTGCATGAGACCAGTTAAGGGGACTTCTTACACACTGTACTTGTAAGATGAGTCTTAGTATATACCGCAGTGCTTTTAACAGTGAAGTACTCTGATTTTTGCCACAGAGTAAGCAAATTTGGCACTGTTGGTTTCACATTATTATCAGAATAAACAGCGGTTATTACCCCAAATGCCATAAACCGATTTGTCTTTGCGGTGGACACTCAGAAATGTGTGAGGTTCCGACAGTGAGTGTGATGACGGTCATACTGATTGCGAGCCGTCTAGGAATTTGTGTTTCAAAGGGTTCAGCTTAGACCATTAAGTACTCCTGATTTCCAATTTACGGTATACAATAATAATTCTTTCATATGACGTCTTATTGCCCATATGGTTGATATAATGTCATTAAATTAGTCAGTGCCTGTGTTATAGCAGCTTGACGTAGAGCAGCTGAAGCTGATGTTTGCCGCCGTCAGTGTGATAGAAGCTGATGTTTGCCGCCGTCAGTGTGATAGAAGCTGATGTTTGCCGCCGTCAGTGTGATAGAAGCTGATGTTTGCCGTCGTCAGTGTGATAGAAGCTGATGTTTGCCGTCGTCAGTGTGATAGAAGCTGATGTTTGCCGTCGTCAGTGTGATAGAAGCTGATGTTTGCCGTCGTCAGTGTGATAGAAGCTGATGTTTGCCGCCGTCAGTGTGATAGAAGCTGATGTTTGCCGCCGTCAGTGTGATAGAAGCTGATGTTTGCCGTCGTCAGTGTGATAGAAGCTGATGTTTGCCGCCGTCAGTGTGATAGAAGCTGATGTTTGCCGCCGTCAGTGTGATAGAAGCTGATGTTTGCCGCCGTCAGTGTGATAGAAGCTGATGTTTGCCGCCGTCAGTGTGATAGAAGTTGATGTTTGCCGTCGTCAGTGTGATAGAAGCTGATGTTTGCCGTCGTCAGTGTGATAGAAGCTGATGTTTGCCGTCGTCAGTGTGATAGAAGTTGATGTTTGCCGTCGTCAGTGTGATAGAAGTTGATGTTTGCCGTCGTCAGTGTGATAGAAGCTGATGTTTGCCGTCGTCAGTGTGATAGAAGCTGATGTTTGCCGTCGTCAGTGTGATAGAAGCTGATGTTTGCCGTCGTCAGTTTGATAGCTTACGGAAACGCACTCACGTCTGTCGGCCACTGCAGAACACTGAGATCTGGGCTCTTTATGGATATTACGCAATGTAGAGTGGTAATTCTGTACCGACGTTTCGGGACAACCTATCGGTCCCATCTTCATTGACTTCTTGACCCATGAAGATGGGACCAATAAGTTGTCTCGAAACGTCGGTACAGAATGGCCACTTTGCACTGCGTAATATCCCAGAAGAGCGCAGATCTCGTCTACGTCGCGGCGGAAGCCTGAAATCACACATTGCAGAACATAGCTTTTACATTCTTTTAAATGCTTGTATTTCAGTGGCTGCCGGTTTCTTACAACAGTGTTACAACTAAGTGTTGTAGTTCTTCTACATTTCAAGTGACTGTCGCGTATAGTAAAAGTTGATGTTTCTGCTTAGAATTCCCGACTTCAGGACATCATAGCTAATACCACATGGCTCTCTATAGTTTCAAAAAGTGTAACGGGACAGCTGGTGTTAATTACCATTACTCTGCCTCATTATCTGCTGCAACACAAAGTAACCTGCTTTAAGCTATATAAACTGATGCCTGTAAACAACAGTTGCGCTGTTTCAGTATTTTACCCGAGCTTTATTAGACTCATTGTCAGCATCACCGTCTCTCTCTTGTTTAAATTGTTTTCCTGTTCGTTTCAAATGATGGTGACTGATAAATATGGTAGGGTTCGGGACAGTGGTGCTTTCCCAGTATTGCGAAGGGGATGAACTGAACCAAGAGCAGTTCAGGATAGTTGTGCCCAGAAGACGTGAAGGATGCCATCTCAGGGATCAGTGTGGCTGTTGACCGCATGATGCAAGTAGAGCCGACTCCGACTCATGTTGCGCCTGTGGTCCCGCACATAGCGTGCAGGTCGCGCATGTTGGGGCTAATGTAAGGTGGAAACCGAGATAAGTGGGTCGCTAGGGCAGCACTTCGACATGTTGCTGTCACATGATTCCAATGTGGACAGTGTGTAGTACCGCGTTCGATTCTCGTCTAGTGGAGGAAGTACGTTTTGTCTATGTTTGTCCAGTTTTACGGTTCGGATCTGAACTGTATCAATTGCAAAGGCTGTTTAGCGTGGAGTTACATACGTCTGGATGCTTGTGAAGTAGGATTCGGAAGGGTGTAGAAGAATGCGGTCACGGCCTGTGTGTCAAGTAGGCCTAATATCCTCACATTTGCTTTGACAAAACAGAGGACACTACAAAAATTCATAGCCGATCGCCTGAGAATCGAAGCCAGTACCTTCCGGATGCCAGGTTGCACAAAACCCGCTCGTCCCATGCCGATCCCATTAGTTACTTGCCTGAGATTTGTTCGACAAGTAAACGGGGGTTAGTTGTACCAGTTGTTTTTCGCAGTTGCATCTGGCCTGGTAAATTGAAGTAAGAGTCTTTTCCACCTCTTCATACAGGGTGTACGCCCTTCGTATTCGATGTGTCATTGATTTTATTGAATGTCAGAAGGCTTCCGGTCCGAAACTGGGCTGGGGGATCCTGTTTGGGTCTTTTCCCCTCAATTATCCAGATCTGTACTGGGTGCCACCTGTTACTGCATCGTTCCTCGAGTTTTGGCAGTTGCCAGCTTTAAATCCCCTATTTTCGTCCTGTCATATTTAACCATATAGGCCTAGCTTGTTAGATGTGTTTTCGGGGTTTTAAGGCGATGAAGATTGAAACTGTGATCATCTGGTCTGCGACAGCGTATAGTTCCGTAGGAACTGCTTCTGTCCCCCATTCTTTTTATAGAATACTGAATTAGTTTACTTTCAATAGAATAATCAGATCGTGTTCTGTGCGAGTCACCTTAGTGCTGTTTCGGTCTTAGACAACCTTATCGAAAGGTCCATGGATGGAGCCGGAAACGTCCTTTGAAGGACTTTTTTAAGTTTTGTTTTTTTTGGAGGAAGGACCGGTTATAGGTATGAACTTTACCAATCTTTCTGTTATAGGCTGTTCCAAATTAACGGAAGTGGAAAAGTGTACCAATAGGTAAAATGGGTATGAAGCCAATGTTGAAGGAATATTTAACGTCCGTGATTGCAGTTGAATAAGGGGTCAGGATGGCAGTGAGTCACTGCTGTTAGTGGACTAACAACTAACTGATTCAGTCTTTTGACTGTGTTGTAAGCAGGTCACACTAATTCGTATTGTGTAGCTTCTGTGACCCTTGTTGATGCTAGTGGAATGTTATTCACTTAACACAGACGTGTACGCTATGTGCCTTCTATTAACGATGCTATAACCCATCGAGCTGTGAAGTTTTGTGGACACTTTTAGCTCTTTTAAAACACATTGCTTACTGCATTTATAATGGACTTTAGCGTTGTAAGGAACCGCATTTTGCCCACAGAGTGTATTTATGTGTTTCATATGTTTGTCACAGTAAACAACGGTTATTTCTTTGTGCGGCATTAACTTGGTTAGTGCTCGCAGTGGAGACGCAGTGCTTATGGTGATGTTGGAACTGAACAGGTTTTGACTGATGTGGAATACGTGCTTCAAACGGTTGATGCAAGTTTGTGGTTGATTGCTCTTTGTGCGGTCGATGTGCATCCAAGAGTTGTGATTTCGGTCCTACCGGCAGCGAATTTATACCGATGATTTTAGTGCCTTTCTTCCTGTTTGCCCCAGTTAATGGTGTAATATGCAGGAATTTTCTGGCAGTCCCAGACAAAACATATGATCCCGTCAGCTGTCTTCCCCGTAAGTTATGCAGTTCGTCTACTTGCCTCAGCACCGTCCTACAAGTGGGCCTAAATTCATGACCCTGTTCGCGTGGATTTTGTCACGGGGGGGTAGGGGGGTTGGGGGGTGAACTCTATTTTAGTCCAGTCGTTATTTAACATTTTAACTACTTACAAAACAAATTTGCGTTTAGTAACTTACTTTGCTGATTACAATGGCCGCATGGCATGAAGCGTGTACTGTGCTTGTAGTTAGAACACTAGGGTCTAGGGTCGTGGGTTTGATTTCCACTGAAAGTATGGATGTATTCCTTGTTTCCTGTTTGTGCTGTCCTGTTGAGGCTGACGCTTTGCGACCGACCGATTCCCTCGTCCAAGAGTCGTACTAATGTGTATACAAGAAGATCCATCAACCCGGAACCTGAGGGCCGTGGGTCGTTTTGGCTTGCAGCACGCTGGTGATGGTTAGATGACAGCTAGTTCACACAGCTTCATTTAATGATAAGTGAAAATGTGAAACCTTTCGTCAGTTGTCCACCATGTGGTATGGACTGTCACATACTGGTTTATCTGTTGATGCACTGCCTTTGGCTGGCCCTACATCGACAAGTATACATTGACGATGACGCTGGGTGGCGTCGAAACGCGTATGTTAGACACAAAATAGTGAAGTGCCAGGCAATGGACCTGAATAATGGTGTACATGATAATAGCCGCTCAGCGTGTATTGAATAAAGTTTATAGACTCTCATTTTGTAAGGAAAATTTTATGGGGTTTGCCCATTAGTCCAACTGATGTATATGTCATGCCTGTTTTTGCCCAGTAGTCCAATTGATGTATATGTTGTGCCTGTTTTTGCCCAGTAGTCCAATTGATGTACATGTCGTGCCTGTTTTTGCCCAGTAGTCCAATTGATGTACATGTCGTGCCTGTTTTTGCCCAGTAGTCCAATTGATGTACATGTCGTGCCTGTTTTTGTCCAGTAGTCCAATTGATGTACATGTCGTGCCTGTTTTTGCCCAGTAGTCCAATTGATGTACATGTCGTGCCTGTTTTTGCCCAGTAGTCCAATTGATGTACATGTCGTGCCTGTTTTTGTCCAGTAGTCCAATTGATGTACATGTCGTGCCTGTTTTTGTCCAGTAGTCCAATTGATGTACATGTCGTGCCTGTTTTTGCCCAGTAGTCCAATTGATGTACATGTCGTGCCTGTTTTTGCAAGCGGATTAAGCAGATTAATCAGTAGTTAATCTGTGAATTGCCACGCCGACACGAAGCGTGGGGCGAAGAAAAATACTGCATGTTTCAAGATTTTCCAAGACTTTCGCAGTCTTGTTTTTCATCGAAACATCGTGGAGTGTGAAGTACAATACATTTTACACTTGTACATGTGCGTGTGTTTGAATCATTTGATTTTCTTCCTGTTATGACCGACAGCTAGGCTATCGTTAGATGACAGCCTAACTCGTCTCATTTAGCAGATCGTTCTTGTAGTTTCATTGAACTCGAAATGGAGCACTTCAGCGTTTACCAAACCCGTTTGTTAAGGAAAGTGTAGTTTTAGACTCGAGCTATTTGTTATTTAAATGTTTTGGTGCACGTACATTTACAAACCGCCCTGCTGGACGTGTGCAGTTTGCACATTGTTCAGAATCGTTTGAACAGACACGCTTGACGTCACATTCAGTCAGGGTTAGTACCTTATATCTGACCATGCAACGGCCCAGAATATTCGTTTCACATGTGAGTGGTGTACTTTACCTCCTTCCATTTAGATGACAACCTGTTGTGCATTCCAGTTGCTCAGAAATATTATTGTCATTCACCCTTCATAAGGACGTGGATTACAATAACAGTACTAAACACCGTCAACACAACTTATTTATTATTATTAGTAACAGTTAATATTACCTTATAGCAACATGTTTCGACTATATTAAGTCGTCTTCGGGCGAAACCAATGGGTATAAAAATGTAAACACATTAAAAATGTGTAAAGTTATAAAAATTTTGTGTAAAATTGGAATGAGATCTCACTCATACAGAATTATTATAGGGGGGGTAGCTGCCTTCATTCTTGTTCCTGTGTTCAGTTGCGCAGAGATTCTTACATATTAAAATTACAATTCCTTACGTGTTGGTTATAATTAAAACTTATTTAATTATAAATATAAAACCTTCCCTGATGGTTGGGAGGTCGATTGTTTGGTAGAGTACTTTACACCCTGTAGGCTACTTAGAACACCTCACCGGAATGCTCAGTCCATCAGAAGATACTGGAACGCCTTTTGGGACTTAAGGATGGGGGAGCAGTCAGTAATGGGACACGTGTCCCGAAGGCTAATGCCTGACAACCTCAGTTTAAAAGTGTTACTGTGTAAAGTAAAGTATCCAGTACACTCTGCGGCACTGAATTAGGAATAAGGGAAAATTATAGAATTTTCGATGTAGATATGTTGATGTTCATAGTTTCTAAACTGTAACTGCAGTCGAGTTAAATGGGCCTACACAATACTCAGACATTTATGTAGATTATGTGAGTATTTAAGGATAACTAAATTCTGTTTTATGTACTGCGTCCAGCAGTTTGATTTCGGCATAACCAGTTTATAAATTGCAAGTTCTGCCTGTTATCTGTCCATGCTGGCAACCTTTTACTTGGTAGACAGCTTGTCTCTTTTAATTTCATGAGATATTTAGTGATTTCATAATATTCTTGTTTTGTTAAAGAAAAATCATAGTGAATAGACAAGGGATTTGA
Organism: Reticulitermes speratus; assembly: GCA_021186555.1. Taxonomy (NCBI): domain Eukaryota; kingdom Metazoa; phylum Arthropoda; class Insecta; order Blattodea; family Rhinotermitidae; genus Reticulitermes; species Reticulitermes speratus. The sequence goes on from JAJKFL010000002.1 coordinate 32,594,462, forward strand.
TTTTTAGTTTGTAAATTTAGGCTACAGACATGCAAGTGCTTAGTCCTAAGACTGAGGGCTATATAGGCCTAAAGAATAAGGTTATTCCCTTTGGGCCTGCCCGAAACTGTTTTAGAGCGCAGTATATTATAATTTGACCTTGTTTAAAGTGATATTATTTGGCCCTGTGTCCGTTACAGTAAGTACTATATTAGGCCTACATCAAAGGGTTATGATCATTTCTGCAGACAGGCAATAGTAAGTTTATGTGCCAAATTTCGCAGTTCTTGATGGTCCGGAGAACGTGGTGCTGTTGTGTGGAAGGTTGTTATGATAATTTGGAACGTTACATCATATATTTGACATTTTTAATTTCAAAATAGTGTTATTAAGTTGATTTGATGCCACGGACCCAAACCGTAGGCGTAAGTTAAAAACAGTTGTGTCGGAATAGTCTTTTACTTTGGTAGATGAATTGTTTATTGCATAAAAAGCATTTTCGTACCACTTAGGATCATTTAGAGCGAAATACATTTACTAGTGGTAGGTGTAATAGTCTTTACACTTTCCGAAACCCTTTAATGTTGACGTCTGTTAAACTTGGGTTTAGAGGTGAAATTAAACAATATCTTGTTGTATTATATTGCGCGTATTTAACGTATATCGGGGATAAAAGTGGCTTTTAATACTTTGAAACATAATTAGTTGTAACTTGAGCCCTTGTATGAGAGATATGAGATGGTGTAATTAGGCCTACGCCACGGGATAATAATATGCGTAGTTTAATAATTATTTTATTCCTTTTTGACAACATTTATGTGTTATGTTTGTTGAAAACGATGATCGTGGTTGATAGAAAGCTTAAAACATGTTGTAATATAGCATTTTCGAGCTTATTTTTGCAGTGATAATGGGCTTGCAAATTTTGCGAATTTTGTGTTTAATATTTAATCGATATGTTTCGTGTAATACGGGGTTGTAATGGATGTCTAATGCTAAATGGGGCATCAGTCTGGCCTATGAGTTCTTAAATGTTAACCGCATATCAATTTTTCAGTTCGTTTTGGGGACATTTAGAGTAGCGTACAAGAGAACCGTGAACACCAAGCCGGCATACAAAATGGCGGACATAGGTCGGGAGACAATCATGGCGGCCTTGGAGCTGCAGTAATTCTGTCTGCGTACGCCAAGGAGCAACAGTGGTGTAAGTGAGTTCAACCGTCATGACTACGTGCGCGAGTGTTAAAGAGGCGCGCAGTTGGGGCCGTGTCACATCCCAGAAGACGGTGTTTGTCACTTGAGTACACTACACGCCACCGGACACGTGATGTAACACGCTACAGGACGAGATCGACGTAGATCAACCACGTGCTTGTATACATGGCCAATAACCAGATGAACATTTTTTAGAAAACTGTTATATGTTTTAAACGTCAAGGTTGAATCATGGAAAACTATTTGTATATAATCTATACTCTGTGTTATATGGCATATTCGCTTATAACCACTGCTTCAAACATAATTTATTATTGCTCTTAATTTTTGGTTTCAAAGTTTTATGGATCTGCACATTTTAATATTATGAGCTTCGTGAGTGCTTCTATTGTAAAGCCAACTGTTGTGTATTTGGATGCCGTAGGTGCTTGTGATTCTTTGATGAATGCCCCCCTGAGGATGGCAATTTGATTGCCGAAACGTATGTAGGGGTTCACTGTTTATAAAACACCGACAAAATGCACTTCACTTTTACTTTTTGTTATATATTAATAGACTTACTTATTCAATTTACTTTACACCAACTAAAGCACACGTAAAACCACTTTTTTGTAGTTTTTATTGTAAAATGTACCCCTACACGTGTTTCGATCCTCGGATCATCGTCAGGGGTTTTTTTTGTTTTTAAAAAAGCCACTATCACTTGAACTGCATATTTTGAAGGGTCCAAAAATTACAAAAAAGTGGTTTTACGTGTGCATTAGTTGGTGTAAAATAAATTGAATTAGTGAAAATGCACGGTGACAGCAATATAAAAAGACCTAGTTATATTTATATTTATTTTAATAAATACATCCTCTGTTAATAATCTTATGCATTAATTGGTTTTAATTCAAACTCATGATAAAATGCACGGCACATACAACATACATAAGTATTCCTGACTGTTCGTATTAGTCGTGGCATTTGCTGGATTCAGCTATCTTGAAACGTGGAGAACCAGAATGGGAATCAGCCTGCTGGGAAAGCAAGCAGTGGTGCATTTAGGCCTGTGTTCCGTGTTAAGAGGTTTGTCCTGTTCCTCACATCCTAGCCAGCAATAAAGCTGGGAAAGAAATCCTTATCTGACAGTAGGGTTTAGGTAGGCCGTGCGAGGGGCAAGTTTTGAAAGCTGCTTTCTTCCTCTCTCCCTGTAACGTTTTTCCCCCTTTGTGTTTTTAAAGGGGGGCACTCTTATGTGCAAACACAAGGCAAATTTCTTGTTTTGGAGAGGCGTTGTTGCCAAAGTGAGTATTATTTTCAGTCAGGGCTGTGGCACGAACGTGGTGTTGCCTGGTCGTAACTTTTCTCTGCCGTATCACACTGCATGAAACGTAGGCATATAAATGTATGTTTACTGTGCGTGCGTGCCACGTTCATATGTTCGTCTGTAGCGAGTGTGTTGAGTCAGCTGCGAAATGATGGGACATTTGGTTCAGATGCACAGGAGTGGCTGGGGTGTTCATAAAGGTAAAGTTCTCCCTAGAACAGGCCACGAAGGCCCAGAGGGGGAGAAGAGGTATAGCTCTACTCTTTCTTTAACCTCGGCGCTAGATGGGGGTGGGTGGTCAACTCCACGCCCCGGCCGCTTTACCCCCGGGAAAGAGACCCGGTACCCATTGTATAGGAAAGCTGGGTGGGCCCCAGGGCCGGTCTGGACGACTGCGAAAAATCTCGCCCCCACTGGGATTCGATCTCCGGACCGTCCAGCCCGTAGCGAGTCGCTATACCGACTGAGCTATCCCGGCCCATGGGGTGTTTATATTGAGACCTTAAACGTACTGTCTGCGAAATAATATTACAGAGTCCATCTGTATGCGATGTGTTGTAACTAGAGACTTGTGTATGGTTTATAAATGCAGTTACGAGGGCTATTGGCGTATTTAAGTTGCGCTGAACTGCTGTCTGCCTTACGCAGGATATCCAACTTAAATTGGAAGCCGCTCAGAGAATCTTACATTAAAAGTGTGTATTGTGTAGCTTTGTCTTAGTCAGTGTTTAGAAACTGCGCGTAACGGATTTCAGTTGTTCTTGTTCGTGAACAGGGATATACAAATTTTATAAAAATCGAGGAGCCACCTCAAAATTGTAGGTGCCACAAAAGTGACGTAAAGCAAGTTCCGTACCGAGGTCCCTCAAATATTAGGCACCAGCTTACAAAGTTTAGTCGCCCGAGATTTGTGCTTTTTTTTTTTTTTTTTTTTTTTTTTTTTTTTTTGTGAATTTGAAGTACTGTGAACACAGTTTTTTTATTTTGACGGAAATTGTTCTTGTAGGTCGTGAAATGAAATATAATGTAATACGGGGGGGGGGTTTATTGTGGAAACCTATATAAGAAAGATATCGTATAGAAATGTACAAAAAGTCATCCTAGTACAGGCCTTTACGGATCCAGGAGGTTGAGGGTCCCAGAATTTGTAGAAGGTGGCAAGGTTGTCAGCCCTACTCACCGGCCGCCTTTATCCCCCAGGAGATATTCCTGGTACTCATTTCTGCTAGAGTCTACCCCAGGGTCACAGTGCGGTGAAAAGGATTATGCCAATGAAAAATTCCAACTACACCATCGGGAATCGAACCCGCAACCTTGCGGTTTATAGTGCAGTGGCTTAACTAACTGAGCCACCGCGTGTCCCCCATAGAAACATATACATACGCATAATATAGAGTCAGTAAACAGCCCTAGATAATGACTAACGGTGAATGAGGGGCATTGTTGGCAACTGGAGACATGTGGCAACTGTGCAAGGTAAGGTTAAAACACTGTTTATGTGTGACATTGGAGGTTATCACGGATATGAATACACGATGTGACGCCGTGTAGTTAATAATGCCATTTTGGAGGAACTTGCTGCCTACATCTCCAGATTAGAAGAGATCCCACCAAACATTGTTAACCATCTACCAAACTACACGGCGTCACATCCCAGAAGACCGGCATCTTACTTTTTGTACATGTGCGTGGAGATCATCGCAGTGTGAGTTATACAACGGTTACTGGACAGGTGAATATGTCCGGAAGATAGGATAGAAGCATACGGAATGCTTAATTCTGAATTTTCAGAGGAAATGAGATCTGCGCTCTTCTGGGATTATTACGCAGCGTCGAGTGGTAATCCTTTACCGACGTTTCGGGACAACGTATCGGTCCCATCTTCAAGGGTCAAGAAGTCCAAGAAGAAAAGAAAAATCACGGCTTGTAGGGAAACTTGAAGCCGTGTTATAATATTCCAGTAGTTTGTTGAGTTAAAAAAAGTTCTAATTTCCATCGAGTGTTTGCTTTGAGAGAGGCCACGACATCATGCTTCGACACTGGTCATTAATTCCCCTGTTCCCATTCTAAGCTACATGAGTTTACTAATCACTAACTAACTTAATGGAAGCAGAACTTGAATCTAAATTCACCGTGCATTTCTGTAATCAGCAGTAAGTCACCAACAAATGCACAAAAACGTCAATAAACGTATTAAATTAACCTTTTATCATTATTAAAATTACCCTACATACGTTTCGGCTTGCAAGAAGCCATCATCAGGGGTTTACAGTTGTGCTTATCAAATGCTACATAGCATTAATTTAATGCCTTTATTGACGTTTTTGTGCATTTGTTGGTGACTTATTGCTATTCATGGAGCAGAGTCCATCTTGAGAAGCTAACAGGTCCTCAGCTAGTCAAGAAATTCCCTGCGTTTTGTGGAACCCGAAGGTTCATTACCGCATTCACAAGAGCCTGCCACCTGTCCCTATCCTGAGACATATCAATCCAGTCCATGGCCCCCATCCCACTTCTTGAATATCCATTTTAATATTATCCTCCCATCTAAGTGGTTTCCTTCCCTCAGGTCTCCCCACCAAAAACCTGTATGCACCTCTCCCCTCCCCCATACGTGCTACACGCCCCGCCCACCTCATTCTTATTGATTTGATCACCCGAATAATATTTGGAGTCAGCACATACCACTCCATACGACAACACGCAAGGCTTACAATTGACAACAGTAACAATACCACGATTCTGTTAACAAATAACCAACGCCGTTATTTTAAATATTTTAAACATTTTAAAATCGTGACTTTAACTCATAGAAAATTATAAGTTTTACAGTTTTATGAATTTTACAAACTCAGATGTTTTTTTAAAACTTAATATTGATACAAGTGTGCCCATTAGGCCCTTCTAGCATGCAAGTTGAAGTGTAGTAGCTTATTAACCCCCTGAAGATGATCCAAGGATTGAAACACGTGTAGGGGTATAAATCTATATCAAAAAAACTATAAAAGAGTGGTTTTTTGTGTGTGCATTTGTTGGTAAAAAAACAGAATTAATATTTGGTGATGTTACCAATCACTGGAGCGCTTGAAACAGACGTCACTGAATTAACACGTAAGATCGCGGTTCCACATTTGGGAGCCATTGAGTTGGCGTCTCAGGGAGTTCTTTGTGCATAGTTGGCATCTCAAGCCACTGTTGCAGTGAGGTAATGCTAACTATCAGCCATGTCATTGCGCAAGGCGCGCGTGCGTATTCGTGTACAGTGCTTGGAGGTTCAGAAGGAGCCCCTTTTCCCCACCTTCCTCAACTTGTCACTTTACGAATGTAAGCACCATCTATTATAACAACTGGAAAATCGTGGGAACATCAACAGGGCAGGCAGCAGTCGTCTGTGCAAACACATGGCTGTCATGTCTGTATTTCTTTATTTTACTTTCTTAACCCAGTGGAAACTACACATACTTCCAACTCTTAATATTTAACATGACAGGCAATGTACGTGTAACGTAACATTGAGGCGCGTTCACGTAACCAATTTTGCCGTAGAAAAGCAATAAATTTTACATATTCTGATTGTGTGTTTATAGCCTTAAGTTATCCAGCATGCAAGGCGCAAAGCGCATGCTCCGAATTATATTGTCAGTCTGTTGCCTTTCTGGCTGTACGATATTTTTCCACATATCTCATAGACGGCACGATTTTCGGGGGAAAAAAGTCATTGGATATAAAATGCGTGTTTTGATTTTTTTCACCAACTTTTGTCTGAAACACTTCTAATCCTAAGAAGAACTGCGCGAGATATTATCATAAATGTACATGGATATTTAAGTAAAGTATATACCCGTTATTCTTGTCATATTTTAATGAAACGTGAATTTTCGTGACAGATTTTTAGAAAAGTCAGATATCAGCGTTTCATGAAAATCCGCCCAGCGAGTGCCGAGTTGCTCTATGCGGACAGACGGACGGACAGAAATGACGAAGCTAATAGTGGCGTTTCGCAGTTCTGCGAACGCGCCAAAAAAAACTCCATTTTCTTCACACAGTGTATTTATGCGTTTTTGCGATGTTCGCAATACATATCTGTCATATCCCTATACGACACTAGCCTATTGATTTTTTAATGCAGATGGATTGTGTTCCGTGTGAGGTTCGAACTGGATTTAGGTATTAAGTTGTATAGCGTAAGCATGAGTCTTCAGAAGGTTAGTCTTGTTCTAGTAATAATAATATAATAATAACCATGGCTCAACAGCCCTATATGGGCCCGGGCCTCCTCTTGCCTCCTCTTTTCGAGGTTACTAAGTCGTGCGCATTCGTGGCAGTTGGTGACTGGTCAACTGGCCGCGCTACTATTCTTTCGATCCTGATGTGCCCGCCAGAGCCATCTGGCAGGCAGTCAGGAGACTTGGGTGAGAAATTGAGGCAATTTGGCTTACGCAACATTTTTATTCATGCCCGTAAGGTTCTTTTACATGCCGTAAATCTACGGATTTTTATCACCCTTAAAAATCCATCGACCTCGGTCTGGATCGAACCCGCGAACCTTGGGTCCAGTGGCGAGCACGCTAACCACTAGTCCACCGAGGTCGACAGTCTTGTTCTAGTCTTCTTCTCAAATGGGCCTACTGTGTGATCAGTTGACAATTTTAAAGCTACGTGTTTATTTTTTTACATTGTGTTCACTGTGCATTTTATTAAAATTCAACAATTAATCCAACAAATGCACTTTATTTCTTAGTTATGTTCATTAACCCTACACATGTTTCGGCTGCAACAGAGCCATCATCAGGGGTTCAAGGTCACGTTCACTTTAACATTCACTGTTCCATTTGGTATCACCACTTATACACCACAATGTATGTCAGTTTTCTGTTAACAGTTGATAACACTCACTGTTGCCATTTATACAACCTTATCTTTTGAATGCCTGGCGTAGGTTGGATTTGTCTTGGGTTAAAAACGTAAAAGTTGGTAATACAATGTCGTTAAAAGTTGTTAAAAATTATTAAAAATTGCTGGCAGTTGGTTTGTATATAAATATTGTTGTCCGTGGTCTGTTTTTGTTATTGGTGTCTTGTTGGTGTGGCTGTCACTGGTCGTTTTATTTTATGTACGGCCGTGTAGTCTACGTATAAACTGCGTAGGAGGCTGGGAGTTACGGTCACACCTCCGAAAAGTGGTGTCGGCGTGAATGTGTCTCCCCTGCCTGAACCGTTCTGCCAAATAAAGATATCGAAAAGTCTGTCGGTAGCATAAAACAAATATTTTTAAATCCCTTCAGTAAAGTTTAATTTTCATATCTGAAGTACAGCCGAACCCGGTTATAACGACATCGGTTTGTACGACATCTTCTCTATAGCAGTGGTATTCAACCTTTTTTGTTCGCGTACCCCCAGATATAATTTCTCTTTGACTTTGTACCCCCAAGGTTGTTGGTGCATAATTCAAGTTATACATAGTCTTATAATCTACATCTAAAATAAGTTAAATAAATTTCATCCAAAATAGTGTATTAAATAATGTTTTAAGTGAGAAAAAGGAGAATCAAGCTATTAAATAACAAATATATTATTGCCTATCATATAAAAATTAATAAAGGAACAAAGGTATTTTAGCAAAGCTAAATTATATGCACTATGTGGAATAAAATGAAACTATCCGCCCAGATAAGAATCGCATAAAGGATAGAGAGAGAGAGAGAGAGAAAGAAAGGAGAGAGAGAGAGAGAGAGAGAGATGAGAGAGAGAGAGAGAGAGAGAGAGAGAGAGAGAGAGAGAGAGAGAGAGAGAGGGGGGGGGGGGGGGAATTGGCGCTCCCAAATCGCATGTCCTTACGTCCGGGTCTCTCGTGGCAAACCCAAAATCTAGCCCTGATTATTCAGTCTTTATCACGAAATAATATATTTATTTTTTTTTTTAATTTTACGTACCCCCTAAGATGTCTTCGCCTACCCCCGGGGGTACGCGTACCCCAGGTTGAATATCACTGCTCTATAGCGTCAGGTATTCTGTGGTACGATATAATTCCTCACCGTTAACCATAACATTATTCTGCTCGGTTATAACAGCACCCGCTTATAACGACACAAAATATTCAGCCCCTTTCATGACGTTATAACCGAGTTCGACTAGTATTTCCCGAAATAAAATTCGGGATTAGCCAATGACGGGTGGAACTGACGTATGGGCGTGTGTTAACTCAGCCGCCGTTTTGTATATTCCACGCAGGTCCTGCATGTTTTTGTAACACTCTCTGCCGAACGAGTCTTGTCCGTCCGTCCGCATGTTTCATCTCTGAAAGTAGTGAACGGAGTTTCGTTAAATTTGTTGTTCAGTAGTCTGCGCCAGACGATTCAGAACTAATTTCGTTAGGCGCGTTCGCATAGTCGCGAAAAGCGCCTGTTAGCTTCGTCATGTCCGTTCGTTTGTCTGTCTAGCTGCATGTATCAGCGGGTCCCACTGTACTGATTTCCTTGAAATTTGATATTTGGAACTTTTATGGAAATCTGTCGAAAAAATCCAAAGTCGGTTACAGTCGGACCAAAATACATGGCAATCTACATGGAGACAGACGTACGTTTTATTGTTGCCGGCGACAAAAATTAGCCATAAGAGTATTGTTGTGCAAAACATTATTTTTATATTGTTGACAGTGACGTGTAGCTGAATGCACAGAGAAGGCATTGTTGTGTTTCCATTGCAACTATGCTTACGCGTATGTGCCACAGTGTTGCGTGTTAACGTGCATCGCTTGTCTTGTGTTGGTTCATACCGTTTCGGTACAACCATTATTTTTCGTAAGCCTACAAGACAGCAGTTTTCTCCCAGTCTTCGGTAAATGTATGCGACACATCCCGGCGGTTACATAGTACAGTAATATTCATTCTTACCGTCGTATCTCAAATCTTATGTGTGGTGTATTATTCTCAAACGGTTAATCGCACAAAAAAAAAAGATAGGCATGCTTGGGCAACACAAAAACAGCGGAAGCCCTCAATAATGCGTAGGTGACATATACAACGAAGAATAGCTCGTCGCTGTGGAGTGTAATGTACCTGCGCCTGCGCCAATAACCCTCGTAGTGTGATGAACTTTTAAATATTGTAGGCTGTTTGTAATAATTGAGGATTTTGTTCAACGAGGTAACGCGTGAAAAACTGCAGGTACGTTACGCCATCTACAAAAAATATTTTACCCATAAATTAGTTGTATCCTTATCATTCGACGTTACGTTGACGTACCTACCCACCATTTGTGATCTAACCTTAATCAAGTCGGCAAGATCTGCGCTCTTTTGTGATATTACGCGGCGTCGTGTGGTAATTGTTTACCGACGTTTCGGGACATATCGGTCCCATCTTCACGGGTCAAGAGTTTCTTTTTTACTCGGACTCTTGACCCGCGAAGATGGGACCGATACGTTGTCCCGAAACGTCGGTAAACAATTACCACACGACGCCGCGTAATATCCCAGATGAGCGCAGATCTCATCAACATCGCGGCGGAAGCCTGAAATGAAGCTTAATCGAGTAATTTGAAACAGCGTCCGTAAAATACTCCAGTAACTCGGCGTAACGTTCATATGAAACACGTAACAAAATCAAATAACCGACGTCGCTTTTGTCCGCTCACATACGACGCGAGAGAAAAACAGCGGTTTTGTAGAATCTGATTCAGCAATTACTTGCTTCTGTATCGATATATCTGTGTTTTTTAATGGGCGCTGTCATAAACTACATTTACCATGCCGTCCTAGTCATTTTGGGAGGATGGGGGGGGTGGAGGCTTCGTAATGTGGAGCCTGTAGAACCTATCCCTGTTAATTAAAGCCCAACGCAAGACCACGAAAATCAGCGTGTCATTGGAAATACGCACACGGTTGTTCCACTGGCAATGTTTGGGCGATCTGAATTTTAAAGGCCCGTATTGACGCCAGGTGGCGCCCGCATGTGCTTTTCCCAGTAAGACATGCTGGGCGGATGAGTCACGATTGGTCGTCTGTTAATCAAAAATTTAATTTCGTAATAATTGGGAATCCGTGGGCGTTTCCGTACATTGCTGTTCTCAGCGTCGAATCAAATAATCTGGAGTAGCTTGTAATACTGCTGTGCAGGACCAGTAAGTGCTGGGCGTTGTCTGGGTCAGGTTGCAGTGTTCATAACCTGCTGCTTTTGTTGTGTAACGTGATGAGAATGTGAAGGGCAGAAAGTGCGGAATTTAGGCTCACTTGTTCGAAGTCAGAACGCTGTTAACCTGTAGGAATTTTGAGCTTGAGGTATCGGCTGTCTGGTCAGCGGAGTGTAGGGCTAAGTTATTGAAATCGTGTTGGCAGTTTTTCGAATAATTATTGATTTTTATTGCAACGTCAAATTCTAAAAAAGAATTGACAAGAGAACTGGAGTAAGGTACAGCTAATACGTCTGTTGGAAGAGTAGCAAATTTTAAATACACGTTGAACAATTTATACCAACAAATGTACACAGACATATAATGTCAATAGTTTCTTTTATTAATAGCTTTCCCCAATACGTATTTCGGCGTGCATTAATAAAAGAATTATTAATTATTATATTATTATATTATATTATTATATTAACTATTAATAAAATAAACTATTGACATTATATGTCTGTGTGCATTTGTTGGTATAAATTGTTCAATTAAACAAAAATGCACGGTGAATGCAACGTAAAATTTAAATACACGTGTCTGGGAACGATGGCAACTCAAATTTGCATTTTTCTGCTGTATAAATCAGGAACGGAACGAATTAATTTTAGAATCTGATGTTTTCCGGTCCCATACCTAATGACAAGACATAAAGTACACCGAACTTAATGCTGTAGCGGTTTGTGTGAGTGTGAAAGTTGGCCGTCTCTGATCTGAAAGATAGACTGGATGGTGGGAGGAGGATGTGCAGAATATTTGCACCAAAGTGAGAGGGAGTAACAGGAGGCTGGCGACCATTGTGTAATGGGGAACTTCGTAATTTGTACACATATTATTACGAGGGTGGTCAGGCCAGGGGGAATGAAACGTGCGTGGAGAAACCGCTCGCGGGGGGAGATGAGAGATGCATACAGAATTTTATTCGGAAAGCCTGAAATGATGAGGATTATTGGGGAGATCTAAGATGTACATGATTAGATGTGGTTTGGATTCATCTGGCTTTGGATAGGTGAGAGTGACAGGCTGTTATGGGCGTGGCATTGAATTCCTTACAATACAGGGAATTTATTTACCAGATGAAAGCTTCTTAAGACTTATTCAGCGCCTTGAATGTGTTATTTATAGTTAGAAATACTAGTCACTATACAAGTTGGTAATACGCAAATTTACTACCGATACCATCGCAGTGCCGAAGTTTCTACCGCAAAATTCTCTTTCTTTCTTTTTTCTTTATGTATTTTGTTTTGCCCTCTGCACATTTTAACCAAATAACGGCCCGGCCCAAATGAGGCACATGTGAGTAGTCGATACGAGTTTCTGTGGGTCATAAGGGCACAGCGCACTTAGTGTGTTGACAGACTTATGCTCCCCCTTTGACACTCATTGGCTGTGGAATGGAGCAATATTTCATCGCCCCGCATAATAAAGTAGGCCTGTTTGAAGCTATTTGTAGTGTTCAGTTCGGCCTGTGGCAAATAAAAGTGCGGCCGACCCCGGTGGCCGCGCGGTTAAAGGCGTGGGTCTGCGGCCGCTCGGTTGCTGGGATTGCGGGTTCGAATCTCTTGTTAGTGTTGTTAGAGGAGTCCTACCGAGTGTGGTGTGTCTGAGTGATCGAGGAACCTCGTAGAGGAGGCCTAGGCCCACTAGGACTGTCGAGCCATAAAAAAAATAAAAGTGTGTCTATTCGTAAGACCGTAACATTGGATGGGTTAACTTTCACTAATCTTTGTTATCAGGACACGGTCAATTTTATCTACAATCTCTTTGTTTCTTTAAACATGAGAAGTGTCTTGACAACATCAGTGTAGAGAAATTTGCCCTGCTAGATTCACCCTACTGTCGTCTGAAGTGTAAAGTTTGCACCTAAAACGCATGTTCTCGTGACACTTAAAGTAAGTAGTAACTTAGTCACTGTCAGTCTCACAGCCCAGGTGATACTAGTCACCGCCATGAGGACCTGAAATCTCACCAGTCGAAGTTTTTGTGTCAGTTTCTTTTGAAATGTCAGGCTGTAAACTGGAAAGTGCAAGCCGCTCTCATGTCAGTGCGTTTGAATTCACAGCAACTGTTTGTGCTGTCACGTTTGTACGCATAATACTTTACATATATGATTTCTGGAGCTTGACGGTACTATTCATTCTCTGGACAAGAGATTTTTTCTCTTTTCCGAAACGTCCAGACCGACTCTGGGGCCCACCCAGCCTCCTATTCAATGGATACCGGGGTACTTTTCCGGAGGTAAAGTGGCCGGAGCGTGAAGTTAACCACTCATCCCCATCTAGTGCCGAGGTTAAGAATGAGTGGAGCTATACTTCTGCTCCCATATATGCCTTCATGGCATGGAAAGGGAGAGCTTTACTAACCGACGATTTACCGTCGACTGCAGGAATTTGGTTTTACTTGCCATTCTTTTCTTCTTCCCCATTTTTAGGGTTAATACTTGGACTCTGTTTTTTTTAGTTTGTGTTGAACTGTTTCGATTGAAGTTACGTTTAGTCAGACGAATTAGATGTTTGTCATCCCCAGATAATACCTATACAAGCCGTAATTGGGCGGTATCACAGAGACGCCTTCGTGGTGGACACAGAGTGCGGTGTGTACGGTGTTACGTCACTTAGTATACAGTGGTTCCGGGTCGGTACGAAGGCCCGAACGAGTTGTATAGCGGTAACACTGTAGACTAGTGTTTCCCAACCAGGGTTCCGCAGAGGATCGTTAGGGGTTCCCAAAGAAGCCGTGGAATAAATACAAAGAGAATTTGAAATTCTGGAAAACCGCGAAAACCCCCAAATATCTCTCAAAAGACAAGAAAAATGCTTAAATTTTTTCTTGCAATGTAAGATTTTTTTGTGGCGCAACAGCCCTAATCCGGCCTAGGCCGCCTCATTGTTGAGGTTATGATATCACATACAGACACACCACACTCGGTAGGACTCCTCTGGACAAGGGATCGGCCCGTCGTAGACACCTCTACCGGACAACACACAACATTCACAAGAGATAGACATCCATGCGCCCGCATCTCAGCAAGCGAGCGGCCGCAGACTCACGCCTTAGACCGCGCGGCTGCTGAGATCGGCATAAAAGCTCTTTACAAATAAATTTTCCTGACAGTAATTTCGCAGTAATTGAACTGCCCTCCTCGGTATCAACGTTTTGTGGCCTGTAAACGTTTTCATAGGCAGGAGTTCAGCCACGGAAAAAGAGGCTGGGGAGCAGTGCTGTAAACTGTGTTCGGTTCGAATGTCGGCCGGCACACTGGTTGTCCTGACTTTCGTGCTTTTCCTCATTCATTCCAAGCAGGTGCCTGGATACTTCGTGGATGGCCACAGCAATTTCGTACGAAATAATTACCAAATGTCATTTACTAACCATTGTCAACGACGTTGTATATTCCGAGATACTGACCGCGTCGAAAAATGAACCACAAAACGCGGCAGAGAGGGTCGGACACTCACAGATTTACGGAGGTCTTTGTTGTGTATTACGTTCCAAAATTCGGACTCTCATAAAGGCATGCAGGCCTGCGTCGTGCATAAGGTGCTAATTTCAGACTCTCACAAAGGCATGCAGGCCTGCGTCGTGCATAGGGTGCTAATTTCAGACTCTCACAAAGGCATGCAGGCCTGCGTCGTGCATAAGGTGCTAATTTCAGACTCTCACAGGCATGCAGGCCTGCGTCGTGCATAAGGTGCTAATTTCAGACTCTCACAAAGGCATGCAGGCCTGCGTCGTGCATAAGGTGCTAATTTCAGACTCTCACAAAGGCATGCAGGCCTGCGCCGTGCATAAGGTGCTAATTTCAGACTCTCACAAAGGCATGCAGGCCTGCGTCGTGCATAAGGTGCTAATTTCAGACTCTCACAAAGGCATGCAGGCCTGCGTCGTGCATAAGGTGCTAATTTCAGACTCTCACAAAGGCATGCAGGCCTGCGTCGTGCATAAGGTGCTAATTTCAGACTCTCACAAAGGCATGCAGGCCTGCGTCGTGCATAAGGTGCTAATTTCCTTTCACCCTGGGTAAAAGCACTAAATTAGTCTGTCATTACGATGTACGAGAAAAGTACGTCGTTAAGTGGGTCCTTTGTCACCATTTCATGGCGCTTACTGGTGTTGGGAATGGAAGAGACGGCCTTGAGATTTTGGAGGGTAATTGCATATAAGCAGTCGTCGTGGATAACCGACAGGAGGTAGTCGTTCAGCTTTTGGTTGAGTGTAGGTCTGGGTCCTCACTGTTATACGTAATACGCATCATGTTACGGAATGGCATAAAAGGGGCTTCGAAGTTGAGCGGATACAGTAAACACTCGGGTTCCATAATTTGGAAGATAATTTCTTAACTTACTTAGTGAGAAGCCCTCTTTACTAAGGAGAGGTTTTCCGTATAACGTTAATTGTGCGAAGAAAGGAAGAACATTCTGTGAGGATATTTACTTCTCAAAGTTCATGGTTAAGTACCTCGAGGTCTATTTTCCTAAGCAGGTCTAAACTCCAAACTGCAGTCGTGTTCGTTTGGCCAGTATCTGTGCATACAACGACGTGACACTGTCGTAATTCACTACACCTAATCTCACGAGGTTTTATTACGGTTTATCACAGCCGTTGTACTCTATACGCACCATCGTCTTTGTCGATATGCCTCCACCCCAATACAAACTTATAGGCCTTTTTTTTTTTTTTTAAGGATTTCCTCCCGTTCTGCTGTGACATATTAATACTAGTATATGTATTGCCGTGAAACACAACAAACGTTTATTAAATTCATCAGTGAATGCTACATTTTTCGGTCTTATAGACCATCATCAGGCAATAAAATAAAAGTCGAACCCGGTTATAACGACATCGGTTTATACGACACCTCGTCTATAGCGTCAGATATTCTGTGGTTCTAATTAATTCTTCACTGTTAACCATAACATTATTTTGCTCGGTTATAGCGACACTCGTTTATAACAACAAAATTTTCAGTCCTTTGCATGACGTTATAACCGAGTTCGACTGTACATGATTTAAAACATAAATGTGTGTGCTGAAATATTTCCGTGCACACATACTTATGTTTTAAATCATGTATTTTATTGCCTGATGATAGTCTATAAGACCGAAACATGTAGTGTTCACTGATGGATGTAATAAAAAGTTTGTGTTTGACGACAGTACACATACTAATATAATGTAGGCTTTCTGTGCCGCGTATAGTGTGCAGCGTGGACTGTAATCGCACTGCGAAACTCTTTTGTGGACACGGCAATGAACCACGGGATTCATAAAATTTGGGCAGTTCTCTAATTAGCCTCACCTTATTGGTTATATTTATTATTTATTGTTTTATTTTAGCATTTTATTACTTTCGTTTTTTCGCATGCTTCGTAAGTGTGTAACTTACATTGCATTTGCGGATTCATTTCAGTTAGTTTTTGTCTGTGATTCTTGCATTGCTGTCTGTATCTGCGGTAACTTTTGATGTGTGAATTACATCGACCGGCTTTGGGGTCTAGCCACTGAGGTTGCCGTGTTCTTATAGGGCCCTCTTATGGGTTGTGAAACGGCCAGTGAGTAAAGCCAACATTTTCCTCTCGGCTAATGCTTGTGTTAAAATGTGTGCAGATGAAGTCCACGCTCCGGTGTATGTGCCTATGGATTGGAAATATGGCGCTGTATGAAGTCCTTTAACTGTGCCAGAAATTGATATGTGTAGGGACCACCGTGATGATTAAACAATTTAAACTCAACCCCAGCCGTGGTGTTGCTGTGCGGACATGGCTATCTGGCTGGAAGGCCGCTGGAGCCAGACAACGAGGATGACTGCTGCCTTGAGCCGACTGACCGCATTCCTCTCAGCTGGTCGTTCCCACGCCCACACCACCACACCCGCCCACCCCTTCCGGCGCCATCCACCCACTCCGAGCCTCCGCCCCTGTCCCAAAATATGCCTACTCCTTTTTGCTCACCCACACCTGCTGACAACATGGTGTGTCAGTTTACCTGCATACTGTGATTAGTAGCGTGCGGTTTTACCAGCCGATGTGCCAACTTGGGTTTTTGTCTTCGTCACACCAGCTAAGCTCTCTGACGGCGTTACGTCATTGCAGGTCACGTGATGTCATGGGAGTGGTGTGTCATGAAACTGCGTGCTGGTGCACAGTGTGTACCAACGGAAGGTTCCATGCGTGTGCGGTCTCCAAAATGTTTCCGAGACATGTTAACATATTAAGAGTGCTGTGTAAAAATTTCTTAACACAGCTATTACGGAACCCTGGAGCAGGAGAACAACCCTTTGTCGGCTGTCTGTGACTGCTTTTTCCAGGAATGT
Organism: Reticulitermes speratus; assembly: GCA_021186555.1. Taxonomy (NCBI): domain Eukaryota; kingdom Metazoa; phylum Arthropoda; class Insecta; order Blattodea; family Rhinotermitidae; genus Reticulitermes; species Reticulitermes speratus. The sequence continues at coordinate 32,611,449 of JAJKFL010000002.1, forward strand.
GGAACCTTCGTACCGCTGGATGCCGTATTTACATTACCGGTTATCAGTATGAAATAGTGGACTCGTTCTTCAGTACCACCTGGTGGCCATAATACAGTATATGATGCACGGCTGTGTAGACATTTGTTCAACCAAGATTGTAGAGCAACAAGCATTTTGGGGGTGGATTCGTAACTTTCACTCTGTGCATTTCAAGGTTGAAAATGCTGAAGAAGAAAGGACATTGTGTTTCTTGTCCCGCTGTCTGAGGCTGACCATACCTCAGTATTCGGGGATGGATGAAACAGCTGCAAAAATGTTATGTCATATGAGGTGAGGGAAGTATAGACGTGTAGTGCACGTATATGGACAAAGACTGCAGTTACCGGTTTCAGCGGGTATTTGGCATCGGTGCCAATGGTTAGGAACCCTCTTCAGCAGATGTACGTTCAGGGTTTGAAATTGCTTGCTTCGTGCATTTTAATCAAATTATTTTATTTCACTAAACCAACCAAATGCACACAAATATACACAATACTCGTAGTATAGGCTTTTATCACTCCAACATGTTTCGGCACAACTGTGCCATCTTCAGAGGGGTCTTACACCAAATTTTAAAACTAGCTAAAATATGATCCATTATTCGTAATATGTGTGTATGTAGCATTTCGCAGTAAAGTTCAATTTGCTGAGTGGCACATAGCAATATTATGTGTCCATCGTTTTATACGATGGACACATAATGTGTTACAAACTATGTATGTGCCACTCGGCAAATTTAACTTTACTGCGGAATGCTATATATACACATTACGAATGTAATCTATCATATTTTAGCTAGTTTTAAAATTTCGTGTAAGACCCCTCTGAAGATGGCACAGTTGTGCCGAAACATATTCGAGTGATACAAGACTATGCTATGTATATATTATGTGTGCATTTGGTTGGTTCAGTGAAAGCAAATAAGTACGTTCAGATACCACACACAACTGGAGGCCGTCTCCGTTATCTGCGGACACTTCTTTGGCGCACAGTCCTTAAGTTTAACCAGCATCTCCTTCAGAATGACAGCACATACAGATCTGTCTTCTGCTTTCTTCCTCCGTCTCTTGACATACGGTCCTTACAGTTTAACCAGCGTCTCCTTCACAATGACAGCACATACAGATCTGTCTTCTGCTTTCTTCCTCCGTCTCTTGACATACGGTCCTTACAGTTTAACCAGCGTCTCCTTCAGAATGACAGCACAGACAGATCTGTCTTCTGCTTTCTTCCTCCCTCTCTTGACACCCATCGATTTCAGACCATTCTCAGTACAGTCTAACCACCTTAATTTTGGCCTTCCTGCTTTTCTTCTTCCATCTGGTTCCCCAGAAATACTTTCTTGACGGTCCTATCATCAGGGATTCTTACCACGTGTCCAGCCCATTCTAGTGTATCAGCTTACACTCAGTATCTTATTTTACAATGCTTTCCTTCAGTGATTTTTTGCCGCGCTTAAGAAGGAATGGAGCTATGCCTCTGCTTCCCCTATGTGCCTTCTTGGCTTGAACAGGGACAGCTTTACACGAAATATTAATCTTTATTTCATTATGGTGCCGAAACTGCTTGTAATATGCTTTGTTATATGTATTTCGTTTGTAAGTAAGTAGGTCCTATACGTAGTTTGCGCCCGCGCAGTTGCATACTCCAAAACCGAATGTGACACATCAGTTTACATGTAAAGTAAAGTAAAGTTTTCCCTATAACAGGCCATGAAGGCCCAAAGGGGGAGTAGAGGTATAGCTCTACTCCTTCTTGACCCCGGCGCTAGTTGGGGGTGGGTGGTCAGCACCACGCCCCGGCCGCTTTACCCCCTGGAAAGGCCCGGTACCCATTGTATAGGAGGCTGGGTAGGCCCCAGGGCCGGTCTGGACGTATGCGAAAAATCTCGCCCCCACCGGATTCGATCCCCGGACCGTCCAGCCCGCAGCGAGTCGCTATAACCGGCTACGATATCCCGGCCCCTCAGTTTACATGTATAAAGGTAAAATCAAAGGTGTTATGTGCTTAACACCACTACACTCGCCGTATGACGTAAAGGGAAAGGAGGTATAGCTCCAGTGTTTGGTAACCCATGGCATGCCCGACCGCTTTACCATCGGCGGAAGATACCGTACGCAGATCCCTTTGGACAGGAGGCCTGGTGGACCATAACGTTTGTATGAACACAGTGGCGAAGTAATGCCTGTCGCCACCGAGAGCCGAACCCGATTTTCTGGTCGTCCAGTAGCCAAGTCATCATGCTGACTGACTGTTGGTGCCGACAGTTACGTCGGCAGGAGTCGGCAGGACTCTGACGGGCCGTAAAACAGCGGAAGTACGTACAATGATACTGACTTAACCCATTAAAAGTTACTCGGCCCGCGTTTTATGGCCCACCGGAAACACGGTATTGCCGAACAGTTTAGCGACATGTGTGACCAGTACGACACCTTTACATTCTGCGTGTGTGTGTGTGCCGTCTGTTTTCATTATTTATAAATTCTTTGAGTGGAGCGACGCTTTTTAATACAAACGGTGTGCTTTCGAAGCAGGGGAATTAAACAGCGTCTTACTTAGCAGTCATGTTGCTAACGTACGGGGCTACGCGGTGGCGCAGTGTAGGGCACACAGTACCGGTCAAAATCTTAATACCGGTATTTCGGTATTTTTAATTTATGAAAGCGGAATACCGATATAATACCGGTATTCCAGAAACAAACATTATTTCTCAAATTCCGATGACAGGTGCAAAAACGTAAGGAAAACAATCATTCGAATTCACACGTTTTAAATTAAACTTTTATTACAATAATAAATATTCTGGCCAAAAATTGTTAAAAATACAGTTATTTTAAAAATAAAAAAATATGCATTTGGTTTTGCAAATTATAGTTACGTTTAAGCTTCCGCACTGCCTGTCCGAGTAAAGTGAGCTCTTAAGAAACATAAGCAATCAGTAGTGTTATTGTTTAAACTGTATCCGATTTTGGTACATATTTGATTAGCGACAGAAAACGCCCTTTCGGATTCAATGCTGGATGGTGGGTGCTATTGTACTGAGATAGTCGCAGACGAGTTGCAAGTTTACTCCCTTATTCCCTCATCTTTAAAAAATCTTATTTCCTTTTTAACCTTATTTTCTAGGCTTTCCGTTACGTTTGTATTGTGTGTAACAATCCCTCAGTTGCAAATTCAGTAATATTAGTGATTTATTGTTGTCGATTTTATGACCTTTATGTGAATAAGTCATTTTATTCCTGTGACTCTGTTTTCGTGTATAAAATAAACATTCGTTTTATAGCATTATATTAGTCAGGATGCAACCACTTTTCTTCCTCTTCCGCATATAATATTTCAAATGACACAAATTCAAAGGAGTAGTGGGTAAAGTATATACTGTGACATCCTCTTTGGCTTTGACCCGAACAGTGGGGTCCTTCGAATCTTTCTGATGTTCCCTGGTCCGTCAAACAGTGATGAACTTAGGGCCAAGCAACCAGTGCATGAGCTGTGTGACCAGTGTTTGCCTCGGCGTTGCTTAAGCTGTGTACTTCATAAATATTTGTTGTGCTTTCGAATTTGATTGTTAATTACACTAGTAGCTGTTCTTACAAGTTTACTGTGATCTGCAGGTCTTTGCTTCATCATCGTAACAAACTTGGTTAAATAACCTTCGATCCAGCCTCATGTAAATAAAGCATTCCATTGCAACTGTTTTATCTTGATACCAACTGCAGAAGAGGAAATGTTTCTTCTTTAGCCATTGAACGAATTTAAGAACTGAGTTTGTGTTTGAGTAGACACTCAAATGTTGTGCCAAACAATCGCCGAAGGCTTCTGAAGAACTGAATTTAATTGGATGGTCGTGTGCTTAATGTCCTCAGCGTTCTGAAGTCTTCTGCCTTTCAAGGCGATTTTCATTCCAGGGAAGGGCGAAGGAGTGGACGGACGCGAGGTCAGCTGAATAGGGTGGGTGGTTGAGCACCAAGCCACGATTTGAAAGGACTCGCTGCAATCTTATGGCAGAAGGAGCAGGGGTATTGTGCAAAATGAACCAGCCAACTGCCTTTCTTCCGAAATTGGGCCCTCACTCTCGAAATCCGCATCAGTAACATTTCCAGCATTGTACATAGATATCACTGTTTGCTTATCGCCTTCAGGCACTCGTTCACTTTTTGCCTTCAGGCACTCACTGTTCACTTTTCCCTTCAGGCACTCGCTGTTCACTTTTTCCCTTCAGGCACTCGCTGTTCACTTTTTCCTTCAGACACTCGCTGTTCACTTTTTCCCTTCAGGCACTCGCTGGTAACTGTTTTCCTTCAGGCACTCGCTGTTCGCTTTTTCCCTTCAGGCACTCGCTGTTCGCTTTTTCCCTTCAGGCACTCGCTGTTCACTTTTTCCCTTCAGGCACTCGCCGTTCACTTTTTCCCTTCGGGCACTCACTGTTTAACTTTTTTCTTTCAGGCACTCGCTGTTCGCTTTTTCCCTTCAGGCACTCACTGTTCACTTTTTCCCTTCAGGCACTCGCCGTTTACTTTTTCCCTTCAGGCACTCGCCGTTCACTTTTTCCCTTCGGGCACTCACTGTTTAACTTTTTTCTTTCAGGCACTCGCTGTTCGCTTTTTCCCTTCAGGCACTCACTGTTCACTTTTCCCTTCAGGCACTCGCTGTTCACTTTTTCCCTTCAGGCACTCGCTGTTCACTTTTTCCTTCAGACACTCGCTGTTCACTTTTTCCCTTCAGGCACTCGCTGTTCGCTTTTTCCCTTCAGGCACTCGCTGTTCACTTTTTCCCTTCAAGCACTCGCTGTTGACTTTTTCCCTTCAGGCACTCGCCGTTCACTTTTTCCCTTCGGGCACTCACTGTTTAACTTTTTTCTTTCAGGCACTCGCTGTTTAACTTTTTCCTTTAGGCACTCACTGTTTAACTTTTTCCTTTAGGCACTCACTGATCACTATTTCCCTTCAGGCACTCACTGTTCACTTTCCCCTTCAGGCACTCACTGTTTAACTTTTTCCTTTAGGCACTCACTGTTTAACTTTTTCCTTTAGACACTCACTGATCACTATTTCCCTTCAGGCACTCACTGTTCACTTTTCCCCTTCAGGCACTCACTGTTTAACTTTTTCCTTTAGGCACTCACTGTTTAACTTTTTCCTTTAGACACTCACTGATCACTATTTCCCTTCAGGCACTCACTGTTCACTTTTCCCCTTCAGGCACTCACTGTTTAACTTTTTCCTTTAGGCACTCACTGTTTAACTTTTTCCTTTAGACACTCACTGATCACTATTTCCCTTCAAGCACCCACTGTTCACTTTTTTCCCTTCACTCACAGAGTCTTTGTGGATCGCACCTTGTTTCTAAGCAGAAATGAACAACATTTTGATCCTGGACTTGTCAAAAGAAACGTTTTGACCCCCGGTGTTGAATTTATTTTACACTCCACGATCTGGCTTTACACTCCATGGTCTGGCGTTTCGTTACAGGATCGTACCGAAAAGAGCCAAGACTCGTCTACAGTAACGATGTAGTTGAGGAAGTGTGCTTTGGTCTGACAGGTCTGGAGGAAGTCTTCGACGTTTGTAACCCTGTGCTTCTTTTCCTTATCCGTGAGATTGTGTGTCACAAACTTCGCGTAGGTCTTCCAGATTTATTACACAAGCAGTAATTTGCCTAGTAGCTATGACAGTGAAGCTAAGATTAGGGAGAACAACAACGAAAAGAACCTAGTTTAATGTGTGGAATCCGTTCAACTGGCGGACGGCAAAAGCTCAACTCGCGGACCCCCGTTGAGAAACGCTTCCATATGACCTTGTTTGGAAACCCGAGTGGTGAGGTCTCTATGCCGCTGTTCCTTCATGTACTCGTCAGATTTAGAATTCAGCTGTATACCTATGAAGATGTGATTTGTTTTAGTAATTTAGGGTACCTGCCCATAATTAACAGTGATATATGTAGACGTTGTGCCGAGAAGACGATTTAAAAAAGAATGTTGCGACATTTGGTTGGAATTTCCTGTGTTGCTATGTAGATGTTTCACGTGATGTCCCCATCACCTTCGCATGACAGGAACGTCCGGCGGTGCTTAGCAATGCCTGGAATTCCTTCACAGTACGTCTGTATGTTCCATCAGTTTCCCAAATAAACGCCAAGGATGCTTCTTACGTGTAGTACAGCTAACGTTGAGGATTACGATACGTCGATACATATCGCCGTGGCGGTGTTGCAGTCACGGAGTTTTGAAACGGCTGCGACACGTAGCATTGCCTTGCAAATATTACTTGTTATAGTAATGTCTTTGCTTCGCAAGTATTAGTCAGATGCATCCTGTGTGACGTAAATAATAATAATAATAATAATAATATTAATAATAACGATATTATTATTTTGGGCTTTGATTCTCCATGTTAATAAACGAGAACTGAATAACAATAATAATAAATAGCAGTAGCCAATGGTTCAGCTTTTCAAGAAATTTCTGCATTTTGTGGAACCTGAAGCTTGATATCGTTTTTACAAGAGCCCGCCATTGGCTCCTGTCCTGAGCCAGATGAGTCCAGTCCACACCTTCCGAACCCATTCTTTAACATCCATTTCAATACCATCACATTTACGCCCAGGTCTTCTCATGTGGTCTCTTTTTCTTTAGGCTTCCCACCAGAACAAGGCAATTCTGTTCTGTTTCATACGTGCCACACGCCCTTTCCATTTCGTGCTCCTTGATTTTATCAAGCCAATAATATTTGGCGGGGATGAGAGAACATGGGGCGTCTCATTACGCAGTTTTCTCCAGCCCCTGTTACTACTTCTGTCCTGGGTCCAAGTGTTCTTCTCAGTGCCCTGTTGTCGAACACACTGAGTCTAGTTTCCCTTGTGTGAGAGATGAAGTCCAGCAACAACAACAAAACAACAGCAACTGCCACAACAACAAAACAACAGCACCACCACAACCACCAACAACAGCACCATCACCACCAACAACAACAACAACTACTACTACTACTACTACTACTACTACTACTACTACTACTACTACTAAATACTACTACATTTTTAATTGCTCGTATGCACGTGCTGACCCAACAGCCTAATGGCCAGTTAGATAATAACAGTTTCAGTGAATAATAATAGTAGTAGTAATAATAATAATAATAATAACATTTTAGTGCCTATCGTTAGCGAACATCGTCTGATGCATACACTTTGTTTGGTATTGTGTATAACCTGCCAGTGCAATCTGCTAGAACACAGGCATCCATTTATAGTAGTTTTGTAATTAGCAAAGGTGTGAGGCAGACACGGTTTGTTACCAGAAGGGTTTATAAGTACATACGCCTACATCAAAATATTTATAACATTAGCAGCAAAGAAGAATTAATGCGATACTGTAGCGTATCGAAATGATTGTGTGCTACTAGTCGAATTTAAGAATGAATTATAAATGACGGCATAGCCACTAAACCTCACCGTATCTGAATGAAAGCTTTCCTTCCTCAAGAACTGTAGGCGTGACCGTATGCCACAGTGACATTCAAAGTGAGAAAATGTAGTTGAGCAGAAAATTATTGTATAAGTGTCAGAATTTAGACATGTAGACTAGTCAATTTATCTGAGGTCATAGAAAGAATATTGAATAAAGTTAGTCATAAGCAGCGCAAAGGGATATGCCGCTACTATCTGGCAACCCGCGTGACACTTCATTCAGACCGTTCTGCGTGACGCCAGGCTTTTCGCAAAGTTTCGAGCGCGCCTGGAAGCAGCACATATTGGACGTCTGTGAACTTCATTGCGTAGGATTTGAGTGTATCGTGTAGGCACCTGCAAGACTTAACTGTTGCAAATACTGTTAGCAAAGGTGAATGCTTCCAAAGTAACTGGTAGCAGCACACACTACACTGGAATGTAAGCCACTGGACGAGGAGCGATTGGAAGTGTGGAGAAACCAACCCATAGAGGGTTTATAAATGGGCAGTTAATCCCAGTCCTTTGTCGTTCATGATGATGATGATGACAGTGATAAAGTAACTAGTAGGAAGGATACGGACTTTGACTAAATTGCAGGCTGTCAGTCACTGTGCCTGTTAATACAGTCATTATTTTATCTGACAACTATCGGTTGTGGCTTTCCTTCGCGTGTATGGGCGGTCGGATGGGTGGGTTACGTTAATACGATAAGTCGTAAAGAAGTGCCAATAGGCCGTGGATGACTGAGGCGGTTAGTCGCCGAACTCTCACCGCGGAGGCCCGAGTTCGATCCTGGGTCAGTCCATGTGGGATTTGTGGTGGACAAAGTGGCACTGGGACAGGTTTTTCCCCTAGTACTTGGGGCTTTCCCCTATCAATTTCATTCCACCGTTGCTCCATTATTCGGAAAAACGAAAAAAAACTAATAATCTTCATCACAGGGTTACACAATAAGCCTCAAGGCTGCGGTGCGTCCGTAGCATCTGCTGCGGGGCCCTTCACAAAAAGAAACAAAAAGTGCCAGCTAACAGATGTCAGATACACGAATGATCATACGTGTTAGTATTGCGTTGGCACTTATAACTTGTACGTGTCATTACCACCACAGTCATGATGATAATTATCGTTATCAACGTCTTCCGAGTTGTTTTACTGTAGTTGTTGCGGTTCCAAGATTCGACCCAGAATTCACCTGTTGTACATCTCCCCATACGTTTCGGTGCAGTGGCTCCCTAGCGAAGTGTTTTATCAGATCGGGCTTCATCTGTTCTTTCCAGACGAAATCATATGAAACCATTTTGTATAGGCTTTTAAATAGGCCTATATTTGATACTTGTTTTGATTGCTTGGTTCGTGATGTGGACTGTTCTTCTGTAACGTAACAGCCCTTAGGAACCGCGTGTCAGGTGTCAGGTTGGTTGTCCTTATAGGTAGGGTCCAGCACCCTGTTCGTAACAGCAGTGTGGTTACAGCCGTCACTTTCAAAAGATTGTTAAATGACTGTGTCTGTTCTTCCCACATAGACGCTGGAAAGTACATAATTTTACGTTAAAATCAGTAGGATGGTTAACCATTTAAAGCCTGGTTGTTATATGTACTGCCAGGTTTACATTAAAAGCTGAAAGAGTATTTTGTCCATAGTGTGGTAACTTGTTTCGTGTGAGTCTCACAAAAACCAGCGCGTATTTGCCATACAACAGTCACCGAACTGTGTTCTTTCTGACGAATGAATCTTTATATATAATTTACATTAATTTTAGCCTTAAAGCCATGCCGTGGTCCAGGCGGTTAGTATTCGTGTTTTCGCCGCGGAGGCTCAGTTTTGATCCGTGGCCATACCGTGTGAAATATGTGGAGGGAAAAGTGGCATTGGGACTGGTGTTTTCTCCAGTACGTCAGCAGTGGACAGAAAATGACTTGTAACAGTGTTTGCCGTTGGTCTTCAAGAGGTTAAGATGTAGTGTGTACCGGGTATTTAAACACAGTTTCTTGTTCATTCAGCGCAGCGTGTGTCACATCCGTTGACGTCGCTAGAAAGAATACTTTTATGTGAGATCCTCCCGCTCCTCGCGCTGCAGCCGTCTGGCATCCGACAGAGTTGTCTGACTGAAGTAATAAACGCACTATCGGTGACCCCCGCCCAAGTTCAAGGCCTCCCGATATCCACCGCCTATCCCTTGCCTGCGTTTTGCCCCCGTTCCCCTACGCTTGCTCCCTGAGAAGTGCTTATGAATGGGGGATATGAGTGATACAGTTGAAGTTGAAGTACGCCAAGCACAATGACCCCTGGACCTACATCGGAGGATCAGTCGGTTACACACTGGAGATGAATACAGTGTGGTTATCCTTCGTATATCAACAGTATGTCGTACGTTTTCAGACAAATATTTACCCTCCGCGTTCCGACGTTTCGACAGCACCATAGTTATCACCAGTGGGCCGGGATAGCGTAGTCGGTATAGCGACTCGCTACGAGCTGAAAGGTCCTGGGATCGAATCCCGGTAGGGGCGAGATTTTCAGCACCTGTCCAGACCGGCCCTGGGGCCTACCCAGCCTCGTACACAATGGGTAACGGGTCGTTCCCGGGGGTAAAGCGGTCGGGGTGTGGCGTTGACCACCCACCCCCATCTAGTGCGGAGGTTAAAGAAAGAGTAGAGCTATACCTCTACTCCCCCTCTGGGTCTTCATGGCCTGTTCTAGGTAGAACTTTACCTTTACCTTACCATAGTTATCACCAGGACGAGTGCATCCTAAGGGAGGGACGATTTGTGGAAGGTGACTGCCAAATGTGACGGAGGAGGACCGAGGCGCCAACCAGAGTGGTAACTTTCCTGTGACTGTGAAAAGAGGCGATGAAAAACTTTTCCTAGGGCCTAGGGATGTAATGATAGGAGGTGAAGGTAAGGTCTGAGGCTGTGGGGGGCGTAAAAAATGTCGTTAGATGCTCTGAAACTCGGCAGTCTCGAAAAGAGGCGTAGAAAACATTTCTCGGCGTTTTTGGATGTACTGCAGGTGACCAGAACAGGAGCAGTCAGCCCTTGTTCAGAGTATGCTAGTGTATAGGGGAAGGTGTGGAGCCTAGCTTTACTTTGTCTCTAATAATCGTCTTATTTAAATTTGTAACGTGTTGATATATCTCAACGATAATGCTCCTGGAAAGAGCGCCGCGACAAATAACCTTCATCTGGGCCCGAGGTTAAGAATGTCCGGACCTTCACCGCCACTCCCCTTTACATCCGTGGCATGGTGCTTAACACAGGTAAAGTTTGCTTTCACCATAATAATACAAATAAGCCACAGTGTACGTACGTGCACGGTCATAGTATTTCAAAACTGTTTTCACCATCTTTCTTGATTCGTGTTACATCTGTCCGTATAATGTCATGACTGTGCGCACTTTGGTAGCAATTTAAACCTAAAACTTTAAAAACTCAGTTTCTGCGTCTCAGATATCACCGCATCTCCATTACAAGATAAAAAGGTAGCGCAATCCCTGTACAGGCCTGGACAGACCCTGAGAGTTGCAGGAGGCTGAGGCTCCCAAATTTCAAGACAGTCGGTACATGGAGGTGATAAGGTTGTCAGTTCAACGCACCGGTCGCCTTTGCCCCCCAGGAAATAGTCCTGGTACCCATTTCTGATAGAGGCTGAGTCGACCCCAGGGCCATAATGCGGCCGAAGGGGTTATGTCAATGAAAAATTCCAATTACACCATCGGGAATGGAACCCGCGACCTTCCGGCTTGTAGCGCAGTGCCTCAACCAACTGCGCCATTACAAAGACAGTCTGTTAAAACTGTTTCGAGAAATAATCACTGTAACAATAACTACAAGCTGTGGGCAGAATGCAGATACTGGTACTGACTGAGGAGTTTGCAGTTCACGTTGCACTGGGGAAAGACGACCGTGTGTCATGTGTGACCAGTAACCAGTGCATTCTACTAAAAAATACATGGGGCTGAAGTGCAGTCGTGTTTTGTGCGTGTAAGATAATACAGTTATGTCCAGTAGTGTTCTGTGTGGTTTGAAGTGTGCATAAATTTGACTTCAGGCTGGTTATAAAAGAAAACAACAAATGGCGACCAGTGGAAAGGTCAGTGATAGACTCATGTTTTTGAAAGCATCTATATGTTTTCCCCCAACCGTCGTTGCGAGTGTTAAGGGACTCTATCCACGCTGTGCAGGTTAGCTGCATTCTCTTGAGCATAGATCTATACTTTCATGTTAAAGCAGGTGGTATATATAGTAACCACTCTGTTTGCAAGAGGCAAGTACACCAATTCGATCTCACCCCTCTCCCGTTAATGGACGAGGAGTGTATGTAAATCATGAAGTCTTTGGTCATGTTATTTTCTCCTGTGAAACCCCAGTATGTTTTGGATTGCCTTGTTCAGAGAACAGATGCTCTGATTTGGACCACTGACTCCACCAGCTTGGATGGGGCTTTAACTAGTAATAAACAAAGTGGCTTAAATTGCCTCCGTTTTTCCTGCGCCAGCGTGTATACGAAGACCACCATCAGAGTATACAGGACCCGTTTAGTGGGACAGTATCCTGTATTTAGATGTGACTGGGTGTGGAAGCATTTTGGCATCATTGAGGCGGTGGGGTCTCAAGCGCGTTTAGGGTGTGGGCTTCCGGCGGTCCAATGACTGAAGTGAGCGAGCTAACAAACTAGCAGACACCCACAGCTTCCGGTCGACCCAAAAAAAGGATGGATGTTATAACGGAAACGAAAGTGGCTTTTAGAAATTGTGTGACATTGGGGTGATAGTTGTGCCCCGCAACATATTCAGGCATATTGGGATTACGCGGAACTGTTCTTGAATATAGTTCAGCGAATTGGTTTCATTGATGGACTGTGCGACCCTGAAATTTGGGGGAAGGGGGCTAACCCTGAGGCTATGTGTAGTTTATGTTTGATTTTAAAAATTGTTATAAACATCATGTCATAAATATAACTGTGACATTAAATTTGCAACTGCATTTATGTACATACAAATATAACTACATGTTGCATGACTCAATTTAAGTCACAATGTCTAATCGTCTTGTTTTTTTTTTAAGTTTATCTGAGACTACCTAAGTTTATTTTGTTTTTGAAAATTCCAATGTACTAGTCATCAGCGGATTTCAGTGGCTGATTTGAGCTGAAGGGTAAATCGCGTAAAATGTTTGATATAATCGTGTCTGCAAAATCTATATTGTTTTGAAATTTCGATTGAGGGGGGGGGGTGGGTGCTGCAGACTGGGTGCGCGCCTGACTAGTTAGCACGACGTAACAGCGCAGAAGACAAACCCAGATCTCGTATGTACAGTTTTATTGCTGTTGTCTGTAGATCTGCTAAGGTTACGGGATCCCCATCATCTGGGCTCAGTACTTCTTGTATTCCTCTCATCTTTGGAACTAGAAACTAAGTGGCAGAGGTTCAGATATTTGGATGCAACAGTAAAAGGTGACCCCATTAACTATGTCTATGCAGGCACGAAGGGGAGGTAGAGGTATAGCGCCACCCATTCGCAATCTCGGCGCTAGAAGGGGGTTGTGTAATCAGCACCACGCCCCGGTCGCTTTACCCACAGGAAAGCCCCGGTACCCATTGTACAGGGTCTGGGTGGGCCTCAGGGCCGGTCTGGACGGCACGGAAAATCTCACCCTCACCGGGACTCGATCCCGTGACAGCGTAGCGTGCAGTGAGTTTCTGTACCGACTATGCCATCCCGGCCGCTGGATGCAACGGTAAAAAATTAAAATTACATTCATTGGGTAGCTCAGTCGACATAGTGTCTATGTTGCCGATTAACGTTCAAGGAATCGGAATTAAATTCCCGGTATACGCGGGAAGTTTCCTTCTCCTACAAAGCATTCAGACCGGCTCAGGAGGCATACAAGCTTCCTATCCAATGGGTACTGGGAGTTTCTTCCACAGGGATAAAGCGGTCACGGCGTGAAGCTGGCCACCGACGTCCGTCAAGTGCTGAGGTTATGAATGCATCGAGCTATGCCTCGACCATCATGGCTTGGTGCTTAACTAAACACAGAGACAACTTCAACTTCACGAAGGGATGGCCGTGGTCAGTTTTAGATACAAATGTAACTTTGTGCAAGTCAGTACGCATAAAACGGAGAACTAGAACCTGGATCATGAAGCTGTGTCCAGGGCGTATTGCGCCCTGCGTAACGCATATTATGTCGCACCGTCATCAGTAGTTTAAAATGTAAGTCCAATTGCATTGTTGACAGCCATGTGGTTCTTTGTTCCCGTATGACAAACGTGGGAACTCTTCAAGTAACTGACGGAATGTCATCTTAGCGGGTCAAGGCGCGTTCTAGACGAGAGCTTCTGACTCAGCGAGTATGAGACATTCCTGAGCACACCCACCACTTCCTGCGAATATCGCTGGAAATAAGTTACACTAGACGAGCTGCTAAGGTCGTAGGTATTTTTTCTTTATTCGCTATTAGATTACCTGATCAACTCTCCGAAAACTGAAATTCATCTAACTACTATTCCAACCTCACAGAGAAACTTCTTAATCATTACAAAGACCAGTTAATTCTGTTCAGAGAAATTATCTCTGTTTGTTGTGAGAACCATAAAAACGTGTAAATGAGCTGTGTTTTTAAGTGTTCCAGCAGGTGGTACAGACAATTACCACTGCGCTTTAAACGCTTGAAAGGTAAAGCTGTCCCTGTGTGTGATTAAGTATAATGCAATAAAGCCGTATGGGAGGGAGGTTTTACTCCACGCATTGTTGTTAATCTCAGCTTTAGCCAGAGGTGAGGGTCAGATTCACGCTGCGGTTGCTTATTCTCGGGATATGAGCTCCCGGTACCTATCGAATAGGAAGCTGGGTGGACCGCAGAACCGATCTGGACGCTTTAGAGAGGGGAAAAGCTCGTGCCTGTGCCTAGTCAGTATACAGACTGATCTGGGCGGGTACTGCAGGATTACATCCCCAAAGGCCCCCTCATTTTTCATGACAAACTTCTGCGGTAGTCTCACAAACCTCATTCACATAATTGCAGCTGCTACGTAAGCAGACGAATAATGGCACCTCCGGCTCCGATTGCAGAAACACACCAACCTACGCGCACACGACTTCGCGCAGTCTCACGACTTGTGACGTCAGCTTAGGCTCGCTAACGTTACCTGCGTCTGAAGCTGGAGACTTTGTGGAATTACGTCTGCTGTACGTGGAAATTGACTTCGTTACAAGGCCAGTGATTAACAGATCTTAGTGTGACAAGAATCACAGTAAATCATACACAGCAGCTGTTTAATCCAGTATTAATTCAGCAACATGTTTCGGCCTGATAGGCCATCATCACGTTGACCAAGAATATAAGAGAATGTACACACTTGTATGGAAATTGAGATCTCGACCTACAATTTATATTGTTAAGTATATATAACATAAAGGAGTAAACGAGTATTTATTTAATAGGTGTTTATTAAGTAATGTTACATTACACTCTTATAATCATAATTTCGAAAGAAAAATTTCAGCTGCGAGATTTGAGGTTCTCACAGCGGTGTAGATTGACTATCGATTAGTACATAGTTACCAGAGCTCTATTTGGACTGCTTAGTCCCTGAATATAGACACAACAAGCTCCTCCGAAACTGCGGCAACTATTTACCAATGGAGACGGCCTCATCCCAGAAGATTTTTAAATCTGCGTACAGCTGGTTTAAAATAATATTTGAGCCAAGAGGCGAGTGTGATGTGAAATAATTTTTCAAATCTTATATTTGGAAGTTTTGGGAAGTTGCCCAGCCAGTTGCTGGTGTTTGGAAGCTCAGTGATTTGTGTAGAAGTTGGTGACCATGCGGCTGGCGGCAGGTGTGCAGCACGCGCCGCAGCTGGCGGTTGGACGCCAGGTGCAAAATGTGGCATAGACCGCAGTGCAGACTGAAAACAGAAACTGATATCACATGAGTTCTGTTGGACTTACGGACACGTTTTGTTACTGGATATCAGCGAGTTGAGACGCGATTCAAGACAAGTTCCAAGCAACATGATTATTTTAACACACTGCGAGGTAACAATATCTTAAGCGAGGCATAGTGATCTGTTTTGTTAACATTTTACTTCAGGCGTCGCACCGTGAGGTACTGACCTACACGGTTGGCGACAGAACCAATAGTTGGGTCGTGGAATTGGGGGAATCTGCTTCAAAACTTGGACACGGATCAAGCCCTCCCAGAAATTTCGCAAATTATGTACAAAAATTTATCATTCATTGGGTATAAAATATAGTGGAATTTAAGGAAGTTACATAGAGCACAATTACAAGGGAGCGTATAGACTTGAAGGTGCTTGTCGGCATGTAGTGGAAGGACAGATCGGTTTGTCGATGTTTATACTGCTGCTATGGCGGTGGAATTCGCGGAAGTTTCAATCTTTGGCTGCATCCCAGACAGTATTACTGCCCCCACACCCTACGCCAATAAATTAACAGTTCCATCGTTGCGGACGTAAACTTAAGAATAAATATTTCGTGTCTGAAAACTCGCATCTAATTCGAACCGAGTGCTCTGATCAGCACAGCGTTTTGCTGTAGGCGGATGGTGGTCGCTGCTTCCTGATGAGCCGTACGTGGGAGCATTCTTCGAACTTGGGTAAGCCATTATGTGGTATTCCGATAAGCAAACGTGGATTGCCGGCTTATTTCACGGTATAGGCAAATAGCTTCCATAAAGTCCCTGTAATTTTTCATAACGACCAGTGCGAGTCTCACTTGTCTTTACGCCCCTCGTACTTGTCACATTACAACTGCTACGATCAAAGAAGTGGCATCATATGCTAGCACACCCTCTTTCTTCTCTGATTGCAGGACACTGATCTATGCGCACACGACTTCGCGACACTCATATCGACAATTGAACCTCCCTGACCAAATGCCTGGGACTTAACGAAAATATTCGTACTATACACACGTCACAATAGCGTGCGATGGGATAGGCTGTAAATTCAAATGAAGATGAGCCTTTGACGCAGGTTACATCCATTCCGAAAGCATCGACCACCCATGACCCTGCTTAGTTTTTGATCCTTCAGTGTGACCCCAGGTTTTGTAACTTCCCTTAGACATCATTTCTTCTTTGTATTCAGAATGGGGGCTTTCGTCTTATTCTGCTGTCCTTTGTCACTCGTTTGGTGTATATTGCCTAGGACTGATAACTCGAAAGGAGGAAGATATTTAAGGAATGTGAATACCTTGAGATGGCTTTCTGCCTGGCGCTTCAAACAGGTACTGACCTACACTGCTGGCTTCCCTTTCCCTTTCCTTTTTATTTTCTTCAACTCTGCTAGCAATGTATTTTGTTTGTAAGTCCTGAATTCTATTTACTTCGTTCTCCTAGCCTGAAAATTTTACTGAACACAAAGATTAGCGTCAGAATTATAATGTTGGGCTGTGCGATGTGTTTGGCCTGTTGTAACAAAGGAAACTGAAATATTTGGAAAACGAAATAACCGGAAAGAAGGAGATGATCTTAGTGGTAAATTAAAACAACCATAGAAGTGCGAGATTTCAGTTTTGTCGCCGTGTAGTTGAGGCCTTCCCTGTCCTGGGATGCGTAGGTTGGTAGTTGGTTACCTACGTTTCGGGACAGCCTATCGGTCTCATCTTCGAGGTTCTTGAACTGCTTGACCCTTTAAATGGGACCAATAGGCTGTTCCGAAACGTCGATAGCCAAATACCACGCCGCGTAACATCCCAGAATATCGAAGGCCTCAACCGTGGAAGTTTCTGGTCTGCATTTCTGTACGGTGATCACCGATAATTTAATCTTGACGCAAACAAAGGCATTAGTATCTTACCGTGTGACGTTTCGTGTATTGATGTCCTAGCTCGTCTTTGTTTTTTCCCGCCAAGCATAGTATAGTCAGTGTCAGAGGGAACTTGAGTACAGTGCTGCAAACTGAGTACAGTGCTGCTCAGCTTTTTTTGTGGTGCTGGCGGCTTAAGCAAAGTGTGGTCTGCATGCAGGCAGCATGAAATTTAGTACGCACAATGAGGAATGAATGAATAAGTAAACGTATAATTACGTGTGTAATTTTACTTGTTTACATACACATTATGTGCAATAAATTAATAATAGAAAAAATTACAAAGGAAAGGTAGTTCACAACTTAGGCTATGGAGTCACTATTTTTTGCACATTTCTGGAAAATTAATTAGTAATGTAACGTATGCCTCCGTAAATAAACAGCTGATAAGTTTCCAAATTGCTTCGGCGTTCTGTCTCGGCTTTGCCAGGGAAAGGGTTAAAATTAGTTTCCTCTTTTCAGATTTCGCCGCGAGCAACATAACACGGTCGCAGTTGCCTGGTGTAAATGGTCTCACGTGTTTCAGTTGATTACTAGGTGTCTCAGTGTTAAAAGTCTTCGAGCTGCGTTTTTACTCTGTATTAAACATGCTGTCAACCCTCAGGCAGGAATGATGGATGTTTTTTGGGGTCGCAATCACAGTGCATTCGTTGCTAGACGGTTTCTCAGTTCATCACGTTATCGGTTAGGGCATCTAACTCCCACATTCTTTATTCCTCCTTGATAACATGATTTATAGTACCGTGCCATCTCCTTCCTGTTCTGTATCACTAACTTCATTGAAACGATGTACAGCCACTTACTCTTGGAGAAGATACTGTTAGTAACACTTGCCCATAATTGTTAATCAGTTCTTGCCATTTTATATATTTGGCCGGGTCGTCCACTTGACACAGTTGTCGTGCATAGCTTGCAAACATACGTGTGTGTGTAGAACTGTAGTGCATTGCAGGATTCAGTGTCCTGCCTCGAACACACTGAATGTAGCTAGATGATTTTTATCAAGCAAGTTACAGCAGAATTAATTCCACAAATTCCCCAGCGTCAGGCGCAGGTAACTTTAGCGAGCATAGGCGGATGTCACAAATCGGGAGATTGCGCGAAGTTGTGTGCGCGTAGATCAGCGAGTTTTCGCAGCCAGAGCGGTGGAGGTGCCAGTATTCGCCTGATTACGTAGTAGCTGCAATTATGCGATCGAGGTAGGAACACCGTAATGTTTGTGAGACTGGCATTTGTATACATATGAATGTAACATGTTTTATGACTTCAGCTGAAGGGTAAATCGTGTAAAACGTTTGACATCGTCGTGTCTACAAAATCCGTTTTTAGTGTCGATTGGGGAGGGGGGGGCTGCAATCCGGTAGCCCCCCTCCCCCGTGGGTGCACACCTGTGTGCGACTGCATCGCGTAGATCGCGCCGGGGTCTGAGAGCGATGGTGGCGAGCAGAGAATTTCCTGCTTGTGCCAGAATTGAACACCGATCGTCTCTCTCTCTTAGTTTGCGAAAGAGCTTTTACGGCTCATGGCATTAATGATAACCTCAGTCATTATGCTGAAATCTCTCATTTTATCCACAAGGCCAACAAAATACGGATTAGCTTTATAGGCTGTATGATCTCATAACCTGCGAACCATTCAAAATGTTCGTGTAGAATACCAAACTAGTCGCTGCGATTTCGCAGTTTTGCCTTTCCAGTTATGTTTAAGAACTTTTGTTGTCAGTTGAGTTTCATAAATGAACCGTAATATGGCTGCTTTCTGTCATATATCAAGTGCAATAAGTGGTGACTTTCACAGTGCTGATGGCTGAACACCAGTCTTCTGGAATATGACACCATGTTGGTTGGTAAGCTTCTACACTTGCTTGGCAAATAACTACTAACGAACCCTGCGTGGTATCTCAGAAGACTGCCTTCAAAATTTGATAACTTTGATCTGACAGTATGGCATATCAGGACGATAATTTCTAAAGACATATCTCACGCCTCAGTAAGACGTTTATGTGTTAATTTACTTGCTTTAATACTATAAAACTGATGCCAGGGCGCGCTTGCACTATCCCGGCTTGGTTTAGTAACAGGGAGACTGCCGAGGCTTGAAGGCACACGAGAAACGTTAACTGAGGCTTTGAAAGATTTCTTGTGCAACTGAATGACCTTACTGATGTGTCATATCGGTGGCGCAGGGCACAGTAATTTCTTTTCCCGCGTGTCACTGTACAAAGTGATGAATCATTCACTGTTATTCATCTCGGTGGACCGATTTGTTACATCAGCAGGAAAATTGTCTAAATTGGTCACGACTTTACTATGATTATGATGATTAAATTAAATAACATTATGCACAATTTCCTAAGATTGTCGGGCGACAGGAATGCAAAGTGAGGAATTTGTGCACGTCATTGTTTGATGTGGCGTCACAATATTTAGTTAAGTGGCGGTGAATTGTTCGAGGGGGGGGGGAGGGGTACACTTCGGACTGTAACAAAGAACGATTCCCCGTGGACAACAGCTGCAGAGCGAAAGGATGTGTCTTTTGGAGTTTCACTCAGTGTTCGCTGCCTCTTTCAAAACGCCCCCCTCCCCATTCCGACACCAGTGATAGCCTGGTGATTTTTCGTGCAGCCGACGGAATTCATTATAATATAAAAATTTCCAGGAGGTAGCTTTCTTTGCAGGTTTTTGTACACCATGGTTGTCTTGAACGCCTCTTGCAATTTGGGCGCGAGGTAGATTAATATCGTTTTTGTAATTATATTAATTTTGTGACTCAGTTTTCATGGCGGCGACTGTGAACGTCATTGGTGTTTGGGATATGTCTTGTGGTTTATGTACATAGGTACCGAGGTTTCGGAGGAAATTGCTGTCTCCATTTTCAGGTTTGTAAATTGATTCAGGATCCTGAGCAGCAAACGAACACTGGGCGACAGTATAGGGACAGGGGCCAGGAACAAGGGCCCTTACGAGGGCCGCAGTATCTCATTGGCTCGCTCTCAGCCAACGTCCCTGTCCTCACCTGTACCTGCACCTTTATTTTCCTCGCGCGACTTACTCTACACCCCCGAAGACACACGAGACAGGTTGCCCCAAAACTTTGGCACCTATCTGCCCAACCACACCGTGTCTTTGTACTGATTTTATTCTCACACTGTCTTTAACTACACTGGCCTGTGTCCTACCACTGATTCTCAAACGACATGGAGTAGAGTGCTTGAAACGTTAATACTGCCTGATCTGGTCAAATTTCCTGCATGGCACAGAGCAGGAAAGTTTGTTACCATGTGTATAAGGACCCTCCAAGTGCCTCTGTCCTGAGCCGGACGAATCCAGTCCATATCACCCCATCCTGTTTCTTCACAATCCACTTGAATATTAACCTACCATCTACATCCAGGTCTTCCAGGTGGTTTCTTTTTGGTAGGCTTTCCCACCAAAACTACAGTGACTGAACTGCGGGCTGGACGATCTCGGTTTCGAATCCCGGCAGGGATAAGATATTTTTTCCTTCTCTGAAACTCCCAGACCGGTTGTACGGCCAACCCAGCCCCCTGTTCATTGGATACCGGCTTCTTTCCTGGGCTTCACGTTGATCACTTACTTCCATCCGGCGCCGAGGCTAAGAATGACTGAAGCTATACCTCTTCTCTCCCTGTATGTCTTCATGGCGAGGACAGTGACAGCTTTACCTTTACATTTCCCCACCAGAATCTTGTATGTCTTTCTGTTTTCTCCGGTGCGTGCCACATGCCGCTGTGCAGGGCAACTTACCGCATAGAAAGCTGTGCGCTCTGGAGTGAGCAGTACAAATCGTGAAATCCTCATTGTGCAGCTTGCTACAGCTGCTGCTACTTCCTCCCTCTTAGGTCCAGTTATCCTCAGTACCCTGTTTCTAAATACCCCCCAGTCTATTCTTTCAGAGACATGATGTCTCTTCCATCACGTACTGAAAGGTACACGAGCAACTTTTCAGTTACAAGGGCGCACCAAGCGTCAACCGATTACAGACCTGAGGAGGCATGCGAGTGAGCACTGGTGTATGGGTCGCCGAATCTTTGGCACTTACTCGTACTGTTCGTGACACGTGACGAATACGATCCGACTAAGTTGCTACTGCACTCTTGGACTGAAAGCTGGAAGCAGATAGGTCCATGGGGCTTGTTTTCGTTGACTTAGCGAGACGATCAGACACAGTCACAGTAGTCGATGTTGGGCGGACAGACTTTGTTAGTTCATTGTGTAACCACTGTAATCACCGATGTAGAATTGGGTTTCAGCCCGCGATCTAGACGCTCACTTCGTAACATCTGGAGCTGAACTTTACCCGAGCACATGGACAGATGAATTTAATAACACACACACACACTAATAAAAACCATTATTGCATTATCATGGCCCGCCGGTTCACCGAACCTCATGTCCTGTCACTGACGTAATGCGTATGAGGCGGTAAGTTGATACTGATCACTTATCACTTCACGTAGATACGCCCGCTGTACGTAGCGTTTGTTTAGGACTGACGGAGGGTACATTGCGTGTCTCCGTAACAATGGCGTATTTGCTGACGAAATTGTAACAAGTTTTATGAAAGCGGAACAACCCATAATTATGGAGCCTGCTACAGACTGTTAGACACGATGTCATTTCACTTACACAAATGTTGTAGCGGACAGTAGGGCGTATAGTAACGTCTGAAGCGTTTATGTATTCTGTGATTGTTATGTACGCACAGCATACGCATGCACGTCACTCACGCGTCAAATAAAAGTAATGATTCACGCATGTGGAATGTTTCCGCCAGGGCACGTTGTCTGGTGCACACTGGGCACACTGGCTATTCCAGATTCCAGTATGAAGGCGTTGGACATGCTTCTAGAGGAGGAAAACTGTCTGGTGTGGACAGAATGTTAATGTTAAAGAGTGCGTGTGAGTACAGGAACGCATACATGTGCCGGTTGCCCGCCATGGAGCGAAATTGTGATTGTAATGGAGAAATGTCTGCACTAACTGAAACGCTGATGGAAACTCGGAAACAGTGATCATCGGCAAGAAAGTCATTACGTAACTAACATTGTAGGATGATACAGAATCATTTGATCCTTAAGGAAATGAAATTGTTCTTAATTATGTAAATACAGCTGTGGATAACATTTTATAAAGATATAAGTTTTAAAACTTTCGCGGCGACATGATTCAATATAGTCTTCTCGGGCGCACAGCCGCGTCAACTGGTTTGAATACAACGTTTCGGGGACTGGCTCCGTTCCCATCCTCAGGCAAAACTGATCAGTTTCAGTGAAATTTCACTGAAATCAGTTTTGCTTGAGGATGGGGACGGAGCCAGTCCCCGAAACGTTGCATTTAAACGAGCTAACGCGGCTGAAAGCCCGAGAAGACTATATTGAACCGTTAGTACTGTCCACAACGGGTATTATTCGAAACAAATTACACGGACGTTTGAAACTGCTTAATCTTCGCCCTGGTCTGTATATTCTAACGCACAAAGCAGTAATACTTAATACATGCCTGTAGTTAGAAAGTTTTTGGCAGAGCAGTGAATAAGAAGTGCTTGGTCTGTGAGACCGTACTGTTCTGAGAACCAGCTAAACTGCTGGCTGTGAAGTACGGAATGTGGATGTTAATGATGATGATGATGATGATGATGATGATGGTGATGATGACGACGACGATAAGCAGCAGCAGCTTCTGGGAATGGGCCTTTTGCTCTGTTATGTCTTTCTTCCTCCTCGAAAGTGTCCAGATAATCATGCCCCTGGTTGCGCAGTGAGCACTGTGCGAGATGTACATGCAGTGGTGGTGTTGCCACCTCGCTGCCCCTAGACTTGCAGGGTGTCCCTTCTGACGTCTACTGTTGGACATGTCCAGCAAGGAAGGCCATGCTAGTAGCTACGCTACAGTTGGTATAGCTCTCCGGGTCATTAGCGTACGTACACTTCTACAACACGATAAGGGAGACAGAATGCGGACACACTTTCATGCCCCGAGTGGTATTTGAAGCAGCGACCCTTCTTTTTGAATGGTCAAAGACAGTGCGTGACATCTCTCGGCCTATCCCGTGTTTTGATTTATTTTCGAGAGATTAGAGGAAGTCGGTTTTGATTTCCGTGTAACAGGGCTGTAATGCGCCGGTGGCAGTGGCCGCGTGGCGTACGGTCTGTGTACATTGTTTTCGATTATTGGAATCATGGGTTCGAATCCCACTTGGGGCTTAGATGTGTACTTTCTTTGCCTGTCGGTAGAGGTCTTGTGAAGGGCCTCACCCACCGGAGGAACTTAAATGTCTCCATCGGCATCACCTGCCGGAGAAATCTACTCCTCCATCTGCATCACGTGCCGGAGGAACTTGCTGCCTCCATCTGCATCACCTACCGGAGGAACTTAAATGCCTCCATCTGCATCACCTACCACTGTGCAAGAGCATGTCTGATGCTGATGCAAACATTGCCGGAGTTTACAGTTCCCTCAGTCCCATAACCCCATATACCTTGTTTACAAGCTGTTTTCGTTCGTTTGAATTGCCCTGCATAACTGTTTAAATTCAACAACGAATCCTCACGTTGGTGCTGTCTGAGCGTTGCGTGCTGTCCCCCCTACTTCCTAAACGTACGCAGAACACCTGTCCCCATCCCTCGCAACTACCAATCCACGTGCCCCTTTGCCGTAACCCATCTGTCATACTCCCGACGTCCTCAGAGACCTTTGCATTTACAAGTCTTACTTCAGTGGACGACCAGCGGTTTGGATTGTTGTGCTTCACCGCAGTGCTGGTTTTCTAGAAGTTGATTTGTGCCTGTTTTTATATTTTTCACTTCTGTGTGTGTAAGATAACGTGACTGGTTTGGATCTTGTTAGGAGGACGGTGAGTTGGGGTAACATGGTGGTTTTGGGTTTTCAGCTTGTCTGCGAAACAAATGCCGGTACAGGTAACAGTGAAGTTGCTGTCCACACCGTGAATGCGCACAGGAGAAGCAGAAGTACTCATTCTAGGTGGAAGTGAGTAGTCACGCCCCGGTCGCTTTAGTCCTGGGAAAGAACCCCGGTTTGGGAGGGCCCCATATCCGGTCTGGACGTTTGGGAGAAGAGAAAAATATCTTGCGCCTATCGGGATTCGAACCCCGGACCGCCGAGCCCGTGCTGTCACTAATATGAAAACTGATATCCTAACCTTGTGTGATAATGTTTTGTGTGTTTTTATCTGGTTTGACCGTCACTAATACTAAACTGCAAAGCATAGGCTTGTTGGGTCACATTTTGTGCGTGTTTTTCGCTTTTCGCTGTTACTGTTATGAAAAGTCAGATGCTGGTTTCGGTGGACTGAACCCGGCCATCCAAGGTGGAAAAGTTGGCGAGTAAATGTCGGGCATTTGTTCTAGATTCGTCGGAGTTTCCCCTCTCCAAGACGAGTAGGCTTAGGTCTCTTGTCACACAGAACAATACTTTTGATACGATAGCAATGCGATGGCGATACGATAGGTATAACACTATATGTGCCCCGCACCCCGGAGGCCGTTGACTCACGATATGCATTGATTGAGTATGAACATATCATCAGACGAAGATACCACGTTTGTTGTCTGGATGATGAGAAGAATCAGGTAACAAGAAGAAGTGCTGGATTTACCCTTACTTGCAACACAAGTGGTTGAACTGGGTCGTTTTCTTGTAGCCAGGGAACTAGACTAGGACAGTGAGAGATTTAGATCACATTATACAGAAAGACACAGCAATTCTGCCCTTTCTTGAGTGACCGGTATCTTTCCAGTACCAGAAAATGGAATGTCCCGCAACAAGCTGTGCAAGTTTAATATTTGCGCCTCACTCGTGCTGGCAGGCGCGCACCGAGAACTTTTCAGTGGAGGGTAGAGCTGACCCAGAGGCTGTATATAATTTGTGTTTCATTTTACAAATTGTGTTATAAAATCATGTTATAAATATAACTATGTCATAAACATAACTGTCATAACATGACATAACCCCACTTCAAAATCGGGGAGCTGACAGCTAGTTAGGTTACAGAGAAAACTAAAACTGTGAAAGAAAAAGTCTATATATTCTAAAGTTACTGTTTTATTTTCAAAATTCCAATGTATTAGTCATCAGCAGATTTCAGTGGCTGATTTCAGCTGAAGGATACCGTACGTGAAGCCCTGTGTACATTTATTATAGTATCGCTGAATTCTTCTTAGAATGAGAAATGTTTCAGACAAAATTTGTAGAGTAAATCAAAACACGCATGTTATGTTCAATAACTTTATTCCGAAAATCGTGCAGTTTATGCGATAATGTGGAAAAATATGGTAGAACCGGACAGGCCACGGATGAAAATATAATACGGCGCATGCGCTCTGCATGCTGGATAATTAAGGCTGCACATACACACACACTCAGAATATGTAATACTTATTGCTTTTCCACGGCAACAGTGGTTAGGCGAAACTTATGTTACGTGAATGTTAACGTTACACGTACATCGCTCGTCTAATTACAACGAAGTACCTACACGGAGTAGAGTCCTTTCTGAATTAATTAACCTTACGGACGTATTTCATCGTGTGTATTGCTATTTAACATACTATGTTTCGGGGACAGGATCGGCCCCCTTCTTCAGGCTTGCTCTTTCCAAAACACTGTTACTACCTAATAATGTGGTTAAACACGGAATAGAGCCATACGACGAACTACCCAACTACTTTTAATGTATCATCAACCTGTTTCGGTCCATCTGTGCCGTTGTGAAGGAGTTCAGTATACTGTAGGAGGAAGTACCAACGTTTGCATGTGATTTGATGAAGGTAATGCAGTACTTGAGAGAGAGAGTACAGTACATGGTTTAAAACACCAGCTTTATTAGCTCAATAGAATACTGTTAAATACAGTAAAACTTGTGAAGTTGGCCACTTTTGTAAGCCGACCACCTGTCAAATTGGCCACACTTTACGGAACTGGCAAACCCCTGTGATATACGTGGTCATTACTCCATACCGTGACCACCTTTGTGTCTTGAATCCTGGCCATAGTTTCACATTTAGTGCTATGCTCTGTGTATAAGTTCAAGTTCTGCATGTTTACCGAAATAAGAAGTTGTATAGTTTATGTGTCAATTGTACATGGGCCGAAATACTCGTTTGTTAGCATAACTACTTGTTGCCCATTCACCCTTCATCATTTCTCCACAAGCAGGAACAGTAGTAGATTGGAATTTTCTAGTGGCAACAGACCCATTACTGTACTTCAAGTCGGTCTTCATTGCCAGTGTTATGTACGTACCTGCTTTGCAACTGGACCACCTGCCTTTGCACTCTGAACTGTTCTTTGCACAAGTCATGGTGAACATTTCAATTTTTATAGTGTCAGTTCGTAGCTTGTTTAAGTTGGATGCCTTTGAATGGAAGCAAGGTGGGCAACATAGGTTTAACTAGATATTGTTGAAACAGTTGCTGCTTACGGTGTACAGTAGCCTAAAGTCAGTGAATGTGTGAATGTTTATCGAAGTCCAGTAATATGAGTACTAAACGGCCATTGGTGGACTGACTGACTAATCCAGTGCCTCGTATTGTATGTCAGCAATACACGGGAGTCTTGTGTCCACATATCCACACTACCTTTAAATGACAAATGGCGTTACAGTAGTTCTGATGAGTTGCTGTTTGCAGTGCATGGTACCCGGCTTCTGTTGTCGGTTCACAATGTATGCAGTGCTGAAGGAGTTAGGAGCAATTTGTACTCTGAGGCCGCCCAAAATTAATAATTATAGGCCAAAAATTGAAACTTGGCGGTTCATGCCTTGTCAGCTGTGAAGATCGTTGGGTTACAGAAAATATCAGAAGCGGTTTCCCGTCTCATGGAGACGTGTGGAGAGAACGCTCTATGTTTTTGAATGCTGCAGCCGTGCAGCATTAAGTGCATGTGTCCGAAGGTAACTTGTACTACCCGCATTGTGCATGTGGCAGAGAATTTGCCTTACTAAAGCTGCAACCACACTGCTGGTTTTGTAGGAGGAGACACTTCAGACACCAGAACACCTCCCAGGAACCTGACAGCTGTGATTAAAATGGGCCCTGTCGTTTAGTATTTTTGGTGAAGTTCAATCCTGACTAAACGTAAGGTTATATTAATTAATTATTTATTCCAACAAATGCACTACACTATTCTAGTGTTTTCTTGTCCCTACATATGTTTCGGCACTTATAGTGCCATCCTCAGGAGTGTCGTCGAGAGTTCATAATCTTCATATTATGAACTCTCGACGTCCAAATAGGTCACTGTTTTGAGTGTGGTTTGAAATTTTCGCAGAAGCAACGTCATCGTGGGGTTGGAGTTAGTGTAGTTTCGTAAAGCGAGTACTCTGTTTTGGCACGGAGCGAGAGAGGCGCGTTTCGTGGGTTGTCCTATAAAGTGCTATACGTCGTAGAGTGTGGGCCGGGATAGCTCAGTCGGTATAGCGACTCGCTATGGGCTGGGCGGTCCGGGGATCGAATCCCAGTGGGGGCGATATTTTCCGCAGCCGTCCAGACTGGCCCTGGGGCCCACCCAGCCTCCTATACAATGGGTACCGGGTCATTCCTGGGAGTAAAGCGGCTGGGCGTGGCGTTGACCAACCACCCCCATCTAGCGCTAAGGTTAAAGAAACAGTAGAGCTATATCTCTTCTCCCCCTTTGGGCCTTCATGGCCCGTTCTAGGGAGAACTTTATCTTTACGTCGTACAGTTTCGGATGTAGAAACTTACGTATTGCATCTTTACAGAGTTACCGAAAAGAAAATAGAGTGGGCGATAATAAGTAATGTTTATGTTTACATAAGGAAGAAATAGTGATTGTTGGATCAAGGTATTGAATATTTGACTGTGCGAATGTGTGTGATAAAATAACTTTGTCAGTTTAATCAGTCTGATAACCTTCTTCTGAAGGTTGTGGGTGCAATACGATCATAAACAAAAGGTAAAGTTGTCCCTGTGCATGTCATTAAGGTACGTAGGGTCTGCAGACGTATAGCTCCATTCTTTCTTCGCCTCTGAACTACATGGAGGCGAGTGGGTCAGCTTTACGCCCCGACCGCTTGTCCCCCGGGGCAAGAGCTCCTGATACCCATTGAAAGGGAGGCTGGGTGGGACCTAGAGGAGGTTTTGAAGAAGAGAAAAATCTGTTGCCCCTGCTGGGAATCGAACCCCGGATGGTTCAGTCCATAGTCACTATATACCGGAAAAGCTGTCCCGGCTCCCCGCAGTAAATAAATAAGTAAGCAGAGCAAGAAACAAACATGTATATAAGTACTGTGTGTGTGTGTGTGTGTGTGTGTATATGTGTGTGTGTGAGAGAGATTTATTGGTAGTGTGAATTGATTAGTACAAGTGTGGCTAATGGCATGTAGCGAGCATTACCGAGGAAAAAATTGGAACAGTTGAAAAGACAGTGGCTGTTAAATACCTGCCTTGCCGCTAGCCGGATCCAGCAGCTAACTGTTCAGCAGATCCCGCCACCCACCATGCGTTCAAAATCAGTGAATGTGATAGGAATTCCCACTGGAGCTCATCGTTACGTCAGCTACGGATAGGCAGATTATGAGCTGTTACAATGTTTCGTATTAAATAAATAAATAAATTTGAATCACATTTAATATATAACTGGAATTAAGACAAATGGTTATTTTATATTTATCATACGAACCTGTAGTTCCCATCTATCGGTTGGTTTTGTGTGAGGGCGAATTAAGTCTTACCGCGTGACTGCTTCAACAGGAAGCAACAGTGAATCATTAAAAACAGAAAGAATGGGTTTCAGCAGGTGCATTTCTACGCTTAAAGCTAATTTTTGACTGTAGTTTCCGTGTCTAGCTCATGATTGTGCTATGATAAAGACAAGTAATCGTTTTCTTCCCGTTGACATTACGCCATTACACGGCCTCCACTCGCTGTTCACCTGTGCACTTTCATTTTGTTGTTTTGTTGCTCATTTGCTCTTCTTGTCGAGAAGGATTGGCAGAATGTTGTTTGAAGTGACATGCTAGTTAGAATTCCTTCTTACTGGTCGTAGAGAAACTATGCTGAGGTCATGTTGGTTGAAGTGACGTGCTAGTTAGAATTCCTTCTTACTGGTCGTAGAGAAACGGTGCTGAGGTCATGTTGTTTGAAGTGACGTGCCAGTTAGAATTCCTTCTTATTGGTCGCAGAGAAACTATGCTGAGGTCATGTTGTTTGAAGTGACGTGCCAGTTAGAATTCCTTCTTACTGGTCGTAGAGAAACTATGCAGAGGTCATGTTGTTTGAAGTGACGTGCCAGTTAGAATTCCTTCTTACTGGTCGTAGAGAAACTATGCAGAGGTCATGTTGTTTGAAGTGACGTGCAAGTTAGAATTCCTTCTTACTGGTCGTAGAGAAACTATGCAGAGGTCATGTTGTTTGAAGTGACGTGCCAGTTAGAATTCCTTCTTACTGGTCGTAGATAAACTATGCTGAGGTCACTGAAAGAAGTCCCATGGAAAGTGAGGATGGCGTCGCTCTGTGCCTTGTGTTTCATCCGTTTTAGACCTCTCTTACTAATGCCAACCAATCCAAAGCGCCTGTCGCTATATCACATGGTTATCACTGCCAACATTACTGTCATCACAATGGCTAGGCGGCAGTAGGAGAATATAGAGAATGACATGGTAGGTGGATACGTAACAGTTCAAGGGCGATGTGGAGGAGAATCGATCAATGCGATTAGTGCTGGACAGGATTAGGTAATTTCTGGAGGCGACGTTCGGCGTGCTTGCAGTTGGTGGTCTTCGAGTGCTGTCAGCGGGATGCTACATACTGTTCGCTGCAGTATTCGTGTGTGACTATATTGGAGTGCTGGGACTTGTAATGGAATTTTCGGCCCACAAATAGGGAATATGGAACCCACGCTCACCTCTCGAGTAGCGTCGCCTCGGCTGGCTAGTCCATGGGTCTGCAACCTGCGGCCCGCCAGCTTGTATTATGCGGCCCGCGGCCACACTTCTAAATTATGTATGTAATATAAAATTTAGACAATAATTTAGGCGTTTAGGTATACCACTTACAGATTTGTGCCCACGTGGGGTCCGCGAACCAGCCCGCAATAACCGGTGTGGCCCTGTGCCATATAA
The DNA here is from genome assembly GCA_021186555.1 of Reticulitermes speratus. Lineage (NCBI taxonomy): Eukaryota > Metazoa > Arthropoda > Insecta > Blattodea > Rhinotermitidae > Reticulitermes > Reticulitermes speratus. Next base: position 32,641,881 of record JAJKFL010000002.1, read on the forward strand.
AGGTTGGAGGCCCTTGAGCTATTCGGTGATTGGGTACTCGCGCGTTGGGAAATCGGTCTACGTTTATTAAATCAGTCAACGTGGCCCATGTACATGTAACGTAACATTGTGTCGCGTTCGCGTGTTGTTCATACCTCCTCGGCAATCATAACAGCCCAATACCATCCGAAGCAGTGTGTTCCAGTCGGGGTCGCACGAACCCGATGAAGGCTCAGAAGGGCCGAAACATGTGGTTATCTATTGACGGCGTATCAATCTAATAATAATAATAATAATAATAATAAATTAACTTTGCTATGTAAGATAAGTTATTAGAAGTCTTCGGTTTTCCAGCCCGTAGCTTAGTCACTACATCGAGTGAGCTATGGCGACTCATTATTATTATTATTATTATTATTATTATTATTATTATTATTACGATGAATTTTCCAAAGCTGGTGCAAACCCCGTGAAACACTTATTGAACCGCATATCTGTCGGTCTGTTCACCCTTATAGGGGCGTAGCTACCGTATAGCAAGGGGAGGCAAAGCATAGGGCCCCATAAATACAGGAGCCGCACGAATCCGTACAACAAATTATTGTTTTTAAACTTACTGCACACCGTCCAATATTTGGGCGAATTCGAGAGTATTCGCGCGAAATCAAAACAAGAAAAAAGTTTTCAGATAAACAGTTCTCTTTGAAAGCCATGTCTGTTTATGTCAGTTTTATGAAATGTGGCTGTGTACCTCATGGGGACAGCATGGGAGGCTGAAGCTCCTGGCTACACCACTGATATCAAGTGTGTTCCAAGGAGAGCGTTAGGCCAAGTTTATCATTTCCGGTTCCTTTTCGTCTCACGCGTTGTGTTGCGAGTAGTGTGTTAGTCCTGTAGAAATGCTCACGTCAGACATTTGCAAGGATGCTGTGGTTAATCATTAAGACCGATATGTTTTTTCATGGCTTTGACAGCCCTAGTGGGCCAAGGCCTCTTCATTGTTGAGGTTCCGCTATCACACTCAAGACACACCACACTCGGTAGGACTCCTCTGGACGAGTGATCGGCCCGTCGCAGAGACCTCTACCTGACAACACAGAACACTTACAAGAGACAGACATCCATGCCACCGGCGGGATTCGAACCCGCAGTCCCAGCAAGTGAGCGGCCGCAGACCGACGCCTTAGACCGCGCGGCGATTATTAAGACGGATATACACGTTAGATATTGAAGGAATTTATGTCGATGAAGCCATTAATTCCTATAGCTACGTATTCAGAGGGATGCTAACGTAAATCGTTCTGACGGATGTTTACTTCATCACACATCGGATGCACCTGTCAATGATTCATGTAGGTACCGATCTAAGTCGTACAGTAGGTACCGATATAAGTCGTACAGTAGGTACCGATCTATGTCGTACAGTAGGTACCGATCTAAGTCGTACAGTAGGTACCGATATAAGTCGTACAGTAGGTACCGATCTAAGTCGTACAGTAGGTACCGATATAAGTCGTACAGTAGGTACCGATCTAAGTTGTACAGTAGGTACCGATCTAAGTCGTACAGTAGGTACCGATATAAGTCGTACAGTAGGTACCGATATAAGTCGTACAGTATTAATCATTCAGACCAATGCACAAGTTAATCATTACGGTGGCTGCGCACATACATCGTTCATAGGGATGCTAACGTTCATAATTCATACGGATGTTCATATTAATCATTCGGGTGGGCGCTTCCGTCATTTTTTTTCACAGGGATGCTGTCGCCAGTCGCTCAAAGGCTTGAACACGTTATTTTATTGATGAACCATGTTTATTAATTCTCATGGCATACTTGAAAAAGTCAAATTTGTGTAGGTGATGTTAGCGAGATTCAGTTCTTGGGGTGATTTCAGGCTTCCGCCGCGATGTAGATGATATCTGCGCTCTTCTGCGGTATTACGCAGCGTTGGGTGGTAGTTATGTACCGACGTTTCGGGACAACCTATCGGTCACATCTTCAAGGGTCCCGAAATGTCGGTACAGAACTACTGCTCAACGCTACATAATATACCAGAAGAGCACAGATATCGAGATTCAGTTCTTCTTTACTGATTTGTATGATTTAGTTCTTAACCACAATTGAAGCGTGAGAACAGTGCTTTATACTTTATTGCAATCTGCAACATGGTCTTTATTCTGGCCAAACCTTTAGGCTGTGGACATTATCCATTTACTGAGTATCATTCGGTTCTGTTCACCTTATGCCCAACGTAATGGAAATAATGATCGTTATGAATGAAGTGTCACATGTTGTACACGCATGATTAAACAGAATGCGATGTGAATTACTAATTGTTTGGCTACGCATAAGTTGTTTGCCACGAAGCTTGTTTCCGGTCCTCTTGTCTGCCTTACCGATGTCTTGTATTACATCTACTTTTTGTAGTGTTTGTCGCTCATGTTTTGTATCTTCTTTTCTCGTCAGTCTGTTACAATACGCCTGCTGTCCAACCTTCTTGCCTGCCTGTCGGTATTGTGTCCTTCTACTCTTGATTCTCCAAAGGGAGATCAACGTGTCAGCCATCTGCGTCAAACCCTTCTTGAACCCTTCTATGTAATTCGCACACTCTGGTTCATATAATCCTACAATCTAGCCTGCTCTCTGTACCTTATGGACATTCATTGACGTAAGTTTGCTCAGGGATCACGGCGTTGATGTTTCGTTTTTGTTGAAAGCTGAATTCGGTAGGGAAGTGTCAAGTTTCTGTCAGCTAAATCCAGTGAAGAAGTGTCAAGTTTCTGTCAGCTAAATCCAGTGAATAAGTGTCAAGTTTCTGTCAGCTAACTGCAGTGAAGAAGTGTCAAATTTCTGTCTGCTAAATTCAGTGAAAAAGTGTCAAGTTTGAGTCACTGGGCTATGCTCATGAAGAGGGTTACAAATTACTGTTGTGGGTAGCAGGAGCGTAGTTAGAGTGGGGCGAGTGGTGGGGCCGTCCCTGGCAGCAGAGTCCAAAGGGGGCAGAAATATGAATATTTTAAATGAAAAAAATTTTTCTGCTCTCAAATTTTAAATTATTGAGAGAAATAAAAGGAAATTCAATAAATAATTGTGATTTATCTTAAAGTTTGTAATGTCTGTCAGGGGTAGCCATTGTAATTGCTGGCCTCGGGCATCAAAAAACCTAGCTACGCCACTGGTGGGTGGACGGTGCGATAATATTAAAAAGGAGCGTAAAGTACTACGGTTTGGTAATGTTGGCTGAGTTCATTTGGATCAGGGCAGGAATCTGTGATCGGCTGTTGTGGATCATCGGGTGTGTGTGAATTATTTGACTCTGCTTCTTCGGAGGACCTAAAGGACGTAAATCATTTGGTGAGAAGCGTGGATGTACGGTGGATGTTCGAGGCACTCCCATCCAAAGTGCCACGACAAGGCTGCCGTCTGTTGGGCTGTCTTGAGGTTTTGGCACCAAACGACTTTCATCTTTTCGGCCCACGGGAGATACATCTTGGTGGTCACAGATGCCGAACTTATACGGAAGTGCAAGAAGCTGTCTCACAGTGGTTCCGTTTACAGAACACGAAATTCTGTGCTGAAGGCAAACATTCCCTGAAAACACATTGTGATAAATGCATGATTACAACGGATTACTTGAGTCAGGCCCACTCACCCCAGTTGTCCGCGGAGACATTTGTAGTGAGAAAGCGTCTTTTAACCTTCTCCCTGGCAAAGCCGAAATGGAACGCCGAGGTAATTTTGAAAATTTATGAGCTGTTTATTTACGGAGAGAGACATACATTACATTACCCAAGATAATAATAATAGTAATAATAATAATAATAATAATAATAATAATAGACACTACCACAGAAGAAAGTGTGGGGCTGTCTAGGCCGGTGACCATGATGGTGAAACAAGTCGCCAAATTGTGAAGTTAACACTGCGCTAACAGGAGTCATGGATTTCCTTGTCGTGTGGGATGTTACACCGTCGTGGTGAATCCACACAGTTCACATCCTTTACCACATTCTTCTCGGTTGCGTACCCAAAAATGTGCGTAGCATATTGAACTTTTATTCAGGTTTAACGATAATCGCATGGTTTACCTCAAAGAAATAAGGCGCTGTCATACCGAACAAGTAAACATAAAAAGTGTCCACCTTTGCATTGTAGCAAGGTAACTGTTTGGTGTAATGTTGAAGGGATCTGGAACAACTCGTGCTGCTTTATGCAGCAGCTTATGCAGAATTTGAGGTAGCGATTACAGCAATGCATCGAATGTCATGGAGGTCATCTGGAACAAATAATCTGCAAAAACTAAGGTGTGGATACTAAACGTAATCATTATGCTATTATTTCCTAAAATTGTTCACCTCTTGTATTATTCCGTTATCACAGTCGTCTACGGACAACCGTCACATCCTCGCGCTCGATACTGTACTGTATTTGATGATTTGGAACCGCGTATAGTCAAAACCGCGTTGGACGAGGGGTAGCATTGTAAATACTGGTGACAGCTGAAGAGAAGACCCCAGCGTGGTATTGGGCGTGTCTGGCGGGGTACAGGGGACGGCTAGCTGTGAGGGAATACTCGACTGCTATTGGTGCAAGCGACAGGGTGTTCTACTACACACAGACCGAAAACATCGGGCGTTTCGAGTAGTGAGCGAGTGAACTGTTTATTGCATTGTTTTGTGACTTTGTGATCGTATTGTAGACAAAAGTGCATGTGATCTTGAAGCTGTCATTAGACAACACATGAAAATATTTGTACCTTTAGTAGTCTTGGAACGCTTTGAGGCTGGGTAGTAGCAACTCGTCATTCGCCACGAAATCTTGCGCATGCGCATCCACCCGCTTTCCTCCAGAGCTGCGTGTAATATGTGACTGGAACCCTTTCCTTTGACCCTAGGTATCTGAACGTGACTTGATTCACTTGCAGGCGCCATGTTGTGATCTGACGGCCGCCAATATGATGGCGCGGTGACTACCTGCTCGCTGGCGACGCCAAGTCTAGTGTCCAGGGCCGGGGACGGTCCGGCGGTGGCGCCGACTGAAGACAGTGGCCTGCCCATGCCAGCCCCCACCTCATCCGATAGCGGCAGTGCCATGGCGGAATCCTCGACGCTCCTACGCGACCGCGGCGACTACGAGGAGCTGGCCCTTATTGGCAACGGTAAGGGTGACGCAGTAGTTGTTTTTCTACAGGTTTTCTTAATGTGAGCGCCACCTTTGTTTCCTTCATGCTGCCCCGTCGACTTGGTCGACTGAAGCTGACTTGTATTTGGTTGGTCGCCGGTTTGAATGTCTCTCCGGATACAGTCTACCCAAACTGAGGAATGTCGTGTTTTTTAAATTCTCCTTCCCCCCACCGGGCAACTGCTGGTTTAGTACCTCAAATGAGGGCATTACCGCTTCCTTCCATATCCTTTCCCGTTTATTATTCGCTAATCTTACCATTCGTTCTCACATAGTGTCGGACGAGCTAATGACAGTTTCTGAATCAGTTTCATGCTCCTACAATCTGAACCTATCCGAACACGCTTCTTCAGGCTCTCCTACAACTGTACACACCGTATCAGTACTCTGGCACGTTTACTGCTTTTATTCGGACTCTTTGACCCGTGAAGATGGGACCGATACGTTGTCCCGAAACGTCGGTAAACAATTACCACACGACGCCGCGTAATATCCCAGAAGAGCGTAGATCTCATCAACATCACGGCGGAAGCCTGAAATCAAAGATTTTCATAAATTTGTCTGTATTCCGGCAAAGTCCAGTGGTTATCTACCCTGTGAGGGAGCTGTCGCCTTTGCCTAATAAACAGAACTGTGAAGGTCGCATGGCAACAGGCTGTTTTGAATGAATAGTTTGTTTCTCGCCAGATAACCATTCGTCTTGTTTGGGATGCTGACATACAGTCGAAACTGACCCCATATTTTCTTTGCTTTTAGTATCTTTTCGTGCTTTATTGAATAACGGAATAGATTTTAGCATCCAGTACCTTTTGAACGACCATGAACGAGAAAAAGGGTAGTGATATACAAATGAATCACAGGTTATCAGAGATTTCGAGGAACTGTCGTGGTGGTGTTTCTAGATTTTCCATATTTATAAGCTGCCCCCCCCCCCCCCCCCCCCCCCCCCCAGCTAGGTCGTTATTCCTTCGAGAGATGAAATTCCTAGTGGCTTTACTTTGCATGCGTAACAAAAACTGGTTTGGTCTCAGCAGAACGACGAGCCTGCTGGCCAGGATGTGTGCGCTGTTCTTTGTTCCTGTCCCGTTACTGATCTGGGTTAAATATGCGTGATGTTTGTCCACATGCCCTTGTTAAACCTTCCTACCATAATGCGCTGTGTTGGTATCTGGCTTCGTATATGTGTTTTTTTATTATTCGTGTGCAGGTTTTCTATGAGCATAGTCTTGGTTAGGCAAATAGATGGATGTATTTCGCTTAAAAGTACGATGATTTATTTTTGATTTATTTAACAACGAATTCAGCAGCTCCTACGCTTATCACCCCTGACAGGATATGAAAGGGAGCGTTTATGACGTAATTTCGGGTAGACAACAATTATTGTGTGATGGCACACAGAAAGCCAGCGTAGGGGAATTGAAGAGGAACCGGTGAAGGTGTAGTCAGTAACACCCACACGAATACGGAATAAAGCCCCTCCATCACTAACACATACAGTGCAAGCTCGTGCGCATACATTGACTGCCAACAGCTGACTGGTTACCCCCTGTCGAAATACATGGACTCGTCCATTCGACCGTTGGACGAAAACTGGTTTCTGCGCATATGCCATCCCATAGTAATCGTAGTATAATGTCCCAGGAAAAGAACGGGATACCTAAGTCAGGGTAATTGGTGTCCCGGTGGAGATTGGAACCAGGTATCTGCTGCCGAATGCAATTAATAAGCGTTATCGCTTGAACCAGCTTCCTCGGGCCTGTTGATGTTGGACAAAGATAGAGTAAGGGAAAGTCGTTCTGGAGTACTTCCGTGGTACGAAGGATATGGAGGCTAGATGGAGATGATCTGTATCTCTTGGGAAAGAGTGCCCCGGTACCCATTGAATAGGCAGCCTGGTTGTATCACATAAAGCGCGATGACTGTCTTATTCACTTCGAGGGTTTTTTATGTCAAGGAAAATTATTTTTGATCGATTTTGAAATTATTATTATTATTATTATTATTATTATTATTATTATTATTATTATTATAATTTACTGCAATTGGGTTTTCACCCGGTGGCAGTAGTTCTTACACTAGTACACACAATACAAATGGACATATAATATACATAAAAGTAACAATACAAAACAAACTATACACAATTACAAAACAAAATACATACAGATTATCGGAATCTACGGTGTCGAGAATTGTTTTCTGAGGAAGTATACGAGTCCCCTGGTTTTAAAATTGTATTTTCTTCATGCATGACAAACTTGTTGACTAAGAGCGTCTCTCTTACCTGTGGTTAGTATAAGTACTTATTTTGCGACGCTGGTCATCTGCTGCGGTTGTATAGGGACCAGGGGTTGTTTGCTCTTTACCATCTAATCCAGAAATATTTGAATGTTCCTCCATCTCTGTTCACTCTGCTAATCTAAAAATATATATCATCTCGTCATAAGAAGTGTTATGGCAGCAGTCTGCAGTTTATTTGCAATAATACTTCTATGGGTATCGTGGTTAAAGCGGCCGGAGCGTGGGGCTGACCTATCTGTGAGGTTAACAGTGTGTTCTGTAGGGCCATTGCCGCTTGTAGTAGGCCTACTTGAGGCGTTTTAATAATTAAAGACAGTCGACATTTTTACCTGACAACGACAACGTGTTAAGGATGTGTACGTACTTCTCCTTTCGAATTCTTGCTTTTTCCCACCTTCGTCGTCTTATATCAGCCCTGAATGAGGTCCCGGAGTATTTCGGTCAGTATAGTGACACGTCTACTGCGGATTGGCTGACCTGTTTTCCCTGTTGGTCCCCTCTTCAAGGGTAGTTCGACGTTTGGGACAGCTTATCCGTTCCATCTTCTAGGGTCAAGGTTGACCCTTCTTGACCCTTGAAGATGGGACCGATAGGCTGCCCTGAAACGTCGGTAACTACCAATAAACGCTGCGTAACATCCCAGAAGAGCGAAGACTTCATTTACACAACTGCGGAAACCTGAAATCACGCATATAGGCGTTTCTTTGCCAACGTGTACAAAGGAACGCTGTGCTCCAGTCACCCTCCTATCTGATGGTAACGGGGATAAAATGGTCGGAGTGTGAGGCTGACACCTGCGACTGTTGTCGAGGTAAAAATGCGTAGCTCCACTCGGTCCTACGCCTTTGTGGCGTGGTGCGGAATGCAATATCAACTATAACCTTACCTTACGAATACTGTGAATTATTATTATTCTGCTGACACTAGAACCCTTTGTGGGCTTTGGTCTTCAGCACCAGTTCATACCAGGCTTTCCTGTCTTTAACGAGATAGGTCCAGTTCTTCCTTTTTTAGTCGCCCTCTTCTACCTACTCCGGTTTCCCGTTTCAGTGTCGAGGTTTGTAATTCCTTTTGATCACACTGAGAGACACACCACAGTCGGTAGGACTCCTCTGGACGAGGGATCGGCTCGTCGCAGAGGCCTCTACCTGACAACAACACACAACACAACACTCACAAGAGACAAACATCCATGCTCCCGGTGAGATTCGAACCCACGATCCTAGCAAGTGAGCGGCCGAAGACTCACGCCTTAGACCGCACGGCCACTGGATCGGCGTTCTTCACTTTTAATTTGTTTAAATCATTTGGCACTTCATTTTTCCATCGGTTTTTTGAACGTCCTTTAGATATCATTCCTATGGGATTCCATTCCGTAATCTTCCTCACTGGTTTTGTTTTTTTTATCCTGTTAAGATGTCGCCACCATTGTATCCTCTACGTTCTTATGTATTTAACTATATCTTCTCCTCCAATTCATAATTATTTCTTATTCTCCATCCTTCTTCAGTTTGAACTGGACCGTACATCCTTCTTAATATCTGTCTTTCAAATGCAAGTAAGTTGTTTACATCTCGTACTGATAATGTCCAGGTTTCACAGCCATAAGTTCGCTTTCCTTTTCTTTATAATTCCTTGCTTCTTTTCCGTGGGAAACGCTCGATTGGGCAACCCTACGGTGCAGTAAGTTGATACTGCTGGAGGCTGCTCGGAGATGAACAAGCATTCCTTGTCCATGTTTGGTGGATAACGAGTTTGGTTTAGTCTTCTGGTATGCGAAGGCGACCCTGGCTGCAGTCTTCAGTCCCTGCACACGATTGTAATCGGTAAACCTGAGGCCCAGATATGCTTATCTTACGAACACAGACTCTTCCCGCTCACAGCAATGAATAAGAACCCCGTTCTGCCACAAAACAAGACAACGTTTCATGGCGCGTCTCGTGTTTTCTGTTGGGGAAGTGAGGGGATAACTATCAAAGCCTCGGCGGACCCTCTTTTGCCGAGGTCGTTGAGAGCATAGAGGGTGGTTGATACTGGTTGATATTCCCAAGATAAAGGGTTGCAGTATCTTGTGGATGTTTGTAATTTCCTTTCATATTTTCGTTTTGTCTTGACCATATTACGTCTTTTAGTACATCTTTCTGAGCCCTTCGATGGCTAAAACGAATATAAATGGTACTTAAAATAGTCCCTATCTCACAGAAAACACACTGTCTCTTAAAAAGGTAAACCGGCTAGTGCTGTGTAGGGAAATAATAATTGTTTATTCTGACAGCCGAAACGCACAGACGCTGTGGTCATGAGTGGTATACGTAGTAACCACTGCGTTTGGAAGGGTTAAAGAGCACTGGTAGTAAATAGTAATGTTAATAGCTACAGGGTGATCTTAAGGTGATCCATCCGGTTGTGCTGTAAACATTAAGAGAATAAAACCAACTATGACGCATGTCCGTCGAACACAACTTACATTTTAGTGATACAGTCCGAGTTTTTTTTTATTGTGGTGAAGGGCCCCGCAGCAGAAGCTACGGACGCACCGCAGCCTTAAGGCTTATTGTGCAACCCTGTGATGAAGAGAAAGATCTTTTTTTTTTTTTCATTTTTCCAAGTAATGGAGCACCGGTGGAATGAAATTGACAGGGGAAAACCGAAGTACTCGGGGATAAACCTGTCCCAGTGCCACTATGTCCACAACGAATCTTATATACACTGGGCCGGAATCGAACCCGGGCCTCCGCGGTGAGAGGCCGGTAACTAACCGCCTGAGCCATGGCACGGCCATATGCAGTCCGAGTTACATGTACATGTTTGGGCTTTCAACAGGCCTTGGCTGAAGTGTAAGTTGTGTTCGACGGATTACGTCTTAGTTGGTTTTATTTTCCTAAAGCTGCAGGGCGATGGAAATATGACGGAACCGATATTCAGTTTCAGAAATTGTGTGGTGGTGTTTTCCCAACTCCTGAAGTATTGTTATGGCAGTTAAACTGTATTTTAAATTATTTTGTGGTTGCAGAAGCCTAAGGTTCAATTCCGCTAATAGCAGCCCACCTGCCACGATCCTGAGCCAGTCAAGTCACATTTGTGTCACATCATTACAACTCGTCTGCCCATCTTAGCGCTTTGAAGTCTCACATTTGTCGAAGTTATTCTTAGACTGACACGCGTCACAGAAGTTTTCGGTTTGCAGAATAGACTTTAAATTGGGTGGTAAATACAGTAACTCCTATGCCTTCAAGGGAACTTAATCTTCGAATCGTACCTTTTACAAGAGATTTCCCATCAAGGTTCTGATGTCTTCCTCATCCTCCACATCCTACTACGCCGAGCCAATCACAACCTCCGCGATTTCATTCCTCCAACAACAATTACTGCTGTAGTCACAAGGAAAATTGATTTTTCACGCAAGGATAGGTGACCCGTCAGCCACTAATCACGAAGCTGCTTGCAGTGCAGTAGGTCTACACTAAACTACTCATTTTATCCGTCTTGGATCTCTTGTCAATTATATACTCCCCTCAGAGTAAGATACATAAAGATCTTATGGCACATTTTTTCTTTGTCATTCTGTACTTGTTTTCAGCTGAAGGCCACAGAATGAAGTAAAACTGATGTTTTGTTTTTGAGATTGCTAAGGTTTGTCACACTTCGAAAAAATACTCTGACCTGTTTTCGGAGGCCCTTCCCTGCTTAATGGATGTTCTGTTTTTATAACTCTTTATGAGATCATTTTGAGCAATGTTGCAGAAATGAATTTCTAACTAAACCACTGTCGAAATAACCGCATATGCAGGGAACCCTCTTCTGTATGTGGTCCAAGTTTCCTAACGATGCAGCTTATGATAGATTTTTGTTTGAAGGGCCCGGTTTTTTCGTGTAATGGAGCACCGGTGGAATAAAAGGGGAAAACCGAGGTACTCGGGGGAACAACCTGTCCCACAGCCACTTTGTCCACCACAAATCCCACATGGACTGACACGGGATCGAACCCGGGCCTCCACGGTGAGAGGCCGGCGACTAACCGCCTGAGCCATGGCACAGCCTGGTTATGATAGCCTAGGCCAGGGGTCCACAGATTTTCCAAAATGTCTAGGAGCCACATCTAACTGTAGACGCCGGAGGGGTGACACGAAGGAAGTTCCGTACTGAGGACCCACAAATATTAGGCGTCACCGTACAACATTCAGTCGCCCCGGCGATTTGGCGACCAGGATTTGTGTCCCTCTGGCTTAGAGAAAGAGGCATGTAAATTTTATAGAAGGAACATTGTTGAGGCAGATTTTGCAGCCTCACAGTGTGACGTACAGTGACGTTTTTTTCCTGATCCAACTTGACTTGGAAAGAGATAAAGCATTCGATTTCACTCCTGCCAGCTTATCGAAAATACTATATTACTTGGAAGAGACACCGAGTGAAGAAATAACCCGCGTTTTATGTCTCAGCTGTTTACCGTGTTTACAAAAGCCCATCACTGGGCCGATTCCTGAACGAAGTGAATCCAGCCTACACCCTCGCCATTTATTTTGAGAGTCATTGTAATATCATTCTCGTTGAGGTGATCTTATCTGACCATAATTTTGAACCATTTCCTGTGTCACATTGATTCTACATGCCCAGTATATCTCGTCTTCGATTTGACCCTATTAGGACTTCTGTGGAGAGTAAAAATTATGACGTTACTCGTAACGCATGTTCTTCTGGTCTCGTATTATTCTTCCATCTTGCTGACACAGCGTCATTAAACTGTAGTGAACTCTAGTATTGTTTGGTACTTGTATACAACATTCAATCCTGAGCTTCCGATATATTTACGCTGTCATTTCACTGTTATTCTAGGGGCCTACGGCACGGTGTATAAAGCAAGGGACTTGTCCAACAATGGGCACGTAGTTGCTCTGAAGAAAGTGCGCGTTCCCCTCACAGATGATGGCGTTCCAATGTCGACGCTAAGAGAGATAGCGCTGCTGAGACAACTGGATCAGTATGAGCACCCGTACATAGTAAGGTGAGTACAATGCCGCCATTATATTCGTTTTCTCATCCCAGTTACACGTTGGATCTCTGTGTTGACGAGGTTACTACACAACTACGACTCCAAGCAACGTTCCAGGACTCGGTCTGTAGGAGCAGATGCACAAGAAATAAGAAGAAAGTTGATTTATTTCCCTTGAAAGTAATCTCCCTTGACTGCAACGCACCTTTCAAATCCGTGTATAAGTTACTCAGAACAGTCATCGAAGGCCTCCAAGGGCACAAATTGCATTTAAATCGGCGGTTATTCTAACGACGAAGCGCCGGCTCTTGATAGATGGGTGAGATTCCTTTACTATAATGGCCTCTGAGATTCTTCTTTCTGGCCCTTCTCCAGTGAGAATTGACCGAACGTTTGTGTCCTGTCTCCAGTGAGGATGGCAGAATGATTACCCTTCGGCCTTTGTCAAATGAGAAGAACTGGACACATTTTTCTGTGGCCCTGCTCCAGTGAGAATTGACCGAGTCTTCGTGTGTCCCTTAGCCAGTTATAACTGGCCGAACGTTTATGACCCTCTCCAGTGAGAGTTTCTTGCCATATTTGTGTTCCTACACCAGTGAGAAATGTCTACGTTCTTCAGTGGTACGTCTGCGGTGAGAAATGACTACATCTTCCGGCCGGGACTGGCAGAATGTTGCTATGGACTTTCTGTACCTGGCTGAGTTTTTGCAACATGGGGACGGAATAACGACATGCACTGTACCGTTGGGCATTGGTGTGCATGTACACAGGTACACGAGTATGTGCTGCCGGTATTGGTGACAGCCATTCGGACCGAACACGAAAGTCGTGGACTATACAGGGCCGGAGTTAATAGACGTAGTTAGGATGTCAGCATCGGAGACTGAGCTGCTTACTGTCTGATGAATTATTTTGAATCTGTTTATAGATCAGCGAGGCATTTAGGGATCTTTTTCCACGCCACCTGAATTTGTCTTACGTAGGTATTGAATGTTTTATTTATTTGCTTGTGTGTTTATATATTTATACGTAGGTTATTTAAGGAAGCTGTCAGTAGCTCGGACTATGAGTCTAACAAAAGGTAGATTAGAAAATAAATTAGTTGAAACGGATGTGAGAGACAAAAGCGATCGTTGCCTGATTTTGAGGTATATTTTGTTGGGAAATCCAGACGATAATCGGTTTCGGCCCAGAGGCGAATCCAGGACTTGCCGGAATGCTACCCAGTCGGCCACGACGTTCGACTGGAGTGAATAATTTTGTGAAGTAGCAAGGCGTGGGCGTTCTCCCGCTGCTGTTGACCCTGTATGACGGTTTATTTAATTTGGAATCACAAAACATGTTTCAGTACCGTCAGTTCGTAGCAGCCACGCAATGCTGTGTACATTGTCTTGTTGTTTAATTGTATTAGCCCTGTGTAATTGTAGCTCGGAGTTTGCTTTGTTTAATGTTGAAGAAATCTGAAAGTATTATCATGATATTAAAACGGACATGTGTTTGTCGCGTCGCAGCGAGTATAACGATTACTGGCCTCGTCATGCCCGTCTGTCTGTCCGTGTATCCGCATGGAACAGTGCGACTTCCACCCGACGGATTTTTGTAAAGTTTCACATTCGGGATTTTAACTCATTTGTTGACGGATTCCAGTTTTTGTTAAAAGCGGATAAAAGTAACACCTTGACATGAAGATATAAGTAGTTTCATGTGAATGAGCTTTATAATGGAGACGGCCTGTGTTCACTGTGACGTACGATCCGAAACCACAGGCTATTCTTTGTGAGGTAAACCGAGGCCTAAAAAACAAATGGCGATTTTAACATTGCCTTGCTTGAGACAAAGTACAGGAAAGAGGATATCTCGCCTTGGAACGGGATAAGTACGCGAAACACGATATCTCGCCGTTGACGTGAGAAGTGCAGGAAGTTCTCTCCTTCTACGAGAGAAGTACAAGATATAAGGTAGATCCAGAAAGGCCGGAGAAACAGTTGACAATCGAAACATATTATCCAACGCCAAAAATAATAGAATGCCGTCATTCAAAGCATTCGAGAGTAAGAGAACAATCGGAGTGATCGAGACAAAAACATCGAAAGCGCCGGACGTGTTGCGCCCTGCGGATATTTCCGAACTTGTTACACTGAAAGTGATGTGTGTAAATGAGGGTGTACGGATTTTGACTGGGTTTACCGGTCCATCGTATGTTCCAGTGGCCTCCAGATTTAATGAACTTAACGCAAAGTACATAAGTAAACAACAATAATGCATTGTTTATTGAGTTTTAAAAAAAGGCATTACAGAGCTATTCCATTTTCCCTTATGTTTCGGTTGTGGCCACCACCATCATCAGGGAAATGTCACAGACAGTGCATTATTGTTGGGAACTTTTTAGACGCTAACTCAATAATAAAGATGCACGGTATTAACACTGATGTGAAGTTTACAAAAGGTAAAGTTCACCCTATAACATGCCATGAAGTCATAGGGGATGAGTAGAAGTATAGCTCTACTGTGTAACTTACGCGCCCCGGCCGCTTTACCTCCGGGAATGACCGGGTACCCATTGTATAGGAGGCGGGGTGGGTCCCAGGGCCGGTCTGGGCGGGGGCGGAAATCTCTCCGCGACCGGGATTCAATCCCCGGACTGCCGAGCCCTTGGCGAGTTGCTATATCGGCCAAAGTAACTTACGTTAGTTTATTAATTTGATTTGATCCTGGAGCTTTGCCCTGGCTACAGGCACTGCTAGCTCCGCTACGCAACCCGCAAGTCGGACGTGAATGTAATGTGATACGTCATTGCCAGAAAGCGATAATGACGGGACTCCTGGATGTCGTTCCCACGGCAATGAATGGTGCCCTGTGACAGCACTGAGTGTTCGTGGGGCCGGCAGGGGGGAGGTGCTGATTAGACTGCAAACAATTCTCGGAACCACACACAAAGTAATCTCATTCTGTTCTATGCAGCACCAGCCAGACGTTTAAATGCCCCTGCGTTTATATACTTGTACATGCAGCGGTTTGGAAAAATACTTTGACAGACGAAGATGGAGGAAAATAAATTCAGAGTCATCGTAAGGGTGAGAAGGATAAAGTGCCCTTCTGCTGCCCTTTTGGAGTTCCACATAGAACTGCGCCTCAGACCGCGCGGTCACCGGGATCAGCTTACCAAATATCAGGACGATGAAAATCAAGAGGGGTGAGGTGGGGGCGAGACATGTAGCAGAGGTGTTCACGGTTTGCTTTTCCTTAGATGGTTCCATTATGGAGCTGGAGGTGAAGACTGGCTACCACTGTGTTGCGCTGCTGAGGGAGCCTCCACTGTCGTCACGGCTACATGAGGTAGCACAGGGACAGCGTCACTTTAGGTGACCGCATGCTTCTTCAGTAACTGCGAAAACAACAGAGCACACAACTTTGCATTATCTTATATTAAAGATGCAGTTTGTATCATCGTGTTGTTGGTATACATATCATTGTGTGGAATTGCCACACACTGATTAGGCGGCGGCAGAAAAATTCTGCAAGTTAGGTCCACTTGTGGCGGTTTCGCTCTGTCGTTGTGTCTGTTATTCTTGAATACTTCCAGTTCAGCACAAACGCAGTCAGTACTTTCATTTCTTTTTCCCTTGGGATGATATGTTTAGATCGTTGACTGTTTGTCCGGCTTCTGGCTGTACCATTTTTCGTGTCTTATTTCGTAAACGTCGAGATGCCGTATTTCTTGTACGTCTCTCGTACACGGCGAGATGTGTTTCCTGTACTTGTCTCCAAAGAGGCGTGATAGCCCGTTTGCTGTGCTTGCGTAGAAGGCGACATGTTCAGGTCGTCAGTTGCTTCTTGGGCTTCGCAGTTCGTACCTCACAGAGACCACTGCCCTACTTATGAGGAGCAGTCACATAAATGTGCGTAGGTTTTCGTGTCAAATGTTACTTTTGTTCTGTTGTAACCAAAAACGGAGTGCGTGGATAGACTTTAGTAAAAATTCCAAATATGAAATTTCGCGAACATCCGTCCGGTGGGAATTGTATTGTGCCCTGCGCATGGTTGAGCTGGCGGGCAGAGTGGCTGACGGACACACACACACACATATACATACATACACATACATACATATATATACATACATATACATACATACATACACCACACACACACACACACATATACATACATATATACATACATACACACATACATACATACATACACATACATACATATATAGATACATACACGCATACGTACACATACATACATACACACACACATACATACATGCATACATACACATACATATATATACATATATACATACACACATACATACGTACATACATACACACATACATGCATACATATACATACATATATACATACATACACGCATACATACATATACATACATACACGCATACATACATATACATACATACGTACATACATACATACATACATACATACGTACGTACATACATGCATACACACATACATTCATACATACATACATACATATATGGCGAGGCTAACATTCATTCATCGCTTCGCGAATGCGCCAACTGCTTGCGTCTATATCACGGGGCAGACCGTAAACTGGAAGTTACATTCCTTATGTTTATTAGTGTTGTAACATTATAGAAAATAGAGATTGTGTTTGAATTTTCGGCCTGCGTGAGTGGAGTACTGACAGGTGTAAAAATAATGTCTTCACTGACGCAAAGTACCAAACTGTTGTCCTTTTTACGGAGTGTATTCCTTTGCTACAACATTCTTTCCTTGGAACCTGATGGAATGTAAAAACGATCACAGCGCTTTCCTGTTGATGATTCTTACGTAAAAATGGTAAATATTGGACTTATCTCGAGTGTGGTTTCTTTCTGTATTGGTTCTTGGAACCATGGAGATAGTACTTGTTGAAAGGTTATGCTGAAGCACATTCTGACACGTAGTTGCTGCAGGATGAATGGAATAAAGATTTCTAACACCTGTGGTTTCAACGGTCATGAGGGAAACGAGAGTGTGGTGAGGAATTTGACTTGTCATGTTTCGGATGGCTCCACAGATTTTCCCTATGTGCGGATGATTTGTGAGCATAATTTTCAAACTTTTAGACTTTCTTGTTGTGATCCTTAATGAAGGAGCGCCCTATTTCCACAAGACTGCCCATTGTAGGTCTGCAAGTGAGAGACAGTGTCAGAGCAGAAGATTCTGAAGTGAGTAGCAGAATTCACTGGGCTGTTAAGTTTCGTGCTCGTGGACTTACTTGTTGCTGTCGTTTCCAAATGTTTGGACTTAGCCATATTCTTGAAGGATCTATTAGCTTCCGTTTATTAAAATTTGACCCAGAACTCCGGTGACGGAATAATTTACCCATACCTCCGGTGGCGGGCATGAACATGTATTTTGTCTGGGCTTGCCTCTAGACTTAGCCACCTTGTTAGCGACTCTTTTGACTAGCTTTTGTGTGTCTTTTATGGTATTTATATTTTCACCCAGTAAATTATAAGCTTAAACCAGAAGCTGTTGTGTACCACCACATATTAGCACGTACGTCTTGCTAGTTTCTGGAGCAATCTTGATGAATTCTAAACCAAAGTTGAAAAACTATAGTAACAGCATGTTGTTTCGGACTGTCCTAAATAGGAAATGGGGCAGACATGTTTATCTATGTTAATTGTACAGAACGTTTAAAAACATTTGAAACAGCTTAACGAATTAAGTACTCTTTATGTAAGATTCAACTAGTACACTACTTCTGATATAGGCGCTGTCTTTGTGTGTTTATTTGTTCGTTTGTTTGTTTGTATGTTTGCGTGTTTGTTTATTTGAGTATGTGTGTCTGTGTCGCCCAGTTTCAAGTTTTGAACCAGTTTTCCCATTTACACGAAACTCTGTATTAACTTCATGTCACTGGAGGTCGCCTACTATTTAATTTCCTAGAGTCTATAGTAACAACATGGCGGACGCTCAGAAGTTGTGAGATTAACTACTGGAAATGGCGCGTGAAATCTGGGACCGGCAGATCATAAGGATACCTCCACATTATAGACCTGTATGCAATATTGTCAGCATTTAGAAACATGGCGACGATGCGTACGTTCGGGGTTCTGTTAGAGAATTGTAATGTGTAGGCCATACATAATCTACAGTTCAAGAATCAGATCTTAACAAAGATTAAAGAAAGAAAATTATAATTATACTAAAATGTGTAGAAGAAATGTATGGTCTAGGTAAGTAGGTTCTCAGAGTTCTGTTTGGAATCCCTTGTTGTTTACCATCTGATTAATGCCGAATATCTTGTAAGCTACTTATTGCGTTACATCCAAAGTAACTCGAAAGGAGGGTATTTTACATTTTGCTGGTCGGTAAAGTACAACGTTTCTTCTAAGCCAAGAAGTGTTGGTCATTATCTGTGATGGCAGTACTGCGAAGGTAGACGCAGGATTAGAATTAAAGGTTTTTGGACGACGGGAAGGTTTATCACTGAACTAGAATAAACGCGTGGCTTTCCTAGATAATAGTGTTGTCAGCGTTTGTGATCGGTACGTCTGTAGCGGTGCAGCCACCGTATGACAGTGTGAATCTTTTGACATAGGGTGCAGTGCTCAAGGCAAGGTTACTAACCATTCGCGTTGCTGTGGGTAAGGTGTGGGGGCTGCAGCCTTCCCTCATGGCACATGATGTAATTGACCGGACGGCAGCACGCCCGTACACATTCATAATCCTTGTGCAGAGACGAACCGTTGCTCCAGCTGCACGGTGCCACCAGTCACGACGACCGACTGGCACCGGACGGCGAGCTGGATGACCTAGACAAGAATGTGAAATTCTTGTGCGGGCTTTGAACCCCGGTCCAATGTCTGCATTCCCCCTCCACCCTCCCCCCACCCCATCAACAGTTGTTGCATCAACACCCTTGCTGCCATCCTCCACAGATGGCGGGTGATGTTGATGGAGGTGTGGAGGTGCGTGCAGTACGGGAACGTTTCACGCACTGCAAAACAGTTCTGCTAAGTGGGTGGGTTGTCTGTTTGGGATGCTAACTTTGAGGGGGGGGGGGGGAGAGCGTGAACTTACACGTTTTTGGAAATAGGTATTGAAGTACGTACAGTTGAACCCGGTTATAATGACATCGGTTTATACGACACCTCGTCTATAGCGTCAGATATTGTGGTACCAATTAATTCCTCATTTAACCATAACATTATATTCCTCGGTTATAACAACACTCGTTTATAACGACACAAAATATTCAGTCCCTTTCATGACGTTATAACCGAGTTCGACTGTACTTGAATCTGGGCAGGATGATGCGAGCTGTTTTGAATATTGCGCAGCAAGTGTCTTTGTGATCATTCCAGGTGGTGTATGTGTAACATAACGTTTAGGGGACTGATGATATAGGTATGTGGCCCTGTTGTGGGGAAACATGGAATGCTTACACAGTTTATTTGCAAAACGTTATTTAGAAGACCGAAAAGGAAATGGATGTCAAGATGAAACGTGGGGAAGTAGGAGGAGAGATGGATAGAAGTGGCAGAGTATCGTATTCTTATGGTAGACTTTTGTGTTAGCGGTATTTTAGCCAGTGTCCCATTTACATAACTATAGTCGCGATGTTAAATTGTCATGTGTGATCATTGACTGTCGCGGTGGCTGAAAACAAAATCACCAGTTGGTTCAGAATGTTGTGTCGTTTTATGCGATAAAGTGTAAGCCGCTCATTAAAACCTGTCATGTTATCATATGGGGTGAACCATTCCCATTATCTTGCATAATTACCCTGAAGATGACACTTGGATCACACTCTGTGACCAAAACTCGGTGTTTATGTTAAAATGGGTGTTACATATACCAACCATTGTTGTTTAAATGGTTAAAAACTATTATTTGATGGTGTGTGTGTGTAATTGATGTCTGTGTAAAATTACAGTTATGATTTTTTTTCCCTTTGCTGCATTTACTTTCGCTGGAGTAACCAGTGTTTCGACTAACCGGCCTTCCGCTCGGTTCTGTACACGCCAGTTATGCGAGAGCCCACTGCAGTAAAAGCAAGTGTTGATGAAGAAGTTGGCCCGTCTTTCGACATGCTGACCGCGAGCAGGGCCGGTCATGTGTCACAGGCCCGAATAAATAATTGCAGCATTCCGCTAGACGTCTGATAAAATGTACACTTTGCTCACAGATGTAGGTCTAACAAGAGACGCAATGTATGTATTACGTAACATTGAGGAGCGTTCAAGTAACCGTTGTTGACTTGCAAAAGCAATAAGTATTATATATTCCGAGTGTGTGTGTCTAGCTTTTGTTATCCAGCATGCAAAGCGCATGCGCCGTATTATACTGTCGTCTGTGGCCTGTCCGGCTCTACCATATTTTTCCACATTATCTCATAAAAGGCACGATTTTCGGAAAAACGTTATTGAACATAAAATGTGTTTTGATTTTTTCTACAACTTTTGTCTGAAACATTCTCACTCTAAGAATAATTCGGCGAGATATTGTCATAAATGTACATAGGTCTTTATGTAAAGTACCCGTTATTCGTGTCAGATTTTAATGAAACTTGAATTTGTTTGGGCAGAATTTCGAAAAATATTCAAATGTCAAATTTCATGAAAATCCATCCAGTGGGAGCTGAGTTGGTTTCATGCGGACCGACGTTGAGACAGACACGACGAAGCAAATAATCGCTTTTCGAAATTTTGCGAACGCGCCAAAAAAAAAGTCGCAAAGGTTATTATCAGCTTAGTTGGAATAGCTGTGATGTCGCAGACTTCAGGAGAGAGCTGGTTGGAATGCCTGACCGGACAGCGGTTATTCCGCCCCAGGATTTTCATTGTTTCCTTTGCACTGGTGGACTAATGCTTTGAAATTGATCGTGTTCGTTTTCTCCCGAATCCTTCCCCAGTTTGGGAGGGCGGTCGTGTGTGTGGACTGTGTGATTATGTAAGCTGAAGTCATCATAACCTGAAATTAATATTCTACATGGCTGCGTTCTGAGAAGCCATCTTAAGACTGGCGATATTGCTTGTGGCTGATTCAGCGGTTCTTTTTACAGATTGTCGTGACTAACAGATGTCTCGGACACTACAGTTGTTCAGTGAACCGTGCAGGAATGTGGCGCAGGGTTGACAGCCCCAGTGCTGACACTGTAACTACGAAATTTATGCAGAAATCAGATTGTACGGCTCATGCCATGTGGTACGTTGTGTTTTTTTTCATATTCCATAGGGCAGAGTCGTACTTGAGAAGCTGATAGTCGCCCAGATGGTCAAAATTGTCGGCCTCTTACGTAATCCAAAGGTTCATTGCCATGTTCGGCAGCCGCGTGAATCAAGTCCGCCCTCACACAATTTCTGTAAGAACTGATTTCATATTATCTCAACTTTTATTCCTGTGTTTTCGTAGTGGTTTCTTCCGTCAGGTTTCCAAATTAGAATGCGGCATTCAATTCTTATCTTTAACATGCCTTCTACATACCATACCCATTGCATTCTAATTTAATTTTTCGATGAAGCTCCACATTATGCGGGTTAGAGCAATTAAAATTCATTCATTCATTCTGTACTGTGTCTTACGACAGGTCCAATGCTCTTCCAAAAGGAGTTCTTCACAGAGTGCGATATTCTGCTTCCTCTTTCTATTTCCAGTATCGTCGCTTTTCCTTAAGGTCATCCAGTAGCTGCTTACGCCTTCTTCCTCGTCTTCCCATCATTTCTATCCTTCCTTTTAACTTTCCTTCAATAACCTGTTTTAGAAGTCAGTTCCTACGCAAGATGTGACCAATCCAGTTACCGTTCAATTAAATATCAAGTACAAATGACCCAAAACAGTCTACATTACTGATAATGCTCACGATATTGCGATCAGCAGTGTACATGCTGCGATGCCATTAATATGTGTTGAAGGTCCCAAGGAAACCTCATTGCACTCGTTAACGAAACGGTTATGAGGCGTGAGTGGCTTGTGTGTGGACGTGGGTACGGGATGTCTTACCGCAATGGGCCAACGAGCCGTTTTGATTTTTAGTCGTATTGACGAATTACAAATTCTGCTTTACATAAGACCATAAGTGGATTTTTATTTGTACCCAAGAATCCCTTTCCTGATTTTGTTGAGAAGATGTGCATTGTCATGCTGCTGAAATACAAATTCCGGTAGTTTTATGTACCACGTTTTGTGTCTGCCTGACGTGCCGTTTGCAAACAGGTCGCGCTCGAGCTTATGTGAGCGCCAATTTGAAATTTTTGTACTGCGTTATGGAATACAGCCTTTTGAGGCTCGTTCACTATTTTTTACGTTTCTCGGACTGTCTCTGGCGTTCATGAATGACAGATTTCTCTTCGTTAGCACTACAGCCCATTAAGTTTGACCTTGGCTCAACATCATTATTGTTTCTAGCATGAAGTTGTCAGCCTCATACGCATCCTCCAACCTGGAGGACCAAGCGTTGATTTTGGAATGTGCTCCCCTAGGAAGTTAGACATACGCCTAAGGAGCCGTCCATACCCCACATTATGGGATACTCTTTGTCTGGCTCCTCTGCTGAGACCTGTCCAGCTTGGGTGACCCTGCACTAGCTACGGTACCGCTGGCATAGCCCCCAGCTCCATTGGAGCACGCCATCCTCACCGCCCGGTTTAACATAAAACTTGGAAGAGGCGGTGCCCCTGGGTAGGATGATTACGTAATCCGATGGCCAATAAAAGTCCTGCCCCTTGCAATACGGAACATCGGCTTTTTTTAACCTCTTTTTAATTAGGAACTGAACTGTATCCCCTTCGTCACTTTACTGTGTATTCATGAACAGGTCCTTTGTCAAGAGTTGCACGCGCCTTATAATGCGGCAACTTCTCCGACGTACCTGTAATGCGTGTAGTTCGGCCCAGGTACTGCAGGTGCATTCGTTAATCCTTCGGGACCCTGTATTTCCTGCTGTACTTTAAATGTCCGTTTAAATCTCAACAGTAAGATACTGAATTCTGTTCTCAAGGTCAGTGGATTCATAAATGACGATACAGATCTCGTATCGCTAGATTTTAAGTTGTAGCACATGCAGGTTTGACATATTCAGAGGCGAAATGGGGTCCTTGGAGTGTCAACTTCCTGTAAATCCTCGAGACACGTCAACATGACAAAATTTAGAAGCTTGTGTTAATGGGGCGAACTCATAGCCCTGTATCACGAGCGTAAAGATGTTTTAAATCTCCTGGAATATGAGTCCGTGCCGAATGGTAACTAATTACCGACGTTTCGGTGCAGCTTCCTCAATTTTCAGGGTAGTCCGCGAAGAGTGAGCAAAGCTAGAGGCAACAAGCTCCTCCAGAACGTCGGTAGAATTACCGACAAGGCGTCGTATTACAGAGTACTTCAGACTACATCAGCAGTGCTGTGAAACACCAAATCACGCAGTACAGTTGATGTTAGGGTTCACCGAACCTACATATAGGGCGGTTAAAAATCCTTTGTTGTATTCGAAATGTATCGGGTTTGCATATTGACCCGGAGACTGAGTATCCTTACACTTCTCATGGTTTTGTCACTTTCCCGAAAATTCTAGGATAGGCCTAATACATTAAAGAAGGCCAGGAATGCCGCCTTTTGTAACCTTGGCAGTACATCCGCAGCTGTGTTTTTCATAACCTATAACTTTTATGTGCAAAAATAATTTGTAATTGAAAGTTGGGCACTTTGTTAAGCAATTTCTTACAGAAACCGTCGAAATAAAATCCTACGTACTCGACCTGTTTAATACAGTCTGTATCCCAAGTGAGAACATAACTACTTTTCAGTCACGACTTACAAACCGACAGAGTATCGTAATGACAATTTTAAAACTCAATACCATGTTTAACCAGCAGGTATTTCTACTATGTCCGAATTAAATAGTCTGTCAATTTTAAGTCGATGAATGGTAGAAGGTGCTGATGTGTGTGGGAGGGTAGATGGGACAAGATCTGTCAATTAATTGTAGCCATTTCTTTGCACGATCATCGGATGAATAACAGTGACTTGCCGCGCTCATTTCGCCCGTACAATTTGATGTGTTTTGTGTGTTGTGTATTGGATGAATGTTTTATGTTGTGTTTGCCGCAGTTTGTGTCTTGCCACCGCTTAGCTAAGCTGGTTACGCGCTGCGCGACCGGGGTTCCGTTCCCGGTAGGGGCAGGACGATTCTTTTCGGCAGCACGGATTTGGACCCGCCCGGATTCCAATCAGTGGGGCTTTACGCCGGCGGGAAATGGTCAGAGCGCGAAACGTACCGCTGAAATCCATGTAATGCGAAGCTGAACGGAACTTTGAAATACTGCGTAGCTGCGTACCTTTTAGTGTCGCTTAAGCATAGGGGCTGCTTTAATTTTGCCGCCTCTAAACGATTACTTTACACGTGTCACACGTGTGTGTACTGTGTAGCTGACAAATCAGTGATGTTTACTTCTCATGAAACGAGTCAGGAAATGCCCGCGGAGTGTAACACTTCTGGTGCGTTCGGTCTGTCCTTTTCCGAGATTCTAAATTCGTGGCCGCCTTTGGCGTTTCACACAACTCATCCTTGAAGTTTTTTTCTCCGTACTTTTTGCAAGAGATTTATAGTCGATATTTCGGAAATGGCGATATATCGTATCCGCGTACATATTTCGTAAACGGCGGGTTTTACAATTGGTCATTCCCTGTTGTTATATTTATATCGTCAACTTTGTTTTCGGTTTCGTCTCGTACCATTCACAGAACACTGGCTGGGAATTACGAAGACCAGTCAAGGTGAGATGTAAATGTTCGCAGGTAGCAGGGGCGTAGCTAGGAGGGGGCTAGCGGTGCGGCCGCCCCGGGCAGCAGAGTCCGAGGGGCGGCAGAATGAATGTTTTAAATGAAAGACGTTGATCTATTTGCGCTCAATAAATTTTGAATTATTGAGCGAAATGGAGGGAAACTCAATAAACAATTGCGACTATTTTGAAGTTTATAATTTGTCTTAGGGGCAGGCATTGTGATTACTCGCCCCGGGCGCCAAAAATTACCTAGCTACGCCACTGGCAGGTAGTCAGGTAAAATCTTTTTGTTTTGTCTGATTTTTATGAAATTTCACAAATATCCGTCCTGTGGGAGTCGCGCTGCTCCATATAGTCAGACGCACAGACGGACGGACAGTTATGACAAGACGAAGAGTCGCTTTTCGCAATTGCTTTGCGAGCGCGCCTAATAAATCGTGTTCCAGTAAAGATATTCCCATAGCGGAAGTTCACCTGTTAGGAATTCATGTTATGAAATCTGTTTCGGGTCAGCGAAGTGAACGCATCTTTGCAGAAGACAACAACCTCGCGGACTTGTTAAGAATGTATAAAAAGTTCAGAACCTGCCGAAATGTCGGTCCACCCTCCCCCGTGCAGCCAGCATTCCGCACACAAGACCATCGACATTGGCAAGGTTATGGAAACCGGATTCCAGGCACGGGGGAATTCAGTATGGCGTCCATGTGCTACGTCCAAGTGAAACCCGAGGGAATACTGCAGGGGACCTTCTCAGATCACCTGAAACGAAGTGCATTCCAGTCACGGTTAACCTATTGCGTGGTAATCCATCAGTTTTCAGTTGTGGAAGTAATTGTTTGCGTAATTTTGCTACGGCTTGGGAAGGTTTCGGGAGACAGTGATAGTTCCAGTTTATGGTACGTGGCAGGAGTGACCGAAATGCCCCAGATCTTGATTTCAGGCTTCCGCCGCGATGTTGATGAGATCTGCGCTCTTCTGGGATGCTACGCGGCGTTCTGTGGTAATTGTTTATCGACGTTTCGGTATAACGAATCGGCCCCATCGTCACAGGTCAAGAGTCCGAGTCGGAAAGAAAGAAAGCCAGCAATCTTTAACGTAGATCATGGAAAGTGCGCGCGGGGTAGCAATCAGTAGGCGTGATGACAGCAAATATGGTAGAATCAGGGTGAGAGAGGGGTGGATAGAGACAACGTAAGGGAGCTAGGGGTACCGAGAATGCAGTCAGAGTCAATGTTAGAGGCTGAGTCGACCCCAGGGCCATAGGGCGGCCGGAAGGATCAAGTGAATGCAAAATCCCAGTGACCTCATCAGGAATCGAACTCGCAACCTTCCGGCTTGTAGCGCAGTGCCCCAACCAATTGCGCCACCGCGTATTTTCAGAGAAATTTCTTCACTGCATGACGCGTGACTCACTACCAACGCACCTGTCTAAAATCCGGCGCAAGCGACGTCATAATCCTGAACAGCAATCTCCCGAAACAAGTAAGCTGCAGGGTAAACATTTTGTTACTGAAACAGGATTGTAGAGTTTACTGACTGATTCTAACTACATCGTTTGTTATCTTCTACAGTGTTTGGTGCAGTGCGGTCAGCGATAAATGGTAGTTGATAACTCCTTGAACTTCTTAGCCAATACTAATTTATAAAGTAAAGATATTATTTTAATAGCTTAGGATGAGTCCCATGCAAAAGAAATTAAATTTTACGTGTGCTTTTTAATTTAAGTGTATCTTACTTGTAATGTGTCCCATCTTACGGATGGTTTATGGATGAATTTTACAGTTGAATTATTCCATTATAAAACAATTGTTGTTGCTGCTACGTTTATGACATAAATTCTATTCCTGAATGTGGATAAGACCTTGCGGATACGGACACTACTTTACTCATCCGCTCAGGGCTGTTGGCTGTGAAGAGTACTGTTGTCTGGGACATGATGCAGTGTAGTCTGACAGATGAACGTGCTTCCTCCATATCCAGGTTTTACCCTGAAGAAGGCAGCATATTCCGCCGAAGCCCTCGCAGGGTTCTACCACACAACACGGCGTGATATCTCGGAAGGCTGTAATGTTCATAAGCCCGAAAGACTTTTTGCATGTTGATTTCGTGAGACATAAATTATAGATCGACAGGTCTGTCTGGAAGCCAAGGGGGATGATGTGGCGGTGAAGAAATGCAGTAATGTCTGCAGATATTGCAGGGACTTGCGCAGGCTTAGATTCTTTTGCGTGTTACATGTCGACTGAAATAACTGACAAAACGGGCTCAGTAGTTTAAAAGAATAAGAATAGCAGGCCTTACTGTGAGAGCTGGTACCGTTTAACGTACCATTATGCGCCCTTGCAGATTAAGATCTGCTGGAAGTAAATACGCTATCTTTGAAGTGCTTTGTCTCGTTGTGTATATAATAACACTAAAAGACTAATGATTGAGTCAAATACAGCTCTGTATTATTCACAGTAATGGACTACATGTTTCGGCTGATGACGTCTTTATTACAAGCCGAAATATATAGGTGATTACTGTGAATAATAGAGAGGCGTTTATATTATCTGTACCGTGCATTTCAGTAATTAATTAATTATTTATTCCAACAATTGTACTACACTATTTACACTAAAATAGTGTAGTGCATTTGTTGGAATAAGTAATGAATTAAATAGAGAGGCGTGTTTGACTGAAGTATATTACTCTTTTATTAGTAAATAGCTTGTTCGTATCCATTGAAGAAACACGAAAATATAGGGGGCTAATGGGTTTAATTTTTGGGGGGGGGGGGGGGGGTAAAATGGCAGGAGTGCGCATCTCACATTTATGTAATGGACCATATTTGCAGCAATTAATGGGAATGATCGTGGTCATTGAAAAGTATGCAGCCGGCAACAGCAGAAAATATTTGAATGCGCTCAGCAGTTGCGAGCACTACCGAATTATGTTTCAGTTGGACACATTAATTACCGGAACTTCCGTGTCTTGCAGTTAATTATATCCTACAAGCGTTAGGAGCCAGGAACCCATATGATAACATAAGTATATCCGGGCAACTGCTGACTGCTGCGGGGGTTTTTTTTTTTCGGTTAATGAAACATTTCGCGTTCAAACAAAAGGCTTTGGAAAATATGTTGTCAAACAGAAGTTTTTGTGCGTGTGTAACCTGCCACTCGCCAATGTCGCGGTGCAGTGGTTAGGATTGTGGCATTATGTGCGAAAAGTCCCGAGTTCGAGTCGAAAGTGGATACTCTTTTTTAATTTACCAGGAGTTGTGCTATATCGAATCGTTGTAGTCTCTTAATTGAAGAAACACCGTTTGTAGAGTGTGTGGTATTTATTGACCAAGTTCACTTCTCAACGGGGGGGGGGGGGGGCCAGACTGGTTAGCTACGCCACTGAGTGCAACTGAAAATTATCGTCAGTAAGATGTGGTCTGTCACAAGAAAAGATGAAAATGTACTCCATACCTGTGTAAGAAGAATAGTAGAAAGACATGTGGACCAATTAAGGAAGATGGTTTATGAATATCAGTGTTTAATCGTGAACTTTATGACCTATATAATGATTCAGAAATCGTGAAGGCGATCAAAGCAGGAATGTTGAGGTGGCTTGGATACCTCTGTGGAATGCAGGAGCAAGACTGTTGCAGGAAGCTAGCTTTCCATAAACCAGAGTGTACTAGAAGACTAGGCAGACCTGCTGTTAGGTGGCTGGATTCAGTGGAAGAGGATCTGAAGGTAATGGGCTTCAGAAATTGGAGGCGAAAGTCGCAAGATCGGGACCAGTGGAGGGGCAATAGTAGGAGAGGCCAAGTTTCGTGAGGGGCCGTAGCGCCAGCAGAAGAATAAACTTTGATCTTGAATTAGGAAAGTTTACGTGTAATCCAGATATGCTGATAGAAATTTTTATTCCTTTCCTGCCAGTCAGTTTCAAATGTAGGAAGCATGCCAGCCGCTTAATTCGGATATGTTTAGCAGTAAAAACACGATCGAAAGTGAAACCAAAAGTACGGGTTCTGATACTACACTGCGTATTTTGGAACAGACCGTTGCTAGCAGGGAGGGTGTCATGAAACCTTTGACACTGATGAAAATTGTAGGTTCAGACGTTTTGGACTTACAGCGGTTTGTCGGTAGCTTAGACAAAGTTATGTTGCGTCGACTGATAGGTTTGTTAGTCAATAATGGTATAATTTGACGTATTCTTCTGCTGTTTACCTCGAGAGACTAAATCCACGAAAGTACTCCGTGCAGCAAACACAAAATACTCAACCAAATACATTATTATTATTATTTTTTATATATTATATATTACAATCCCTGTAAACCAGTCCAACATGTTTCGATCCCTTTCTGGGATCATCATCAGGGACACTTGTGACAGTATAAATTACATAAACTAAAACCAACGATATAAGTACATGTTGAGACTATAAAATGGATAAAAGATGGTTAAAATTGTAGGCGATCACTACGGGGATTGTAATATATAATATCTAAAAATAATAATAAGAGTGCATTTGTTTGGTTGAGTGTTTTGTGTTTGATTGATGACAATGCACGGTATGAATAATATAAAAATTACTCAGTGAAGGTAGTCTGTGCGTCTGTAGATGTCCGAAATGGGTGCCGCCGGAATACATGACCAAATCGTTACCTACCACATGAGGCAACGTTGTTGACTTTGGGCTTGTTGGAGAATGCTTTCTAAATTTTTTTTTGACGTGAATACGTCTTTAAATTCTGTCCGGTGTAGGGGGATCTCTACAAAAACTCTAGCGACCTAAAAAATGGCAAGATTTGTCGCGCTTATATCTCGTAAACTATAAATGATAATGTATTATTTAAATTTTGTTGGATAGAGGGTTGACGTCCGTATCAAAAATGGTGGGTAATGGGGGTGTGCAGCGGTGAGGGGGGGAGGGGTAGCGCTTGCGCGTGAGCACTGTAAATGGCGACGCCGCGCGGCGTTTGGGCAGTGTGACTTTGGATTGCGAAGAGATAGGACGTTGAAATTGGTGTCGATGTGTAGAGAATAACAGGATATACAATATTATTTAGCAATAATAATCGATAGAATAAAATTTTAAAGTTATAAGCCGATAAGTGTGCTGAGTTGAAGAAAATTTTCATAATGTCGAAAAATTGCAAAGGAAATATGAACAGAAATGTAAGAAACGAATATCATTGGAAAGGAAAATTCAAAAGGAATCAGAAAAGCCCAAATTGACTAATGCCGAACGATGCAGATTGTATAGAGAGCGTAAGAAAGCCGAGCGCGTCAACGCCGGCGTGAGTACTTCGAGTGCGCCGCTACTATGCCATATGTATCTTACTTCTTCTATCATCGGCCTTTGATAAATACAATTATACTTCACGTATAACCACCAAGACTTTATTCATTTACATCTTACCCTTCCTCTAATAACACAAAGACGGATTCACGCCGCAGAACACCGAAAATGGAAACGTTTATGCATATATTAAATACAGTCAGCGAGTTTCAGTTGTTAAAATGTTGTAGATACTTGTCGGAGAAGTCGTCGTTTTCGTATGTAGAACAGACCTGAGATACCGGGCCGCCATTTGACAGCGCACTGTGTGCGACTCTGCACCATACATCCGGTCCTCTGGTGTGGATTAATCTGGGCATGACGTCACAGCTTTGTCGTGGGGTGGCCAATCTGTAGTGTAGTAGTCGGCATTGAAAGGTGGATTGGCTGAACCGAACAGGCGAATGTTTACGTCACATCTCTTTGTGTTCCTTTATATGGAAGTTCGTTATGACATGGGTTTTGTATACAGAATGTTCGAGCATTTTAATATTGCTTTGGTACGTGTCGAAATTCGTTGCAATGACGGAGTGGATAGGAGTGAATGTAGAGGTTCTCTTTCTTAGTGTTGCCTCCATTCACAAACAGGCCGGAATAAAAGTGGGCCTGTAAGCTCGTAATGCTGTATGTGCACGCGTGTTTATGTCCATTCCATATGAGCTTTGTAGTCAGTAATTTTTAGGAATCTTGGGCACCTCTTTGACATGTACGTTCATTTTCGGCATTCAGTAACAACAAAATGGCGGATGCCTTGACTTGGGACGTGGAAGCGACACTAGCGCCACTTACTTTTAGGCCGTAAGTAATATAGGTAACAGAGCATATGAAAATACGGAAATTCTAATGAGTCTGTTTTTTTTAGAGTGTACAAGGACAACGTAACGTCGGTCTGTTTCTTAAAGCTTTCAGTTTCATGCATATCAATAGCTGATGAGCCGTTGCAGTTATGCATGCGACATTTGGTATGAGATAGCTCCTGAATGTACGTATACATTGTATATGAACTATTGTTTGCAAACATGGCAGTGATGCGAAAACTGGTGTTGTGTTAGACGAATTCAGCGTACCTGTAACCTACAGAATCTGTGCATTGAAACTATAATCATAATGCAAGTCGAAAACTGTACAGCAAGAAAGTTTTTTGGGAACTGCTTGCCATTTTGTCCATTGTTTTGTTCGATTCCCGGCAGGGACAAGAGTTCTGTTGTCTAAAACAACCAAGTCGACTCTGGGGCCCACCCAGGCCGCTAGCCAGTGGGTGGTGGGGTGGGCTGACGGTTAAAGTGCTGGGAAGGTGGTGATGGTGACCACCGCCTCCATGTGGCACCAAGTTAATGCGTGGAGTAACATCGCTAGTTCGGAACAGGGAAGCTGTACGTCACGTCTTCTTTGTAGATAAGATGTGGAGATATTCACGTTATTTTCACCGTGCATTTTGATTCAATTGAAAGTATTATAACCAACAAATGCACTTTTTGTATTTCTGTTACACTTTTACATATTTAGGGTAAAAGTGTAACAGAAATACAAAAAGTGCATTTGTTGGTTATAATACTGCTAAAGGATGTGGAGAGTTTGCATGGTAATATATAGTACATGCTGCCACGGCTCGTAAACTGTAAGGCAGAATTACACAGAGCCGGACAAACAAGCAAACAAATGCGACTGTTTCAAAGTCCAGCGGTGTAGTTGTGGGAATTCGCGCGATTCTGTATCCGTAGATGTCATACTGTAGCAGTAAGTGGAAAGTTTTTTCCCCTAATTAACCTTTTGCCGATCCCATTGGCCGCGCGGTCTAAAGCGTGGGGTCAGCGGCCACTCGCTTGCTGGGATTGTGGGTTCGAATCCCGCCGCGAGCATGGATGTCTGTCTCTTGTGAGTGTTGTGTGTTGTCAGGTAGAGGTCTGCGATGGGCTGGTCACTCGTCCAGAGGAGTCCTACTGAGTGTGGTGTGTCTAAAGTGTGATCGAGAAGCCTCGAAAAATGAGGCGGCTTAGGCCCCCAAGGGGCTGTCGAGCCATTAAAAAAAAAAACCCTTTTAAAGCCTACTGGTTACTTGATGCAACAACAGGTTTAATATTCAAAAATTGTACATTTTGCCCACACTGTACGTATGTGTTTTGTGTTTATCTCTGAACAAACAGCGAATTTTGCCCTATATAACATAAACTGATTCGTTTTATAACCGAGATGAAAAGTGTTTACTGCGCAGTACGACCTGAGTGTTTAAATAAAACAGCTTACTCTTCGTCTTTAAAGGGTTAATTGAGCACTTTGTCGTGGAGAAGGATGGCAGAGTGGAGCTTAGTCGGCACGAGATGGAGGCGAGCGGTCGGCCTCATGCCGCGACCCTTTTTACCCCGGTGAAAGAGCATCCGATACCAATTGGATAGGTGCGTGAGTGGGTCTTTAGAGCCGATCTGAACAGGTGGTGAAACGAAAATCTGGCTCACCCGACAATCGAACTGTTGCTTCAATATTTCGGTCATCCAACCCGTTGTCTGGCCCCTTCACGGATCTCTCTGCTGGATTCATGTAAACTGTGTGTTCCACCAGATATTACGGCAATCAGATCAGGGAGGTTGGGAACTGGATACACAATTGTAGTCGAACATTCGCAAGGAACATGTTGCTTGGGATACGTAACATTAGGTGGGATGGTGATATTAAATATGTTCAAGAAGTGGGGTGTGAGGGTGAAATGGATTAATGCGGCCTGTGGTGGCGTACAGTAGCTCGCAGTTGTCGACACCCATTGACCAGGACCAGCAGAGTGACCGGTGGCACAGTCCAGCAGTGACGTCCAGATCTCACCGTTTGTGGGAGTGAAGACAGTCCAGCAGTGACGTCCAGATCTCAACGTTTATGGGATTGAAGACATTCTAGCAGTGACGTGTAGATCTCACCGTTTATGGGATTGAAGACAGTCCAGCAGTGACGTCTAGATCTCACCGTTTATGGGATTGAAGACAGTCCAGCAGTGACGTCCAGATCTCACCGTTTCTTCGCTGGTAGGACGACTGTGCGTTATGACACAGTCCACATTACGGCAAACTTCTGTGTGAAGATTTTCGTCTTTTGGTATATGAGGCCGTGTATCTTCATAAATAGGTGCAAGCGTTTCGGAGGATTTTGCTGCCTCCATCATCATGGAAGCCTAAGAAGTGTGAAATGCGCGGGAAGCATTGGTTATTCTATAAGGGAAGAAGAGGCAAGGTGATGGAGTAGTGGCGTTAACTTAGAAGAAGGAAGTTATTATCAGCATCGTTCTGTGAATCTCAGGTCTCGCGTTGGCCTACGGCTTGTCTGCTCGCCCCTGTGCCCCTGTACTTGAAAAACAGCGTTTTGTCATTATAAAGCCATCTGCCCACTATCTCATGATCGTTGTCTTTTCAGCCATGTAGCCTTTCAGTTACCAGAGACGCGTAATTTATTATTTCACAGCGATGTACTACTAATTTGTAGAAATTCCAGCAGCAGTTAGTAACAGTTATGTTTGAGGGGAGAGATGCATACAGGATTTTGGTGGGGAGACCTGAGGGAAGGAGACCACTTGGAAGACCCAGGCGTAGATGGGAGGATAATATTAAAATGGATCTTCAAGAAGTGGGATGGGGGGGTATGGACTTGATTGGTATGGCTCAGGATAGGGACAGGTGGCGGGCTCTTGTGAGTGTGGTAATGAACCTTCGGGTTCCATAAAACTCGGGGCATTTCTTGACTAGCTGACGACCTGTTAGCTTCTCAAGAAGGACTCTGCTCCATGGAGTTAGTTAGTTAGTTAGTACCAGTTAAAGCGTATCGAAGAGGGTGCGGACGGATGCTGTCTTCAGCGTTTATGAAACGATGACTGTACAGATATGAAACCTTAGACGTTGCTGTAGATAACAGAGACAGCTACCTCAGAAATGAAAGGATGAAGGCCATTACACGATCAGCAATATAGTGAAGACGTTAGATAAAAGCTGTTACGAATGCCATCCAAACCATTGGAGATTGTAGAACATGCTGGAATGAGAATGTGTGGTGAATTGATCTGGGCTGTAGAAGGTACTGGTTTGAACATGGGTCATGAACTGGTCTGAACTGTAGAATATTGGCGAGGCTTGTGGTATGAATTGGTGTGGATCGTATAGCATATAAACTGAGATGCTTGGAACAAAAATGACCCAAAAATCAGTGGAAGGACCAGTTCTGATGTAATCCATAAAGTTACTGCTGATCAGATACTGTATGGAGATGAACTGTAGCTGTACCATGTTAAATGAAACTGCCGTTTGAAAAATTTGAAGTTCTGACTGCTCTGAGTATTCAAGAATGCTGTAACCCATCCAAGATGTCCGTTTAAATACAGCCTTTCCGTCCTTATAATTATATTTTCTCCTGATGATGAAGGCAGCGGGTTTCTCCGAAACCTTAGCACCTGTATACCGAACTACTTGGCGCGACATCGCATGAGACTAATGCTGGTGTTTGTGTCTTGGACTTTGAGGCGTGATCTAGTTTTGGACAACCCTGTGTTGGTGGAAGCTGTAAAGTACCAGGCTGGTAGATTAGAACAGCTGTTTTCTTGACACACGCTCGCACTGTATTCCCTTAGCCATCTTGGAGACTTTCTCAACCCATTCATTTGAAGAAAACAAAAGCATATACCAAACTGCTTAGCGTGTTTCATTTGCACACAGAGAACGTGTAGTTTCATGTACGCGAAGTGTGTAGAGGTATAACACTGCTCATCTTGGGTTAACCTCACGGTAACTAAAAAGAAGTAAAAGATAGAAAGGTTTCCTGGGGTAGTGGTCGACTCCGAACCTCTCGGAGAGCGAGGAGACTTGTAATTCTGTAGAAGCTGCATCAGCTTTGTTCCTTGGCGCGTTCGCAGTACCACGGAGCGCGTGTTTAGATCGCCCAGTCCATCTGATGGAACAGCTCGAGAACCACTGAACGAATTTTCATGATATTTGATATTGAGAAGTTTACTAAAATATCTAAACGTTTCAGTTTTGATTAGAACCAGTACACGAAGACGGACCGTAACGAACGAAAGTGTATGGATCAGAGGTTGCAGAGACTAAGATATGCATTTTGGTGCAACCTGCTGGACTGTCCTGACAGCCTGACACAATTTCACTCGAAGACGGTGCATTTCTGGCGATTTTACGTTGCCGGCAAGCGTAAAGCGTATTTAGGTCTTCATGTAAAGTTCCCGGTATTTTTGTCAGATTGTAACAAAATTTGGATTTTCTCGACATTGGATCTGGTACAGCGTCAAGCCCCGTCGAGCTTAACTAGACATTGGAGCTGGTACAGCGTTAAAACGCCATCGAGTTCAACTCGACATTGGACCTAGTACAGCGTAACGCGCCGTCGAGCTTAACTCGACACTAGACCGGTAAGTGTTAAAAAGATCAATTCTGAACTGAAACGCCACCGATCAACATACACTGCAGTACGAACTTAACCCTTATCGGTCCATTGTCGAGTTAAATTCGACAACTCTTCCCGCTGTACCAGGTCCAATGTTGAGCTCAAATGGATACATTATTTTTACAATGCTTTATAATTGTTTTCTGTTATCTAGTGGCTGCTTTTAAAATTTGAAGATTAGAGATTTTCTGGAAAATTAATGTGGACCAGACCGTTGGAATTCACAAGAATAATATGGACTGCAGAGGGTTAAGTCTCCATCGAGAGCCGTGAGAACCTGAGACCTTTAAGAAAATACGTAACAGAACACTGATACTCTCAATTTGTTTCCTAAATGGTGATACCGTGGGCATGGAGAAACGCCGTGAACATTCCTTGCAGAGAGAGACAGACAGATACACGTATAAAAAGATCACAGGAACACATCCGAGCGGCTTCTGAAATAACAGGGCGTGAAATCACGCCACGATTCCGCATTGGGTTTCAGTTTAAAGACGTGGAAGAAGCAACGAATTTTGCGTGTCACTTGTCATTAGCGGTGTGAACAGAACACTGTAGCATGCCTTGCGGGCACTAACGCCCCGCGTGACCTCCACCCATACTAATCATTTAATGACATTAGAAAGGATCCACTTACAAGTACCAACGCCACACACGGAGGGGGGTGGAACCTGGCGACAGATTTTCCACACGCATACCCTTGCCCGTCAAATTCGAAAGTGGGTGCAAGAATGGGAATTGGATAAGTTGTGTGCGCGGTCTAACTCGATTTGATTGTAGCATGACGGTACCTGACAGGAAAGTTAAATCTCCTGGACTGTTACACCGTGTCGTCTGGCAAATTAGCTACTGACGTTTCAGAGGATCATAGTGCCTTCGTCTTCAGTACCCGGCAATCCAACATGAGCACTGGGACTTTGACTCTGAAGGCAAAGGGTCTCCGAGCCTTCAAAACGCTGGTGTGGGACTCTGACTCTGAAGGCAAAGGGTCTCCGAGCCTTCAAAATGCCGGTGACTGCTTACCTGTCAATGCGGCGTAACAACCCAGAAGATTTGAATGTTTGTATTCTGTGTTCACATTTTGTCCGGTCCCCTGACATATAGGCATCCCATGTTTCTCTGCTGCAATGAGTGAAACTTCCAATCCTTTCTTTTCCTGTAATCTGAGCTTTTTTTTAAAAGGCACGTTTGCATGCCTGCGGAGCGCCTTTTTAATTAGTCCGCCCGCCTGGCTGTACTCACGCAGCAATATGAGAAACGCCGAAGGGATTTTCTTGGAATTTAATGGCGGAAAATCCTATGAAACGGCGTGCAGCAATTTCAGTCTTTGGATCAGAATAACGGACACTTTACAGCGGGACCGATCTGCATTTCTGCGAGCATCTGCAGCGTAATCAGGGCGAAAAGTAATTCCACCAGAATTTTGCAGAGGTGGATGACATCACGTTTTATTACCAATGTATTTCTGTGTGAGTTTTACGGTATTCGGGATATCTAAACGGTGGGCCATGTGTGCAGTGCCAGACTTGTGTATTGGACAATTCAGAACGGTTCGGACATAGGCCTACACACGGCGGGGGGGGGGGGGGGAGGCAAGATCTTACTCGCGTTTAGACTGCGTTAAACAATTTTACTTTTTGTTCACCGTGCATTATGGTATTAAAATTCACTTAACCAACAACTGCACTATTGAATTAATGAGAAACACTAAAAAATTAAACAAAAAAAGTGGATAGCGCACAGTGAAGTGAAAACATAAAGATAGAGATACCCCTGATGATGGTCATGTAATGACCGAAACATATGTAGGATAACTTTAAGTGATATTTTAATTCGATAGTGCAGTTGTTGGTTGCGTTAAACAAGTTTCTTATGTAGGTTTAATATATTGCTCAATTAAATTACGACTTTAAAGCATGTTTTAATAAGCTTGTAAGACGTTTGTTTTGGTGCGTGTAGTAACAGGACAGAGTGCAGCTTTAATGTTGATTGTTGATTCATTCGTTGTATATGTCTGAGTTCGGATGTATCGCCATTTTGGATCGGAATCTACTAACAGTGAAGAGCTGCACGTAAATTCGCTCTTTGTTTACTGTAAGGAGGAGGTTCGTAGTGATATTTGTTATATATATATGTACAGTTCAGTTGTTTTCATGCCTGGTGTATTCGTTGAAGAAAAGTGCATTTATCAATATTTTCACGTCATAGTTTTATGTTATTTATAGTGTAGCATCAGAAGTGTGCATTCACAGATTAGAACTAGCGACCGTAAATGAGCGAACGCGCCGCACCTGTTGATGTGTATCCTCTTCACAGGTTCTTCTTCGTTTTATTTTCTTTCCTTGTCCTTTGTTTTGGGCTTTTGCGATCGCAGTGATCAGCACCTTAGGGTTCCATATAATGCGGCGAGTTTCTTGAGGTACTGTTAACAAAGGAGCTTTAACTTCATTGTATTTTTCTTTATTTATTTACCCATCCGTTTTCCCTTCTATTTGTCAGTTTTTCTTCATTGTCTTTGTTTTATTTTCTCTGTTTCCGTATTTTTACCGTAATTTCTTCGTTTTCTTTGTTGTCTGTCTGGCCCGTGTGAAACTCGACGCGGTGTCTGGAACAGACTGAAGCACTCATCAGTTCCAGTTACCGGGTTGAAAATGTGGGCAGTCAGCAGCGGTCAGCGCATGTCACTTCACAAAAATTCTAGATGCGTGCACGAACGATTTTCACTTAAAAAGATGAATGGTACAGAAATGATGAGTCGAACAAAGAATGGCCTGGCGTGAAGTAGGTAAGCTCGTAGCTGGCAACACCGCCAGCGGAGTCCTAGATATTCCTCATGAATGGAAGATCCACAGCGGTCAAGACTCTCAAAGACTCCCCCCAGTTTAGAACAGGGTTGCCAGCGTGTGCAGGTATGTGAAGGGTGTCAAAACCGATTCATGCCTGAAGGAACAGGAATTCCATCTTCGGAGTGTGTGTTTCCCGTACGGAATTGAAGATAGCCACAGATGCACGTGGCGTATGTGGGAGCCTACCTCGTTTCAACCTCTGACACGTACACCGACACTACAAACAATACATATTTGTGTAGTTCGATTTGGTTGCACGAAACGCAGATAAAAATGAAGTACATGTTTAGATCAGAACACCAGCATGCGGGGCAGAATCACAGTATGAAGCTGGTTAATAAAATTGCATTTGTGATACACATACACAAGGTAAGGATTGTATCGTCAATCACAACAATCTTCGTATTATATTTAAGTTGAAATTTATTAAGCTACGTATTTCGGCACGCCTATAAAAGAGCCATCATGAGGCAGTAAAATACAAAGTGAAACTTATACATGTGTTACACCTTGTCTAGTTTTGTAAATTTTGAGGCTAAAGAAGTTCGAGGGATTTTAATCCTTGCGTAGCAGGGAGTAATATTTCTAGACAAGGTGGTAACACATGTATGATTTTCCCTTTGTATTTTACTGCCTCATCATGGCTCTTTTATAGGCGTGCCGAAATATGTAGCTTAATAAATTTCAATGTATTACACGAAGACTGTTGTGATTGACGATATTCCCCTTACCTTTGACTTAATTAAGTTGTTCGAAAACGTGGCCAAGTTAAAATATTTGGGAATGACGGTAACATCTGCATTAAATTTACAAAGGAATTAAGAGCAACTTAAACTCAGAGACAGTGCTTGCCACAAGTCCGTGCAGAATGCTTTGTGTTCCCGTCTGCTAAATCAAAAAGTGTAAAGATTGAAATAATGCAAGAGGGTAATTTTTGCCCTGTCTTTTGTAAGAGAATACGTATACCTTGAACATGGAGGCGATGGGTTCCTCCGTAATGTTAGTGCCTATTGAGGAAACTAAGTACAGTTGAACCCGACTGTAACGATATCGGTTTAAGCGACACCTCGTTTATAACGTCAGATGTTCTGTGGTACAAATTAATTCCTCACTGTTAACCGTGACATTATACTCCTCAGTTATAACAATACTCGTTCATAACGACACAATATTCAGTCCCTGTCATGACGTTATAACAGAGTTCTACTGTAGATATAATCTCATATTGTTAACGCGTTGTTTACGAAATATACCAGCCTCAGGTATGAAATTGTTGCGTGTTGTTTACGAAATCTCATTTCTGATTTTCCATGTCGTCTATCGTTCCGCCACCACGTTCCAACTGAGGCTTGTTTTTCATTTCTTGTACTTTTCCGGGCGCATATTTTCAGCTGTTCCAGTTAAACGCTCTGGAATAAACTGTGCTTCTGTAGAAGGCTTTGTTGTTTGCAGTTAAACAGGCCGGTACAAAACTTGCTATAACTGCTGAGTATTTGCTTGTTAATTTTATAGAAGACTTCTTGCTACTTCTGTGGAATAATGGTCGTACACACACAATTTATGATGCCAGCTATTCTTCTGTAAGCATGTCGTTTGTGTGTGTTTCATAAGGACGTTATAACCGCATACTCCTTGCAACCGCTGACTGTCTTTTGCAAACCAGACACACGATACTGCTTTGAATTTGCGAACAAAAATATTTATCTTCCCATTGTTGAAATGTGCGACCCCCACGTTTTATTTTACGTTTTCTAGTAGCAGATGACTTGATTGTGACATTGTTGGATTTATTATTTGCGAGTACATTATATTTAAATAGCAGTGTCGCCATTATACAAAAGCGAACTCGAAACGCTGTTTTTCAGTGAATATTACGAAATATCAACTGTGGACCATTCCTGTAAGCACAGATATGTACCAACACCTTTTAGTCGTACCAAAGCCTGGACTGCTGCAATTTGCACTCGTCTGCGCAGTCCTCTATCCTGTCGCAACATACTTCATCAGTCGCAGTAACAGAGTAGTCACACTGCCATAACGCGGCAGGCGATCGTTTGACCACAGATGGCCGCTATGAAATTACACAAAAATACGAAGTTCCGGTCTTATTGATGACCGATTTTACGATCTTATCAAGTCGAACGTTCCTGTTTATAAGATTTTAATCTTTGGGCCTTATTTGAGTTTGTTTTGAAAAGTTTCGCGGACCGCCGTAAGAATTCCTCCCAAGCAAGGGCAGACCGACTAAAAACCTTTACACTAAATCTGGAAGACTGACTCTCAGTTGCAGAGTGACTTGGGTGGTCTGAAAGGGTTAATTTGTAAAATTGGCAAATAATGATACTACCGAGAAAGACAAAAACCTATGCAACATCAGGCCCCGGACCGCCGGGCCTCGGTAATTTGTACCGGTTTCCCTCCCCTGTCGTTGCTACAGTAGTTGGCTTCATTCCCTGGCCGCTTTACCCCGAGGAAAGGGGTCCCGGTGCTAAGATCTGCGCCCTTCTGGGATATTGCGCGGCGTCGTGTGGTAATTGTTTACCGACGTTTCGGGTCAACGTATCGGTCCCATCTTCAAGGGTCAAGAGTCCGACTCTTGACCCTTTAAGATGGGACCGATACAGTGTCCCGAAACGTCGGTAAACAATTACCACACGACGCCGCGTAATATCCCAGAAGAGCGCAATCTTATCAACATCGCGGCGGAAGCCTAAAGTCAAAATCACGGTGCTGTTTTTGATGGGAGGCAGGGTTGACCCTAGAGTCGGTGTGGATGCAGTGCCAAAGAGAAAAGTCTCTGTCGCCACCGGGATTCCAGCCCAAATTCTGTGGTGTAATCGATAGCGCAGTCATTATACTGCCAGAGCTGCCTGACAATCCGGTTTATGCAAGGCAAGGTTTACGCTATCGGGACAGTCAGGAACCAGTCAGATATTCGTCTCAGTGCTTGAATAGGAGCTCTACACTTGCGATCACATTCAAGGCACGGTAACGGGACAGGTGCAATTTCATACAAAGATTATTGTCGAGCTGACCGTGAGCGTACTCGTACTGTGAATCGGACCTAACGCGATGGCAGAAGTAAGAGGCACGTACTTTATTGTCCGTGACTGTGGCGGACTGAGTCGGAAATTCGCGCGCGAAATTGAGGGTGGGTCCTGAGCATGGGTAGTGCATTGTTATGGGAACGTGATGTGTAGCTGTGCAGACGTGGTAAATGGGCGGGGTATGTTCGTATAGCGGAACATAGTGGCGCTACTATCGCATGCATGGTCACTCATCTAGGTGCAGGGCTCTAGATATTATTCACTAATTCACTGCTTGTAATGGACAGTGTTCTAAATGCGACTGGTACATACCTTCATTAGTCACATGCACTGCTTGTAATTATCCAGTTTCTGAATTTGACTGAATATTGACCCTTTGAACATTGGCATTCATGTAAATTAAAACTTAGCTCCTGAATCACATGGAGCTGAATCTGTCTGTTTGTTACGTAGCAAGACCAGATTGTTAATGCTGTTTGGGGAGGGGGGATTGCTGTTTATTGTGAGAATCGTACAAAGTAGAAATACACTGTGTGGGCCGAATGTAATGTCTGAATGTTACAGCAGTTGCTACTGGGATTTACAGGGTTAACCTGAAAATAATGAAACACAGGATTTTGTTGATAGTAGTACAAGCTGCTTCTCGCTGTGTAAGGATTTGTAGACCTTCCTTTATTTATAGAAGTAATGGCCGTGTTGTCTTGGTGTTGACCCGAGCCAACAGAACGAAGCCCCATAGACTGACAACCCTTACATGCCCTGCCCCCTTGCCACAAGCAGTGTGGCTTCCTCACCAGCCTTAATTTCTTATATTCCTGTCTAGTTATCTATAGCCTAGTATTTCTGAAACTATGTTCCCCCTCCCCCTTAACGGGCCCATGAAGTATTATCAGAAATAGACTCTTATTTTCATAATACACATTCAACAGCTTCCTGTAGAACTGAACACGTGTTTCATTAGAGCTTTCATAATTATTGTATTACTGTTATATGTGCTGCTATATTTTTAATCACGTGAAGTTTGATCACTTCAAAAGTGGGTCAACTGGGTATCAGTCTGCAGCAGTTTTTGACCCACATTATCAAAACAAAATTTTCACTGGAATGCTGATAGTGGGAACTTTTGTTAGCAACAAGCACTTTTGGGTGCTTTATATAGGCCAGAAGAGCTTAAGGAGGCAGCAAGAAACACTTCTGGGTTCTTGATATAGGCCAAAGGAGGCTGAAGGAGACAGCAACAAGTAGTTTTGGCTGCTTGACATAGGCCAGAAAGGGTGAATGGAGGCAGCAAGAAGAACTTCCGGCTGGTTTGTATAGGCTAGCAGAGGCTGAAGGAGAATGAATCAGTAGGCAGAGAAACTGGGAAGCCTGGAGTTCCCCATCACACCATTCATGGGCATTCGTTCTTTGTTTTGAGTATAGTAACATAGGCTTCTATTCAACTGTTCCCACTAATTGTTGGGAGGTTGCTGTACGCTTGTCCTGTGTTTGAGGACCAAAATATTAGCAACCTGTTAACTTTTGTTACCTAGCATAGGGCTTTGTGTTTTTTCAAATGTCACCCCTTATCCTAACATAATTTATTGACTTTTGAAAGTGCATTGAGAAACATACAGGAGTTGCTGGTGACATCAGATTTCACTGAATATTTTCCAAACTGCAAATGCCGTACCA
This sequence comes from Reticulitermes speratus, assembly GCA_021186555.1. Classification (NCBI taxonomy): domain Eukaryota; kingdom Metazoa; phylum Arthropoda; class Insecta; order Blattodea; family Rhinotermitidae; genus Reticulitermes; species Reticulitermes speratus. Next base: position 32,685,422 of record JAJKFL010000002.1, read on the forward strand.
GTACAAACCAGTATGACAACATTTTTTTCTAAGTTGAAATTAATTAGTTAATACTGTATTTTACCAACATTTAAATATATTCCAACGTTCATTATGGCTGTGTTATGAATCTGTGGGGGAATTGGAAGGAGAATTGGTTAGAAGGCCTTACCCCTGCTGCTGGCAGCATGTAGTAGTGAAAACATGAACATTCCTGCTAAAGATAGCCCAAAGTAGGTAGAAGTTAAAGGAGCAGGAGGAGTATTGTCCTGGTAAGGACTTTAGATGATACTTTTACAGTGGCTTTTTATAACTGATTTCATTTTGTCAATGGTTTCCTTGCAGGTTGCTTGATATCTGCCATGGCCGGAGGCTGGAAAAGGAACAACAGCTTATACTGTTCCTTGTGTTTGAATATGTGGACCAAGATCTGGCAAGCTACATGGAACGATGCCCCCCTCCTGGCCTGGGTTCTCATCGTATAAAGGTAAAACATGTGGTCTGAAGTTGCTCCTTGGGCAGCATCTGTGTGGGCTATGAGGTAGACCAAGACTCCGATTACATATATTATGACAGTGCACAAGACATCATCTGTGCCATGGGCTGTACGAGTATGTTATTTGAAACCCACACTCTTTTTAGATGTTAAAGGAACCCATTGGCATCCTCGTATGACTATGACATGCATGCTTGGCCTGGTATCTTTAGCTGCATTGATGACCATGTGCATTCATCATCATCACCATCATCATCATCTTTGGTGCTGCAACTCTTCTACAGTCCTGGTCTACATAAACTGTGCTACATTACTGAACGTAAATTGAATTGTGTGTTGGGAAATGTATATTTTACATAATAAAATGTTTTGTGTCACTGAAATATTTTTACTTCATTTAAATAGGTATTTTAAGAGACAAAATTTTGTGTGTATAGGTTGATACTTCTTACTCATTTTTTCATTAATTAGTACTGTTTGTTTATGTACATCATATTTACATTCAGTGCTGATCCCAATGGCTGGGTGGTCTAAGGCGTGGGTTTGTGGCTACTTGCTCGCTGGGATTGTGGGTTTGAATCCCACTGGGGGCATGGATGTCTTATCTTTTGTGAATGTTGTGTGTTGTTGGGTAGAGGTCTCTGTGTCATGCTGATCACTCGTCCAGAGGAGTTCTACTGAGTGTGGTGTGTCTAAATGAGTGTGATGATGAAGCCTCGATAATGAGGAGGCTGTGGCCCAGTAAGGGCTGTCATGCCACATAAAAAAATATTTGCAGTCAACCTACAAGTATGTAGTATAAGAATTTAGATTTAAGAATCACTATCCTCTGGGATACGATGCCTGTAGTAGAGGTAGGAGGTTCGTTTGCAACACTGCTACCTACCTATGAGGCAGTGTGAATGCGTGACAGAGACGAGCAGGAAGAGGAGGAGGGGGAGGACAAAGTTGAGCAGGAGAAGGAGGGGAGAAAAAAAGAAGAAAGAAAGAAAGAAAGAAAGGAAAATAAATTTGCTTTCATGTCAACTGTGTACTTTGTATTGTCATAATGTCACCTCTGTACCTGCAGCGCTTTGTCACCTTCACACCCTTATGAAATCATCAGTTCACACCAGTTGACTTATTGCTGGTGGCGTGTATCTGAGAGGGACTGAGATTTTGATGTAAGGATGACTTGGTTGTGTTAAATTCACTGGATTAAGTGAAGTACTGACTGATTTGTGTATGATAAACATGACAAGAAGTGTGCTGACTTCATTTTATTTGGTCATTTACTTATTATTATTATTATTATTATCATCATCATCATCATCACCACCACCACCTTCATTTTTTTTAATTTATTAATTCTTTGTCAGAATAGAGAAATGTAAGCATTTGACTTTATAAATTGCAGGAGATCATGCACCAACTCCTGTGTGCTGTTGACTTCCTGCACACACATCGTGTCATTCACAGAGACTTGAAACCTCAGAATATACTAGTGACAAGTACTGGAAGTGTCAAGGTGGCAGACTTTGGCCTTGCTAAAACATACGACTTTGAAATGAGACTGACATCAGTTGTTGTCACATTGTGGTACCGCTCACCAGAAATCCTCCTTGGATGCTGCCCTATGCCACACCTGTAGACATCTGGTCATGTGGCTGTATAATGGCAGAGCTCTTCAGGCTGTGTCCGTTGTTCAGTGGAAGTTCTGAAGGGGAGCAGCTGGATAGGATATTCAGGTGAGTTGCACAAAATTAAGAGTGACTGAATTTATTCCTACTTCAGATTAATGTTAAAAGACATATGCAGTAAGCAGATGTAGCATATTCATTGTGTGATAATCACTTGGAACTTTCACAACTTTGTGGTGGGTGATCACTGTTGGACAGCTAGTGGCATGATGCTTATAGCAAGTTTGATGAATATTCATTAATTGGTACAGAAGTTATTAGGTGGTGGATGGAGGAGGTAAGCATGTTCTGTGTCTGCAGCCTTGTTGACACTTGCATGAACTGAATGTGAAATTTTACTACAGGAATTTGTTTTTAGTCTTTTTTCTGCCAGCTGTTTCTGTATATCTTTAGAGTTGCCATAGCTTCTTATTAACTACATAAACCCCTTTTCCTTATAATTTTAGGTTGTGTGTTTGCATTTCTAAATTAATAACTTGTTTGAAGTGTAAGTATTGTATATCCATTTTTGGCCACTTTTGAATTATTATATGCCCGTCTGCCTTTGTTTTTTAGAAGTATTGTAAGATGAGGAATTACGACAGAAAATCTGAATAAGAAGTACTGCGTTTTATACCAAAAGCTTGTGTTATGTTTGTTTTGACTTAAAAATAGTTCACTGAAAATGGTGTGTATTGGACATTTTGTATTTGTGCTTTAAACAGTCAGTGTTACAGTGAGGCACAAGCTCTTTTGTTTTACTTAAATGTGTTGGGAATCCAGTCAACCAGAAGCTGCTGCAACCTCAGAGCAGTTGTTCACAGTATGCAGGTATCAGGATGTAATGTGTTAAGGTTAAGATGTGATGTTTCAGGGTGATTGGCACACCGCAGGAGTCTGAGTGGCCACAGAATGTGTCTTTGAACTGGAGTTCCTTCATTCAGCACGACCCTGTACCACTAAAGTCATTGCTTTCGGAGATATGTGAGCCAGGCCAGAATGTTTTACAGGTATTAAGGTTTTGTGGCTTATCATGTGTGAATGTGTTTATGTATTTTCCTTACTTACATGTGCCATCAGTGCATCATTATCATCATCATCATTTGAGAGTAGTTACAAACCCTTGGAAGAGTTCTTGTTACTGTACCATTGGACATGGTGGGCTGAAAAGCAAGGGATCTGCTGAGATGACAAGAAGGTGAATTGTATTGCCCTAGATAACGCACATGTCAATGAACTGGGATTTTTTTAATGTTGAGGCCTGTAACAGACTGAAATTCAAATGCTATATATATATATATATATATATATATATATATATTTATTTATTTATTTATTTATTTAAAATTGTTTAGAGTCAGTGAACCCATGTGGGACATGAAGGCTGGTCTACGGAGTTCAAGACTCTTCAGTGATATTCACTCTGTAACTTTTAATGATGTGATCTGCTCAGCAAGTAGGTTTATGCTGTCCAAGTCTTGTTCACTGTTATCAGACTTTCATGCCATTTATTGAGATTAGTGTGTAACATATATTTCTGTTCAGGCTATACCAAGAAGCAGCTTTGTACAGGCAGAGGAGAAGGACAGATGAAATGTTATGGCATGATTGCAACTGAACTTCTCTGTACCAAGTGAATGGGTGGGGGGGGGGGGGAGAATGGACACCATATTGCACCTTGGCAATGATGGAAGTCTGTACCTGTGGCAGCAGCAAAAACAGTGATAGGAGGGGAGGGGAAAAGGGCTGACAGAATGTGTGGTGCTGTGACTGCAGCCTGAATTTCACTGCACTGTGTGATTGGTGAGGGGGGATTTGACACCACCTTGTATCTCGGAAGTGATGGAAGTCCTTGTGTGTGAGAGTAGCAACAGTAACATCATATGACAGAGGAAGAGAATAGATGGAAACTTATGCTTACTATAATTGCAACTTATATTTCAACTTACTGGTAAATGTTTTTGCATCATATGCAGTTGAACGCTGTTATAATGGCATGAAAGGTAAGCAATCCCTGTACAGGCCTTGACAGGTCCTGAGGGTTCCAGGAGGTTGAGGCTCCCATATTTCAAGACAGTCAGCACATGAAGGTGATAAGGTCAGCCATACCCACTGGCTGCCTTTACCCCCAAGAAATATTCCTGGTACTCATTTCTGTTAGAGGCTGAATAACGTCATGAAGGGGACTGAAGAGTATAATGTTATGGTTAACAGTGAGGAATTAATTGGTACCACAGAATATCTGTCGTGATAGATGAGGTATCACTTAAATGATGTTGCTGTAACTGAGTTTGACTGTATTTGATAACTAATGTAAATGTTCTATTTTTGTCAGCCAAATGCAGTTCTGTTTTGTCTGTTCACTAGAATACTCGTTCATCTTGTAACATATTGTGGCAGATTATTTAGCCATCATCAGGCAAGTTCTGTGCAAAATGGTGAAGTGCAGTGCACTTTTTTAATTCATAAACTATTATTCCCTTAAAACTACTTAAAATGTGTCACCTGGACAGTTTTGATGTGATTCTGTATTTCATTAAATATTGAAACAATTTGTAGTTACTCATTGCCTCTGTCATACTGTTGCTCACATGTTGGATGAGGCATTGGGCTGATAATTGTGGAGATTGTGAACGTGTGTGGTGAAGTTCTTGTTTTTCTTAAAGTTGTGCATGGTTTCAGTGTTGTTGTGTTGTAACTCTTCTGATTGTGTGTGTGCATGCATTTATTTTCTGAAACATTTAATGTTGCACTTAGATAAATGAATTGTCAAGAAGAGTGAATATTTGTAGTTTATGGTTCCTTTCTTCTGCCACTTAGTATTGTTTTTGCTGAAATACCATTAGAAATACCAGTCTTTAAATGTTTTTATTTTCTTTGGTGATTTGTTTGGAGTTTGAATCATCACTTGTGTTGACAACTTATTCTTCTGAGTTACTTGCACTATCATCATCATCAAATTATTCTGTAAACTGTGCTTGTGTCTATCAGTAGCCATTTTGTCACATGTTCAGTATACAGAAACACAAGTGGAGTGGTGAAGTGTGACAAAAATGAACAATATTTTTACATTAACATTGACAGACCAATGTTGTTACTTTAATGGATTGCACTAGTAGTCGAGTCACAATAAATCAGAATCTCCTTAAAGCATGAACACACACGGGGAGCCTAGATCATAGTGTTACAAGAAGGTACTTGAATTACAATTCATGCTGGATTAGTCATGTCACACGAGTGGTGGTGGGTTAAATAAACCGTAAATTGTATTCTGTTACTAATCTACTGAAAGAGAAAGTACTTCTAGTATCTTCTTCTGTTGCAGTGTATGCTGAAATTTGATCCAAATATGAGGATCACAGCTGCTGATGCCCTCCTTCATCCTTACTTCCGTGACAGTGGGCTTGAGCCTCCACGCCTATTGTCACCTGTCAGTCGAACCAGCCCGTCTCTGAATTGCAGTACGTCTGGTGATCTGGGAGGACAGCATAATAACAAATAAGTGCCAGCTGTGTTATCTATCAGATAACACTCAGCAATATTTTAGTAGCCATGCCTGAAGAGCATCCAATATGTTGGATGTTCTGATCACATGTTAATTTATACGATGAATATTGATTTTAAGCCACATCTTTCCATTCCATTTGCAGATACTAGCCATCATTCCACAGAACGAGTGATCAGTCAAAATAGCCATATAGTCACTGTATATACATGTATATTCCATTCCACTATAGCCGCAGCGTATGAAGGTAGCATTACTGCTTCAAGTTAGCATATGATGTCCATTGGGTACATGCCAACTGTGCCTGGAGCATTTCTTAATTTCTACCACCTGATAAGCGCTGCTTTTACCAGATGCATATTGTGTTGTGGTGTGTTAAGTTTTTAATAAAATTTGTTAGTAAAAGAAAGTTGTGCAAGATATGATGTTCTCACAGCTGGGGTATGAAGAGTTCTTGGACTGCTCAACACTGAACATGCTAAGAAATGTCAGTAAGTACTCTTTATTTATGAATCAGCATAGCATCATATCCCAGAAGACTTGGAATCTTCAAAGAAACATCTGTTGTAGAAGTAAAAAAACCACTGAAATTAATTTTGAATAGGGGGATGTATTGTTGTTTATCTATGTGTAAGTGCTAGAATGTAACAAGGAAAAGCAGTAATTACATAATATGTAGGTAAATCAAAGGAGAAACTTAATTTTCTTTATCAACTAATTTAGTTCAGATAGGTTTGGGAACTTTTTCATTTTTCAACATACTGCCAGATTTACCATACACAGTACATGTGTCGTCATGCTGATGACTTGCTTTGCATACAGGTGCATTGCCATTCCCCCCTCCCCTCTTTTTGGGGGGTCGGGGGTTATTTGACTCGTCATTGTAACTCTTATGTGATTATGTAAGGAGAATGTATGCAGAGCTTTCTGAATGGAGATAAATAAAGCCTTGCATTTGTATTTATTGCTGATAATGAGTACACATATAATATGTAATTGTATGCTGTTGCAGCAGACCAGTGTACAAAAGTCATCTGGTTTTGTGACTGTATTGCTGCAGATTCTTATACAGTTATTTGTTTGTTGTAATAATAGTTTTGAAATATGGATATAGTTAGTCTTGCAGCTTATGGCAAAACACTGTGTGTGTAACTTGCCATAAGCACAGCTGTCCTTTGGATAACACAAATTTCAAGATTGAGTTTCTCTGTCACAATGGAAAGTTATAGTTTAATTACTGTATTTACCACAACTAGGTAGCTGGAGAGCTTGTCACCTTACCTCAAAAATGGTGGATTTAGGATATAGTCTTAACTGCTGATATCCCCGCTCACTAGTTTTTTTTCATTTTGGGAAAAAAATCTAGGATAATAATTTCATAAATTCTCACAAAGCTGCCATCTATGTGTCTAAAGGTCATTGTTCATAACAGACAATGTGCTAGTGACATCTGCTATGAATTTAGTGACACTGGTGAAAAGTAGTGGTAGATTTGAATTTAAATACTTATTTGTGAGGGGATGTTTTCCAGATATATTCAGATACTGCTTAAAGTATGTTGTATATGGACATTTTTGTGAAGCTGTTGATAAATGCACAGAGAAGTTACAGAAGTACTACTATATATTTTTTTCAATTTGTGATTTTCACTTTGCACATTGTTGTCAAACCAGAAACAGTTTAGTCATTGTGTGGTTTTGTCTGCATTGTACACTAAATAAAGGGTAAAGTTTCAGATTTGTAACTGTGAAATTTGGATATCTGTTTCCCTTTAATTAAAATGTTGGAATTTAACATTATACATTATATACATACTGCACAAACAATCTGCTTATAGGCTGCTGTATACTCAGTGCCAAGGTCTCTTTCCTTTCCAAATATGGTGTCAAGTAAATGTACACAACTCTCTTTATTTTTTAAAACATGATGATATTTATGTTTTTAAAATTTATTTTTGTGTTTGAAAAATGGCTTGAGATTTGGTATTTTATTGTTTCATAAGCCACTTTGAAAGTGTTTGTTTATCCTGTATGGTATATAGGAACCTACTCATTGGTTGTTGGATTTGTAGTTTCTTTGCAGATGATGTACCTATTTATGACCACCTGGCAAACAGTTTTACATCTGCTTATATCGATAGGAAATTTAATTTCCAAGTACGGACTTTGAATGATCAGAAGTACCATCAGTGTGTGATATAGCTATATACAGTTAGTACCAACATAACTGCAGTGGAATAGCTGTTTGTATTAACAGTTCAGATAATGAAGACAGTTCGTTGATATATTCGGTGAAACTTTACTGTAGTTTTACTATTTATTTTCAGATTTAAAACTTACCACTTTATTTACTCTTTATTTATGTTTTTAAAAATTGATCTTCTAGAGGGGTATGAAATGCTAGTTAGCATGTACCACTGACTGCTACACTCGTTGCACAACACACACACACACATTCATTTGTGTTGCTGGTAGTGTGATTACAGGCATAGGATGGTTGTTGGTTTTGCTAATCATGTGGCTGTTTCTTGAAGCTAATCGTTACAGTAATGCTTTGTTTTGGGCCATCTTAGAGTTGTGCATCCTTTTGTAGTCGGTAGGACATTTAATCTTATTTTCTGTCAGAAGATGAACGTGACTTACAGTACTGTGGTCTTTTGTGGTGCAACACTGCAAGCTTTTGGTTGCATACATGTTTTGAAGGAACATACCACCTCCATTTTTGGTGCTGAAACAGAGTGGCAATATGGACTAGTAATATTGTAGGATTTCCCTACTGCCAGCATTGCCATGTTGAAAGCCACAGGTCATATCTTGCCACTCAAGCCATAACAATATGTACCGTGACGTATTCCATTCTGTACACCTTACAGCATGACACAGCGAAGGATTTAATGCTGAATTCTTCTGAATTCATTTTTTTTTTTTAAGATTAAGTGTGTACGTGAACACTAACTGTGTTGGTGTGAGGGTAATGCTCTAGACTTGCATTAATTAGATGCCAGCTTGTAATTTGGTCTGGTCATTGGCTATTCTGACTGAGGTTTTTGATTTGCCTCAGTTCCTCCAGGAAAATGTTGGCGTAGTACTTCAATTAGACCATAACTGTTTCTTTAATTTTTTTCAGTACATCATGATTGTACCATTCTACATTGTCTGAGTTACTGACAGCTTTGCCCATAAACCACATACTTTTCTGAGTTTTCAGTTCCGTTTTAACAAAACTCATCTCAAAAACCTACCAAATGGAACAGCCATCTAGTCTTTTGACTAATGGCTTCCTGTTGTAGGGTCTGGTATGATTTATTGTAATTTCCATAAGATAATGGCATCAACAGAGCAGAAAAATTTCTGTTCCACATTTCCAGCCTCTTTAATACTACCACCTTCTCATCTTTGATTATGTCCTTCAGGTGCATTATATTTAAACTGAAGTTCCAGGTGTAAGTCACAGGTGTTATCTTAAGATTACGATAAGTCACAAAGCCAACTTTCATACTGTGTAGACTTTTGTAGCAATTAGTGTGTGGTTTCATCTGTGTTTTCAGTTAAGACCCTGTTTCGTTGTTTCCAGTATAAATTTATATATTAATACCTTAATGAAAAGTGCATTTGATGGCTGATACAGTCATATAAAATAATGACCTATGTAGAAAAATCTGCAGTCAATAGTCTGATTATGCAAAGTTTCTGCAATTAGGTGTTGTGTTTTTCCTTTATTCAGGCATTGGTGTTACAACTGAACATCGATTTTCCTTGAGCAGGATAACTGTTTTCCTGTATTGTTTTTCCTTGTATCCTAGCAAAGGAACTTGTTAGGGGTTCCCCTGAGCAGAAAGAATGCATCGAATTGGCATAGGCACCTCCCACTTCGCAAGTTCCAATGTCTGCTTTACTTTTATTACTGAATCTAAAGAAACTGAAAGTTAACATCACTTGGGTAGACTTAGTTTTAAGGAAGGAAAATAAGCTTAAGTAGGTATATGCTGATCTGAAGTTTTTCTTAGGGGTGAGTTATACGGAATAGAATTCTCTGTTGAGGTTTGAGATATTTATGTGAGATATAAATGGTACACCTTTTGCGTCACACATTGTGTCCAAATTGGCCGACATCAGACTGGAAGACTACAGGGAGTACATATGCAGGAATGTCAGATTATAAGTCAGCTGGTGCATGTTGTTTAGGGAGAAGAGACACTTTTTAAGTTAAAGGGAATGATCCCTTGATTTAGAGAAAATATTGTGAATTTATCTCCAACTTTAAAGAAAGCCACTTTATTCTGGAATTCACATGTGTTCTTGTATGAGGGACAAACTGTAAATGTGTAATGTTGACGGCGTGTTTGTTCATGTGCATGTTTCGTCCTTGAAACTGCTGTACTTACAGCATTTTGATGGAATTTGGCATTTTGGGTCTGCACCAAATGTTTGAAAGCAAAATTTGTACTGTATCTTTTGATACTAATCCTACTCTTCATGCAGTTTATATTGACCTCTGGTCAACTGATTTCGATATTTCTCTCTCAGACAGCTGAGTGTATAACATAAAATACAGGCCTCATTCAGATGTACAACTTTGGACACATTATTGTACGTGACGTATATATTTAATGAAATTAATGCTATTTGACATCTTTAGGGAGTGTGTTCTTTGCGCTGTTGATTAGCTGTGTAACAGTAGATTTAATTAATTAATTAATTAATATTCAGACCAGTTAGAAATGTCAAATCACAAACAATGCATTTCGCACATGTATGTGTTTTGACTTTTCGCAGGATTGTCTAGTGGTGGAAACATACTGCAGCATCCAATATAGTATAAATAACTAGCTAAAGAAACTTGACATCTTTTGTAGCTATCGTTTTGAAAGGAATAGAAATTGCTTCAGTGTCACAGCTACCAGCTGTACTTTGTGCCCAGTGGACAGTCTATATTAAGGAAACTTTAAAAAATGTAAATAATGTCTAAATAACAGGTTTTCTTGTACAGTATGGTTTAGTGTTAGGGATTTCAGTTGTAAGAACATCTAGGCATATTGTAGTGCTGTTGGTAGAGACTGTCAAACCCAAAAACGTGTGGGTTGTTTTCCTTTTAAATTTAAGCTGGTTCTTTTGCAACCAGTAAGTGGTATGTGAACTTTGAGGTTTTTGTAGCATTGTAGCTGAGGATTTCATTATTCGGGAAATGATGCTGTGTTAGTGTGTAATCAGATTCCAACAATGCAAGGCAGCATTGTGTGATGCTGGGTCTGTGTGTAATCAGATTCCAAAATGCAAGGCAGCATTGTGTGATGCCAGGTCTGTGTGTAATCAGATTCCAACAATGCAAGGCAAGGCAGCATCGTGTGATGCCAGGTCTGTGTGTAATCAGATTCCAACAATGCAAGGCAGCATTGTGTGATGTCAGGTCTGTGTGTAATCAGATTCCAACAATGAAAGGCAAGGCAGCATAGTGTGATGCCAGGTCTGTGTGTAATCAGATTCTGACAATGCAAGGCAAGGCAGCATTGTGTGATGCCAGGTCTGTGTGTAATCAGATTCCAACAATGCAAGGCAAGGCAGCATAGTGTGAGGCCAGGTCTGTGTGTAATCAGATTCTGACAATGCAAGGCAAGGCAGCATAGTGTGATGCCAGGCGTGTGTGTAATCAGATTCCAACAACGCAAGGCAAGGCAGCATGTGTGATGCCAGGTTGTGTGTGTAATCAGATTCCAACAATGCAAGGCAAGGCAGCATAGTGTGATGCCAGGTGTGTGTGTAATCAGATTCCAACAATGCAAGGCAAGGCAGCATAGTGTGATGCCAGGTGTGTGTGTAATCAGATTCCAACAATGCAAGCAAGGCAGCATAGTGTGATGCCAGGTGTGTGGTGTAATCAGATTCCAACAATGCAAGGCAAGGCAGCATAGTGTGATGCCAGGTCTGTGTGTGATCAGATACCAACAATGCAAGGCATCATTGTGTGACACTGTGTCAGTGTGTAATCAGATTCTGACAATGCAAGGCAGTGTGTCCTCACCTTCAGTAATCAGAATGTACTATAAGAATGGCGGCATCATATCCCAGAAGAATGGGATCCTCACTAATTAGTAATTTTTATTTGTAGCCTTTTGGAAGTTTCTCCTCAGAAGGAATTAAGAGATGAGAAATTGTAAACTAGTAGTAGAAATTTCACACTTAGCTTCTTTCAGAGAACTTATGTATTGATAAGGACCAATAATACCGACAGGTATTTGCAAGGGACTGCTCTAAGGTGTCTTGGTTCATATCTTTTTGTTTTTTTTTTGTCTTGTTTTCTTTGCATTCTATCAGACTTAAAATGTTATCAGAAAGCATTTTTATGCTACTTGAAGACTGTAATCTGTGTACAAGTTCTCAGGTATTCATATGATTGTTCAGAGTGGAGTCATCTGGGTTGTGATACTGTGTAGTCTTGTGGGTAGATGGCAAATTTTCACCTGCTGTGGCCATGAGGAGGGTTATCTTTTTTTTCTCACTTTTCCATGTTCCTTTTGTGATGAATTTTTGAAAGCTCTTGAAGGGCCGTATTAGTTTCTTGGTTTCTCATACAGGCTGTTGACTGTTCCTTTGTGCCCAGACCAGGTTTTATCGCGTCTTTCCTTCCTGTGGATTTAATTTACCATCTCTCTAATTGCATCCACACCCTGCCTGCTTTGACCCTGAAGATGGAGGCAGCATGTTGTGCTGAAATGTTGGCATCCATGTACAAGACTACATGGTGTCACAGCTGAGAAGACTGTAATCTGGATATGCATAGAAATTATACTGCTGAGGCACATAACAGTTCTGTGTTTCTGTTATTTTATGTACTTATACTTACTTTGTAATGAGCCTGCCTTGTTCCAGGAACCACACCTCGCTCACTATTGGTCTGTTTGTGAAATGTGTACAAGTTTGTGGGAAACTTGAAGAACTCATGTGTGAAGTGATGGCGTGGAAAGTACACATAAGGGACTACAATCGCTGTGTCCAACTTTTAGTGTGAAAATTGAAGTATTTACCTCTGATTGCAGTGGGCTTGGAGAACTGAAGGTCATAAGTGCCTGTCTTACATGCATGTTCTGAATGAATATAAAAGTGTGGGAGGCATTTTATCAGACTAACTGAAGTTTCCACAGGAGCATTGATGGTAATGTCATTTTGGATTGGCCTTAAGGGTTAATTCGCTTGCATAGAGGATTGAAGGTCACCCGATGTAGCAAACATTACAGCTGCCATCTTTAGGGTGAACTGCAAAATTTTTGGAAATTTCAGGAAATCTTTGCTTCTGTATGCGGCCCAAGCACAGAAGCTGATCTAGTTTGCTGAATGCCACCCATGAAACCTAAGGTGATATGCCAAAATATCAACATGGAAGAGGGATAATTTGTGCAAGATGCACATGAGCAGCCATATTTGGTTAAGTGCTGTGCTACAGCTGGTGTCGTTGCTGTTTCTGAATTGTGTTACAATTAAAAATGGAATATTAAAATTTAAAGAAAGATGTTTTCTGCATTAAACTGTAAAGCAAGAATTGATGTATATTCCTGCGTTTTTGGAATAATTGATATAATATTAAATTGTTAGTTCTGCATATGCTTACATAATAATACAGTGGAAACTTTAACCTTGCCCCCTCTTCATATTTTTACCACTCTGACATGTGAACTTTATATTTTACGTATAATGCTCGATTTCTGTAAAAGTAACACATCATAATGTTTGAAAGAAGGAAGTTTGGTTGTATGTGTTCATAACATACTTTCATTATAATTATATGTCGGATATTAAAAATAAAATAATCTGCATGGAGAAATTTGTGGGAGATATGTGAGGCTTCATAAGATGTGTTGGGAAGAAAAAAGTAAAGAATTTCTGTTTTACATGAATGTGAGAATGATAAAAATGTCTAAGTGTGGAGAGCTGTAAGATGTTTAATTGTCAAGAATGACTGAAATATACTGTAATTTATTTAAATGGGTTGTCCCTTTCAGTCCTGACATTTAATGTGAAGTACACAGTCATATAGGGTGGCAAAATTTGGGGGGAGAAGACAGGAACCAGGAAAAAAAGTGTGTATGGTTGATTGTACTTCACAAAGCTGACAACAGTCTATTATTATTATTATTATTATTATTATTATTATTAGTGTTTGTTTTATATTGTAAGTGTGCATACATAGTTGATGAGGTTGACTGTTGGTGTTGGGGGGGGGGGGGGGGGGGGGGGGGGGGCAGCCAAAGACTCTGAGCCATCTCTGCCTAAAAAACAAACTGTCTGCTAGACTTAATGTCAGGATCTACATTTTATATTCTGCAGCTTTAACTGGATGTGTTGATTGACACTTCCAAATGGGCAACTGGTGGTGCTTGTTTACATAATATAGGTTTTACATGACTTTATTGAAGGAGAAATTGTTCCAGCACAAATCTCCAAAGATACCAGTAACACAGGACAGTAAAGACTTTTCTTTACAGGAAAGTATAACAGGACGGAAAACCTTGTGGTATTGTTGTATGTTGAAGACTGAGTTCATGTCCTTGTTTGTAGTTTATTTAATGACATTTGCAGTAACTCAAAATGTATACACATGAAATGGCCAGATGATTGTCAATGTGAACTGCAATGGAATTAGAGGGGAGCTATTATGACACTGGGGGGTGCGCGGTGGCACAGTTGGTTGAGGCACTACGCTACAAACCGGAACGTCGCGGGTTCGATTCCCGATGGTGTCATTGGAATTTTTCCTTGACATAATCGTTTCGGTCGCACTATGGCCCTGGGGTCGACTCAGCCTCTAACAGAAATGAGTACCAGGAGTATTTCCTGGGGGTAAAGGCGGCCGGTGCGTAGGGCTGACAACCTTACCACCTTCATGTGCCGATTGTCTAGAAATCTGGGAGCCTCAACCTCCTGGAACCCTAAGGGTCTGTCCAGGCCTGTAATGGGATTGCTTTACCTTTTTATTATGACACTGGGAGGTACTGAGGAAAACCATGAAAACGTCTGAGGATAGTCTGTGTTCTGTCTGAGATTGGAACGATGCCCTTCTTGACTACAAGAGTTTCTGCTTGAGGCAGCTGTCTCGGTTGAGAAGACTAACTTACTAGATAAAGTGTCAAGTGCGGCAGTACTAAATGGCAGCAGATTTAGGCATCGTTTTGAATATTACAAGGAAAGTAGTATAATGTAATGTAATGTAATGTAATGTAATGTTTGTAGCTCACTTGTTGAGGTTTTGCATTCTTAAGTGGACTCTAAGCATGTGGTGCTGATTTAGTTCAAGCCTAAGCTTCGCCGAGGATGGCAAAAATCCTCCAGCTGGTCCTGGATAGGCATCTTATTTTAGTCCTGCTCTGGAAGCAGTTTTTTAGTCTCACGTTGTGAAACTTGTGATTTGTTATTAAACACAAGTGTGCAGCAGTCTTCAACATCTTGTGAGCCTCGAGAATCAATAGGCCAGTCCACATTTATTGTTAAATTGCATGTGTCCTGGGACACCCAGAATTTGATCCAGAGTGATTCAGTAACCTGCAGTGAACTCTAGGGAGCCTCTTTGGGTGAGGGGTGTAATGAATGAGGATTGCTGACCCTTAATCTGTATACTGTTTGGCATTACTATAGTATTCTTGCTTCTTTATTGGTTGATTGTGTCTCACTCATCTGTTCATTTTTATATTTGGGCTGGTACTAAGCAGAAACTATCATGTAGTGCCACCTATGGCGGAATTGAAGAAGACTTTTTAATCATAAATGTACTGTGATAGCTGTTCTACAGAAAATGCTGAAAAGTGTACAAAAGAACCTAGCAATGGGAGCTGGCCTAGCACTTAACATACATTCAAAGGTTAATGTACTATTAATAGTATTAACAAGGATTATAATTTTCTTGCTCATTGCCCTCTCCTTCCTTGAAATGCCAAGGTAGTTTTATTTAGAGAGGGACAGTATAGCTCAAAGATGTATACCATTCAGCAGTTTTGACTTTCACCCAGAGATAAAATATTCCTGGGTAGTTATGTTTTTTTTTTTTTTTTTTTTTGTCTTTTATTTTGTGGCAGTATAGCCCCTTTGCTGGGCTGATCCCAGCCAAAGTATTCTTACCACTTGTCATGCTGATTCACCCTCTCAGAATTAATTGTGAGATAATATGCCAGAATGGCTAAAACATGAAGTAAAGTAAGTGAAGTTCTCCCTAGAATGGGCCATGAAGGCCCAGAGGGGGAGTAGAGGTATAGCTCTACTCTTTCTTTAACCCCAGCACTAGATGAGGGTGGGTGGTCAACTCCATTCCCTGGCCGTTTTACCCCGGGAAAGAGACCCGGTACCCATTGTACCCATGAAGTATACGATGAATGTGTTCTTTGTGAACATAAATCAGTTAATCTGATGCAGAAATGAACAAAATATTTAATCTTGGGTGTGGGTCAGGTGTGTAGATGCGAAGTAGATCCCGGATTCTGTATATGGAGGCTCGGGTTGATCCATGTGTGGTTTGTAGTTGATTAAGTGGTATTGGGGCAGATATAGCTCGTGAATACATTAATTTTCTTTCTGTTATTTTTTTACTGGTGCTCCATGCTTATCTCATCTGGCTGCTATGGTAGGCCCATTTGTGCTTCCTCAAATATCATGGCTTGCGTACAATGTGTCCTGAGGATTGGAAAATTTTTTCTAATAATAATATGTGATTGTAATCTTTATAGTATCTTACAGTATTGTTACTTTGAAGAGGAAAAGAAACCTTTGTAGTGTAATATCATGACTACTTGAAGTAAGTTGATAATTATTATTGTATGTGTTACAGTATCTCATGTTTTCTGCTGGTATATGATGGTGAGTATCCATGGTCACTTGGTGACCCATTCTGTTGAGAATGTTAAACACTCAGTTGACTTCATCAGTTATTAACATTCGTACACTTAACTATGTACATAGTTTTCAGTATAGTTCTTGTATAATACTGCTCACACTTGTTTTGTGACATACAATAAACTGTAAGATATTTATGGAGTTTTTTTTGTTATACCACTTCACTTGCACTTCTTTTGCAATATTAAAGTAAAGGTGCTGAACATTTTATTTTTCAAGTAACTCCAAGTAATCTGTGAAGTATTTTGTTTATATTTTGGTCATTCAGCAGTCATTTGCTATCAGTTTATTGTGGGGAGTTTCTGTGATACGAAGTGCATCATCTAGAGACATTATCCTAACTTATTTTGTATTCCATTCCTACACAATTTTGACTTATGTTTGTGATTACTGCAGGAATATTCATCTACATGGCCACATGGGTTGTGATGCTGTGTAGTCTGGTGACACTTCAGTGACACTGTTACACTTCTACTGGACACACAGTATCACATTCGAGAAGACAGCAGTCATCTTACTCACTGCCAATATAACTGCAAATTTCACATCTGTACCTGCTCTGACCAGCATAATACTCTTATGCAAACCACCTGGGATGATTTAGAATCATTGTGTCTCCAAAAAACTGCAAGCTTAATCATTCTGTCTTAGTTGTAAATGAAAACTTAACGATTTTGGTTCTGCTCTTGGTTGTAACTAACATGCCACTAGTCACTGAATATGTGTGCTTCCTAATATCTAATTGTCATAATAAAGTGTCTGTACATGACTGTAATGGCATCAAAACAATTTTTGGAAACAGTTGGTAACTAGCAACTTTTGTAAATCGAATAAGGTATTTTGTACAATAACATTGTGCCTTGTTGTTTCCTGTTCCTTGGCACTACAAAAATTATGACATCACCAAATATATCACAGTCTGTATCAGATCAGTGTACATATAAAAGTACACAAAATGTTTACTGAAATAGTATTGTCCTTCAAGAATCAACATTACTGGCACTGTCAGTAGTGTTATTAACAACATTGTTTGAAGCCAAGAACCTGTGTACACGTTCTTGATATTCCATTGTACTTTCCTCCATTGGCAGATATGGTTCAGTATGTATCCTTTCAGACACGGTGTTTATCACGTGCAACCTGTTTCTATCATTCTTGTTTTGTACGGCTCTCGCATGAATGCTGTTTCCAGTATGGCAGTGTCGATGGTTAGAAATTATGTCAGGCTTCCGGAACACACTGTCTGATTTATGATGTCTTATGTCGGTGGTGTATGTATTATTTGGAGATGGTGGTGCGGGAAGTGACCTTTCCAACCCCTCTACAGTTCGCTCACAGCTGGTAGTGTTTTCATGTGGATAGTAGTTCCTCATCCCTTTCCAAGCTATACTAGCTGACAGGATGGACCACGCTAATTCAAGAGCTGATGCTACAAGAATATTTATTGCAACTACAGTCCTTACTTCCCTAGCCCCTCTTCGTACTTCTTTGTATTGCGGTTCTTGTTCAAACCTTTGTTCTGATGTTGAGAATTTTGCAAGAGTTTGATTGGAATCATCAGTGTTATGGATTATTTGTGAGACAATCTCTTCATCCTGTGTTTCATATTTTATTGAAGGAATTGTCATTACATCTTGTGTTTCCTCATTGTTAAAAGTCAGCAGATGTATGTGTTCATCTTCAGTGATTACTGTTCTCAGATGTCCATCGTTAGTGTTTAGTAGATCTTTGTTTTGATAATCATCCGTGGATTTCTTCTGTCTGTTAAACTGATTTTCGGCATTGGTGTTGGTAGGAGGGTCTAGCTTTTGGTCATGATTATTTAATAACTCGTTGGGTACATACTTTGTTTTGTCTGTCTTAATGTTGGCAATTCGCATGATATGTGTTGACTCACTGTCTGTTGTGTTTCCAGTATTTATTGTTGGTAACATTTCAGATTTTGTCTTTGAATCATTTTGCATCATTGCAGAATTATATGTTGCCCCGTTTTCTTTGTATTCAGCATTTTTAATTTCAAGTGTTTTTTCTGTTAGCTTCCACATTGCAGAACCTTCGTCTGCTGGTGTGTCAGTACTAGTGGTAGTATGATCAGGTGAGACATCTGGTTTTTGAATAATGTTCCCAGGTGCTGTTTCTTTGTGAATCTGTTCGTGTTCTGAATTCCCATTTTCTAAAGTTGACTGTTCTGATGCAACATGCTGGAAACCATCTTGTGTGTAGCGTAAAATTCCCAGAATATTAGCTTGCTCTGAATTGTCCCCTAACTGCTGACTGGTGTCTTTGTTAATTATACCTAAATCATAGAAAGTGGCTGGCGGTTTTTTGTTCTGTTCCACGTGTCCATGCATTACTGGGATACTGCTGTCATTCTTCTGAGACCCTCGAAGACTTGGAGAAGGTAATTGTTCAGTGGTGTTGATTTCTGTTGATTGATTGAGAGAAGGTAATTCGTTGATTGTGTTGATTTCTGGTGGTGGTTGTTTTGATGTGCTGTTGGTGACTGAGTCCTTGGTCATAGTAGATTGATCTGTAAAGTTCCTGGTTTGATCTCTGCTCCTGTATGGCTGCTAGGGCAGCTGCAGTGATAATGAGGCACAGGAGGGATGTTGTGGCAGCTACAGTGGAGCATATGAAGAACCAACGGATGTTGTTGTCCACATACCATCTGGAACAGTGTACCATATAAGTAGAAGAAAGGAGTACATTTAATAATCTTAATATTATTCATTCCGTACATTTTAACTCTGTATTTAAAGTCTGACAAATGTACAATTTAAATCACATTAATTGTGTAATTTCACTGTCCTACATGTTTCAAATCCTTAATTTGGGTTTATCTTCAGGGACTCATCTCAAATCACACACTATTTACACCAACTGGTACAATTGTTTACATGAGTTCTTTACAATTGTGCATTTACACTGTTTAAAAAAAATAAAAGTTGACAATTGTGGTTGTTGGTTGTTTCAGTCTTACATTGGTTAAAAATTGTATAAAAGTTGAATAATCTATGCTGTTTTGATATCCTGTTTATCGGAGTAAGTTGCCTGGCAACTTACTCCGATATACAGGTTCACCACCCAGCAGGCAACTTACTCCGATAAACAGGATATCAAAACAGCATAGATTATTCAACTTTTATACAATTTTTAACCAATGTAAGACTGAAACAACCAACAACCACAATTGTCAACTTTTATTTGTTTTAAACAGTGTATATGCACAATTGTAAAGAACTCATGTAAACAATTGTACCAGTTAGTGTAAATAGTGTGTGATTTGAGATGATTCCCTGAAGATGAACCCAAATTAAGGGTTCGAAACATGTAGGACAGTGGAATTACACAATTAATGTGATTAAATTGTGCATTTGTTGGACTTCAAATATAGATTTAATAATCTGTTATAGCCATGTGATGTGTTTTAGTGGCATGTAGCATTCATGAAAATATTTAAATATTAATGGGTTTTACAGCTTTTGCATGAATGCTGTTTTAT
The DNA here is from genome assembly GCA_021186555.1 of Reticulitermes speratus. Taxonomy (NCBI): domain Eukaryota; kingdom Metazoa; phylum Arthropoda; class Insecta; order Blattodea; family Rhinotermitidae; genus Reticulitermes; species Reticulitermes speratus. The sequence goes on from JAJKFL010000002.1 coordinate 32,705,433, forward strand.
TTCAGACATGCATAAAGTGACAATAAAAGGGGACCATATGAGAGTAAAGAAAACGTTTTATGTGTAAGATGCTGGTGAAGTAGAAGCAATTTAGTGGCGTCTGGCATATGGCATTCTAAAGGACAACATACTTTTTATCTTTAAAATATTTGGCATCTAAGTAAGCAGATCATGTAGCATGCAGAATTGTAAGTGGAAAATGGAATGGGAAATGGTCACTTGGGAGACCTAGGTGTAGGTGGTAAGATAACATTAAAGGGTCTAAGTACAGCATGAGACAGGTCGTGGTTCTGGCTGAGGAGTGTGAGCATTGCCTGGCTCGTAAGAACTTAATGACGCTTCGGGTTGCATAAAAGGCGACTGAGTTCTTGGAAAGCAATGTGATTGCTTCCCAAGAAGGACTTTGCCTTGCCTCGTGGAGTTTGTGATTTTCCCGCCCTTGCTCTGCGTTTGTTAAATGATTTTTCTTACTTCGTTCACGGATGTGGTTTTAAGAGACCAATGGGGTTACTGTAACTCGGGCTACATGTTTTTTACACTTGTACGTACAATAATGTACTTCCGGGAACAGAGCAGAAGCTTTATGGAGATGTCTTCCTCACGGTTACATAAACGTTTCGGTATGCTACTTTGTGCGACTCACCTCCTCCAGGCAAGAATGCCGGCAGCTCCTGCCGCCGCGGCTGCTAAGCCTAGCCAAAGTCCGCCTCCATAGCGTCCAGTCCAGCAGGAGTCCGACTGGAGCGCCATACCGAGGCCACCCAGCAGCAGGGAGGTGGCGGCCAGTAGCAAGTGGACGGCTCCGAGGCCGCCCACGGTGAGGGCCGAGTAGCGGCGCTCGGACGGGTACAGGCGTGCCGGGTCGGGCTCCGTCCGCACTTTCACCACGTAGATCTCCTCCATTTACTGCAACAAGGGTAGCGGGTTCCAAATTTAAGAAACGGCATTTATTTAGCGACTATATCAGGGGATTGAAGGCGAAGTTACAGGTTTTCAGGTTTGAAACGGAGGTAAATTTGTCCCAGTGTTTAATTAAATACACGCCATGAAGGCATAACCTTGGCGCTAGAAAGATGTAGGTGGTTAGTGTCACACCCCGATCGCCTTATACACGTTGAAATTCCCCCCGGTACCCATTGAATAGACGGCTGGTTAGACCCCAGAGCCGGTCTGGCCACTTCGGAGAAGAGAGAGATCCCTTGTTCCTGCCGGTAACTGAACCACAGTTAGCCAGTCCGGCAGTCCATAGCCTAGTCACTGTACCGACTGAGCTGCAGACACTTTCAGTTTATTTGTTGTAGATCTCAAGACGCATACGTGTTTCAGACAAAAGTTGCGGAAGGCAGCAGTTGGGGGACAAGTTCGATGTATTGTGCCGGGTTTTGCCTGGAGGGACTTGGGCAAACCACGAAAAACCTCAAGATTTTTATGAATACGTCTAGATTCGAACAGGATATTCTCCGAACACAGTGGCATTGGGGGGAGAGAGAGAGAAGATTGCGCACACGTATGCGTCGTCGTCGTGTCTAATAGAACGCTCCCATCGTTAATATCGTCCTGATTTTGTGATAATAAGTAAAAATTCTCAGGGGTAAGTGATCCATAACCGTGCATTGAGCAGTTAGATACGATAACAAAACCAACAAATGCTCATAAGTATATATACACATCGTATATCTCCTACGTGTTTCGGCCACTGGTGTGGCCATCTTGATGGAGGCGCATTACAAAGGATAGATACGGCGAAATATTAGAGAAGTATTAGAACCAATGCACAGATATTTTTATCTGTTTTAATCTTTAACGTGTCTTTTAAACCATATATTGTTTTTAAAATTTAATATTTTTTATCTGTGCATTGGTTCTCATACTAATGTAATTTTCGATGTATTTATCCTTCTTAGTGCGCCTCCCTGAGTATGGCCGTGGCCGAAACACGTAGGAGGTATACGGTGTGTATAATATAATCACGTGCTTGTGTTGGTTTTGTATCTATTCGCAGAGGTAGTCATTTTTTTCTACGCCGCATTGTCCAAAATGAGGTCCACCCCCCCCCCCCCCCCCACCTTCTGCTCACTGAGTGTTGGAGGGGGGTGGTGGTGGTGAACTCTTTCCCCAGGGATTAAGCGTCTCGAGCGTGAAAATGATTAATCATTCAGTAGGGAAGTTCAGAATGAAAGGAACTGTAGTTCTGTTCTTTCGTACATCGCCATGGCTTCTCTTTGCTGCCGCATTTAACTCCTTCAAATTTGAAGACTATTTTGACGCCATATCCCGACTGGAAGTTACGTGTCTTCGAATCTTACAGGTTTTATACGAGGGCTAGTCAAAAAAGAGTGAGAATGAATTTATTACTCACCAAATACGTTAGGCAGAGTCCAACTTGATATGGTCTTTTTCAAAGTAGTCCCCATCGAGCTGAATGCACTTGGCCCAACGTGTCTGCCAGTCCTGGAAGACGTGCTGGCACACATTTTTTGACATCGTCTTCAGAACCGCCTCCGCCCTCTTCAGAACGGCCGTTGAGGAGTCGAAACCCTGGCCCCGCAGCTCCGATTTCAGGCGAGGAAACAGAAAAAAAGTCATACGGAGCAAGGTTCGGGCTGTACGGAGGGTGCGGCACACATTCGATGTTTTTTTCGGGCTAAATATTGGGCAACAACGTTCGAAACGTGAGGGCGTGCATTATCGTGGTGTAGACGCCAACGAGATGGATGCAGCTCAGGGCGTTTTCGTCGGATGTGTTCGGCCAGGGTCTTTAAAACTGTCACTGCCCGAAAAAACATCGAATGTGTGCCGCACCCTCCGTACAGCCCGGACCTTGCTCCGTATGACTTTTTCCTGTTTCCTCGCCTGAAATCGGAGCTGCGGGGCCAGAATTTCGACTTCTCAACGGCCGTTCTGAAGAGGGCGGAGGCGGTTCTGAAGACGATGTCAAAAATTGTGTGCCAGCACGTTCCGGACTGGCAGACACGTTGGGCCAAGTGCATTCAGCTCGATGGGGACTACTTTGAAAAGACCATATCAAGTTGGACTCTGCCTAACGTATTTGGTGAGTATATAATTCATTCTCACTCTTTTTGACTAGCCCTCGTATGTGGATCTTACTCGTGCCAGGACATAGAAGTCCATAGATGGGTGATAATTCCGTTGTAAGCACTAAGGATATAGTGTGGTCTCGATGTGTTTGCCGTCGTGAGGTGGTGTTGTCTAGTTCAAGGGTAACGGGGGACGACCGCTGTCGTTAGCACACACAAATGCTCGCAAATTTGCGTGCTGAACAGCTTCACGTTCGCTCATTCTTGTTAATGTTAACGGTCACCTCTGAAAGTGGCATTTCAAATCAGATACAGTGTTTAATATTTCATTTATGAAACCAACAAATGTACGTACCTTGAGATCTGCGCTCTTCTGGGTATTACTCAGCGTGAGTGGTAGGTCTGTACCGACGTTTCGGGACAACTTGTCGATCCTGTCTTCAACGGTCAAAAAGTCAAAGAAGAAAGCCTTTAATCTTGGACTTCTTGACCCTTGAAGATGGGACCGATAGGTTGTCCTGAAACGTCGGTACAGAACAACCACTGAACGCTGCGTAATATTGTAGAAGAGCGCAGATCTTATCTGCATCGCGGCTGAAGCCTGAAATCACGCAAATGAACCTTTGATACCCTGCTACATGTTTCGGCGTCTTGTACACCATCCCAACATGGTTTACGAGTACATTACGAATTACTTGTGTAATCTGTTACACGTTAGTAGGTTTTAAATCTTGGTGTGGAGCTTCCTGAGGACGCCGAAACATGTAGGAGCGACATAGGACTGTATTTGTGTATATAAAAGGTGAATTTGTTGGTGTCATGAATTAAATAGTTAACTCAGTCAAAATGCACAGAATAAATGTCATGACAGATACGTGTTTACGTAATTTCCAATTAAAACACACTGTCACAGGCTGAGACCGGATTGATTTCATTCCATTATTTAATTAAATTGTTTGTTTGATTAGTGACAGGTTCTGTGGAATGCGTCTTTTTATTTTCTGTTTTGTGTGTCAGACCTGTTCATTTATGTGGTGACATAGAAAGGTCTATCTCCGTACGGCGAACCTATAGTAACAGATTAGTAAATGACAGTAGGAAGTAATGTTCCTTGGCAGGGGTGGCCAAAATTCAGCTGGCGGTCGATGTTCAGCTGTTATGATACAAGTTTCTATCAGCTGTTGCTGTCTTATTCATACCGTATTTGCCCAGCTGCAAGACATACGTGTATGTGTCTGCTGTAAGCAGCCAAGACAGGTGGTGGGGTCGCGCAGCTTCCTGCCAAATGGGTACTGGGGGCTCTGTCCCTGGGACGTGGAGCTGGGGTTGGGAATGCGTGGAGCCATACCTCTGCTCCTGCACATGCCTTCATAGCCTGCATAGCAACAACTTTACCTTTACTTTGGCCCGATTGTAGGACGATCTCGAATGTAAGGCGATTCCCATTTTTAGAAATCTTCGAAAACGCAACACAATTGTTGTTGTAGCAATTGTAGCATTTCAATTACGAGCACTAAACTGGCTGATGCCGAGCTAATTGTGAACAAATACCAAACGTGGCAAGTGTTTTAGAAGGAAATCAAGGTCTGTAAGTTTTAATGTTATCCAGGTGTTACAGCTGATGTTATCTGTACCTCTTCCTTGACTTAACGGTCCGTGCCATGGCTCAGACCGGCCGGTCTCTTACCGCGGAGGCCCATATTCGATCCCAGACCAATCCGTATGGGATTTGTGATGGGCAGAGTGGGACTGGGACAGGTTTCTCTGAGAGGATTTCAGTTTTCAACTGTCAGTATCATGCCACCAGTGCTCCATACTCATATTTTATTCATCTGTCACGACGGCGTTGTTAAATAAAACACTCAACTTCTTCACTTTAGCTACTTTCCATGTTTTTCTTGAGATTCGGTTTGCCAACAAGTCCTCAGAGTAGGGCGAAGGGACTTGTGGTTAGTTTTATAAGACAACTTGGCAAATTAACTACTATAGTAAAACGTGACCTTTTAATGACGCCACCCCCCTCCCCCCCTAGTGGCTCGACAGCTCTAGTGGGCGTAGGCCTCCTCATTGTCGAGGCTTCACGATCACAATGAGACTCCACACTCGGTAGGACTCCCCTGGACCTCTACCTGACAACACACAACATTCACAACAGACAGACATCCATGTCCCCAGTGGTATTTGAACCAGCAGTCCCAGCAAGCGAGCGACTGCAGACCCACGCCTTAGACCGCGCGGCCACTGGGATCTTTAATAGGGCCAGTAAGGTAATGTGGAGAAAATATGATGATAATTGAGAGGTGTGAGGTTTTCATGCCGTTGAAGGTTAACAAATGCGGATTCCAAGTAGTGTTTCTCGTGTCGTAACATGTAAGTTCATAATAGCGACCGAAATTTTAAAGACAATATGCCAGTTAGGTAGTTCGCTAGCTATCACACATTTCATAATTAACTACATCTATGTATAAATTGGAACCAGATAGCTCTACCACTACAATGACTAGGATATTAGATGGACGACCATAGATTCAAGGTTTGATTCGCGGTGGGGACAGGGATGTTTCTCTTCTTCACCACATTCAGATCGGCTTTGGGGCCCACTGCCTTTTTTAAAAATCCAATGAATGTCAGGGCTCATTTTAAGAGGGTAAGACGGCCGAGGCCTGTCAATAACCACTCGCTTCCATCTAGTGCCGAAGTTTAAGGTAGACTGCGATTGTGTCTCCACAAGAGGGTTGTAGTGCCAGGCCTTTTAATTTCAAGGTCTTATACCTAGAGCTGGGCAAGACAAAATCGAAGAAGGCTAATTCAGATTAGGTTGAGTACGTATCCTGACATCCTGAATTTAGGATCGTGTTTTGTTTGTCTTTGGCAAATGTAGAGGTAAAGTCCCTGTTCACACCAATAAGGCGTATGGGGTAGAAGAGGTATAGCTCCACTCGTTCTTAACGTCAGAGCTAGATGGAGGTAAGTGGTTAACATGACATCCCGGCCGCCTTACCACCCGGTAGAGGACTCCGTTACCCATTGAATAGGAGGCTGGATGGGCCCCAGAGCTGTTCTGGACCTTTTGGAGAAGAGAAGGGATTGTAACCCCAGACCGTCCAGCCTGTAGCCTAGTCGCTATACCGAGTACCATGTCCCGGCACACCAGTAAGTTACGTGAGAAAGTTGCGAATAAATGTAGTTAAAATACAAACACTTTCGGTTACCTCGAAATAGTTCCAACCGGCCCCGAAATACTCGTAGAAACAACTACCCACCCCTGATGTGTGACCTTTATCGGCAGCCATTGTTCGCTGTACCTTGGCATTAATTAGTCTTCGGCCCGAAACACAAATGTCAAGAGATTTTAGTAGCAGGGCCTATTGACTCATTTAGCCAGTGACAGTGGCCGCCTGTCTAAGGCGCTGACTGCTGTCTACCGCTCCAACACTTAACATCGCGGGTCCAGCTCCCATTAGAGGTATGGCTGTGTGTCTACGATTATGAAGTGTTTACGCTATCCTGTGTAGGTGAAGGCCTCGCTTCACATGTTTGCTTGTCCGCCGTGTTGTTATTGCTGACTGTACGAAATGAAGCAGTACGGAATTTGGTGTCATCCACTAGCTCATGTTTACTTCGAGTTTCATGAAAATTGTGCAGTTGTTTCAGAAGTTTATATGGACACACACACACACACACAGAGCACGGCTATCTCAGAAGCCCGCTTGTTTCGTTTTTAGGAGGGAAAGAAATAAGTAAGAAATACGTTTCCACCTCGTAGTAAACACACTGCTTTTCCATTATAAGGATCAACCCTTTAATGCTGTATAGGGAAATGATCTGTGTTGATTGTGACAATAATATTTAAAAAAAAATGAGTATACTGTTTGGGCAAGATGCGGAGTTTCTAAATATAAAAGTCGGTGATACGTGTAATTACTGTAGTATTTTAAAATGTTGGCTTACACAACGAAATGCGTGAAATGTCTTTGCAGGTATCTGAGAAGTTAATTTTGTAGTATGGAGGAATAATTTCTTAATTAATCGATTGAAACAACGACAACTTTCCTCTCTCGAAAATGAATCAAAACCCCCACAGAAAGATTCCAGTCATGTTCCAGTGGTGGTCACTTGATACAGTCGGCTGAGTCCTTGCACGAGAAAACAGAGAGAGAGAGAGAGAGAGTAAATGGCTATACTTGTGGATGAAGCAAAAATTAGAAACAAGGCCTTTACCTGGTAACCCCAATAATACCCGGAACGTGAAACTATGAAAGTTCCGAAATGCATGACAGTTCGCGCGGATCAACTCCAAACGGCTCTAGTGAAGTTACATATCTCTGAAACACAGAGACTATCACAACTCACTCGATTTTAAACATGATATTCCACTTTTAACTTAATTCGAAGCTACAAGCTTCTCCAAACGCGCCATTTGTTTACATTCAGGTGTACCGACACTTCTGTGATGCGAACCTCCTCTTCTCCTCCTCCCAGTTGGTAAAGACGTTCTGGGCGGCTGTGGAACGTATTCTCAGAATGTTAATTTTACCAAATTTAGATGCATTATTCTAAGCAACAAACGTTCTACAACACTGACATTTTGCAAGCATGTAGTGAAGGTTTCTGTATAAACGCTGCTATATTTTTAGGTTCACAATACCACTTGCGGAGACCAGTGCGTTTACTGTGAGGTAGGTAGAGCCTGGATTTTTTATGCGCATATATTATTCAGGTTAAATTCGTGCTTGACATGATTAAATTACGATATTCATTTGTATATTATAAATAAATACAGTTGAACTCGGTTATAACGTCATGAAAGGGACTGAATATTTTGTGTCGTTATAAACGGGTGCTGTTATAACCGAGGACTGAAATGTTATGGTTAACAGTGAGGAATTAATTAGTACCACAGAAAATCTGACGTTATAGACGAGGTGTCGCATAAACCGATGTCGTTGTAACCGGATTCGACTGTATAACGTTACAATAATATAAATATAACATAAACATGTCGCATTTTCCTTAAGTAGCCGTAACATACAGTACAGTCGAACCCGGTTATAACGACATTGGTTAATGCGACACCTCGTCTACAGCGTAAGACATTCTGTGGTACCAATTAATTCCTCACTGTAAACCATAACATTATACTCCTCGGTTATAACAAAACACGTTTATAACGACACAAAATATTCAGTCCTCTTCGTGACGTTATAACCGAGTTCATTTGACTGTGCTTGGATCTGAATTCAGTATTGTGTTAAACTCAAGTTGTAACGGCAGATGTCACTTCGTTAGCAATAATGCGGTAGAGGAATCTTTGTATGACGCAACAATGGATCCCATGCGCAGAGCGAACTATGGCTGGTGTGAGACAGTGAATTATGAGGGAGAAAGCGGTTGTGGTCTGTTTGTTGCTGCATTTACATGGAGACACGCTGACAAGATGTCGCTCGCTCTCGAGCATGTTTCCCTGAGGCGTTATGCTGGACCGCAACTCGTGCGAGCGCACATTTTGATCATGGTCAATATTTGAGTCGTACGCAAACTGTGATTTGCAGTTCAGGCCAGTCGACCTTAAATTAATAATTATAACCTGTAGTGCCTTTTGACCGAGTAGCTAATGAATTACTTTACAATAAAACCAACATCGTAAATGTATAATATAAAATACAGTAAACAGTATTAATATTATCCCTACCTGATTCAGCCAATCCTGGCTCCTCAGGAGAAAATGTAAGGAGAAATGTCAAAGGTAAAGGTAAAGGCTGTCCCGTTACATTCCAAACAGCACAGAGGGGAGGTAGAGGTATAGATCTCATATTCGACCCCGGTGCTGGAAAAAGTTGGGTGGACAGCGCCACGCCCCGGCCGCTTTAGCCCCGGGAGAGAGACCCGGTAACCATTGTAAATCTCGCGCCAACCGGGCTTCGATCTCCGGACATTTTAGCACGAGGTTTATTATGTACCATTTTGGGATTATATCTTCAAGAAGTGGGATGGTGGTGGGGGTATGGACTGGATTCATCTGACTCAGGATAGGGACAGGTGATGGGCTTTTGTGAATGAGGCAATGAACCTCCACGTTCCCTTAAAAGGGACGAATTTCTTGACTAGCTGATGACCTGTTAGCTTCTCAAGAAGAAGTTTCCTCCGTGAAGTTATTTAGGTATGTTGGTTGTATTGTAACAAATAATACGCAACTTAGGCTATATTACTTGCTCCGTACATCAGTATCCTATGATTTTGGTCTTTCATTCCGATATTTAAATCAAGTGCAGTCTGATTCACCTTAAGCAACCTGTTACGAACGCCTGTCTTTATGAAAGTATAACCTTTCCCTTGGGATCACCGAAGGCCGAACAAATATAAATACAGGAATAGCTGACATTGCTTACTGAAGCTATCCGTTCGTGAGGACAGTGACATTTAGGATGCTGCGATGTATGAGCTAAGAGTTGGTTAACTGGGGTGAGGGGGTGGGAGGAGAATGGCAATGCATGCAGAATTTTGGTGGCAAAATGTACTGTAAAACTTCCTACTGGAAGAAGGACATGTGAGGATAACATTAAGATGGATCTTAAGATATATAGGTTGTGAGGACTGGAGATGAGGATCATGTTGAGTGGCAGATTGTGGTATTTCATTATGGCGCAACAGATCCTAGTGGGCCAGGGCCTCCACGTTAGGCCGCTTTCTCACGGGGCGTGAACCACGCGCGTGAGTCACACTTTCGTGCTCACTCGTGTTGCCTCCACGCTTGGTGGAAAGCGTGAGCTGTTCACACGGACAAAAGGTTTCAGTACAATCGTGGCCATGGACGAGATAGTTGCTGAGGGCTGTGCCGTAGTGTGCTCTGTGTTTTGTGGAATTTTAGCATATCAAATTGTTCGCGCACTCCACGTATTAGAAATAAATGTATAGTACAGTAATAGTTTTTTTTTTTACTTACCAAATTCGACTTAGTTGGTCGTTGTTGTACATGGGGATGAAGGAAAGAGTTCATCTTCTCAAACCATACCACTTTTGGTTTATATACCTCGTCGGTAGACCTGCCCGATCTCTTGCTTGCTGCTATTTTCTTCAGTTCCTGGCAGTAAGAACTTCTCAGGTTTTTGAACTTCCTTATAATTTCTGCAGGTCCGAAACTACGTATGTTCAAAGCGGCTGATATTCGTTTTGCTGCCGCCGCCCTTAAATCGCGATCTCGATACTCCTCCAAAATGGCATTATACAGAATAGGTTCGTTGTGGTATAAATCCAAGAAACGTAAAGTGTCGCTGTCACTGAGTCTTAGCATTTGTGACGACATCTTACCTCACGAACGCCAGCACCACGACTGAAAATCTAACATGGTTTGATCCTGCCACGACAGGATCGTGGACTGCTGACGTCACACGCAAGGTCCACGACTCCGCGTTCACACGGGTAGTGGCCCACGAAAGTGTGACTCACGCGCGTGGTTCACGCCCCGTGAGAACGCGGCCTTATTGAGGCTTCACGATCACACTCAGACACACCACACTCGGTAGGACTCCTCTGGACGAGTGATCAGTCCGATGCAGAGATCTCTGCTTGACAACCCACAACACTCACAAGAGACAGACATACATGCCCCCGGCGAGATTTGAACCCACGATCCTAGTAAGCGAGCACCGCAGACCCACGCCTTAGACCGCGCGGCCACTGGATCGGCAGACTGTGGTATTAGCGGTTTGTAACCTTCGTGTGCTGCACCACACTTCAGTTACACACACACACACACACACACAAAACATAAAATTGATCCTTTTATTAATTAATTTCTTGACTCATACTATAGTCATATAATTGGTCAAAAATGACAACACACCTTTTTTTACATTTCAGATTATCATATTTAACGGTTAAAGTAATTTTGTCCGTGCGTTTAATTGGGCATCATATTGTAAGAAGTAAGGCGGAGTGGAGGAATAGCTCCACGAGTTCTTAACCCCGGCACTAGATGGAGGTGAATGGTCAGCTTCACGCCCAAGTCGCTTAACCCCCCGCAAAAAGAGTCCGTTGTAAGCAGTGGATACGAGGCTGAGGATGTCCGAGGGTCGGAGTGGACGCTGTGGTGAACAGGAAACGGTCGTTCAGCCCGTAGGCTGGTTACTTCGCTGACTGAGCCATCTTGGTTTCTGAATACTATAGGATATCCAAGCTGGTATATCCGCCACTGTTATCTCCCCTGTCAAACCGAGCAGCGCTAAAGTTTTCTGACATCCAGTGTTTAATTCAACAACTGCGCAATCAACAGTAAACAACCACCTGTCACTTTACAATGTGCTTCCTACATGTTTCGGCCTTTACATGGCCATCCTCAGGGAGGTATGAAACAAAGGAATACAATAATAGCAGATTCTGTTAAAGATATGCATATGTGGAATCGAATATAGGCCTGCGTTTCAATTAAAATTGCTAAAAATATTTAAAATATTACATAAAAATTACAAATATTTTACAAATACGCGCTTTACATTTCATGTGAATATCTATCTACCGTTGCAGAAAAACATCTCTCTGAATATATCAGCTTCATTCTGGAGGACTGATCCCTGTGCTGTCAGTAGGTGCTTATACCATGGTGGTTCACTGAGTACTTATGCTTATTGTATTTCTTTGTTTGGGACCTCCCTGAGGATGGCCGTGTAGAGGCCGAAACATGTGGGAGGCACATTGTAAATTGACAAAGAGTTGTTTATTGTTTGACTTGCAATTGTTGCATTAAATACTGTATAATCAATCTATTGCACGGAATATGGGAAACATTTTCTGACATGTATTTTGGAGATGCTACTTTGGAAATTTGCAGAGAGATCGAGTAACCTGGGGTTTATCCTCAGTCCCTCCGTGTTGATGCCCCGATCGCTTCCTTCCACATCAGTCATTATCATCCGATGATTCACGCTGCATGGTCTCTGGTACTGACAGAGGCGGTAATAAACTACCAAGTCCTCCGTCACAGAGTCGTACTGCCGGTTCAGTTCCTTAGGCCTCGTATCGTGTCACATGCCAGCCTTTTCCAGACGACAGCCTTGACTTTTGCTGCCCTCATGCTCAGGCTGCCGACCCTGAACACTTTGACATATTCACAGATCAGGGACATATTCTTAATCCTCAAGTCGGTCTGGTTGAGAAGGAACTGTGGTGCAGTGACGTTGCCTTAAATTGATTGGTATCTCCTAAAACACTGTACTTAACTTTCGTCATTTTATTTTCTGTCTTAAGGCTAGAAAGACATAGACCTTTCAGTTATGAGCGCAATGTGCTTAGAAGGAAAAGATATCGATTAATTGCAAGATCGATTAATTGTACTCTGCGACTGAGTTCTGGGTACTGTAGGCGGACAGCAGCATCCCCCGCATCAGAAACTAGTAGGAAATTCCATTCCCCCGCTCTTCGGCGCCATCCGCCTTCAGCGCTCAAGACTAGTACGTACAAATCAAGCAATAGAAATGACCATGTAACACAACTGTGGTTGTTAAATTTATATTGCGGTTGGTCAGCAATCAGCTACATGTTTCGACCGAAAACCGCGATTATTTTCTACTCTTTGCTGTTACACTAACTACTACACCGCAGTAAGCATCACGAATTTTAACCCTCTGAGAACTGGAATTCTTCTAAATTATCACACGAATCAGTTTATACCTCGCAGAGAACAAATTCCTTCTCCATTACAAATACCAACCAGTTAATGGTGTATAGGGAAATAATCGCTGTTTTCTCTGAGAATCTTACTAAACCAATAAATACATGCTGGATAAAAATGTAGATTTTCAAATGTTATGGTAGGTTGTATATATATAGTTACGATTTGGCTTTAAACACTTAATGCGTTTTTTCCTATTAACTGATTGCATTCCTTTCATCAGGGTTACTAGGTACTTCAAAGGGAAGTAGAAAGTAATTACTTCCTAATATCACCTCACATTCAGACATCTCTTAACAAATTCCACGTTCATTGAATGGACTGGTACCATGAAATTATTTTCAACCTACCCAAGAAAACTTATTACATGCAAAACATAATTGTCCTGTTGTTAGCAGTCTTTTTTATACAGTTTCGAGATCTAAAGCGATGCGGAAGAAATCTGTGTTAACTCAGCGAAACAAACCTAGAAACCTAGCTACTGTAATGTGGGAAAAAATGTAGATGAAGAAAGGTGCTTTTATTCCCAGTGAGTCGTGATCTAGAATACCTTTTGTTATAGTTGGCGATCTGAGACGTGTTAAATTAGTAACCATAAAATGTTAATGTCAACTTCTAAAAGTTCTCTAATACATAGGCCTACTTGTTTAAAACCCAGTCCTGTGGAGGTCGATGGCAGGCCTCCTCGCACGTCTGACTGAAGTGGGTAACAATGTCTTTTTTGTACGCTTAATCTTAAAGTATTTATCACAGTTCTCCGAAATTTCACTTTCTAAACACATTATTTGTGAATGGTTTTTGTAGTCTCACTTCCTGACATACGTTGACTTACATGTGAGATTGGAGGCTCTCACGGCGGTGACTGTGCAGGATATGACGCCGTGTAGTTTGGTGGAACTTTACCCTACTTTGGAAATTGAGGCAGCAGGTTTTCCCGAAAGGCTGGTAACTTTGTAGCAGACAGTAATCACCAGGTTAAATATCGACTGTAACTTTAACGGGAACAGATGAACGTAATTGTCGAAGTCGGTACGCCTGTAATATAATTTTTTTTTTCCAATGGCTCTACAGACCCTTAGGGGCCTAGGCCGCCTCATTTTTCGAGGCTTCACGATCACACACATTTTGAGACACCCACACTCGGTAGGTCTCCTCTGGACGAGTGACCAGCTCGTCGCAGAGACCTCTACCTGACAACACACAACACTCAAAAGAGACAAACATCCATGCCACCGGTGGGATTCGAACCCACGATCCCAGTAAGCGAGCGGCCGTAGACCCACGCCTTAGACCGTGCGGCCACAGCTCTCTGCGACGAGCTGGTCACTCGTCCAGAGGAGTCCTACCGGGTGTGGTGTGTCTGAGTGTGATCGTGAAGCCTCGAAAAATGAGGCGGCCTAGGCCCCAAGGGGCTGTAGAGCCATTGGGGGGGGGGGGGGTAACTTTATTAGGAACGTGGTACGCAACAGAAAACTTGCAAATTTATGGGACTTAGTTTACTACTTCGGTCTTAATGAAAGTTCTACGGATCCACTTGACGTTTGACGCACACTGTGAGTACGCTCACGATATCTCCAGGTAAGCTCGTGATCTGTCAGGGATTTGGGAAGACTATGCGCACTGGACGTTTTTTTGCGGCAAATTTACTTTGTTTTACAGTGTTCAAAACTAAACCATTAAAGATTTGACGGTATTCGCTTCGCTTTTGGGACAAATATTCAACCTTCGCTCACTTGAGCGCTCCGTAACGTGACTGCGAACACAGGTACGAAGAGAGGAAACCTTTAAAGACCAAGATTAACCTGAATTATATTTAAAGATCGGTCTGTACCGCGCAGTAAACACGATCCGTGTCGTTTATAAAAACCAGTCAATTAATGCTATACGCGAAAGTAATCTCTGTTTGTTGTGAGAGCTATACAAAACAGGTATGTATCCTGCGAACAGAAGGTAAGTTTTTAGGCGCGTTCGCAAAATTGCGAAAAGCGACCATTAGCTTCGTCATCTTTGTCCGCATGGAACAACTCGGCTCCCACTGGATGGATTTTCATGAAACTTGATATCTAAGCATTTTTCGAAAATCTGTCGAGAAAATTCAAGTTTCATTAACATGTGACACGAATAACGGGTACTTTACATGAATACCTATGTACATTTATGACAATATATCGCTGAATTATTCTTAGAATCAGAATGTTTTAGACAAAAGCTGTAAAAGATCAAAACACACATTTTATATTCAATAACGTTTTTCCGAAAATCGTACCGTTTACGAGATAATGTGGAAAAATATTGTAGAGCCAGACAGGCCACAATATAATACGGCGCATGCGCATTGCGTGCTGGATAACTAAGACTATCGACACACACTCAGAATATGTAATACTTAATATGTATAGCTTTTCCACTGTAACAATGGTTACGTGAAAGTGCCTCAATATTGTTATACGTACATTGCCTGTCTTGTTGAGTGCTGAACCTGAAAGTAACCAGTAAGCTTTAACGGGTTTTATCTAGGCAAGTAATACTTCCCTGACCATGAGCGTACCCATAGTGTGGATGAGTCTTATTCTCACGTCTAGACACAGAGAGTCTACGCGAATTGAAGACAGAGTGTTCAGCTGACGAGCAGCAATAATAATAATAATAATAACAATAATAATAATAATAATAGTAATAATAATAATATTTTTAGAATCAAATTGTGCTCTAATGGTTTAAGAATGTGGATTATTTTTTTCATGAATTTTCAGTATTTTTTCAAAACGTTTGTAGAACAAACAATGTTGTGTTTTTACATTATTATTATTATTATTATTATTATTATTATTATTATTATTATTATTATTATTGCTGATGCTGCTGCTGCTATTCTACAACACTCGTTAATCCGACCTACGGTCCTTCAGTCCGAAAGCACAAACGTGGGCCGATTTGTTAGACTCAGTCCAACAGCGCCGGGTCTTGAACGCCGTCTAAAGTATTGTAAAGTTGGCGTTTCTGTAGCCCAAAATTCGTTGCATTGGTGTGCGTCTGCACTGTGCCGACTGGAACTGCCGATTGGCACGCCGACTGTAGTTGCGATGCGGCATTGTCTATGACGTACGTTTCTTTTAAACGTGTAAGTAAGTAACTGAAACCCAAAGATGACCTTCTAACCCAAACACCACGATTCTACGCATCATCCAGTTAGTGAAGTGCGTAAATAGTGCAATTGTGATGCTATATAACAACGTATATACAACCACTACAAACTTTTTAATTTTTATGATTTTAGACAGAGTGTTCACACTCTGCAATTTTAAACATATCCAATTTTAAAAGGTTATTATAACTTGACAAAACTGAAAGTGATCTGACTACAGACGATAATGCCTGAATTTATGGATCTATAATAAGTGTAGTTATTAAAGAACCCCCTGATGATGATCTGTGAAGGAATAAAACATATGTAGGGGTAATTAGTAACTATATAAAATAGTACCAATGGATGTGCATTTGGTTGGTTTGTGAAACATTAAATGAAAATGCACGGTGAAAATAATATTAAAAAAACTGGAAAGCATTGCAGAGACACACAAACGCTTACAGGCGTTCTGTCATCCAACCATGCAGGCAATCACAGACGAGCTGTCACCCGCAATTTCACTTAACCGCTGCACGTATATTTAAATTACAACATGCGCTACCTCTCGTATGTTGAGACGTGTGTCGCGGAAATACCGTACTTGAAGGCCTCAGTCAAAGGAGAAGGACATTTCCTTAACGCAAACTTTTCACTTCACAGAGCACAGGACTGATAGGTTTTGCTACATCTCGGTTTGAATTTCGGTCCACATAATTGGAACGAAGCAGAAGCGTGAAGGCCGGAGAAAGGCGTTAACGATCTTAGTTTTTGTTCTGCGTTCCACAGGGCGCTGTCCCTCTATGCATATATTGTAAATAAATGAAGGGAAAAACAACAAAAATTGCCGGTGTTTGAGAAAATGATGTTAAAAAGGATTATTTTTTTACTTACAGGAAAGGAAGTAGGCTAATATTAAGATGGAGAAAGGTGCATAGTTGTTACTTTTCATCACATATTATTAATCACCAAAATTATGGGCAGGACATGCAGAATGTGTGGAGCGATGAATGCTCTTAATGATCAACTATGTCTATTAGTTGAAGAAGAATATAATCCACCAAAATAAAATGAGCTGGACTGCGAGTGTGGGCCTGGTAATATCAATTTATTTAAGTAACGTGATTAGGTATCGATATCTTAAGTGTAAGTATCGATTTCTTTATGTTTTGTATAGAATTAGCAAGGTCAGCAGGCAGCTGAACCAATTTGCTTTCCCATGGATCGACAGCCCTAGTCGGCCTACGCCTACTGCTTGTTGAGGTTTCGAGATCACACTCAGGCATACCACACGGTAGGACTCCTCTGGACGAGTGATCGGCCCGTCACAGAGACCTCTACCTAACAACACGAAACACTCACAAGAGACAGACATCCATGCCCCCTGCGGGATTCGAACCCGCAATTCCAGCAAGCGAGCGGCCCCAGACTCACATCTTTGACCGCGCGGCCACAGCGATCGGCTGAACCATTGGTACCTGAACTTAATATGTTACGCCAAAACTGCTATGTAAATGTTAAAAAGGTATAAATTATTACTTGCTGATGAGGTTTCAGGAATACGGTTCCAAATAGGAGACAAATCATTACGCTCTGAGCTGCATACTTTTTATTTGGAGTAAGAAAAAACAGCAACCACAGTGGAAGAAATTTATTAATACACCTATTGACAGAAATAACGATATGGCTGACTGTCGAGGAATTTGGACTGTATCAAATGCATACAAAATTGCTTTGGTCCACTTACTTACCCTAAACATTTCGGCGTTTACCTGAACGTAATTCAGTTAGTTTTGAAGATGGAGGCAGCACGTTCCTCCGAAACGTGAGGATCAACATATAAACCTAGAAGGTGTCAAAACCGTGAAGACTATCATCCTGGAAACTTATAATAAGTTTATAGCCATTTTGGTCGTCAAGAATTTCTCTGCTATGCATTGAAATCTCAGGCTCATCACTGTGTTTACAAGATCAGTCACTGGCACCTGTCCTGAGCCACATGACTTCCATTTCTGTAAGGTCCATTTTAATATCAGCCTCTTGTCTACAAACAGGCATTCTCCAATTTTATGTATTTCCCATTTATCCTGTGCGCGTATATAAAGTTAATCTCATCCTGACTGCTTTTATCATCTGTGAGAGGGAGAAATAATTTGACGAGTACGACGACATGATGACGTCACGAAATATAACGTTAAAAGTCTCGTCGTAACATGCTGTGCAGGCGCAGAGGGGGAGTGGAGTATAGCTCTACTCATTCTTAACCTCAGCGCTAGATAGAGTAGTTGGCCAACACAACGCTCCGACCACTTGACCCCTGGGAACTTAGCCCCATTGGGCTCCAGAGTCGGTCTGGACGGGTGTGGAGAATAGAAAATATCTTGCCTCCACCCGGGTTCGAACCCCAAACAGTCCAGGTTATAGCGAGGAGCCATTACGATAACCCGGCCCCCAAACATAATATGTAGTTTTTCTAATATTGCAGGACTGCCAACCTCACATTGTCATAAAATATCATACACCTATGCGAGATCAGAAATAATGCCTTTGTATACCGTAATTGCGAGGTTTCCTTTTCTTGGACCTTTCGACCTTTGAAGGTGAGCGCACTGAATTTGTAGGAAATTCGGGAACCGATTAGCCAGCGACGCGGGTCTTGTTCAGAAGAAAGTACATGCTTATATACGTGCTTGTTGTCAAGATCTTGATACAGGCATAATAAGTACGTGCTATTAGTGCTTGTGTCAAGATCTTGATACAGGCATAATAAGTACGTGCTCATATACGGTGCTTGTCAAGATCTGATACAGGCATAATAAGTACGTGCTCATATACGGTGCTTGTTGTCAAGATCTTGATACAGGCATAATAAGTATGCCTACGTGCTTGTTGTCAAGATCTTGATACAGGCATAATAAGTACGTGCTTGTGTCATGATCTTGATACAGGATATATAGTGCTTGTTGTCAAGATCTCGATACAGGCATAATAAGTACGTGCTCATATACGGTGCTTGTTGTCAAGATCTTGATACAGGCATCATTTATGAATGGAATAAATTAATAAAGGGGTGCATGAAAACGTTTGTAATTTCTTCCATTTCCGACATTAAGGGGACTTGCTTAAACTCCGTACGCTGCGGGCTACGAATGAGAAACATGTGGATTATCTAAGGCTAAGGTCTATAATTGCCGATCCCAGTGGCCGCGCGGTCTAAGGCGTGGGTCTGCGGCCGCTCGCTTACTAGGATCGTGGGTTCGAATCCCGCCTAGGGCATGGATGTCTGTCTCTTGTGAGTGTTGTGTGTTGTCAGGTAGAGGTCTCTGCGACGAGCTGGTCCCTCGTCCAGAGGAGTCCTACCGAATGTGGTGTGTCTGAGTGTGATCGTGAAGCCTCGAAAAAATGAGGCGGCCTAGGCCCCCAAGGGGCTGTCGAGCCATTGGAAAAAAAAGTTCTATAATTATTTACAAACAAATCGAATACGTACGTCTTCTAAGGAAATATGTGTCTGACACTGTCTGACACTGTCTGACACTGGCTTGGCCGACAGTCCTGCCTCCTCAGTGCAAGACAGACATTACTGCCCAGTGCTCTCAGGACGGACGTTCATGCAAATTGTATATACGAATTTAGATCGTACCTCACAGAGAACGCAGACTGCACATTATAAAGACCGACCGGTTTTTCTTGTATAGGGAAATAATCGCTGTTTACTTTAAAGAATCGTAGAAATATACAAAGCTGTGGTGTGGACAAGACACAGAAATGTGTTAATGTTACGTCATGTGTTACATGTAGTTTAGATACTTGTGCACGTAATTTGTACGTAGTGTTGAGTCACGGTCTGTCAGTATAAGATCCACTTCCTTCAGTCCAGAAACTGCATCACATCTCCCGGGCGAAGGAAGGTTGTAATACAAATATAACACGACAGGACATTTACGTATAACGTAATACTGAGTAGCGTTCGCGTAACTATTGTTGCCGTGGAAAAGGAATAGGTATTAAACATTATGAGTGTGTATCTGTGTTCTTGCCTTAGTTATCCGGCATACAAATCACATCTTCTCTGCGCCGTATTATATTGTCATCTGTGGCCTGTCTAGCTATACTACGTTTTTCCACATTATCTCACAAACGGCACGATTTTAGGTAAAAGTTATTGAACACAAAATCTGTGTTTTGATTTTCTCTGAAAATTTGTCTGAAATAGTTCTCATTCTAAGAAGAATTCGGCGAAATACTATCTTAAAAGTACGTAGGTCTTCATGCAGAATACCTATTATTCTTGTCAGGTTTTAATAAACTTTCAATTTTCTCGATAAATTTTGGGGAAATCTTCAAATACTAAATTTAATGAAAATCTGTCCAGTGGGAGCCGAGAAATTGCATGTGGACAGGCAAATGGAGAGACAGATATGACCAAACTAATAGTCTCTTTTCAAAATTTTGCGAACGCCTAAAAAGGTGTGGAATAGATCATAACATTTAGCTCAGGGTTTATATTATAATGCTGTGTGACATTCTGCGCTACTTAACCTCTGTAGTTAATAGAATGTTGTAATAGACCCGAACTGAAGGAATTAAGACCACTAAACTCGTGACAGCCGATCCCAGTAGCCGCGCGGTCTATAAGGCGTGGGTTTGCGGCCGCTCGCTTACTGGGATTATGGGTTCGAATCCCGCTGGGAGCATGGATGTCTGTCTCTTGTGAGTGTTGTGTGTTGCCAGGTAGAGGTTTCTGCGACGAGCTGGTCCCTCGTCCAGAGGAGTCCTACCGAGTGTGGTGTGTCTAAAGTGTGTGATCGTGAAGCCTCGAAAAATGAGGCGGCCTAGGCCCCAAGGGGCTGTTGAACCATTAAAGAAAACCTCGTGACATTCCAGCACTTTCACACCTACAGCGTTTATCCTGTTGCTCAAACCACTGGCGATATTAGAGCAAAGTCGATTCTGATCTCTTTGGGTATTTTAACTCAGGGAAGCTTTCAGCGACTGCGTTTCATTAGCACAGACTCTATCTCACGTAAGTGAAAAGGTATTGTTTTATTTTAAACAACATCACATCATTAATCGACAGATCTTCATGCTTCTCCTGTTTATAATCTGTCGTATAAAATGGTGTCAAGTTAAATCATAGAGGAGGGGTAAGTTAGTAACCTAAAGTAACCTAAGTTACATGTTACGTAATAATAAAGTATGAATTGTTTATTATTTTATAACTACTATTTTCGAAACTCGGGCAGTACCTGAAATGTACCTGAAAAGGCGCATAAGAAGTAAACTCCTGACACGCATCTCTCTGTAACCACCAGCTGTCCACACGTGTCCGCGCCCCTAAAGTACTTGTGCAGCCGAAGTAACAGTGTTATCTACTTATATATTCAGACAAGTGACTAGTAACAGTTTATATTTACCGGTTTTCTAGATTGCTTTATTTGCATAGGGTCTATTCTAACACGCACCGGTGACCAAAGCGATGGACAAAGAGCTCGGGCAGCTGCTCGCTTCACAAAGTCATTTCCGCCGGAAGTTACAACTACGGGGACTTTCAAATGGTTTTCGAAAGTGATCTGAATTGCGTATGGGGTAAGAACGAAAGGTCATGGATCCTGTTGTTTACGAATATATGCATAATGAGCTGTGTTTAAAGCATATCAATTTTGGGTATATAAAAAATAATTAAACTATGAAATTCTAGGTTCCCACGATTAAGATTACTGTCTTCTGGGATATGACGCAGTGTAGTTTGATAGATAGGTACAGACGTTTGGAGGAACTCACTGTCCCCAACTTCAGGGTTGAAGAGCCTTTTTCTTCTATCGTGAAGAAGGTGGCAGCAGATACACAGTATGCTCCTAAACGTCGAAAACAATCTACTAAACAACACGGCGTCATATTCCGAAGACAGTCATCTTCAAGTAATTAAAATGACACACCCGCATAGAACCATTTTTTCAAAAGCACCCCCTCCCTCTCCCAGCACAGGGACAACTTTCCGTGTTTTTACCTACTGTTCTGAAATAGGAAGGGTTCGGACCATGTGACAAATGAATGCAGATGAGGATACCCTGAGGTTCCTGAGCGTGCCGTCCCGGCCTGTAAGACAACGTACAATTTTCGAAACAGCCTGTCCGGTTGTTCTGTAACTGCAGAACGCCGCCTTTCATTATGCAACAACTCTGCTCTTAAGGAAGCACACATTTACGAGCCGTCAAGAGGAGTTGAAGCAGCGAGTTATGTCTGACAGCGAAGATTCAAGTGTTCAGTTTGGATTATGGTTTCAAGCACGACGAAGCCGCATTGTTCTGGCAGCAGATCTTTATGAGTGCGCTATCTTGCTTTTTGTGTCAGGACAATTCAGCTGTTGCAACTACTTGGGCCTGGGAAGACTACATTTGAATATACGTGACATAACCATGCGACGTTGGTTCATGTTCTGCCCGACTGTCTGCACTGACATGCTGCGGATTGTTTGTACGTGCTTTGTCAGTCCTGATTATAATGTGAACCCGAACATTCGTATGACTAAATGGGAGATAACCCTCTGAAATCTTACTACTACTACTACTACCTCTAATAATAATAATAATATAATAAAGATGTAGTGAGACACGCTGCATTTATTACGGGGTAAACAAAAATTTACTGCTGTGACGCTTCCCAGGCTCTGCCCGCTTGTCCTTCTGGTAAAGGTACGCTGGAGGCAAGGTTGAACGTTGGGAAATGAAAACGGTATGGTGATTGCAAGTAAAGTTAGTACTACTACTACTGATAAAGAGAACGTAGTGAGACACGCTACATTTATTACGGGACGTGGGGGGGGGGGGTGTTGGACAAAAATTTACTTTTTTTTAATATCAACCAACACTCCTACCTGTTTCGGACCTTACTGGTACATTGTCAGGGAGTACATCAGTCGTTGTATAAAACAATTACAATTACAATTAATTACAATAAAATCGAACTATATGCACGGAAGGGAAAATAAAAGAAATTACTCTTGTGACCCTTCCCAGACTCTGCCCGATTGTCCTTCTCGTAAATGTAGGCTGGAGGCAAGTTTGAACCTTTGGAAATGAAAAACGTAAGGTGACGGAAAGTGTAGAAAGTTTGAGCATGCAACAAGGGGAAGTTGAGAATTTGGGTAGAATTTTGAATTTTATATTTGGAAGGCTGCATTCAGAGGAAATTTCGGTAACGTTAGGAGGTTCGCATAAGAAGCACGCAGTGAAACGTGGAATTAGGTACTAACTCAGCATTTGCTATAAGCCCACGGAAAGCCACGGGAAATCTTGATCGAGCTGTGGAAGACAGAAATTCGTGTAAACTATATAGGGCCTATATATGTACACATAAATACAGGTTCTACTTTACGGAGAACACAGTACGTTCAATTATAACGGAAAAAACAGTTAATGTTGTTTGGGGAAGAGAAGTAATAATCGTTTCTCTGAGAATTTTACGAAACGTATAAGCTCATTGCGTGGCAAATGACAGAGGTTTTACATTTTGCAGCAGACGGTACATACATTTCCCACTGGGTTTTAAGGAGTTCAGATCATCAGGAGAGGAATGGTTTGTTAGCGAGATATAAACGTTTTAGTCGGGGGGGGGGGGGGGATTCTACAATACGTGTTTCAAATACAAGTCTTTGATGATAAAGGCATCGAAATTTCTGACAACTTAACTGATTTGTGAATTTATTTATAAATGTCGTTTTTATATATCTCCCTTCTATTAAAATGAGAACATAACTGAGCATTTGATGACGTATACTAATTCCTTGGATAATGCCTTTTCATTATTAATCTAAACTGTATTTATTTAAATACATTTTTAAAGAAGCCGATAAAATATGTCATTAATTACGTGGGAAAACAAGTTTCATTCCTGAATCATAATCAGCACTCCAAAGTATCGCTCAGTTTGGTACTTTGTTGGGAGTATCTTTTGAATTAAACGGCGACTGCTGTATTATGTAGGCCCTAAACTGGCTAATTAACTGACTAACTGACCAAATGCATGATGAAGATTCTTGCTTGAGAAGGTAATATTTCCTCAGCCCGTCACAAAATTCAAAGAACTTCTTAGAATCCAAAGGATCATTATCATGTTTACAAGAGCTCTTCCTGACCCTACCCTGAGCCAAATAAATTCAGTCCAGGCCCTCCCGTCCTATTTCTTTAAAAACCAGTTTAATATTGCTCCTCCCATCTACGCCAAGGTCACTTTGGAGACCATTAATCAACTGTTTTTACTTTAGCACTGTTAACCTTTAAGCACATAGTTACCATATGTAACATCTTCCTTTACGGACCAAGCAGCTCTCGGTTTGCCCACACAGTGTATTTGTTTGTTTTATGAGAGTCTTGTCAAACAAAAATGTTTTACCAGAGGCCAGTAACCAGCCCGGACTGATAATGGAGAGGCGGTGTGTTTACAGTAAACAGGCCTGAATGTTTATAGGGACCTACATTATTTACATAAACTTCATGCTTCAAAGGGTTAACATTTAAGCCAAAATACCAGGGTAGAATATTTTACGTACACTGATTTAGAGTAGAAGAAAATCTAAGTTTGGGCCAAATCACTCGTTCATGAATCCTACAACATCTACACACTCTTCACCCTTTGAAGAATAACATTGAAATGATTTATATTGGTGTTAGGAACAATTTAGCCCATATTCTGTATACTGTTGTATGTACATGTCAAGGAAATAAAGCTATGTAAATTAAAAAAAATGATTTATATATAAAACGTCATTTCCTATCTTAAAGAGAACAGAATTCGTGTCTGTTTTAAAGACGATTCAGTTAAAGCAGCCGCTTAAATACACCGATTACAGTTTATCAAATCTAATCTCATCGCTTTAAGGAAGGATAAGGCCGTAACTATCGGTGTCATCCTTTCTTACAAATGTACGCTGTCTCCAAAGCACTGTATACCAGGATAAATTATACAACAAACGCCTACATTTTAACTAGTTGCCTTTTTTAGATCTTTCTATTGTGTGCATGAACTGTTAGTTCGGTTTTGTGAAGTACTACTTTTATGTGATTCCCTGATGTTGATCCCATAAGGGATCGAAACATGTAGGAGTGTTCAACGTGAAATTGTAATATTGAATATCTGGGAAAAATATAGTATATTTTGTTGGACTGAATGTTGTGAGTTGATTGTCGGCAGTGCACGGAATGAACAATATAAAATTTATTAAATTATGTCTGACCACCGCTGTCATTTCGGTTTGCGGCGTTTTGTCCGACGAGCGGGCAAGTGTGTCTTGCGTCCAATGACTTGGTCTTTGTCAAATATGCATGTTTAAATGTGTTCATTTTGGGAAGACCAAACACAAGTGTTTACAATGGTATATATATATATATATATATATATATATATAATGGTACATGTAAAGACAGCTGTATCATGTGAACTTCCGTAAGTTTAAATGCCGCCACGTCCAAGCCTCTTACAATTTCTGTGTTCGGCCTCGCCTTGGCCAATGTTGCGCAGAGTTTCATTCTCATGATTCTGTATGACTTCTGCTTGCTGCGTGCGTAATTCTATGATGAAATCATGCACGTGCGGGATTTTGAAAGGCACATGCAAATCGCAGATCTGTATGCGCCTTGGAATGTTGCCAATCGTTCTGTGAATCTTGTTTTGCAGGCACCATAATCTCAAAAGGTGCTGAAGACCGAAACAAATGTACTTTATATATAAAGAGTGTGTTCGTACCTTACAGAGAACACAGTGTGCTTCCATTAGAAAAACTAATCGGTGATTGCTGATAGGGAAAGAGAGGCTGTTATGATGAGAATTATGCGGAACAAGCGAATACATTTCGTGGAACAAATGGAGATTTTAGTGTTGATCCTGGCAGTATGTATAGCAACCAATAGGCTTCAAAGGTTTAATCTGAAGAGCTGCGTCAAAAATCACATAAAACTGGCGTGACTTTGAAGACGTTCTAATGTTAATCTCCCTCTCAAATACTCAATTCTTCTGCCGATTTCTGTCGATGGTTTTGCCTTAAACTTTGCCATTTGTTTACGGCGTAATTATATTCAGTGTTGCATTAACCTAATTGTACCTAAAGTGTCAGTACGTGATTGCCAAGTGCAAAATTGTTAGAAACAAAGTCGGAAGTGACGTCAGATTATAAGACAAAATGTATGTCATTGTTTCGGGAAAGGTTTACTTTCATCGGGATTCTCTTGTGAAAAGTATGATGCTTGTTTCAGTTCTGTTAAAATTAGTGGTCGTATTTCAGTCTGAAAATATATAAATATGGCAGACCTTTATTATTATTATTATTATTATTATTATTATTATTATTTAGACATGCTGTTGCTGCTACTACTATTATTAACACTTGTTCTACCACTACCACAACAGCTACTACTAGCAATACTACTACTATACTACTACTACCACCACAACAGCTACTACTACTATACTACTACTACCACCACAACAGCTAATACTACTACTATACTACCACTACACACAACAGCTAATACTACTACTATACTACCACTACCACCACAACAGCTACTACTACTACTACTACTACTATACTACTACCACCAGAACAGCTACTACTACTATATTATTATTATTACCACCAATACCACCACATCTACTACTACTACAATAATATTACTACCACCACTACCACTACCACAACCACAACAACAACAACTACTACTACTACTACTACTACTACTACCACCAACACCAATTTTATTTCATAATAATACGTTCAGCAGTAATACATTGAAGACATTAATTATAAAATAAATGGCATGAATTTAACATATGCACTGAATACTCAACATTCCTCATATTACGCTTTATGATCAGGATTCTTCTTTTTGTTATGGATTCATTAACTCAGCAGGCTTGAGTCTACTTGCTGCTATACAGTGCCACATCCCTGCTCCCCTCTCTAATCACCATTCACGATAATATTCCCAACTTATTCGATGATTATGACCTGTGCAGTTGAACTACATTCTTTAAATAATTACGATTTAATCCATCTTTTTCTGTTTCTTTGTACTTACCGATTCTTCAGAACGTAGCTGTCAGTTCAGATGTGCAGATTTGCAGCTGGATTGACACGCAATCATGTGCGTGTAGCAGATGTCAGTACGCAGTCATTCTACATAGGCTGGCTCTAAACACTTTCGGGAATACTCAGACTTCCACCAAAAAAAGGTCTTTTTAAACTTTCATCATTGCCCTTTTCTCTTAATCTCAGAAAGGTTTTGGTGGCATAACTTACGGTTTTATCACAAAGAAGTTTTAAACGCTATAACGAGAACTATGTCTTAGTTACTTGCATTTTGCCCATTTAAATTCAATAGAACAATAAGAGACATCAAAATTTCGGAAAAACAATGACACGCGTCTCATACACATTGTTCAACAGTAGCACTCTTTCACCAGTTCACTGTGATCAGTCACATTCTGACACCTGTCTTTGTGATCTGTTGACATCAAATATTTCAGTAAAAAATGCCTACGAAAAGCACGGTGAGAAGCAGACAGCCAATGCTAGACTACCTCGTGTGCCTGCTTGCACGCTGCCTCGCTGGGTTACTGTTACATTGTGTTGGCTGGCGCTTACGACGGTGTCTCGTGAAGCAGAACGTGACGGTAGTGGGAGTGGAGGCGTGAAGAAGAGAAACTGAGAGAACACGCGGTTTAAAAAAACAATCATGTCGAAATGAACAAGAAAACAAAATGAAAACACGAATTGTCAAGATTAGATTGAAATGGGTGATCTTCCTGTTCGCAGGTTTCTCGAGAATTTGAAAGGTCTTGTGTTGTTAAAACGAGTACTCAGAAAAACTTGTTGCCACTGTTAAGTGCCTTAGTGAGTTCTGACATACAAAATTAAGCGCGACTGCACTCCCGTTTTTCGTGTGGATCGCTGGGCGTTGACAGGTCGGCTTAGCAGACGGGGCGATGTAGGTGGTCATCGATGTCGTACGTCGGCTCGCGTTTTTCTTATGATGAGCTACTTTACAAGTAATGGACCTACTTATGACGTACGGTAGATTATTTTTTGGATACGTACTGTAGGAGAAACGGGGCTAAAGAATAATTCACAAAGTTATTGTACGTGCCTACAATATGGCTAACATTTTTTTCCACTATTGTTGAATTCGGCGACATTCAATTGGATGTTAATGTATAAATTTACACGAAGTGGCTGGACAATGTCTCCGAAACAGCCCGTAGAGCATTTTTTACGTTACACTTAGGCCGAATAATTTTAACCGTTGAAATAAGAGACATACACAAACGACGTGTTCAAAAGGATCTTGTATCTCGTCTCTATGGAATGAAAATAATGTGGAAAAAACTAAAGTAGTGAGAGTCTCAAAACAACCACCCCAGTATAGATTATGGTAGATCGAAAACAACTGGAGAATGTGGAATACTCCACTATCTGAGTAGCCTGATAAGAAGTGATGCGTGATGTACGCGTGAAATCAAATCCAGAATTGCCTTGGCAAAAGCTGCTTTCAAAAGGAAGAAGAATCTTTCATCAGCAAATTTGACTTAAATTTAAGGAAAAAACAATGAACGTATACATTTTGAGGCATAGCTTTTTATGGTGCTGAAACTTGAACATTTGGGAAAGTAGATCAGAAATACCTGGGAAGTTTTGAAATATGGTGCTGGAGAAGGATGGAGAAGATCAGTTGGGCCGATCGTGTGAGAAATGAAGAAGTGTTACACAGAGTCAAGGAGGATAGGAATATCCTACAAACAATAAGAAGAAAGGCTAACTGGATTGGTCACATCTTGCGTAGAAACTGCCTTTTAACACACGTTATTGAAGGAAAGGAATAAGGAAAGAGGAGAGGAGAAAGAAGACGTAAGCAAATATTGGACAATTTTAAGGGAAAGAGAAGATACTGGAATGTGAAAGAGGAAGCACTAGATCGCACTCTGTGGAGAACTCGCTTTGGAATAGGTTATGGACCTGTCGCAAGGCATACTACGCAATGAAAAAATGTCACGTCAGAGACGTAATCTGTGTTGCTTGAAAACTCCGAGGCTTTTAGACAAGTCAGGCCGTATGCAGAAGCGTCTAGATCGAACGGTTCTCCTTTGTACTATATGTCTTGTTAGTTCTTAATATGCCTCATACTGGAAGACGTGATAATATTAAATGACATTAAACCTTGAAACACAATTAAATCTGAGATATGGCAGTGAGTCAGGCTATTGTGTGACAATAAGAACAGAAAGGCAATGGCGTTGCAACTCATAATGCCCACCAGCAAGATGTATTACTGACTGCAAGGTAAATGCTCTACCAGCGTGCCAAGACTTCTCTACTCCCATCGTCAACCTGATGTCTTAGGTTTATTCTGAAGGAAAGATGTTACACAATTTTATATTGTGCAGCTTTTTTGTAGACAGATACAATTTGTGAAACCGGTTAGCCTTTATTGCATATATGTAAACATAAAATTTCGTGCCATACACGTGTCAATGCATGTGACGTCCCCATCATTTTCACTAGCAATGCTTTTACTAGCTACATACTCAATGCCTTTTTGAATTTGTCTAATATGATTTACAATAAAACATTTTGAAATTTTCTTAATTGAAATTAATTACATTGATTTGTACATTATATTGCCTGTATGAAGAAACACTGCGCTCCCTTATCTAATTATGGTAGCATATATATATATATATATATATATATATATATGAGTATATAACACATTACAAATTTCTTGTGTCACTGTGTCTTCAACTGTCAGCATGCAGTCTCCTCTGTCTTTCCTTATGTCGCAAGTCTTCACTACATGTACATTGTTCACCTTAATGCCTCACTTTCACTCGAAACTGCTGTCTTGCTAGCCGTCATTCTAGATGTGCTAGATTAGAATGCGGACTATTTGTTCGCCTTGTTACCAGGCAATTTATATTTACGCATAGTTGTGGGCCTACACTGATACGCCTTCGTTTTATCCCGTTAGTTGTTTCGACGTGTCCTTCCCAGTTTACTGTGCGGTAGGTTCCGCAGATATTGGGTGTTCCCCTTGTAGTGCTTTGCTCTGCCGGTTTGTAAAAGTACCTTCCTAGGTTGGTGGGCCGGGATAGAGTAGTCGGTATAGCGACTCGCTACGAGCTGGACGGTCCGGGGATCGAATCCTGGTGGGGGCGAGATTTTCAGCACCAGTCCAGACCGGCCCTGGGGCCTACCCAGCCTCCTGTACAATGGGTACCGGGTCATTCCCGGGGGTAAAGCGGTCGGGACGTGGCGTTGACCACCCACCCCATCTAGCGCCAAGGTTAAAGAAAGAGTAGAGCTATACCTCTACTCCCTCTCTGGGCCTTTATGGTCTGTTCTAGGGCGAACTTTACCTTTACCTTTACCTTACCTTCCTAGGTTGTTAAAAATTCAAATCTTCGGGAAGGTTGCGCCGTGTCGACAGGTAACTAATGAATGATGTTTTGGAGGAGACTAGTGCCTTAATTTCCGGTGTCAATATCATTATTCCTGGACTGCTTGACCATGCGGATGAAGACACTGCCATCAGTCGAGAAGTCGGCAACAGAGTGTCTGTCGACACGGTGTGCTATCTAAGAAGACGAAGATGCAGACAACCCGATGTGAGAGCTTCAAATCTTACGTTGCTAGGTTACTGTCTGCAATAGTCTGTCGTAGTTGTGCTTTTGTTTGCGTCTTATTACAGTACACATGTTGTAGAGATATACACACATTTGCTAGCACAGGTACGTAGTCTAATGGCACTGGATAGCCAGGCTGGCAACATAATCCACCAAATATCTTTAATTACGGCAATTCTAAAATGTATTAACTTACATTACAGAAGGATTACATTGGTACGGTTATGAAGCTTATAAGAGCACTGGTAGAAACACTGATATAGGCTTTCGTTCATTTGCTTCCCCAATTTTTGTGTTATTTCATTGTTTCTTTATTTACTGATTTTTATTTTTATTTACTTTTTGTTCTTTTCTTATTTATTTTCTTCTTTGTTTGTTCCATTTTTTATTTTATTTTCTTATACTTTCTGTTCGTTCTTTCCTTCTTCGTTTCTTTTAACTCTTCTTTTTTACCTTCTTTCTTTCAAGTTTCTTTCCATCCTTCTACCCTTGTCTCTTTCGTACCATGCTAACTCTTCCATGACATAAATCTTGCACTACTTTATTCCCAGTCTAGGCACTACACATGCGGCTATTCTATACATGTATTTCTTTACTGTACAGATCTCAAGCAAAATATGTACATCTGTTCCATGTCAATCATCATCATCATCATCATCGTCGTCATCATCATCTCCAGTCCTGTTAACTGTCACACATCTGCAGTCCTGTTAACTGTCACACATCTGCACAAAAGTACACAGTCGCTTGGTCTGTGGGCGGTCGTCCGGCTCGACAGCTGCTCTGACTACCTGTTGATATCAACTGTTGCTCAAGTACCAAATCCGATTTGAGCTTATCTGCAATTCAGTCTGCTGAGTGACGTCTTAACGGCCCGCTGAAGGAGTATAACTTACATCAGTACCTACGTACATGACATGTAAGGACACACAATGCCTACGGCGTGCTTAGGATCTCCACAAATAATACAAGACCAGTCATCAGACCGTGCATGTTCGGTAATCACCTGCCTTTGTCCAACAGGCAAGGGATGCTTTGTACATGTGGCGTGTCAGCTTACATTTTTCAGTGTTTGGGCACAAATCATGAGGCTTTATTTCTTGACTTTTAATAATAATAATGTCAATGTAGCGACATGAGCACGTATGTGATGTCTTCTCGTCTTACGAATATCACACAAAATCTATTTTTGCTAATTGTTTGAAAACCGGACTAGTAGTGCTTACAGACATACAAACGTCTTTATACAAAACACTGTATTCGCATTCGCATGTCTACGAGGACATAGCGCCTATTAAAATCTCCCAGTTCGTCGGTCCGTCCGTCGATGCCCATGCCATAACTACACAACCGAAGCAGATGTTCATGAACTTTGAATGTGGGAAATTTCACTGAAGTTTGTTGAGCCTTTTCAATTTTCCTGTTGATCTGTCAATTTAACTACAATTGTACGCAGGGGCTACATGCGTGTCGGCGTGAGTCTTGAGGGTAATTCGCTAAACATTTATCAGAACATCAAAGTCGCGAAAAATAATTTAGAAAACAAAGAAGTATGCTGCATGTGCAATTCATTTTTTTCCCATAGTCATGTTTATTCGTGAGGATATTTCATGACAAATCACAACACAGAACAGTTGAACCTAAGAACAATAAAATTACAGGAGTACAGAGAATATTACATACAGTAGTTAGGTGCTTCGTAATGTGTGTTTATCTCTAAATAACATTAGCATGATTAAATCAAAGAGGACGATGACTCTTACTTCAGGGGAAACAAAACATAAGCAACAGTCTAATATAATTACTTATAACTCTAAAAATATTATAAAAAGATGAACAGTAATGGTAAATGTGGGAACCGATTTCGCAAACCATTACATTTGTGACTTCAGAAAATATGCATCTCTTGGTTTATTTAGGCGTGTTCACATACTCGCGAAAAGTACCCATTAGCTTCGTCATGTCCAGCTGTCTCTATCCGCCCGTCCGTTTGTGCCCATGTTTCGGGGCGGTTCCCACTGCACTGATATCTGTGAAATTTGATACTGGGTACTTTCATGAAAATGTGTCAAGGAACCGCAAATTTGGTTAAAATCGGTTATAAATATGCATGATAAATATGCCATGATTGCAAATACTGCTCCTATTGATAGAACGTAGTGGAAGTGTGCTACAACATAATAAGTGTCGTGTAGTACAATGTCGATTGATGAGTTTGCAAGTACTACTCCGGTTAGCCCTCCTATTGCTCACAGGCAGGCTGCTCTGTATGTTAGTTGCGACCCGTATATGGTTGCAAGTCATCTGAAGATTTTAATCCCTGTTGGCACTTTACCTGAAGACCCAAATACGTTTTATTGTTGCGGGCGACGTAAGTACACCACACAAGCATTTTTGCTCAACACGCGATATTTTTATATTGTTGACAGTGACATGTAGCTCAACAATACACAGAAAAGACATGGTTGCTTTTCCACTGCAAAAATGGTTATGCGAACGCGCCATAATTTATAGTATACGTATATTGCCTATGCTGTTTTCCTTGTGTGCACAACTTAGAATCTGCGGGTACATAAAAAGAAATGGCGGAATTGTTAGAACTGGTTACAAACTGCAAACTTCGGATAGCTACGGATTGCTATAATGTAATCTAAATTTTAGTTTAGAGGTGATTAGTTCGTAATTATCTTATTTCCTTCGCCATAATCTTGATTTCGTCCAAGTAGAACACATTAGTGTGACTTTGCGTTGTGTTTATGATATGTGGGTGTAGAATTTGACAGCAGTGAAACATAACTTGCTATTAATAACACAAATTGCTTTGCTTTATATACGTAGCCGAAACATGTAGCTGTTTGTAAAAAAACAGTTTGTTTTAGTAATAAACAGTTGCGGTTGGCTTCTCTCCTGTGTCTATATCCAATTCTAACACATCAAAATACTCGTAACCGTAAAACACTCCTGTAACACAACACTCCTGTAACACAATACTCCTGTAACACAACACTCCTGTAACACAATACTCCTGTAACACAGCCTTTTATTACATTACAATTATGTAAGTTTTACACGTAAATGTGAGTTCTGCGACATGTTTCGGCCCACACAAATGTCAATAAGCTCGTAGAATGCTTTATTTCATGTTTACATGTAAAAAATTTATAAGTTTAATTCAATTAGAAGGTTTTGTCAAAATAATATTTTATGACTACTTTGATATAATGCATTATCTCAGTATAACTGCTCAAGATGTTGCATGTCAGTGTTTCAAACACGCTTACTGGTACTGTGGCCCGTTACAGAACACTTTGTGTAAATTTCTCAGTCCCAATTTGTACACAGTGGTGATGTGAAAATACTTGGTCTTTGTTTCTCGAAGTGAAAACGGTGTACAAGCACTGCTGTCTGAACCAGAACCACATTGTTCTTTCTCTAGAGGTGATTGTGTTGGCGGTGGGCTGTTGCTGAGGCCGAGATGTTGTTATTATGGGTGTACTAAACACTGCACTCTGTCTCCTACCTGAATGCATAATTAGGCTGTCAGTATGGCATTCCATTGGGCGCGGTACGGGTTACTTTATATTCGATTATTTTTTTGTTACTTCGATATATGCGAGATTATCGATAAATTGTAAGATTAATGCTATTTGGGTTATACGATTTGTGTACTGTTTTGACACCTGTGATATATACTGGCAATGTAGCTTCCTTCTCCTCCTCCTCCTCCTCGTCTGCTTCTGCTTATTCTTCTTATACTAGCGCTACGGCCCCTCATGAAACTTGGCCTCTCCTACTATTGCCCTCCACTGGACCCGATCCTGCGACTTTCGCCTCCAATTTCTAAAGCCCAGACCCTCTTCCACTGAATCCAGCCACCTAACAGCAGGTCTGCCTAGTCTTCTAGTACACTCTGGTTTATGGAAAGCTAGCTTCCTGCAACAGTCTTGCTCCTGCATTCTACAGAGGTGCCCAACCACATCAACCTTCCTACTTTCATCACCTTCACTGTTTCTGGCTCAGTATATAGTTAATACATTTCATGATTAAACCTGAATCCCCATATACAATTTTCCTTAATTGGTCCATAGACCTTTCTCAGTACTGTTATTTCAAATGTTTTGAGTGTATTTTCGTCTTTTCTTCTGAGGGACTGGCATTCACTACCATACGTGAACACAGGCCCTATATGCTCGTGTACAGCATCCTGACAATGCAGCATGGCAGTGAAAACTTGCTTTGTGCCAATAATTAACGTGCAGTTAAAACAATGGTCGCAGGTATGCGTACTCTCTCAGGCCGCCGGCAGTCTTGTGACGAAATATTCAGATTATATCTTCAAAATATAGACTGTTATTAGGACGATCAAATCAAGGATTATATGAGGGTTTGGTCACGTCATATGCATGGGAGAGAATAGAAATGCACAGACTATTGTAGACGGA
This sequence comes from Reticulitermes speratus, assembly GCA_021186555.1. Classification (NCBI taxonomy): domain Eukaryota; kingdom Metazoa; phylum Arthropoda; class Insecta; order Blattodea; family Rhinotermitidae; genus Reticulitermes; species Reticulitermes speratus. The sequence continues at coordinate 32,740,377 of JAJKFL010000002.1, forward strand.
AAACTTGAAGGGAAAATACCATTAGTGAGGTCTAGTAATAGCCGATCCCAGTGGCCGTGCGGTCTAAGACGTGGGTCTGCGGCCGCTCGCTTACTAGGATCGTGGGTTCGAATCCCACCGGGGGCATGGATGTTTGTGTTATGTTTGTTGTATAAGGACTAGTATGGAACATAAAGTGACATGAAGAAGGACGGAAGGATTTAAAAGTACAAAATGAATCAAAGGGAAATAACAGGACAGAAAAAAAAAAAAAAAAAAAAAACCACCGGGGGCATGGATGTTTGTGTTGTGTTTGTTATATAAGGACGGTAGCATGGAACGTAAAAGTGACATGAAGGACGAAAAGGATTTAAACAGTACAAAAAAAAAAAAAGGGAAAAAACCCCGGACAGACAACAAAAAAAAAATCCCACCGGGGGCATGGATGTTTGTGTTGTGTTTGTCGTAAAGACGGTAGTATGGAACGTAAAGTGACATGAAGGACAAAAGGCTTTAATACAGTACAAAACTGGATCAAAAGGGGAAAAACCCCGGACAGACAAAAAAAAAAAAAATTCCCACCGGGGCATGGATGTTTGTGTTGTGTTGTAAAAAGACGGTTGTGGACCGTAAGTGACATGAAAGGACGAAAAAGGATTAATACAGGACAAAAATGGATCAAAGGGGAAAACCCAGGAATTAGTAAAAGAAAAGAAAAAAAAATCCCGGCATAAAAAAAAAATCCCACCGGGGGCATGGATGTCTGTCTCTTGTGAGTGTTGTGTGTTGTCAGGTAGAGGTCTCTGCGACGAGCTGGTCCCTCGTCCAGAGGAGTCCTACCGACTGTGGTGTGTCTCAAATGTGTGTGATCATGAAACCTCGAGGCCTAGTAATAGACTAGAGGATAACATTAATAAAAATGGACCTTAAAAAATGGGTCTACGGACTGGATCAAACCGGTTCAGAGTACGAACTAGTGGCGAGGTTTTTGAAAAAATAATGAGCGTCTAATTATATAAATGACACGGAATTTATTCACGAGTTGTCCTTCTGAAGAACTTTGCTTCATGGATGTGGTCGGACCATATGCGTGAGAACAAGTATCGCAGTAATAAAAAACACGTAAAAAAGTTTAGTCGAATAAACTGAAGGAAGGTTCTTGCTTGTGAAAAAATTCTATTATAGGAGGATAAGATTAAAGCGGATTTTAGAGTATTGGATTGTGAGGGTTACACTAGATAAAAAAGCCTTCAAGATAGAGCTCAGTGACCGCCTCTTCTCAACAGAGGAATGCGTGTTTGCATTTAGTTTGGCCATGGGACACTTTTGCACTCAAAAATACTTGCGGAACCCCCAATAAAATTCTTACATATGTAACTCAGAACTAGACTACAAATAAGTTACGATAATAATAAATTAATATTAAACAAGGATTTAAGACCAATATATTATTTGATTGCCGATCCCAGTGGCCGTGCGGTCTAAGGCGTGGGTCTTCGGCTGCTCGCTTACTAGGATCGTGGGTTCGAATCCCACTGTGGGCATGGATGCTCTCTCTTGTGAGTGTTGTGTGTTGTCAGGTAGAGGTCTCTGCGACGAGCTGGTCCCTCGTCCAGAGGAGTCCTACCGACTGTGGTGTGTCTCAAATGTGTGTGACCATGAAACCTCGACGAAACGAGGAGGCCCAGGCCCATATAGGGCTGTCGAGCCATAGGGGGGAAAAGAATATATTATTGGATTGCATATATTCTGAAATAAAAATCGCATTTCATGAATAGGAAAAAATATAGTTAAAAACCAATAGAGGTTCCATAACAAAAAATTAATTTTCACAATTAGGTTATTATATGTATATATATATATATATATATATATATATATTCTAGTATTGCGAAACTCATAAATATTTGAACAAATGAATCATTGTCAAATAAAATTAAAATTATGTTGAGTGAAATTTATGTAAATAATATTTAAATTATTATTTGTGTTTATTGTAACGGAATTTTCATGCGGAACTCGTATTTTCACTTCGTAATTAAGTATCTTCCGGTTCCATAAGAGCTGGATAAGATCTTGCGTCACTGGGAGACTCTTACCTTCCCGTGAAAGCCTCTGCTCCGTGGAATGTACATATTTATACTGCTTGCCATCTGGTATTATAAATGACGCAATTCTGACAGGTCATTTCGTGTTGCGTTTTACGCCGCCTGTAACATTGCCTTTGAAAGAGAGATATACAGAATGGCTGAGCTAGCTCTCCTCCCCCATCGGCCGTAGCTCAGGCAACCCGCCCTTTATTACGTAGTCCCGCACGGCACAGGTAGTTTCTCTAGCGTAGTTGCGACACGGATGACTTTTACTTTTTCTTCCTCGACTCCATTGTCAATGTGACACGTTCTTCAAACGTGACTGTACTCTGCCCCTAAATTGTATGGTACTGTACCTTGCTTCGTCGCATGCAGTTCTTCACATATACTGTAATTTTATTCTCACGGCTATACGGTACGCTCGCCCTATTCATAGCAGACGAACGTGCAGTTATGTTATGTAATCAAAGTAACACCAACCGTTCTATATTTTTGCCCTACATTTATTGTTTATAGTGGGCCGGGTATAGCTAATCGCTACGGGCTGGACGGTCCGGGGTTCAAACCCCGGTGAGGGCAAGAGATTTTCTCTTCTCCACACCCGTGTAGACCAACCCTGGAGCCAACACAACCTCCACTAGAGGGGTTACCGGGCTCTTTGCCGGGAGTTAAGCCGTCGGAGCGTGGCTCTGGCCAACCGCTCCATCTAGCGCCTCTCCTGCATCTGTAGGCCTGTATGACATTGTTATAGGCTGAACTTTACTCCATTCCCGCATATGACTTCAAACGTGTGTACAGGCATAAATGTGCATTTACTCTATAAGAATGACCATCGAAAGGAAAGGTAATATAGAATTCGCGTGGCCTCCATGTTGTTTTATGTTCTATAAGACATGCTTTAACCAAAGAACGTCTTTCGCCTGTATTTGGAAGGTGCCTGGGTCGTGTCTCGGCTGGGACAGCGACTATTCTGATGGACGTGCTGTCTCATCAGGGCTTCCAGAAAAGATTTCTCCGATGTGTTTGGCTCCTACGCAGACTTGAGTTCTGGCATTTAAGGCTCCAGAAATTGGGACACATCTGTTCACAGGCCCTATTCAATATGTTTCATGGGCTTCTTCATTGACGCAATGATCCGCGGTCTTTAGTGATTGCATGGATCGCCAAGAGACGATACAAGGTACACCGGGCAGCCCGGTGATATTTGTGTTTATTAAGCCCGTGGACAAGATCTTTGCCAAATGAAAAGGCATAAATAACACGCCACAGTTCAGTAACAGCCGTGAAGAGCAGAAGACTATTTTGTGGAAGGCATGGCATTCCTTAATATCAAATTATGCTTCGTTTTGTTCAGACCCGGTATTGCAAAACAGTTTACATTCAGATTTATTATCTAAGAAGAGAATACCCTGAGAACGAAAGAGCTCCTGTCTGAAGGACAGACACAACTGTAACTTTCTCTTCTTTGTCTTGAAAGAACCCTCATTCAGTGACTGTTTATAGTACGCGCTCTTCATACCAATTCATTTTTAAGGGAGTTTCTTTTCGTTGATAGACGGAGTGTTTGAAATACCGTCGGTGTGCGGTATTTCTTCAGAGACGGATACTTAGCCACTCTTCAGACATCGGCTGTGAAGGTATGGGCTGGACTTAAGTGGCTCATCTTACGGGTTTATTCGTGGTTTTCCTCAGTGCCTCCAGGCATAATGCCGGGTAGTACCTTAAACTATGCCACTACCATTTCATTCGATTTTCATTCGATTTCGATTTTATTATTCACTGTAACCGGGTCACTCGAAGGTGTATATTTTGAGTCACAGTGTCATTAAATAAACTATAAAGGAAAATAAATAGAGTAAACTGTTATCACTGTAACACATAAAAAATTTAGAGAAAGATAGGGAGCGAAATAGTAGTTATGGTATTATAGGTACTGTTTATGTAAGAATTTGTGGAAAACCGTGCCAAAGTTGCATATCCCTCCCATTTCTCATCTCCTATGTGAATACATTGCGATCAGTTTCTGTTAATATTCGAAAGTCCCAAGAAAATGACCATGGGTTGCTGTGACTTGAAATTAATCTCCGGAACTACCTTAGAACAATGCTTCTAAAATTTTTGCCCATGTCCCAATGCCATAAATCACAATGGCCATGGGCCTCAAACAGTACTAGTATCTACTTGGCATCCCACTCAAGCCATTAATTTTACATGATTAATTTGAGTTCTCGGTAAATCAGAAGGTTCTTGCGACTCAAGTTTGGGTCACGACCCTGGGTTTGAACATCCCTACCTGAGAGAAAGGCCTGCTTCTAAGAGAACAAGTCGACTAGTAGGCTATATTGCGATTAGAGTCTAAAGGAATGTGACGCCGCCTGGTGTCGTAGATTGGCACCAGTATTTCGGAGGAATCTGCTGCCTCCACATTCATGGTAGAAAGACATAAAATTCCTCCGAAGCGCTGATACATGTGTACCGACCTACACGGCGTCACATTCCATAAGACTGCAACCTTTGTAGTCACCTCTGTCAGAATTTCAAATCTCACTCACAACTTTTCAAGCGGTTCCAATACACTACCTGGTAAGGCGTCCTTCAAAAGCACGCCGACTAAAACACACGTTTCCCTTGCTCAAACACGGTGATGTAGAAAACAGAGTGAAACCGAAGCTGCGTGCCTGTTACACAATCGCATATCCTGTCTGTGTGTTCACGGAAGGCTAAATAAGTACCGGAACAAGGACGTTTTCTCACAGGCTAGGGCACACGCCTCCTGTGGTGATGAGATTTTATCATTCGTGACTTTTACATCGTTTTTGCGTCTTGGCTTCTAGGTGACGTTATGTTAATTCTTCTGACTTCAACACCAACAAACATCTTTAAAAATGTTGTATATAAATTAGCAAGTCTGCCACCTTGGGCTGTGCCATGGCTCAGGCGGGTTAGTCGCCGGCCTCTCACCGCGGAGTCCCGAGTTCGATCCCGTGTCAGTCCATGTGGGATTTGTGGTGGACAAAGTGGCACTGCGACAGGTTTTTCCCCGAGTACGTCGGTTTTCTCCTGTCAATTTCATTCCACCTGTGCTCCATTACAAGAAAAAGCGAAAAAACTTATCATCTTCATCACAGGGTTGCACAATAAGCCTCAAGGCTGCGGTGCGTCCGTAGCATCTGCTGCGGGGCCCTCACCAGAAAAAAAAAAAGGCTGTCACCATTAGCCGCAGCTAATTTTACTTGTCTAGATGTACTTTAAGCTGTAAAATTCCTTTAAGATTTGTAACACGAAACACATTAGGCACGACTAACAGACTTATCTGCAGATTGCTAGAATGCTAATGCAGCGACGTAAAAGGGGACAGCCTTGAAACAAGAGCGTTATGATACAAGCCGTAGTCATAATGTGCACTTGTGGTTGGGATCCTTTGTGTCTTCGAGAGGTTAAAGATCAGGTAACAGCATACGTAGAAGTAACACACTGCGTTTAGAACGGGAGAATGTGCTTAGCTCAGTTAATCTGTCAGAAGACTCAGCCTATGATTTCAGGCTTCCGCCGCGAAGCAAATGAGATCTCCGCTCGTCTTAGTATTACGCAGCGTAGATTGGTAGTTACCGACGTTTCGGTACAATCTATGTCTCATCTCCAAGGTTCAAGTGAAGATGGAACCGAAAGTTTGTCCCGAAACGTTGGTACCTAAGTACCAATCTACGCCGCAAAACATCCCAGAAGAGCGAAGATCTCAGACCCAGACTGCTTCTATGTTCAGTGCACGGTTTTCTACTCCTGCGTAATTAGAGCTCTGACACGAAATACTTAACGAATAACGAATTAGTGATGCTCATGTTCAAAGTTAAATCGCCGGAAAAAGCTAACAAAGTAATTGGATTTGGACTGATGGATGTCTGTGCATTAGTTTCCTCAAATGCCCTTTCACCGCAAAAGTGGCTGAAGCTGTATTCCTTTCACATTTGTATTCAAGACGTGCATCATTCACATCTCGGTCAGGAAATCGGCTGTTGTGAGGTTTTATCGTGGTTTTTCCCAGTCCTTCTAGGCAACTGCTGAATTGGTACCTTATATTAGAATATAATCGCTTCCTCCTACATCCGTTCAAATATATTATCCATTGAATATCACAATTCGACGCTCCATACTCTGATATATTAACAGCATCGTCCATAAATACATAAACCGCTCGCTTTCACAAGCGTATGGATAGTATAACCTTCAGTAAGAGGGTGAGGCCGATCCCAGTGGCCGCGCGGTCTAAGGCGTGGGTCTGCGGCCGCTCGCTTACTAGGACTGTGGGTTCGAATCCCACCTGGGGCATGGATGTGTGTCTCTTGTGAGTGTTGTGTGTTGTCAGGTAGAGGTCTCTGCGACGAGCTGGTCCCTCGTCCAGAGGAGTCCTACCGAGTGTGGTGTGTCTAAAAAGTGTGATCGTGAAGCCTCCAAAAATGAGGCGGCCTAGGCCCCCAAGGGGCTGTCGAGCCATTGAAAAAAAAAGAGGGTGAGAATAAGTTAAGAAGTTGGAAGGAGGAGGGAGAGATGGTGGCCTGTTTATAAGCTAATAACACAGAATGTGCCTGAAGTGGCCGAAAATACCTGTCAGGATGCCCGGTAACGGTGTCGAGAGTATAATCTAGGACCTACGGAATGAGAAGTAGAAATGTCAGACACTGTACAAATATGTCTGTTTTGCTACAGATATAATAGAATTATCCTGCCAGGTAACTGAACTCAGTTCTCGGTTTAAGATTCCTTAACGTCTTTCTAGATGTAAACAGCCTGTGTAGCTGACAGCGAAGTTTAATGTATTCTAATTCTGTGCGAGTCTAAGATAAGCTTGTGTATCCCTCTGTTTAATATTAATTCTAAGCAATGTCAAACGTACGGTATTCTAGCGATTATTTGATCGTTTAAAGCAGCGCTTTACAACCGGTGGTATGCGGAGCGTCGTCTGGTGGTATGCGAAGTTATTTGGGAATTGTCAATTTGTTCATAATTCCATTTGAAAGCTGTTAACTATCAGAATTGATAAAGTTTACATTAAAATACTATCTTATTGTTCAAATATGAACACAGACTGTCCTCTGCCCTCTAACCGTGACTGACGACAGAATATTGTAACAAGTTGAAACACGTCAAACACCGTACTACAAGTTGTAAAGTTCCTTGCTGCGTAATTTTCTCCGTTTTCATATTTCGTTTTTCTCATTCGGTCCACATATCCTCTTTACCGCTTTGTTCTCAAATATCGTAAAAGAACTCCCTAACCACAAGGGAACTTAAAAAAAATTCTTTTGTATGAATCTGTTCTTTTAAGTGGGAACATTATACTATATTAAGCTTGTTACAAAATAAATGTGGAAGCATCTGGTCTCCAAACAAAATATATAGCTATATGTGGAAGCATCTGGTCTCCAACAAAATATATAGCTATATGTGGAAGCATCTGGTCTCCAACAAAATATATAGCTATATGTAGGAAGCATTGGTCTCCACAAATATATAGTATATTGGAAGCATCTGGTCTCCAACAAAATATATAGCTATATGTGGAAGCATCTGGTACTCACAACAAAATATATATAGCTATATGTGGAAGCATCTGGTCTCCAACAAAATATATAGCTATATGTGGAAGCATCTGGTCTCCAACAAAATATATAGCTATATGTGGAAGCATCTGGTCTCCAACAAAATATAGCTATATGTGGAAGCATTGGTCTCAACAAAATATATAGTATATGTGGAAGCATCTGGTCTCCAACAAAATATATAGCTATATGTGGAAGCATCTGGTCTCCAACAAAATATATAGCTATATGTGGAAGCATCTGGTCTCCAACAAAATATATAGCTATATGTGGAAGCATCTGGTCTCCAACAAAATATATAGCTATATGTGGAAGCATCTGGTCTCCAACCCTGTACGTAGAAGGATATCTAATGTGTTTATTTTCATACGCTTGTTGCGTAACATCGAATATGAAGTTGATTCACTTCCCTGCTACCGTTTATTTTCGAAATAAAACGCATAAATTCTCTAGTTATTACAGAACAACGTAAGAAACAAAAAACCACGTTTGCAACTCGTAATATCTACATGACTATAATTATTAAAAAATTTAATAAAGCTCATTATAAAATGCACATAAACATATTTTCTTCTTACATGTTAACGTATGCCATGTTGTACTTAATAATAGTACATAAAATGTCCAGTAGGGGGTGACACTACAGAGGCAAGTGAATATCGAAACTGCACAAGTGGTGCAGTCCTTTACTTATCAGGCTTAGGTCAGTCTTCTTCGGGTTGTTTCTGTGTGTGGTTGAGTGCAGTGGAGACCAGCAGTGTAAGTGGCCGTCAAATGACACAGCCTTATTGAAAGGCATTTAATTGGTTGCATTTGAAGGAAGGCTTCAAACGTTTAATTTTTTGTTATTTTTGTATCATAAATAAGTGCGAGTACTTAACAAAAAATTACTTTAATATTTCAATAAAAGTAAAAAACGTGATCGCGTGTTAGTACCGATTAGAGACTACATAAATATTCAGACCTATAAATGGCTCTTAACTGAATAAGCAGGACAGTTTATTTACAGTACATTTTTCTAAATTAATATCGAAATTAATTTTAAACCTCGCTATTTTCCACAAATTATATGAGGCGTGTATTAGGCAGTTCCAGATATTAATCTCTATGTAACCAGATCATAGTTCACATTTGAGTTTAAAGCCTCTCCTATAGTAGTTTCTGACATCTTAACTTTAAATTTTTCATAAGACATTTAACATAATTATCTACAAATTCTCCCCGAAATACCACAAATTGCAATATTAAACAAAAATAGGCCCGTCTAACTTCAGTAGGAAAGGTTTTCTTGGAGGTCTAAAAGCTAGGGCCAGCCACATAGTATCCCATTTCTAATTAACATTTTAATAATATACAAAATAATAAACCAGCTACAGCAGTAGCCTAGTGAATTTAGTCTGCGGCAGGAACTGACCCATTTCGTCAAATGCCTCTAAAATGTGCGTCGGCTACGTGATGAATACAAGAACACTTCCAGAACGAGATATTTAGCATAAAACCTCGTCTTGAATAGTTATTGGGTACGGGACACGTGGAAAGAGGGTAAAAGAACTTTATGTTCAAAACGTATGAACTGGACGGAAAATTGAAATAGAAATGCGAATACATTGGCTATGATTATGTGAAAGTATTTTGAGCGTTGAGAGTCTTCCGGAAGGATAAACTGTTTAAATTGTGTCTAAACAGGAAGTCATTGATTTTTAACCCTGATTTATTAAAGGAGTTAAGATTTGTAATTTCAGACATGTGATGTACATTCCATAAAAGTGACTCTAGAACAATTTGTAAAGTTCCAGCCACGAAACTGAAATGTACTGCGCCGCGCTATGTAAAAGAATTTACAAAAATACCGCGACTTAACGTACGCATTTGGAATTTGTTTTAAAGCAGTGTATTATCAGTCAAGCTAGCTAGCTAGATACGCTTGCTGTCCTACTGCCGTGCCACTGCGTTGACTGGGGCCTTCAGCACAGTAAAATGGCCCTTGGGACCATTTGGAAGGATTGGCGTAAAGTTCGGATAATATTTCACAAAAAGGCATTAATACGAAAATTGTATTTTTGCCCTTCATAAAATTTATTATGTATTCAATATACATAAATTAAGTGGGACTTGTTGCGTGAGTTGGCAAATCCTTACACATAATTTGTCTAGACAACGCGAAGAGAATATCTCTTGTGATTCCTAAACGTAGATGCGAGGATAATATTAGTGAATTTTATATAAAGATGCTGAGCGTGAGTGTTGGATTCAAATTGACTCAGGATGAATCCAGCCACAGTCTTTTGTGAAAACGGCAATGAATTTTAATTCTAGTAAAGGCTGATTTCTTTGAACAGCTGAAAGAATATCGTTTTCTAAATTTAAATTTTTCCATAGGTTTAATTATAATGAAACTTTTCTGGTGGAACAAAATATTCCACATGAAATTTCTCGATTACGTCACAAACACTGAAACTGAGAACCCTGAGAATCTGTTCGGTTGGAATTTATTGCAAAATCAGTAAAAGCAGCCTATAAACATAAAGATATGTGCATGATTAGTGTTAGATGTCTGCTCGTAAGCCTTCAAACTGCAGCATTTGGTTTGGTTTCGAGATCAAAAACACACAACCGTATTCTCCATTCATTTCCAAGATTTCTTATCGTGAGCCTTCTTGTTGATGCTTTACTTAAAACTTTTAAAGTGTAACAAAAAAACACATTAAACTTTATTCGAAATGAATTGGCAGTACTGTTTGTGGTGTGCAGTTCATGTAGAGGATGACACACACATATATATATGTATACTAACAGCTTCAGAGTCTGTCTATCGTGTGTTTGTGTAAAGATTGGTTGATTGACTGAATGATTGGTAGGTGGATGGTTAGATGTACGAATGACTAACTGGGCGTTCTTTATGCTGCGGTGCAAGTGAGATGTGTCTTCCATTACACAAAATGCATGGCCGGCATATACTTTGTCCTTTCACATGAATTACGCAGAACAAACAAGTGCCTGACTCATAATTACAAATTCATACTTTATGTTTCTCTCAAAAGATGCTGCAGCAAGTTAATCGCGGTAGATCAGTGGACAACGTTACAAGTAAGGTGGCCCTGAAAATTTCACACTAATTTTTTATCACAAATTGTCTCGTTTTACTGAAGTCTAAACAACAGTTTAAGACCTGTGGTATAGATAAACCAACGTATTAGGTACAGGGGGGATAATCCTTCTGGAGGAAGTAGACCTTGCTCATCTCCTCAAGAACATGTCTGTCCTTGTGGCATCCACAGGGCCATTACCATGTAAGATCCCAAGTCTATGAATAGTTAACGACGTTTCGAAGGATCATAGTGCCTTTTTCAGGGTCGACGTTCCTAGAAGCAGCTCGACCGTGAAGTTGAGGGCGTTACAATGCGTCGAAACGTCGGTAAATATTTACCATTAGACAAGGCGTAACATCCCAGAATACTTGAATCTTCAGCAACTCACGGTCTGCAAATCTCAAATCTCGTGTCTATTACCGCGTTCACAAGACCCCACACGAAGAAGTCGTTTTGCGGGCCGGCGGGGGGGGGGGGCTGGCCTGTACAAAAGGAATTGTACGTGCATTCGGCTATCTCTCATGTCCAGTGTTCTTATTTATGAACCTGCTGTTTATCAAAGCCCTGAACCCTTTACCACTTTTTGTTTGACGTAACTGCAGACGTTGCGAAGCCACCTGCCTGAAGTCTGAAAAATGATTTTCTCAAAGTGTTAGATAAGTTACGAATATGTCGCCAATTTATAAACACTTCTTCCATATATGAGGCCACGTGTTCAGAAAGTTATAACTAACTCTGTTTCATTCGTAAAGACATATATGGACAGTTTGCCATGTATGTACATGCGCAAATGTTACATATAACTTTTTCATGTAAATCAAATCTTTATTGAACAGCTTTATGAAAAGGATTGTATGACGTCAAGTTTCTTTCTTCAACACTAATTGGAATGCACGACTAATGTTATTTACGTCACGTGAACAATATAAATACATTTAATGTTCTTACAATATGTGGCAAATTTCATTACGTTACATGCAAGTAGCCTGGACTCGGTTCGGTCATTTGCAAGCAATAAAGCTGTCTTAAGAATACAAGGTCTTGTACGAGACAAAATGTACGTAATTGAAAATTAGTCAGTGAAACGTATTTTAATAAGGCGTTTATTTAATGTCAGGTCAATAATGCTTTAAAGGACGTTCATGTACGAGTAGATGCTTAAAGTCAGAATAGTAGATATGTAATACATTTGTTTATTAATTTTATGCAAATTTTCTGTGAATCTGATAGGGTCTTCATATTGAGTTTAAAAAATACCTTTCAAAGTTTATCAGTTCGTAGTGAAAAGTTTAATTCACAGAAGTTCATCAGTATAAGTGTTCCGAGTGTAGTGGTGAAAAATGTAAGTGTCGAAGAATATGGTGTTCAACATCAAATTTATTCTCCGTCTTCGAGATAAACAACATGTGGGGAAAAGTGATCTGTTTTCAGTGCAAAGTGTCGAAGCAGTGGAAGTGTGGTGTTAAGTGCAGCAATAGAAAGTTAATGGTGAAATGAAATAGCTCTTCATATGGCCTGTATAGTGATGCAGTGATTAGTGCTAATTGTGAAAATGCAAGCTGCAGTCCCCACTCCAATGTCCCCCCTCCCCAAGTTTCAACAACAACAACAACAACAACATAATCTTCAGCATCAGTATCATCTCAACATAAACTCCAGCCACCACTTCAAGCTTCACTAGCTACAAAACCCCATCGTGCACTTTGGGACGTCTGCAGTAGCAAGAGTAACTTCGCAACGTCGCAGTTAAAGTAGGTGCCGATTTGTTTGTCCCCCCGCTGTTTCTCGCTCAGTAAGGGTCGCTGGCTGAACCACTTAGTTACAACAGCCACTCCGTATCAGTCGGAGTTTGGTGTGATTTTGAGTCGTAGGGTTTTGTAGTGTGTAAGCGTCAAGTTGGCAGCCTGAATTTCAGAGACGTCACTACATAATTAAGGAAGTGTTTTGCTGTGTTGTGTTTTGCTTTGTACCCTCTCCACCAGTCAGTTGATAGGACGCGATGTTAGGTTTTCGTCAGGTTAGGTAGGCAGGAGGCAATTGTTGTAGTCATAGCACTGTGCCAGTGTGCAGGGCCACGTTGGTAGCGTGGTGCGTCGGCAGGCTGCAGAGAACTTGACACTGTGTTTCAGCCAATGACGGGCGGAAGCAGCACTTGGAGAGGTCGCAGAGAGACACACCAAATTGATCGTGACACGTCTGTTAGATTTTCACATTAAAAATGTTAATGTGTTACTGCACTGTGTAGTACTGGGATAAAAAGTACAACTTGCAAGAGATAATGATTTCTCATAAAAATCTAAGTTGTTTTATCGCGAATTTATTTAAGTAAAGAGCCTCTTCCATTTCGAGGTTTTGCTCATGTGTAAGTGGTGGCCTCTTCTGCATAGAATTGGTTCGCACACACCAGGGTATAGAGTTCACACGTTTTCACTCGTCATTTGTTTTTCAAGTGATAAAGTGGCGTAAAACTCTTAACCTGCCTAGTTTCTCTTAATTTAAGGTAGATGCGTCAACAACACAAAATCTGATAGAAGTAGCTGCAGTTCAAGTTTCTTCATTATATGATGAATTTTTAAATTTAATTTAAAAATCCATCACTACATTAAAACTTGCTTAAATTTAACGCAATTTTATGGTGCTTATAAAAGAAACGATGACGCATCTACACCATAAATGATGTGTGCACTCAATTCCTTCCCTTAGCCCCTAGAGCGAAGCAGCCCGCTTTCCACATTCATTCACACGTAGCACGATACAGTGAAGCAACATCTAATACGCTGTTAACAGCAATGCGGATACACAGTTCACTGGGCTGCGGAGCTCGCCCGGTTTGGAATTGGCAGCCGGAGGCGGCGAGCGGAGTGGACCGAAGATGGTGCTGTGGCATCTGTTCTCGTTCACGTTAGGTGTACCTGGGGGGTGGCGAGGAGCGTAGCGTCGTGTGAACGTGTCAGATACTGCTCGCATGTTATGGGACACTACGTGAGCCAACAATGCCAAATGCGCATTGGTTGTTGTGTAAAGCCATGCGCTTAGAGTTAGAGATTGGACCAGAGTAAGAGGACTGAAGACATTTTGATTATCTTAAAGTCCTCAGCTTTTTTATTGGACATTTTCACATTTTCGTCGTCTGCATTCACCGAAAGGACGACAAACTTCACATATAAATACATTCCGTTTTAATTTCGTGACAGTTTGGCCCCGACAAGCTGCAGCTCTTCCACTTTTTCTTCATCGAGACTTTTCAAAATGCTATAGGTCTAGGCGGAGGGGTGGGGGGTACCTGGATGTTTGTTAGGATGTTCTGGATCAGCTGCAGCTTGCAATAGAAAACGAGGACCGCTAAAGTTTTGAAGGTCCTGGAGAAGTATTATTCTCCAATTTCAGAATATTAATTTGGCAGAAGGTCCTCGAATCTACTAACATTTAACTATGTGATATTCTAATGTTCTGATTGAATTGTTTCAGATTGACTTCAGCTTATCTCAGCGGTGTGACATCTGTGGACAAGTCTTTCCTTTCATTGCAATTTGTTTAAAATCTTTTTTTGGAGCAAGCTGCACCTCTTCCAACCCAATTCGATAGGCTATTTTCTAAATTTGTAGGACTGCGTGGGGAGGGAGGTACCAGGCCATTTGTTAGGAAAGTCTGGATCAGTTGCAGCCTGCAATAGAAAACGAGGACTGCTAAATTATTTAATGTCCTGCAGAAGTATTTATCTCCAATTTCAGAATATTCATTTGGCAGAAGGTCCTCAAATCTACTAACGTTTACCTATGTGGTATTCTAATGTTCTGATTGAATTGTTTCAGACTGAATGGATAATCTGTAATCCAACTGGAGAGGACACCAGATTAATTAATAAACTGTTTTGTGGAACTTTTTTACTTCCGCACAAGGGTTTCAATTTACTGATCAATATGTTTTCTCTTTCAGGTGTACTAATCATTTAGTTTTCTTTTCAGGTCCCCCTCCTGGCCCTGTGGCTCATCGTGCCGAGGGGGTGTAACAAAGAAAGACGCATGGCGGTTAAACTACTCGTATTTTGCCTTCGCGCAGTCTTCATTATTGTTTTACCGGAATTCTGATTATGAAGATAAATTCAAATAGAAATGTTAAGGGAACAGATAAATATTTCCGAAAATTAATTTTGGAGCAAATAAGCGGCTAAGAATCGCAAAACGTTGCAAATCAGATTGTAAAATTTTGACTAAATACGTTGGCTAAATTGCGCGAGACTTACATGTCCGGTAGCCAGCAAAATATAGCTGACGGAAACCGAACTTCGACTGGATCATTACTTGTCGCTGTAACTTTTCTGTTACTTTAAGTATGCTTACGAAACTCCGGTAAGCTTACCGTAAGCTGCGAGCGAGAACAACTAGTGCATGTGTCAGTCGGTGTGACGCGTTCGAGATTTATTTCTGTTTAATAGTAAAGCAACATCCTATTCAATAATTAAATTTGAACAAGTTAGTTGGAAAAGGCAACATGTTTGCTTTTCAGCAGTCGCGTATATTTCCTTCTACTAGCTGGTTCATTTTACTGTTTGGCATTTTGTCATCGGGAAAAAATTCTGACATTTTAAACGGGAATGTATCGCAATTCCTACCTTATATATGCGTCTTTCTTTGGCTAAACAGGGTCTAAAGCGCAGAACAATAAATTTGTAAACTACATGTTTAAGTTCCGTTCAATTTTCTCTCGGATATAAGCATCACTTTTTTAAATACTTATTTCAAAGAAGATGTTTGCTGTATTTACAGTATACAAAGAAAACTCACAAAATTGTTCTTATAACCATTTAGCTAACTAGGAGTAGTGAAACAAAAGTTAAATGTAGGGAAACATAAAAAACATTAGTGAAAAAAGACTAAAAACACTATAAACATCTCTAATTATGGGGGTTTTATGGAGATTAAAGGTAATCAGAAACAAGAATGATCAAACTTCAGCATAACTGAATACAATAATATGCAGTGCTTTAGAAGGACATTTTGAATTTTAAAGAATAGCGAGAAAACATTTCTTCATGATTATGTAATGTATGTATGTATGTATGTATGTATGTATGTATGTATGTATGTATGTATGTATGTATGTATGTATGTATGTATGTATGTATGTATGTATGTATGCATGTGTTTGCAGATGTAGTCTGATAATGTCGATGTTTTGCTGAATTTTGAATTTACATGACATGGCGCCTGAGGAATATACAAAAGTCGTTGGGAAGTGCTTCAGTTACTCATCTAAGTGTTTGTTGCAGTATATCTGCAGGCAGGCAACATTACATATTCGTATTTACCTGCCCGCATAAAGGACGCGTCAATTGTAAAAGTGATTTACAAGAGGATCTGCATAAACTGAAATTCGCTGAGATTAAAATTATGCCATTGTAATATTTGTCCGCTGTGTTTGTTACGTCTAGATATTATACCTTCTGAATGCCACTAAAATTACATTCCTGAACATTATCTTGGTTCCAATGTTGCAAAATTTTGTGATGGACACAGTCGTGTTTATTTATAATTACAAAACTTTAATTATTTGCCTCTTGGTTCCTTAATTATGCAGCCTATACTTAATGAATTCCCAGTGGCCGTGCGGTCTAAGGCGTGGGTCTGCGGCCGCTGTCTTACTAGGATTGTGGGTTCGAATCCCGTCGGGGGCATGGATGTCTGTCTCTTGTGAGTGTTGTGTGTTGTCAGGTAGAGGTCTCTGCGACGAGCTGGTCCCTCATCCAGAGGAGTCCTACCGAGTGTGGTGTGTCTGAGTGTGATCGTGAAGCCTCGAAAAATGAGGAGGCCTAGGCCCCCAAGGGGCTGTTGAGCCATTGAAAAAAAAAACTTAATGAATACAGGTATGTAGGTGCTTTTTATATCAATTTAAAAATGGCATTCTTACGTATTTTAATATAGTCTGTATTTACAAATAAAACTTGCATTTTTATGGAACACGGTGTCAAAGAAGGGTTCTCTTAATACATTTTCCCATTTATACCTATGCTTTAAGAGCACTACATATCCAAAATTGACACTAAATTAGTCACACAAATTTTACTGTCCACCGACACCATATTTAATAGGAGTGTTGAGTTTGGAAGATAAATGTCCAGACTGATAAGACTTGAACATTATGCATTCACTATCGCAAAATATTAAAGAAAAATCCATTATAGCGCCTAACACACCAGCCTTAATAAAATGCTTACAAAATGCGGAGTCTAATAGTGCAATTGTTTCAGGGCCCTTGCAGCTCAGGGCTGTGCCTTCATGCTGAGGAATGTAACCAGAGCAGTCGATGTGGCATGTTTGAACAAAGCAAGAACTGACAGCCCTCAAGACTGTCCAGCCATAGCAGGTCCACAGATCTTCATGTCCTTGTACTTTCGGCTGCACGCGACAATGGAAGATAATGCAGACACGAGGAACAATAGGAAGAATCCTCAATATTGCACAGCCACATATTTTGCTTTATGTTGCATAATTATACGGGTCATTTGATATTAAAGGTCCTAAATGAACTTCATACTGTTTTTGAGCCTTCTATCTTAATAAAACATAATGCCTTTCCTCTACACCGTGAATTTGACCTTTGTTAAAGAGTCAGTTAAATTCACTTAACAGCCCCACTTAAATTTGCATCTGCTTCTTTGAATTATTCGATAGTTGTGATAAAACTTTAAACTAAAGATCAAAACAGGCTGCTTATGAATCGCCTTTTCATTTTTTTTTTTTGGAAGTAAACTCAATTAAATATAATTTCAACGCTCTCCTAGTACCAACATAACTAAAAGCCATATAATATGCAAATTACAACAATGTTGTGTTCGGGAACTGCTGAGTGTAACCAGAAAACATGACGAATGTTTAAAGTACACATGGCTTCGGTTAATCACCGTTTATTGATTTTTTAAAATTTTAATTAGCCATGTAGAGACATATTAGGAAATGAATATGATTACAAAAAAGACAAAATTGACAGAATTAAACAATCGCAACTTTGTTTCTCATATTTTAATATTTGAAGTCAGGCTGGAATATTTAGTTTCCTTTGCCGCTAAATAAACGGGCTACCATAAAAGAGCCCTGTATAAAATTTTCAGAATTATATTCTGTTACATGTTTTTAATATCGCACAATTTATTCTAGCTTGGGAGTGTGTACAAAGACAGAACATGTTTAATATATTATGTATTTTCCCGAAATGGTGTTTTCTTCAAAGCTTAACAGAACACTGATAGCAATGATTCAGTTTTTAGCTCCAATATTGGATTCGTCAGGCGTCTATTAAAAAATAAAGCAGTTTCATGTGTCAGAAAATTAGAACGTATGAATGTATAAAAACAACTTAATTTGCAAACCCGCTTCTGGTCCCATTTCTTAACTTTGCTAAAATAACGGCTTATGTCACAGCAAAGAATAAAGGTGTTATTGTCGCCTGCATAATCATCTTCAAGTTATGGGAGTATTTGTGTGTTCAAAGAGATTTCACCCGCAGTTTGGAACAAATATTAAGCCTGTGTAACATGCACAGTAATGTAATCTTTGTGTGATTGTTGTTAATAAATACACTGCAGTGTTAAAGAGACCACACAAAAGACGCATGAGTTGTGTCATTCGATTTTCTGTTTTATTATCTTATTTTAATATTTTAACAGTAAAGTGAAGCGTTATACAACTAATGTTAACTGTACAAAAAGTTAAATTAGAACATATTAAATTGAATGTTGTTAATACTTTCGGTATCTAGTGTTACGATTAAATTTTTTTTGTGTTACTAGTATGATGAAAAAAAACACTGCTTTAAAGTGCCGTGAATATACGTACCACTTCCTGTAGCATATAAAAACTGTGTTTTATTCAGTTACTGTATTTTTGTGTTTCATATGACAACCTTTATTTCCCTAAATAACATTACCCGGTTTAATTTTTTTTAATAAGACAAAGTGTGTTTACTGTAAGGCAGAAACGAACTGGTATATCACATGTTATCTGAGTGAAAGTACATCTGTATATATCTCATGACAGTCCTTAATTCATTTCGGGTGACCAATCTATAAGTGGTTTGAGTACTGACATACTTCAAGCAAACTGGAGAAAGTTCGAAATGGTATGAAAAAATGTATGAATTGCAGTAACGTGGAACGTTAATTAAACCTAATGTAATAAAGGCTACGTATTATAATGCCACTTTTCTGCCCTTAATAAGTCGGGTTAGGTTTCGTTACGTTATTCTTCTCTTCTCGAGAAAGACGGTCCTTTGTGGACCTTGGTTTTCAATACAATCCTCCCCCATTCCTTCCGGTCTGTGGCCATTCTACGCCAGTTTATTATTCCTATTACCTTCATATCCTCTTCAACCTCATCAGGCTATCTTTTCCATGGTCTTCCTCTTTTCCTCATTCCTTCCATTCTGGCAGTCTTTCGTTATTTACCCTTTCAATATATCAATCCTATGTCAATCTGAGCAATTTTATAATATTTGCTCTATCTCCATATTTGTTCATAATCTCCAGCTTCCTTCTTTCGTGGTCCATAAGTTTTTCCTACAGTCTTCATTTCGAATGCCTGAGCATTAACTTCTGTTATTCCAATCCAGCAAATAGTGCTGTTTGAAACCGTTTTCATTTTGCTTATTTTGTGTCAGGAATCACTGGTGATTGTCAACATTCAAGCTATTTTTAACCTTTGCAGCAACATAGGACTGGACGCAACAGAACCATAGTGTTTTGCTTTATTTATGAAACGGTTATGCTCGTCTTTCGGATAGATAAAGAGATGGAGAGAACTACGCCTACGAATTTGTACTTAGCATAGAAAATGTTTGCTTATAGTCACAGAAATTTCTTTGCGCCTCTTCTGTAGGCCTGTTCGTTACAATATTACATAAACATAGTATAATTATATATGAATCGTACCAGTGTGTTTACATAACTTAACTTTATAGAGAAAATTCGGAATCACTTTAAGTGTTCCGATATCGACATGAATGTGTGAGATATTTTTTGTACCTTCCTACAAAATGATGATTAAAATGTCATACATTCTATTGAGACCCCGTCCGAGTCCCTGACTGTAACATTCTAACATTAGAAGCCTGATGTAATTTATTTTAAAAAACGGAGAAAATAAATTGAGAGTTATTTATAACGCTGAATTAAGAAATTAACAAAGATAGCTTCTATGTAACTTTTTTTGCTATGTCATCTTGTTCACTGTCTATTTATGCAAGACAGTTGCATACGTCCCCCAAAAAAACAACAGTTTTGTGAGTATGATTGTTTCAGTCACATGTTTCGTAACATGAAACTGCATTTAAGTGTCGAAACTCCTTCATGCTTCAAGAATATGTTTTACTAAGTCAGGTGCGACATTTTAATGTACTTATCATGTTCTAGAAGGAGTTTTATCTCTCACTTTCTCCCAGGAAGCAAATGCTTCATCATTTTAGCTGTAAGAAAATATTTGGACCTAGGTGGGAAGATGGAGACTGGAAAAGCTGCATAATAATGAGCTTCATAATTGTTCTTTACAAGATGTTATTAGGGTGATGAATTCTGGATGATGAGCATGACAGTGTATGTAATGTATGTGGGAGAAATGCATGCAACATTTTTGTATGGAAAGTTGAATGGACGTAGGTGGGAAGATAATATTGAAATTAATCTTTAAAGATATAGAGGGCTTGACTCATCTGTTACTGGACAGCCCAGGATCTTGTGAACACGGTAACTTATCTTCGTGCTTCACGAAGGGTAAGGAATTTCTTGACTATTTAAGCAACTATAAAAAAGTGTGCTGCCCTCATAATAACACCCCTTTTAGAATTAGTCAATGCTTCAATTAGAGAAGGCATCTTCCCTTCCACATTGAAAAAATCAGTGGTTAAACCAATGTACAGAAAGGTGACAAAAGAAGATGCAAATAATTACCGTCCTATTACTCTGGTCCCAGCTCTTTCAAAAGTTCTGGAAAAAGTAATAGCAAACCAGCTAACAGTTTTTTTTAGACAAACACAATATACTAAATAAATCTCAGTTTGGATTTAGGAAAAATAAATCTACAAATGATGCAATAGCCACAATTATTGAAAACATAATTGATAATTTAAATAATAAAACAAAATGTAATTTTGTACTAGTAGACTTATCAAAAGCATTTGATTGTATTGAACATAACATTCTCTTAGATAAATTATATCAATATGGGGTTCGTGACATACCTCAGAAGCTAATCAAATCTCAACTTAAAAACAGAACACAAGTAAAAGTTGCAAATATAGAAAATAATCAAATGAAAGAATATTTGTCAAGCAGCCTCCCAGTTAGATAATAGAGTCCCACAGGGCTCTGTTCTTGGTCCATTACCTTTCATTCTATACATAAATGACATCCCACGTCTAACACAAGGCAAAACATTCATGTATGCTGATGACACAACAATAAAGAATGTAGGACATGATATCAATAAATTACAAAAAATAACTGCAGCAAAAACAGGTGTTGTAGAGCAATATTTCGAGATAAATAATTTACTTATATATCCATCAAAAACACACTACATCCTCTTCCAGACAAAACATAGGAGACAGGAAAGTAATTTAAAAATACTAATAAAAAACAGTGAAATAGCCAATGTAAAAAGTACAAATTTTCTGGGAGTGACAATTGATAACACCTTGAGCTGGGAAGATCATGTCGAAAAAACTTGTAGTAGAATTAGCCGAAACCTATTTTTAATTAATAACTATCCAAACTACTCTATCAAAATGGAAGAAGAATGTTATATTACGGATTTGTCTATCCCTTTCTGTCATATGGAATCATTGTATGGGGACAAATTGCTAAGGCACTCATTAGAAGAATTTTTATTCTTCAAAAGAGGGCAGAAAGTTACATTGCTGGTTTAAAACACTTGCAATCTTGCAAAGATAGTTTTAGACATCTAAAGATACTAACAGTATATTCGTTATACATTCAAGAAACAATCCTATATGCAAAAGAAAAGCGTAACTGCACTGTAAATAAAAAATACATACACATAACACCAGAAATAATAAAGATTATCATATATATGGGCATAACTTAGAAACATATAACAGTAAACCATCAGTAGCAGGCTGTATCTACTACAACAAATTGCCTAACAATATCAAATAGAAAACGTCAACCAGTTTAAAAATAAATTGAAGGAGTTACTTATTAAGGGGTGCTACTATACAATTGAAGATTATCTGAATGAAGATTTCTCGGAAATTGACCACTGATACAAGTAGATAAATACTATTTTGCTTTAATAATGTGTAATTATATATTGACATGTCCTATATCAATGTATTTTAATCAACAGGATAAATAAAGTAAAGTAAAGTAAAGTAAAGTAAACTAAACTAAACTAAACTAAACTATGAGTTTCCAAAAACCTTCACTGCCTGAAGTTATTTAATTATTGTTACTCGTGCCTAAGGTTAGCTCTTTAAACTCAACGTTAACCAGCAGATAAAGCTGAGCAACATGTGCTGACTGATTTCCTCCAGAATTCTTGTCAGTAGAATAGCAGAGTAAAAGTAAGTAAGTAAAGTTCTCCCTATAACAGGCCATGAAGGCCCAAAGGGGGAGGAGAGGTATAGCTCTACTCATTCTTGACCCCGGCGCTAGTTGGGGGTGGGTGGTCAGCACCACGCCCCGGCCGCTTTACCCCCGGGAAAGATCCGGTACCCATTGTATAGGAGGCTGGGTAGGCCTCAGGTCCGGTCTGGACGTATGCGAAAAATCTCGACCCCACCGGGATTCGATCCCCGGACCGTCCAGCCCATAGCGAGTCGCTATACCGACTATGCTATCCCGGCAGAATAGCAGAGTACTGAAGAAAATCTACAGCATGAAGTTTGTTATTGCCGGTTACTAGGACTCCAGCCTCTGTGATTAACAGCAGAGTTTTTGAAACCCCGTGTGTTCATATTTGTACTGATAAATTCTCTTTGATTCATGAAGCTCACTGACGCACTCTACCCTCTAATTTACCGTGCGTTGATCGTAGTTTGATAAAACTTTCACTGACTCGGCAATGTCTGGAGTTGTAATTCGTTCTCTGTTATGAATGATTAAACGGCTGTTTTTGTTGAGCTAACAACTCCTCAGTCTCCTTCAGTCTGGGTAGTTAAATTTTTTTATTGTTGCGCAACAGCCCAAATAGGGACTACGCCCTATTTTTGAGTTTCTAGATCACACCCAATTGGACGCACACATCCGGTAGGACTCCTCTGAACGAGTGATTGGTCCCTGGCAGAGGCCGCTACGTACAAAACACAGAACAAACACAAAAGACGAACATTCTAGTCCTCAGCGGGATTCTTTTTATTTTTGCCTGTCCGGGGTTTTTCCCCTTTAATCCATTTTTGTACTGTTTAAATCCTTCCGTCCTTCATGTCACTTTACGTTCCATACTACCGTCCTTACAACAAACACAACACAAACATCCATGTCCTTGGTGGGATTTTTTTTTTACTGTCCCGTTTTTTCACTTTGATCCATTTTGTACCTTTAGATCCTTCCGTCCTTCTTCATGTCACTTTATGTTCTATGCTACTGTCCTTATACAACAAACACAGCACAAACAACCATGCCCCCTGCGGGATTTGAACCCACAATCCCAGCAAGCGAACGGCCGCAAACCCACGCCTTAGACCGCGCGGCCACTGGAATCGGCACTCGAACCTGCGATGCCAGCAATCAAGCGGCCGCAGACCCACGCTTTAGACCGCACGGCCACTGGGATCGGCATTTGTACCCTTAACAGCATTTTGTGACATCCATTATCAATCGTCAATCGACAATCGACAATCGACAATCGACAATCGACAGTAATAACCCAAAGATGCAAGCCCGTTCTTGGGAATAATTCTAGGCTTATAATAAATGATAATATTAAAATAAATATTATGAAAATAGGTCATGATGGTGTGGATTCATGTTGGTTCTGAATAAGGTCCTGTGAAAAAAGTAACGAAAATTTTGAGTTCCATAATTTGTGAGAAATATTTTTGGTTTGTTCTGAGCGACAATCAACTGCTCAAGAAGAACTCTTTTTATTTTGAATTACTTCGTGATAGGCCTATTTGTTATGCATTTATATTCCTTTTATAATGTTACGTAACTGCTTGAAGTTCAATGTCGGTATATACGGTACTTCGTAGTGACACTATTTCAACTTTTTAATAAACTTGAATGGCTATGCATAGTACTTTACTTTCTATAACATAAATTGAACTTATTTGCGTGATCGCGTGTTTTGGAAAACAGGATTACTCTTTACAGAATACTAGATCAGACACTGGGCCGCCACAGTCATAAAGATATCATTACATGGCAACTAGTGCACTGTTCACTGACGCCTCTCGTATCGTTCGGGTACGCCAGGCTGAGTTGCAGGCTGAAATTTGGCATACACACACATACATACATCAGAACTCAAGAGCTTACCGACAAATTTATCATATTTATTGACACACGGTGAAATTTTCCAAAGTCTTCTTAGAGAAGGTCAACATTTTAAGACAATTTAAAATTCCTGTTATTGAGATCTATTTGCAGATTAAGAACAGGAAAACGTAAAAACGAGAAAAACTTTGTTGTTGATTAAAATATTGTTAAGGAAATGAAGCGGAGTGCATTGACTCAGGTAAATTACGTTTTGAACGATGTGCAGAAAACTTGAGAGATATTCAAATGTGAACTGGAGCTAACTAATATTATAAAAATCTATTTTGTGTTATTAAAGTGTGGTCACTTTTAAAATAATTACACGAATCTAGCAATTCTGGCTATCACATTGGAATAATTCCTCTTGTGGACTCTGTCCATCTTCACATGCTGAAAATACACAAACTGAATTCTGCTTATAGAATCAGCCCTTATCTTGGGGCTAAAAATAATGTTGATACGTATTACTTTCGGCCTGATAAGTGAAGCTCTTCCCAGACATTCTCATCTCTTT
Organism: Reticulitermes speratus; assembly: GCA_021186555.1. Lineage (NCBI taxonomy): Eukaryota > Metazoa > Arthropoda > Insecta > Blattodea > Rhinotermitidae > Reticulitermes > Reticulitermes speratus. The sequence goes on from JAJKFL010000002.1 coordinate 32,765,132, forward strand.
CTAATACGGAAAGATTGATGAAGTCCATAGGGTAAAATATTCCAAATTACACGACTCGTAACGTCATTACACTTTAAGTACATGAAAGTTATACCTGACTTTGCTATATGATTGTAACAGGCTGCGAACTATATTGGCTTGCTTGTCATGGACGACCCCTGAGCAAGTTTTTTTTTCCTTATGGCTCGACAGCCCTATATGGGCCTGGGCCTCCTCGTTTCGTCGAGGTTTCACGATCACACTCTAGACACACCACAATCGGTAGGACTCCTCTGGACGAGGGACCAGCCCGTTGCAGAGACCTCTACCTGACAACACACAACACTCACAAGAGACAGACATCCATGCCCCCGGTGGAATTCGAACCCACGATCCTAGTAAGCGAGCGGCCGAAGACCCACGCCTTAGACCGCACGGCCACTAGGATCGGCCCCCTGAGCAAGTACTGCAACTAATACTTCGAAAGGTTTTGTGCTAGTTTACGATTAATGTGTGTGAAAATTTTGTGTGTTGCATTGTGCTGGTAAAGAACCTGTGATAACGTTTTTATTATTTACTTAACAGATTTTTTAAATTCTCCTTGTAAAATAATAATATAAGTTAATTATTCATAAACAATATAGAGCATAGGTCCTATTATATGATAACTGAATGACTGTCAGTGTGTAAGTAAGGAGTTGTCAGTTTATACCACAAGAAAACCGTGGAAATTGCAATTACAGGACAATTACATACGCCTTATGGCCAGCGGACAAATCTTACGTCCTATACGAATGTTATTTACTTGAGTGTATCAAGTGTGTGAATGGACCGGGACAGCGCAGTCGATATAGCAACTCGATACGGGCTGAACGGTCCGGGATCGATTCCCCTTGGGGGCGAAATTTTCCACACCCGCCCAGACCGGCCCTGGGGCCTACCCAGCCTCCTGTATAATTGGTACCGGGTAATTCCCGGGTGTAAAGCGGCCGGGACGTGGAGTTGACCACCACCCCGTCTAGCGCCGAGTTTAAAGAAAGAGTAGAGCTACACCTCTACTCTCTCTCTATGACTTCTTGGCATGTTATAAAGGTGAAATTTACCTTTAAATTTTAGTAAATGTGTGAACGATGTACAAAACATGTTGGTCATCCCGTGAAACACGTGTGAACGTCAAATAAGGGCGGACATTTTAATGTGGTTCTAAAGGTGTCAGTGAGCCCAGCAGCTGAAAACGCAAGTAACACATTTGTACCAGTTATAATATCAAAGCGGCTATAAAATAACAGGATTTTAAATTATGTAGACGTAGTCGGTGACGTAACACACACAGTTTACCAAGGTGTTTTATACTTTCATTATATCATGCGGTTTCACAGTACACGCTAAATGTAATTTCAGTTACGCCTATAAGAAATGGACTGCCTTCCTTGCGCCGATTTTCACGAAACTCACAAATGCTCAACAAAATTATATGCAGGTCTCGTACCGAAATTTACTCAAATCGGACAAAATCTTGGAAGGTGTGGATTGAATTGTCTTACGCCCCTAAGTGAAGTATGATTTATACCGGCTCGATTTTCAGGAAACTCACTGTTACTGAATGGATTTTTGGGGCACGTCTACTGCAAATTTTTCTCCAAATCGGATGAATAGTGTAGAAAATAGGAGCAAAATTTGATTGACGACTTTACGAAAAGTGTTGTTTTCCTATATTTATGTTTATAAAACATAATTCCCAAGGGATATTAAGTGGAGATCTCATGTAATGGGTTTGATGTATATCGAACGACAAATACGGAAAGCAGGCGAGGAAATTAATTTACATCCTAGAGTAAAGTACGACCATCACCGAGCCGATTTGAACGAATCCCACGCTTTTTTGATTATTTTTGAAAATAAATCTTATAACGAATTTTAGGAAAACCCGACAAATTGTTTGGTCTCTGACACACGACCACAAACAGAAGAAAGTGTAGCCCCTGACGGACAGAATACGGACACACTGACGGACGTGATTTCCATATAAAACTTTATTTTTAAGTCGTGTAGAAGGTCTAATAAACCCAGCTGATCCAGAATATGACACACACTGTAGGTTGCCTTATCTAGCAAGCACTCCTGCCAGGTAAAATCGAAATATTCTTTTAAAACTTTATTATACTCTTTTAATTAATTTAATTTTTCAGTATAGAATTCTATTCTGTCGTATGCCTGGCTTACTTGACATGCATGTATACTTACATATATACATGTATTATATTTATCTTAAAAATATTAACTTCCTTACTCTGTGGCCAATCAGTCAAATAAAGCCCTGAATTTGAAGACCAAGGAATAATATGTTCCGCCTGATACGATTTATTTCATACCTCAGAGGGCCGTGACACATAAATATGGAGCAATGTTGGATTGATAATTAGCAGAAGAGAGCTGGAGAAACTCGGGGAACTTCCTGCTGGAATAACGTTCATTTCACCACGGAACACACTCAGGTCAAGCGGGACTGAAACCGAGGCTCCTTTGTCAACAACTTGATTTATAGCACGACTTTTACGTATACACAAACAAACAGAGGGACAAACAAACAAAACACGGTGTTTATCAGAGGCCTTCAATTTTTATCTCAGACACTTTTGTAGGCCTGACTGCGTAAGAAATAGACATAAAAGTTTGCATCCTTCGTGTAAATTTACAGTCCTAATATCTTGCATCTGTCTATAGTTTCACGTACGCATTCTGAAGTCAAAAACCCATTTATTTGCGTTTCATGAAGTGAATAAAGCATAAATTACTCCCCTGTGCAACTTTCTTACTCAGAAGTGCGTCTGTAAGTTCATAAATTTTTAGTAAACAAATTTCACATCGCTATTTTGGATGTAGCAGTGTTGAATACATCAGCGTCTCGGAAGAGCGTGCTTCCGCCATATTTAGGAAGGAAGAACATATGTACCAAATAACACAGCATCACATTTCAGAGGACAGTAGTCTTCATAGCCGGCTCCTCTATGAGAAATACACATCTCACATAATTTCAGGTCTCCACGGATGAATCAACTTTTCTGCCGAAGTACCATCCAGTGAACCATGACTTCCTGGCGATCAACGTGAAGGTGATGCATCTGGTGGGTCTCTGGAACCATCACTGGCAGAACAAAGACAGCTGGCGCTACTTCCTGTACTTGAGCTATGCGCTGTTCATGATTCTCATCATGACAGTTCACTTTGTCACAGAGGTGCTGGAACTCTACTTTACCTGGGGTGATTTCAGTGACTTCGCGAGCACCGCCTGGTTTGCCAACAACTACGGCGCCTCCATCATCAAGCAGGTCTTCATCTTGGTTCAGACGGATCGGGTGCGTTTTCTATCCGTCTTGGATCACACGTGCTTTACTTAGGTGACTCCATAAAGTTCACGAGGGCTAAGTGAGTTAAGCCACAAGAGGCATCCTGCATATGCTTGATGCCCACGTGGATCCATGTAGCAGGGTCATTCTTGAGAAGGCAATGAATCGCTCAGCTGGTCAGGAAATTATTCCCCGTTAACTGAACCCAAAGAATCGCTGCCGTGTTTACAAGAGTCCGACACTCGTCCGCTTCCTGAGCCAGATGAATTCAATCGAAATCCTTATATCTTACTTATTAATAGCCAATACTCTTGTCCCCCCACATACACGTAGGTCTCCTAAGTGGGTTATTTCTTTCTTTCTTTCATTTACTTTTCTTTATTTCAATGTTTTTGACACGTGCTTCTCATCCCCTGATAACATAGGCCCTTAATCTTCCTTGATTTGGTAACAGTGATAATAGCTATTTAGTAAAAAGTGTAGAGTATGAAGCTTGTGAGGTAAAATAAAAATTTGTCCCGTACGTACTTAAGAAACATCATGAAGACGTATGAAGGAGTGGAGTGTGAAGCCCCTAATTCAGGCCCGCTCAACCCGTAGCTCGTGCGCAAAATGTTACTCGCAGCACAGTGTTATTTTATCCCCGGAGACGTTTGAAATGAGAAGTATCGTATCTCTTGCCATGGCAAAGCCGAAATAGAACGCCGAAGCAATTTTGAAAATTTGTGAGCTGTTTATTTAGGGACACATACATTACATTACTAATTCATTTTGCAAAAATGTGCTAAAATAACGACACCATAGTTTAGGTTGTGAATTGTATTTTCACAAAGTTTTCCTATTATTATCAGTATATTTTTATTGCATATTACGTAAAGAAACATATAAGGTAAAATTATGATTACGCGTATACTTATTCAGTCTTCATTCTGCGTATTGATTTGAATGTTTTCCGCATGGGGACAAAATTTTGCAGAATTTTCCCGCACCACAAAATGTTGATCAGGCCTGTCTTAATCCCTTCGATTTTTGTTTCTCTGGCGCAACTGCCCAACTTGAACCTTGTCCACTTCGCTGTTGAGGTGTCTAGATCGCGCACAATTATAAACACATACACACGACAGAACTCCTCTGTATGTGTGATCAGCCCGTCGCAGGGGCCGCTACCTACACAACACACATCAGAGACAAACGTCCATGCCCTCAGCGGGATTTGAACCCACGATCCCAGCAATCGAGCGGCCGCAGAACTACGCCTTAGCACGGCCACCGGATCAACCCCTTCGGATTTAGCTCTCGTAATGATTGTAACATTACAGCATTAGGTATACTCTACATAACCGCAGTCAAATAACCGAGTATTCAACATTCAACAGTCTGTTTCAGGTTCAGGAGCTAACTATGAGGCTGAGAGGTGGCGTCCTGTCGAGCGGGTTGAGGTGGTCTAAGGAGCAGGATGAAATCTCCAGAAATACCAACCGGCAGGCCAGGCTCCTGTCCATCATGTACTACGCAGTCGCAGTGAGCTCGTGTTCAGGCCTTGTTGCCATCAGTCTGCGCACCAGCTACCGTCAGTTGTCTGGGGCTGCCAACAATACCGAAACGATGGTAATGTTAGTTCAGAGCAGGCCGCAAGCATGGTTAGGCGATTATTATGTACGAGTAACTGTGAATTGGAAAGGACTGTCAAGACGTAATCGGGAATATTTAGTCTTATACCAAGGTGTTCGACGAAAATGGACTCCAGTGTTTATACAATAATAGTACAACAAAAACGCACATAAGTGTACTGAAATTATACAGTGTAATTTTATTTTATGCTTTTAGTGTATCTAACCTTTGTATTTTACCTCCCTCAATATGGGCGAAACATGTAGGAGGCCATTGCGTATATAAATTAGTTTCAATACACTTGTGTGCATTTGTTGGTACTCTTACTGCAGGTATTCGAATAATGTACGGATTATGGATCATATAAAGCTACTCCGGTGTCATTTGATTCATCGCAAATCCCACAAAGACCACAATGGATTAAACCCGGGCCTTCGCGGTGAGAGCCCAGCTACTTGGCGCTTGAGCTCTGGCACTGATCAGAGTTCGTGGTTGAAAATGAACGGAGCTATACCACCACTACCCTTTATGTCTTCAAAGCTTGGTATTTACGCACCAGGATAACTGCCTTTACCGTGCTTAAGACTGCATGTTTGAATTTCTTGCAGGAACTCCCTCTGAAGGCATGGTTTCCCATGGACATGCAGCAGACGCGGAACTACTTGCTAATATTCGGATTTCAGCTGATCATAGTGATCGTCGGTCCGATGGTCAACATTGGCACTGACACGTTTATCACGGGGCTCATAATCCACGCGTGCGGCGAGTTTCGGGTCCTGAAGAAGTCGCTCAGGTTGCTGAAGCAGCGGGCGCTGCAGCTGCAGCAGGAGGGCAACAGCTCCAGGTCTCAGCACTCCGCGGAGCGAGATACGATGTTATCATGGCCGTTAATTGACTTTGTTAATTATGGCGTATTTAGCGGCGCTGTGAATGGCTCAGTAGGCGTAAGATGATTCATGAAGGAAGTAAGCGGTCGTAGCCGAATTTAATGTACTGTCCCGGCATTTGCTTGGAGTAACTGAGGGAAACAAACAAACAGACCTCAGTCAAGGTAGACGACCTGCGGTTTCGAACCCAGGACTTTAAGAATACAAAGCAGATATTTTAACCACGCTATAGCTGTGAATATGAGGACCTTTTATCAGGGTAGACGAGTATTCTAAGTTAAGAAAAAGCAGGGAATTGAGAACGTAATTGAAAGCCTACTTTCTGTTGCACAAATTTGAAGCTACACGTGTCTGTTAGCATTGTTTGTGCTGTTTTATTTTAATTTAAGAATAACTTTTTACCTAAGCACAGATTCTTTTTAAATTCGTCAGGTATAAAAACTAAATTTCGCATTGTCTCCATGTTTGTTAAATACTGACGTAACAATAACTTACAGTGTGGTGTTATGTTTCTGATTTCTTTCCGCATCAACTTTCATACGTCTAGATAAAGTGTTTCACTAGTTATAACCTTAAACCGAAAACTAAAAAAATCAATTTAAGCGGCCGCCATCTTGTTATTTTACATTCTAAAAATTGTCCTTAGTGAAATTTGAATATTTTTTAAACATCTGTTTTCATATACCATTTCAGGCCCTAGAAGTAACTGTCACTCTTGCCTCGCAAGTTCGCACGTCTGCCATATTGTTGTAATAAAACAGTTAAAAATACGACATTAATATTATCTGCACTGACATATTGTTCATACTACGATTAATGAAAACTGGTCAAAAGTTTTCAAATTTCAATGGTTGGACGCACGAACAGAGAGCATGGTGATTTTAAAAGCCTACGTCTTTCTTCTGTAGGGAGAAATATGTCCTAAATTAGACAAAACTCTTTTAAAAACCATAAAATATTAAGAATTCCTTTCAATGAATATTTTTAAACACAGGAAGTCAACCTCCACCTCTGAAATCTCTCTCCCGAGTATCTCATTTGTGAAGAGTGCTGATGGGCCTGACGTGCGGACCGAGCAAGCAAGTAGTTTTTCCCACGTCGAAGGACCAGAAATTGCTAAGGGATTCCTGGATTCAAAGGCCACCTTGGGCTCCACGATATACAGTTCTCTCGTTGAATGCATCCGCCATCATCAGCAAACGCTTCAGTAAGTGCTGACTGCCCTAATCACTGCGCCCCTTAAATTCAGTTCTGTCAAAGCTACCCACTGAAAAGAAAAAAAAACCCTCAATCCTTTTGTACAAAACCATGTACATTTTACTTTATTGTACTTACACCTGTCACAGATGTCATGTGATATGAAGATGTTACTTGTAGTGGATGTTTCTAATTCATTATTTTTCCTCAGGTTTGTTTCAGATTTGGAAGACGTGTTCAGTTTTATGATGTTCTTTCAGTTCCTATCTATCTCTATGAGGATCTGTCTCATCATATTCCATATTACTATGGTAAACACTTGCAACTAACCCTTTTAATAAAAACAGAGCTTAAGTACATGCCATGAGTAAGAAATATTTACGCAAAATCCTGTAAGTACCTTTTTAATGTAATCACTTGATTTATTAATACGAAATTTTATTACATTATTAATTTGTGAACGCCGATTTGTATTTTATAGGTAAAGTATCCACACAAAACACAAAAAAACCCAGTTTTTTGTAGGTGCGTGGATACTACATAAAGTACCTTGTGTGCCTGTCTGTCACAGCCAACCTTCCTGCTAATTGCCGCATTCATTCAAATGACTGTGGTTTGTCTCTTGGTCCGATCCCTCTTCAGATGACAAGTTAACAGTGAAGAATTCCTGTGATTCCAAAGATTGATGAAGTCCAGGGAACGCTGAGAGAAATCCACGTATACAGAAAGATCCTGTTTGTGACTGCGTGTTTGGTATCTGACTATGTGTAAATGTTATATCCCTCTCATGCCGTAGTGGTTTTCATGTACTATGTATTTATGTATGTATGTATGTATGTATGTATGTATGTATGTATGTGTGTATGTATGTACGTAATGAATGCGGCGAGAAAGGTAGACAGAATTTAGCAAAAGAGTGTCGAGGAGCCGCAGAACTGAACACAATGCCTTTTCCTTGCAGTCGGACGACAAAGGGCTGGTTCAAGTGACGTACTTGCAGATTTTGTGCGTCTCGTTCCTTCAGGGTTTGCCGTTCTGTTGGTACGGCAGCGAACTGACTTACCAGGTAAGCGACACGCATGCAAGACACCGTTCTTATTCAGTGCAGACCTACTGCAGGCTGTGTCGACATTGGTGTTGCAGTGCAGACCTACTGCAGGCTGTGTCGACATTGGTGTTGCAGTGCATACCTACTGCAGGCTGTGTCGACATTGGTGTTGCAGTGCAGACCTACTGCAGGCTGTGTCGACATTGGTGCTGCAGTGCAGACCTACTGCAGGCTGTGTCGATATTGGTGTTGCAGTGCAGACCTACTGCAGGCTGTGTCGACATTGGTGTTGCAGTGCAGACCTACTGCAGGCTGTGTCGACTTTGGTGTTGCAGTGCAGACCTACTTCAGGCTGTGTCGACATTGGTGTTGCAGTGCAGACCTACTGCAGGCTGTGTCGACATTGGTGTTGCAGTGCAGACCTACTGCAGGCTGTGTCGATATTGGTGTTGCAGTGCATACCTACTGCAGGCTGTGTCGACATTGGTGTTGCAGTGCAGACCTACTGCAGGCTGTGTCGACATTGGTGTTGCAGTGCAGACCTACTGCAGGCTGTGTCGACATTGGTGTTGCAGTGCAGACCTACTGCAGGCTGTGTCGACATTGGTGTTGCAGTGCAGACCTACTGCAGACTGTGTCGATATTGGTGTTGCAGTGCAGACCTACTGCAGGCTGTGTCGACATTGGTGTTGCAGTGCAGACCTACTTCAGGCTGTGTCGACATTGGTGTTGCAGTGCAGACCTACTGCAGGCTGTGTCGACATTGGTGTTGAAGTGCAGACCTACTGCAGGCTGTGTCGATATTGGTGTTGCAGTGCAGACCTACTGCAGGCTGTGTCGATATTGGTGTTGCAGTGCAGACCTACTGCAGGCTGTGTCGACATTGGTGTTGCAGTGCAGACCTACTGCAGGCTGTGTCGACATTGGTGTTGCAGTGCAGACCTACTGCAGGCTGTGTCGACATTGGTGTTGCAGTGCAGACCTACTTCAGGCTGTGTCGATATTGGTGTTGCAGTGCAGACCTACTGCAGGCTGTGTCGATATTGGTGTTGCAGTGCAGACCTACTGCAGGCTGTGTCGATATTGGTGTTGCAGTGCAGAGCTACTGCAGGCTGTGTCGATATTGGTGTTGCAGTGCTTGCATTTCGCAATCGTAACAACATTCGAATCCAAATGTGTAATGCAGTAGACGCAACTCCCGATTAGCGTAGGGTCTGAATGCCTACCGAGACCATTCAGACAGACGTTTCAAGTAAACGCAGCGATAGGCAAAGCGTTAATTTATTCCTGTGCTTAATTAAACAGCGCTTCTTAAAGATGTATAGAGGAGTGGAAATATAGACCCGCGCATTCATAATCACTTAACTAGTTAAAGTAAATGGTCAAAGTCACACTCCTTCCACTGACTCTCCAAAGAAGGAACCCATATTATCCACTGGGTGGGCCACACAAGCTATTGGAAGTGGTTGCGAAAGGAAGAACTATCCCTGCCTACAGAATCTACAAAATTGTGAAAGAACAGGTAAACTAAACCACAAATAAGTTACAGGGTGATGTAATAAGCTATTGGTGTCACTTTATATCGAAAGGCCATTGTATTGGCGGATTTGTTAGTATTTTTATATGTGACTTGTGTTTGCGAATTTAACACTTTGAAGCTTGAAAGTAATCTAAACATTATTTAAAATTTTTGTTAGGATCTCACGGAAAACTTCGAGTTTCAATTACAAAGACACATTATTTTATGTTCCTGAAGCAATGGTGAAAATTATACAAAACACGTAAATAAGTCCTGTGGGTAAGTTACAGTATTTATTAATGTTAAAACACGTGGTACGTAAACACTGTGACTTAAAGTGCTAAGCAAGCACTTGTTTCACAGCAAGTGGTCTGTCGAGCTCCATTTGCTCCCCGTCGCCCTGCTAGTCTCTTCCTATTTCTCTTCCATTTTGGAATTTCGAATTCCAATGCAAGAAACGTCCAAGAGAAATGCATCAAATCCGAGGCGGTCTGCACAAAACTCTCATTCCGCACGCCACGACGCATTACCAAGCTGGCTCAAGTACTGTACGAGGTGCCAGGGACGAATGTCGGTCGGGCCGTTTGTGATTTTCCATGATTTTTCACAGTCCCTCCAGGCAAATGCCGGTATGGCAATTTAAATCAAAGATCCCTTTCTTCCACAATCTCTCCAATTCTCTATACACCAATCTTCCTTATCATTTGACGTTGTGTGGTCTAAGTTATTGACAGCGTCGTTAAATAAACTACAGATTCATTCTACGTTGAATTGTCAATACGCTGATTTCTTTCAGAGCTCATGCGTGACTCGTGCCGTGTATGAGACGCCTTGGTTGGAAGCGTCACTTCAGTTCCGACGCTCGGCCATGATCATGGTCACCCGCGCCCAATCCATTCTCCATCTCACAGGAGGAAAGATCTACGTAATGTCGCTAGAGACATTCCAAGCTGTAAGTACGTTCAAGTTGCGGATGGAGGAGACGACCTCTAGATATGGGTGGTAAAGGTAAGGTAAAGGCAAATTTCACCTAGAACAGGCCATGAAAACCCAGAGAGGGAGTAGAGGTATAGCTCTACTTTTTCTTCAATCTCGGCGCTAGATGGGTTGGGTGGTCAAGGCCACACCCCGGCCGCTTTACCCAGAGAAGAGACCCGGCACTCATTGTACATGAGGCTGGGTGGGCCCCAAGGCCAGTCTGGAAGACTGCAGAAAATCTCGCCCCCACCGGAATTCGATCCCCGGACCGTCCAGCCCGTAACGAATCGCTATACCGACTACGCTATCCCGGCCCACAGAAATGGTTGGTAGGATGTGAAACGGTTCCATCTAGCTCGTGGGGCCAGTGGCATGGTGTTGTGAGCAGAGTAGGAAAGTTTCAGGTTCCGTAAAAAGCGGAGAGCTTTTTGCTACATAAACATTTCTACGTTAAATATAGGTCATGTTATGTGTCCAAAATGCCTGTCATACCCAGGCAATAAATGCAATTTTTTACTTACGTACACAAACGCGCTTCTATTCCGTTAAAACCTGATTTTTATACGCAATTAAATTACATTTTCTCAATGGAGTAGAGTCCTTCTTGAGAAGCTAATAGGTCGCCATCAAGTCAAGAAATCTCCCCAAATTTATGCAACACGAAGGTTCATGAAAGCCTGCCACTTTGATCCAGTCGAACCTCTCTGCGACTTACCAATTCATTTCTTTAAAATACATTTAAATATGTTTCTCCTTTCTCCCCCCTACTCCTAAATGTTTCTAGGATTCTATTTCCTTCAGGTTCCACCTATGCTATTATGCTTTTAGAAGTAAAGTAAATGAAGTAAATAATAGCACAGCAAATTATTATGATGTTAGTTTGGAATGTAATTAAAGGAAATAACATTTTATTTCTACCTTCAACATATATCAACATTTACCTGCTATGTGAGAAGTGTTTCTCGGATTAAGGTAATAATAGAAAAACTACCATGTTTTCTCACTTGTGTGCTTTAATGTTGTAATTATGAACCAGATATATATATATATATATATATATATTGTAATCGTAAGTAAACGTACACGTGGATGTTAATTTATTAGGGACCTGAAGCCCTTTTTTATATATCACTGCAGTGTTGCATTAGCTGAAGATATGACAGAGGCTTAGTGAAGAAATTTCGTTGTATAAGTGAAGCCACTGGGTAAAAAATAATTTAATATCTTCCGTCTTGTTTGCATGCTCTAAACTTCCTCTTGTTAGCAAGCTCTGAACTGTATCTTCTTACCATTTGTGCACTCTGAACCATCTTCATCTTGTTTACACTCCCTGATCTTCATCTTAATCTTGTTTGCACCCTTTGAATTGCATCTTAGTATCGTTTTTACAATTTAATCTTCACCTTCATCTTGTTTGCACGCCCTGATCTTCATCTTAATCTTGTTTGCACGTTCTGAACTGCGTCTTTATCTTATTCATCCTGCAGATGGTCTACGCTTCTTTCTCCTTCTTCAAGCTTCTTCAGGAACTCAGCGTAGCTTAGACGCCACAGTACCTAAACCGAAGAATTCTTTTGCTGCTTTCCCACTATTCACTTTCTTACGATACAAAGCTTTCAACTTACTACATCACGTTCCTGTTTGTGAACATTATGTAACAACCTTCACACTTGGCGAAGCTGGAAGAATTTTTGTAAACGGTATATATGACTCACGCACTGGGTAGGCTAGAGGTATTTAATTAATCTGTACATAATATTACTGCAAGAGATATGTACCATCTTCATAGATCAGTTGCCAAAATTTCACGTCTTAAGAACTTCCAATATTTTACCACGTATATTTACAAGTCTTACAAATGAAAATGCATAATTTAACTATTTAAAGTTCACTGGCTAATTTACGTACCAACGCGTTTAACATATTAAAATTGTACGAACTGGCCACATGGTGCGTTCTGGTTGTGTATGTATCTCAGGACAGACAGCGATTATTCTCATATACGGAATTTAACTGATTGGTTTTTATAATTTAGAAGGACAGCGTTTACTACGCGGTTCGAGCTAAGCTTTAAATACAATTTATGTTAATATCAGTCTTTAAAGGGTTAAAACTAGCTTTAAGAAAATACTTAAATACACATCCTTTTTACACTGTTGATGAACTTGCAATGTTTAAAAAAATATTCGTGATATTAGTACCTGCTCTGTATAATGGATTCAATGTAATTCTTATAATAATTTTGTATTGCACTAGTTCTATATATTTTGTACTTCTCGTGACTTATTCCACACCCACTTGTCACTTGACTAAATTTTGGATCCATGTCATGTATATTGGTCATATGTATGTATGTAATCCCAGGCAACACACCCTTAGTAACTTCTGTAAGGGATCGTGAAGAAGAAACACTATGGCCACACTGTTCAAGAGAAAATATTTCACACATGTGTAGTTGGACAGTAACGTTTCGGAGAAAGATGCTGCCTCCTTTTCCAGGGACGTAGTGTCTTCGGTCTGTACAATTACTGCATTGAAAACGTGAAAATTGTAGCTACAGCTAAGACACTTGCTTGAAAATTAGCTAAATTAGCTTATCTTCATGCAATAAATAACTGACTGTGATGTGTGCTATGTGCGATAGTAGATTTTGTGTGTGCAGTAAAATGAACACGGAGAAAAAAAGAGTATGCCAGATTTCAAATACACGTTTGGGAAGTGCTGACACATAAATTTACATTAGACCTGTATCTTCCAGCTACTGTTGGATGGGTAGGTAAGTGTAACTCTCTGTTGGCACGTAGGCTAATGAGTTCGCTTACTTTCTGAAAAACATTGATTCGTGTACAAGCTAGTTACCGCTATACTATTAGATTTGAAAACAGAAATATGCACCTTTCTCTTTGTTTTATGAACGGTGACTGAATAAAAACTTCACTCAGATATAAAACAAGTTCTACTAAAAAGAGTGGAGCGAATAACCTCCTGGTCGTTCTTTAGTAACAGTAAAGCCAATAGGAATTTTCCAAACGTTGCGGTAGATAAATTTTTATTTGGCAGATCCCGGATTAAAATTGGGGCCCTAAGACTGCCTATTTCTAAATAAGGTTTTCTGTTCTTTTTCTCAATCCCTCCAAAAAGTGCCAAGCTAGTTTAGGACATTCTTTCTTTTCTGGTCAGTGAAGGTTTCAAGGAAAAGGCTAGGAGCGAGTCACTTCTTCAAAGATAGCTGTAGCGGATTGGCGGACGAAACAAAACAAACTTCCTGCCCTTACCACGTCGCGTACAGTGTAGGCTCGTCCGTCAGCCTCGCCAGGTTCTTCATCGGCCAAAAATTAAAAAATGACCCATAACTTCATTCATTTCAAATCATTGTTCAATGGTCGTATTATCATTCAAGGTTATAGTTTCAGCAATTTAAAGCGCTGTTACTTAAAGGTAAATAAAAATGTTTCAGGAACTAAATTTGATAAATTTTGTGGTAATTGAAGAGTAAGAAGAATGGGCATGTATAATTACAGGAACTGTAATATTTGTCGAAACGTCTTGAAATACTCGTATTCATTTCTCTATTTGTCCTAATCCCGAAAGCCGATCAAAGGAAATGACTTCTTCACACGAAAGCTTAAGAACTAAAGAATACTTCGTTAAAAACTTTTAAGCTCTACATATATACTGAAGGTGGGAAAGCCATTGTACTTTGGAGATAAGAACATAATCAGCAAGGGCTATTGGTGCCCAGCGCAATAAATCTTATTAGCTCACACTGAAAGGAAATCATAGAATATGAAGACTTGTACAAGCAACCTTGATCTGTATAATTGCTTTATGAAACTGACACTTTATTAAATTACATGAACTTTTTGTTCCGTCTTTGTACAATAACATTTTAAAGAAATGAAGCTTATCAAGGAAATAACATGCCTTGTCTTTCATTATACAATTCCGAACATAAACTCAGGCCGACATAATTTACGCTATTATTACAGTAGCGATAATGGAAAATATACACACACAAGAGCAGACAGTTGAAGGACGCAATAGCGGGACAGTCACAGCAGTGCCGTAAACTGAGCCACTCATATCTTGAGATACAGCTGCTGTCGATATGGAAGCAGTATGGGTGGATTGCCTTGAAAGCGTGAACACGGATTGATTGTAAAACAGATGTAACTCTGAAGATGAAACAAAGTATTACACGATCAACTGCGTCGTTTACACCGTGCATTTTATTGAATTTTTAACTAGAATGTACCAACAGTAATGCACAAATTTAATATATGCTAAGTAAGAAGGACTTTACCTTACCAGCGGAGTTCCAGGTTTCGGTGTGAACTCTCTCCCTGATGATGGTGGTATATATGCCACCGAAACATGTCGGGAGTTAAAATGATCCTCTAAAGACTTTTGTGTCATGTATTAAATTTGTGCATTACTGTTGGTACTTTCTAGTTAACAAAGAATTACACGATCAACTGTGAGATGTCTTATACATTTATTTGATGTTACTATTACTTCTTTGAAAGGTTTTGTATATCAAAAACTGAAACTGCTTCTGGCCCATAGTTTCTAGGTGTTTATCCTTTTATTTGATTAATGTTATTGATTGGTGCAACTTTGGTACGTATATTTGTGTGAAAGAACTTATTAAACTGTATTAATATGGACTCACCTTGTGCTTCTGATTTTGTGGTCCAAATAATAACAGTAAAACACCCGTATATGTACAATAAGTGATACTGTCTTATTAACACTCGGATAGCCTACATTTCGGTCTATTAGACCGGTGCTGGGCCCGTGGGCCGCATGCGGCCGTCAGTCACCTGA
Source organism: Reticulitermes speratus (assembly GCA_021186555.1). Classification (NCBI taxonomy): domain Eukaryota; kingdom Metazoa; phylum Arthropoda; class Insecta; order Blattodea; family Rhinotermitidae; genus Reticulitermes; species Reticulitermes speratus. The sequence goes on from JAJKFL010000002.1 coordinate 32,780,525, forward strand.
ATAGTTTCAACAATACAATTTAATGTCGTAATATAATAGGTCTGTGGAACATAATATGGTAACTTTAGTAAACGGCAATAAAACAAAGGTCTTGTTTTTAAATAACGGCGTTCTATTTCATTGACCCCTTCCCCCTACGTATATACAAGTGCGCCCCTCGGGCGAGTTTTAGAGGAAATGAAAGGGGCTTACGTCAGTTCATACCGCTTATCAAATATAATACAGTAGAACCTCGAATATCCGAAATAAAGTGGGCGGACCCGATTTCGGATAAGCAAAATTTCGGATAATTCGGAAATTCGGCTTGACGTGATAAGGTGCAATAAAAATAACATTTATTCAGAAACAGGTTTTATGTTAATAAAATTTATGGCAAAAGAAAGTGTATGATATTTACAGATGCAACACAACACTACAAATTTCTACGAAAGAAATCCGATATTTTAGTTTGAAGTTTCGTTTCACGATGTTTTTTGGCTGCAATGTCCCTCAATCGCTTTATCAATAACACGTCGGTCGCTGACAACTCCTCGCTTTCTTCAACATCATCTCGAGTATAAAAAAAGGCGTTTCGGTTAAACCGAGTTTTGGTTAAGCGAAGTTCGGATAACAGAGGTTCTACTGTAGTATAATTTGTAAATATTTTAATACACACGTATAACATGTTTCATAAAGCGGATAAATTGGCATAAGCTTTTATTATTGACACTAAACCTCCTGTAATTATCTCTCTGAATTTAGTCTAAATGGAAGGAAACATGTCAGAGTGTTAATAAGCAGGCTAACATGGAACAGTCGTGTATGGAAGCCGATCCCGATAGCGGCGCGGTCTAAGGCGTAGGTGTGCGGCCGCTTGCTTGCTGGGATTGCGGGTTCGAATCCGCCGGGGGCATGGATGTTTGTGTTGTGTTTGTTGTATAAGGACTAGTATGGAACGTAAGTGACATGAAGAAGGAGGGAAGGATTTAAAAGTACAAAATGGATCAAAGGGAAAAAAACGGGATAGGAAAAAAAAAATCCCGCCGGGGGCATTGCTATTTGTCACTTGCGAATTTTGTGTTGTACAGACAGATGCCTGGGCGACGGGCCGATCCCTCGATCGGGGGAGTACTACCTAATGTGTATGTGTCAATTAGTGTGATCTGGTGCGACAGTAACCCTCTATATCTACAATGAGTAAGCAGAAGACTTTAGACTAAGAAAGAAAGAAAGTCGTGTATGGAACAACTCTGATTTATTCATTCCTTAAGTTATATTTGCATTAAAATTATTTTTAAACATTAGTTGCAAATTAATTTGCCTAAGGTTTAATTCCAAATTTTTACATATAAATTATATTTAAACAGTAACAACACCTTCTGTCATTTTGGGTTTCTACAAAAATAACTAAGGGTTATCTCAGAGGGTATAGTGGCCAGGCAACAAGGTCAAAGACGGTGGGTTTGTGGTTCGACTGATAATTAGTTATTATCAACATACCTAAAATTAGTGATAGGTTTCGAAAGGTCATCGTATTATTTTACATGAAAAGAATGGGCTTAACATAAAGAACACTTTGTAATATCTGTCACAGTACAGAACTTATAACTGAAACTTTTTTAACGTTGCTACTCTCGCTCCCAACACAGAAGTCTGTCGAACCGCCTTATGGGAATAATACACAGTGCGGGAATACATTGAACTGGTATAAATTCCTTGGCAACTAGAGACGGACACTACAGCAAACTGTTCGAATCCAAGGCTGTGTATAGCCTTTGTAATCGGGCGACACCCATGTTGCCCTTCGATCCTTGACCCACAGCAGGCACTCTCTCTCTCTCTCTCTCTCTCGTTACCAGGTGTCACAAAATAAGCTTACCATTTTTGTGCTTCTTCTCAAAACTATAAAAATCAGAATGTTGTGTAATGGTTAGTTGACGACGCTGTATCTGAGGCTATAGAAACTCGACTGATACAATAAATAATAAATTAATGCCAAAGGACTTGTATTTAGTAGCGTAATACGATTTATTTCTTTCTTAGTCTTGACCTCTCCTACCTACTCACTTTACGTGTAGAGGTTATTGTTGCATCTGATCACAATCAATGACACACGCACGCACACATACACACACATACTCGGTAAGACTTCTTTGGACGAGGGGTTGACAGCACATAATATTCACAAGAGGGACATCCATGCCCCCAGCGGCATTCGAAGCCACAATCCCAGCAAGCGAGCAGCCACAGACGCACATTAGACCGTGCGGTCACTGGAGTCGGCAATGATTCCTTTATCAAGTTATTTTAGTACAGACATTAGTTTAGGCTTTGGAATCTTTTAATAAATATTCCCACAGCATTAAGAACCGTATATGCAACGTAGATTCATACGTAAATTTATCATTAAAGTAGGTTATTTAAAACATCAAATTTTAGACCAAATGTGCGTAAGAGAAAGGATACTGAGATGAGTTGAACCTAAGAGTGTGAAGGTAACATGCAGAATATTATGTAACGCAGGCCTGCTTAATTTACACCAAGTCATACTAAGGTCAGGGGGCACACGGTGGCGCAGTTGTGTGAGGCACTGCTCTACAAGCTGATTCCCGATGGTGTCACTGGAATTTTTCATTGACATAATCCTTTCGGTCGCACTATGGCCCTGGGGTCGACTCAGCCTCTCAACAGAAATGAGTACCAGGAGTATTTCCTGGAGGGGTGAAGGCGGCCGGTGCGTAGGGCTGACAACCTTACCACCTTCATGTACCGATTGTCTAGAACTCTGGGAGCCTCAACCTCCTGGAAACCTAAGGGCCTGTCCAGGCCTATAATGGGATTGCTTTACCATACTAAGGTGATAAATGAAGGAGGGTAAGGTAGAAGGGACATGTAGAACGCATGGCGATGAGAATTACATAAAGATTTTAGTCGGAAAATTTGAAGGGACGAAATCACTGACCTAGACCTAGATTGGAGATTTATATTAAAATGGGTCTTAAAGGAGTTTTATATGAGAGTATGGATTGGATTAAGCTGGATCAGGATAGGCATTTGTGATTTATCTTGTGAACATGGTAATGATCTTGATGTTCCGTGCAGGATGGTGATACTCTTAATTGAGACTGAATCTTATGAAGAGTTCCTGTGATTTGAGAAACCAAATTATTTCAGACAGGCTTAGAAAATATCTAGAGCGAATAATTATTACTCACTTTGTCAGCTGGGAATATTTTGAGATCCACGTGTTCATTATGATATGATTTGTTAGCTGCATTAGCACTAACTCAATTACTGGTACCAATAAATACTTTTGAAACTTTTTAATCCTGACCGACAAAGGCCACATACTTACACGAGTATGAAGGCAAGGTACTTATCTCTCTTTGGACCTGTAAATGCCTTAGGCACTTTCTTACTTTCACGTAAAGTTAATTGGTCCATAATAACGCTTGCTGTAGTCAAGTGGTTGACTCAGTTAATTGAAGAACGGAATGTGATGTAATTCCAAGTTGTTATCTGAGTGAAGGACACTTGTAAGACTTAACGATCATCCTACGAAAAATTATGCTCACAACAAATTACAAATATATGTTATTAGATCACGTTCAATAGCTTGTTATTTTTATATAACGGTCGTAGATGAGAGGTTAGGTTCGGACATCCGCAGCTTTAAACCTGAAAGGCAAAAGAAGGCAATAGCATGAACTGTTTAACTAATTAATTCGCTGATGATGAAACTGTTTTTCTTCTAATTCATTTATGCTATACCAATTACACTTAATAATGACCGTCCTATTCCAGCAGTTAAGCAAGAACTTTGTTCGGTGTTATTTATCATGTTTCGAAATTTCTGTTTCTTTATCCCGTGAGGTTATGAAATGCGATGTGATAGTTCTGAGGGAAGCACGTTTAATTACAAATGTTTCAAAGCAAAATGTTCACGAAAATATTGTACCTATCTAGAATGGAATAAGCAATTTAGGGAAATTACAAAGTCAAAGTATTTGCTTTACACGACTTGCAGGCATAAGGGGAAGTGGAGATATAGCTCAGATCATTCTTAACCATGACTTTAGACGGAGGCGATTTGTCACCTTCAAGCATCCGCTGCTTTACCCTGGAGAAAAGAGCCTTCGTTACCCATTGAATAGAAAGTCGGGTGGGCCCCGGAGAGCGTCTGGACACTTTCAGAATAACGTTTTGCCTTGCTGGGAATGAAAGGAAGTTTTTTCAGTGTGGCAGGTCATAGGCTAGACAATATACCATCTGATTTCTCCCACCTCTTATCTAGGACAATTTTACGTGGTGAAATTTTGTCGTAATTTATGCAGACATACTTCCGTCAGAGTAATGAAATCCAGAAAGTTAAGAGAATCTTGTTGTTCAGGAATGATGCATGATACTAATAATACATACAGAATTTTGCTGGAGATGTCTCTTGGGAAAGAACCACTTGAAGGCTGAGAAGGCAGTGTTAAAATGGGTCTTACATATGTAGTGTTTGATGATCGGGTATGGAAAAATTTTTTTGTGGTGAAGGGCCCCGCAGCAGATGTTATGGACGCACCGCAGCCTTAAGGCTTGTTGTGCAACTCTATGATGAAGATGAAGAGAAAGATGTTTAGTGTTTTCATTTTTAAAAGTAATGGAGCAACAGTGGAATGAAATTGACAAGGGAAAACCGAAGTTCTCGGTGAAAAACCTGCCCCAGTGCCACTTTGTCCACCACAAATCCCACATGGACTGACCCGGGATCGAACCCGGACCTCCGCGGTGAGAGGCCGGCGACTAACCTCCTGAGCCATGGCACGTCCAAAAAAATTGGTTTAGAATGATTTTAAAAGTGGACTTCTGTGTTAGCGGCGCTGAAATTTCAAGTCCTGCTACACTGAGAGTATTTAGATTGCGTCATCAGGCGGAAGAGTCGGAAACTTTTCCCTTCAAGTCGGGCCGATCCGTGAGATGTAATTCCGTTTCATGGCTGCGGTGGCAGAGCGTACACACAGCTGTAGGTCTATCACAGAGCTGTTAGTCAGATGATGTCTGCGCATTGCAGGTACCAGATGTTACACTATAAATATTCATGTAATGTGTTTGTAATTATTAATTACAATAATTGAGTTCTTTGGTTGTGCTATAATTATAGGGCTGCATTAAAGAAAGTGCATCTATAATATGTTGCTCTCTCTGTCTGTTGCTAGCTGTCTGGTGGTAAGAGATGGCAAATGCCTACCTGTAGGAATTCCGCCAAGGGCATGACCTGGTCTTATGTTGTATTTAGGCCCACTTACGGTTAATTTTATGACGGTATCAATAACTCAGACTTATGGTGTCATGTGATAGGATGACTAACGAAAAATAAACTGGAAAGGATATGGAAGGAAGCAGTCGTCTCTCAGTTTAAAGTATTAGCCAATTTGCTGAGCGCAGTGATGACAAACTGCGGCGGTTTTAAATTTTCAATGTGGTCCACGATTTAATTTCAGAAATACGAAACAAAATATATGAATTTGGAAGGATAGTTACTTAGCGACGATTCATAAAATGATATCATTCAGTTATATCTTGTATTACTGGCGGCGCAAAGTACTTCTCATACCAAAATACAAATGGAAGTTCAATCTCACATCGAAGTAAGTATTTCGCTACTTAGCTTTGTTGCTTAGAAGCTTAGGAACCGGACAGTAAATTGCGGGCCAAATGTAAGCACATGGCAACACAGATTGTGCATGGAAGTGCTGCAGTGGCAGACGTCTCTGCCTCTTTCGTTCCTGCCCTTTTCTCAGTCACAGTCAACGACCTCAGATTTTATGACAGATTAATTTCAAACAAGTTTTACCCTCCCAATACAGGCACTATTTTTGATAGTGCATTATCATTAACGAAGCATAAATAAAAACGTAAGTATTATTTACAATGTCGTCCGCAAACTGTTTTTTTTTATTTTGCCTTCGTGCCCAAACCGTTGCTCGCTACTGATCTAGAGGGACTGAGGAAAGGCACGAAGAATCGGAGGCAGGATATCTGGTCGTCGGACCGAGATTTGAACCCGAAACTTCCAAACTTTTACGCAGAACGATGAAACTCTGAACCGTAATGGTTGTTGCTACGATTAATGCAGTCGTTGTTGGAATATGTTTTGTTTTGAATGGCGAAGTGACGTACGCGTCGGTGAAATATGACAATGGCAGTAGATCTCCTAGTTCCATCATCTTTGGTGCGTCTGTTTGGGTGTAAAGTAGGCCTAATCCTGCTAGCGTTTTGTTAACTCAGTGTGTAGGTGAGAATTCCTTTTGTCATTAGTGGGTGCGCTTATCGCATGGACTTCTCTGTTATATTTGTAAAGTAGGCCTACTGATGGCACAAACACTTAAAGTGTCTGTTGTATTTTATTCAATATCACTTTATTCATTTTACTTATTGATAATTCCTCGAATGGTGTCAAATACGGCACTTCAGATTAAATCGCCACTTTGTATCTACACAAAGTTTGCGTTCAGATTGTTAGCTGATCTTTACGTAATTTTGTTGAAAGCCTTCACACAAGTAACTTGCAGCATGCAATAAATTTTGGTTGCTAAAACTGCCAATTCACGCCGACTCTTCATAGGTGTTCCGCACTTAGAGAACTTTCATAAGTACAATGGTATATGTAATTTAACGAAGTGACTGCCGGTACGTGACCTATCCTCCAACGGAATTCTGACAAGTGTTTTCAAGACTCCCTGAGACTATCATACATGGAAATTTCACGCATCTAATTCTTCTTCGTTGCTTCCAAAATCGGAAGTAGCCCAGTTTCTCTGAGTTCTTGATAGCATGAGCAGGTCTAATGCTTCTCATTGGTTACCTTCTGTGATTTCGTGTCCAAGACACTTCCGATGTTAGGGAGGTAGGTTCCTTTAGCGACAAGATAAACCTCAAGACAAGGCGGATGAACGTATATGCGCCCTAATGATATAAATGTAATTACTGATATCAAGTCAATTTTGGAAAGACTAACTTAACTTCTCTTCTTGAAGGTTTGCAAGTCAGCAGTTTCTGGTGTAGAAACTAGGAGACCTAATACGACCTTTTGAAATTTATCCTGGTGACGCTTGTCGCTTCCTTTTTAGATATGATCTCTGGTATGGAGGTTTGAAGCCACGCCGACTATCAACTACATGAGGAATTGGGCCTGACTTGCCCCACACACATTTGCAGTTTTTCCTTCATACCCAGTTTAAAAACCTGGAATCGAACCACGCATTTTAATGAACGTTCAGTTACACGATAAATTTGGAGGGACATTGCGCATCGCTAAATCGATAATTAATTAAATAATTAAGTAATAAAAATGTTGCAGATTCGTCGTTGATACACAGTTGATTAAAGTTCAGGAACTGTCCGGATCTCTGAATTGAAAATACACTGCAATTTGATAATTATTTCCAATTAACTAGATAAATTCGTAAACAACGCTTGAAAAAGTTACATTATTCTGAGAAATAAAGTTGTATTTAAGTGGTTTGACTGTTTCCCACTAAAATAAAATCTACTGTTCTTAATTTGAATTTCTGTTGGATACTGCGTTTTAGTGTATTGTAAGTGCAAATGTGACCCAGTGATTTGACTACGTTTTGCTGCGTTAGGAATGCCTATCTGCTCTTCACAGACTCGCATGCTATGCGTGAAAGGTGTCATGCGTGACAAATTACATAAGCTGCATCTCAAATTCCACTCTGATTCGATTGAAACGCATTTTATATTCTTGTCTTTAAGCGGCATACCTTGATACACTGCTGTTTTTGATAATTACTTTATATTGGAAAGTCGAAAAAGGCTGCCAATAAAAGCTGCGAGCCAGCATCCTAACGCCATAAAAAAGTCCGAGAGACTTTTTTTTTTGTGGAGAAGGGCCCCGCAGCAGAAGCTGCGGACACACCGCAGCCTTGAGGCTTGTTTTTCAGCCCTTGTGATGAAGATGAATAGAAAGATGATCAGTTTTTTTCATTCTTCCAAGTAATGTAGCACCGATGGAATGAAATTGACAGGGGAAAACCGAAGTACTCGGGGAAAAGCCTGTCCCAGTGCCACTTTTTCCACAAATCCCACATGGACTGACCCGGGATCGAAACCAGGCCTCCGCGGTGGGAGGCCGGCGACTAACCGCCTGAGCCATGGCACTGCCTCCAGATAGGCGTTACTGGTGCGCAATTGTAAGCAGTGTACTGTTGCTTATAGACACTGCATTACTCTGTCTGTTTGTCTCTCTGCCTCATGAAGATAAGAAATAATCTAAAATAACATCTGTGAGGCAAAGAATCTGCGGTCAGTTAAGTACGGGCAGTGTAGAGGTTATCATTGCCGTGCGCTATTAACGACATTGTCAGTAATAAGACTGTATATAGCGTCGAACGAGATGGTGATCGATGAATGATAAATTGGGAAAGGCTTGGAAGGAAGCGGTCCATACCGCAAATTGTCTGGACAGCCTGAGAAAAACACGGAAACCTCAGGCTAGTCGGTGTTCCAGATGAGAAGCCAGGTGTCCTGAGGAGGGCGGGAGGAGAATTAACTTCAAAGTGTGTAAAGTAAGTGGAACAGGTGTAATATGTTCCAGTTTTATTTATTAATTGCCAAAAGGAAAGAACTGAAACCTGCTAACAATGGAGTCGCGGTTGACAGACGTATGTCCGTAAGAAAATAAAAGAGCTCATAGAGTTTCAAGGTAAGACACATTGTAACCTGAAGGCACAGTTTAGATTAACAATAATGGTAACATGAAACAATTAACACCTTCAGACGGGCGGTAGGAGGAGGCAAACAACAGGTGTTGTTCTAGTAAGGTTTAAACTGTAAATGTGCTGTATGTGCTGCTTTTGAGGTGCAATGAGCGGTCTAGGGCTGAACGGCCACATTTGTATTCCCGGCTGGGGCAGCCAGTCTTCTCTTTCCCACCGCTACAAAACCGGCACTGGGCCGTATACAGGCTATTAACCAACGGGTTACAGGAGGTGCTTTCTGGACAGAAAGCTGTAGAAGCATGCATCTGATACCAGTGACCTTCACCTAGCACCAAGATTAAAAATCTGCTATAGGTCCGTGCCCCATACATTCTCACAACTGAAAACTTCGAGGTATGAGACTTTATACAGTAATTAGTTTTGTTTTGTAGGTTAATTTTACGACTTTGTATCAACTGTTGAAGATGTATAAAGCGGCATGATGTGTACTAGGTTTGTTAATGTATGATGACTCTAGAATGATGAAGGGAATGGGTCTAGAGAAATAAAAAAGACAGATGAGAATAATAAAGTTTTACTGTTGGTAACTATGTGTACCACATGCTCTAATATTTAAGGACTCTTACATTTTGTCCACAGAATATTTTATTTCCTTCGAATTTCACAATTAATACCGATTATTTACGTAAACAATTTACCAATTGGTTTCTGTAGTGGAGATGGAGTTTGTTCTCTGTGAGGTAGGAACTCTCCTCTATATAATGAAGGTAAACTTCAAAGGGTTAATTGTCGTCGCCCCTTGCGCATTACCAAAGCCCTGAGAATAGGTGTCAGGACTACTGGTGAGAGAACTTTCTGAACGGAGCCTCGTAATAACTGATACGTTTGTAATTTTCGAAATTATTTATTGACATTCAAATTTTTTTATTCATAAACAAGACATAATGGATAATGAGACCAGTATATAGGTGTTTAATTATTTGAAAATAAATCAAGCTCTTAACATTGTTTTTGACAAATTTCAGGTTACAATTTTTCAACTCCATATTACCATTTTCATTTAGTGCTTCCTTTATTATTTTTCACAATACAAAGAATTGTTTAAAATGATTGATACAAATATAGGCGATAAATAAAAATGACATACCCTAATTCAGGGGTGCACAGATTCCGGGCTACTGGATTGTGAATGGTGGCGCCAAATATTTTTGGGTCCTCAATATGGAACTTGGTTTATGTCACCCTTCTGGCACCTACAATTTTGAGGTGGCTTCTAGATTTTTGGAAAATGTACGCACCAGTGTTTTTATCATGTAATTACCCAACTGTATTTCATAAGTATTATCCCGTTCTTCTAATAGTCCTTTAAGTGGGACAAATTAAAAAATCGATTTTTTAATTTGTACAATTAATGACCAACCATCTTCATTGCCACATACGTGTTTTGCATATAAAGGGCTACCAAAAACCTTAATAAAAAATTTCATAAAACTCGTATGGATTCTATTAAAGACACTAAGGTTAAACCCATAGACGTAAATGGGGGGGGGGGGGGGGGACAAATGCCCCTCCAGTATTTTTTCTGCCTAACAATATTCTTTTTTGGCTAGAGTTGAAGAGGGGAAAATAAAAAGTTAAAAATATTTTCTAAACGATTATTTGGATGGTGTTAATACAAAAAAATGAAAAACCTGCCTTTTACGAGAGGCAGAATAGAGGCGTCTTGAGTCACGGTCGATTCCCCCCCCCCCCCCCCCAATGTTATTAGCCAAGTTACGCCTATGATCAGGCCTGCACTAAGTCGTGCAGTTTCTCATCAAGAATTCTTCCCTGCATAATAACAGCATCTGCGCTGTTTTGCGACGGGTCGATTTAATAAGCAAAGTCTTTAATGAACATTACTATGGAAAATGGATCGGTCTTGTTGGTTCCATGTCATGACCGCCATGTTCACCTGACTTAACCCCGTTGCATTTCGTCTTTATACGTCGTCATGAAGGAAGCCATCTTTGTGTCTCGTGTTCCATACAACATTGAAGAGGAAATGGGATACACAAAGAATAAGTGTAAAGACATAACGATCCAATCTGCCGTACTTAAGACTACATATTTAACATGCAGACAAATCCTAGCTGTAAAATGTTGAAACAGATAAGTTTGCAATTAGGAAGCATCTTTATGTTTAAAGACAGCGTAGTCTTCAGGCTACGGGCTGAACGATCCGGGTTTCGCAATCCGGTTGGGGAAAGAGATTTTCTGTTTTGCAAAACATCCAGACTCTTCCTGTGGCCAACCAGGCTCCTACTCAATGGATACCGGGACTGTTTCCCACTAACCACTTACTTCCTTACAGTGCCGGGGTTAAGAATGAGTGGAGCTGTTACTCCATTCCCCCTGTGTGGCTTCATGGCTTTTACATAGACAACTGTACTTTACCTTTACTGTTACTTTACCTTTATGTTTAAACTAATAATCCAACATTTTTTAATCTATCCGGCTTTGTGCCTTCTTTTTATGTTTTTACCGCGCACTTAACAAGAACGCTCTTCATGTCTGTCTGTACGTCACACATTCTGTAACTTAACGTCCGTCCGTTTATCTTTCTGTCACTTTTTCCGGAATTTCATGGAATTTGTTTCGATTCTTATTAAAATTTGCGATTATAGGATGCATTTTAGCTATACGCACTAGGTTTAATTGCACACGAAAACGAACATTTGTATAAAACTATTATTGCATTCCATAGAGAACACTTCTCCTTGGAGAAATAACAGAGATCTTGGTACAATAAGTATTTATGTAAATTAAATATTTTTCGGAGAGGGAGACGTCTGGGGGATCTACAAAAATTATATTTGAACGAGAAGAATGCCTATACACAGGCGTGGATGCGTATTATTCGTTGCTTTTGACTGAATACAATGTCATTAAGTAGTCTGTTACCATTAGATGTTAACATTGAATGCGTAAATCGAATATTGTTAAGAGTTTCATAAGGAACGAAGTCGCGACGTTTTGAAGTTCCAATTTATTCCTGACGTATACTTTTCAATAAACTGAAAATTAAAATGTATAATTTTTCCATACAACATTTCTAAATCGCACGAAATGTTTTATTTAATGCGAGAAGGGAATATCGATTATCGCTTCGTTCTCGATTTCGTACGTGACCTCAGAGAGTGAAGCCCTCAGCACAGTGCTCCACTCTGTTGTCAGGAGGTGGATACTTGCAGCAGCGTGACGATAGAACTCCGAAGGCTGCGAGGGTAAGCAAGAGTACTGAAATCCCACACACAGCTCCTCCTGCTACATCTGCTAGTGGCTCGCCAGGCTTGGGTTGTAGTGTCAAAATTGCGATCAGACCAGCGCAGGTGAGCAAGCTGAACATGCTCAGTATGACGTAGCCTGCAACAACCACACAAGACGTCAGTTATTACTAGCGTTGTTACTGCTACACTGCTGCTGTTACGGCTGTTCGCGCGGAAGGAAACGCGTTCTGAAATGACAAAAGTAATTTGTACAGTACCAGGTTTGTGGAGCAGACTTCTTTTTGAGGAACTTTTCAAGAGAATCACTTTCATGGAGCTCGAAGATTTATTACCATCTCCATACGACCACCCATTGGTCCGTATATGCAGCCAGATTAATCCATTCCAAACCCCAATATCTCATTTCGTTGATAATAAAGTTGTTTCTATCCCTGCCATGAAGGCGTGTAGGGGGAATGCATTACTTTAAGATCTATTTTAATATTATCTTCCCATCAACACCTAGTTCTCCAAAGTAGTTTTTTTCTTTCAGATTTCCCAAGAAAATATTTGTACAAGTTACTCGCATGCCCCACTCATCTTACTCTCTTTTATTTGATCGTTCTAGTAACATTTGTTGCAGACTGCACCTCAGCCCCTTCACTATGCAGTTTCTGTCCTTAGGTCTAACATTGTCAGCACCATCTTCTTATACACACCTTCAGTCCGTATTCTTCCATGTAGATAGTTCTAATTGAGAACTGTGTTTTTAACTTTGGTCCTGTGCGCATGGAAAATGGCACGCTGTTACAAATATAAAATACGTAACTTTGACAGATTACGAGTATTCTGAACATCATCAGTTGTGTTAGGCTTTCGTGGTTTCGTGTATGAATTTCAAAAGATTTCGATAAACCACACTGCAACTTTTACGAGAGTTTTGAGGACGGAATTTATTCCTTTTTCCTGTAACCGTGCCGCTGGACCCACAAAGAGAAATACCGGTGTTATTTCGTTGGGGGCGGTGTGGGAGTGGGGGGGGGGGGGGGGAGCAGAGTGTGCGGTTAGTGAATTCCTATGAGCGATGCACGACAAAGGTGGAAAACGCAAATTATTTCACCGTACGCCGGATCTGCTTTTCACAAAGAATTTTTCCCCAGCTGGTTACTTCAAAGTGTTGCCTTAGAACAAAGAGAACCAGACCAAGAGATTGTTGATTCTGTGTTGTGCCAGAGATCAAAGCTTGGAAATATTCTCGAAATGATGGTTCATATTTCACAAGAACCACAGATTTTTGTGAGATTATTTATTTTATTTAACGCAAAGTGTAGCTGAGAGCATTGTGCTGAGTCCCAACTGCGGTACGGCGAACTGATAACGTAAGTCGTGGCAACAATGGATATAGAAATCAACTTACAAAGGCAATACAATAAACCTGTGAAGTTTGCCACCCTTGTAAGTCGGCCACCTGTCAGAGTTGGCCACACTTTTACGGAACCGGCAAATTCCTATGATATTATACATGGTCATCACTTCGTAACTTGGCCACTTGTTTATCCTGAATCTTGGCCACAGCTATGCTTAATATATATATATAAGTTTAACTTCCCTTTGTTGGCCAACCTAAAGAGCTCTATAGTTTTGGTCAGGTGCACATCTAGAATTTTTCCTTGCGGGGGGGGGGGGGGGGGGGAGGGGGGGCTGACCGTGAGGCTATATATAATTTATATTTGATTTAAAAAATTATTTTATAAAAATCATGTTGTAAGTACAACATAACACTGCCTGCAACTGCATTTATATACATACAAATATAACTACACGTTCCATGAATCAATCACATTGTCCTATCTTCTTGTTTCTTTTTATTTTATTAACTTGTTTTTCAAAATTCCAATGTACTAGTCATCAGCCGACTTCAGTGGCTGATTTCGGCTGAAGCGTAAATCACGTAAAACGTTTGATATCACAGTATCTAAAAAATATGTTTTTTAAATTTCGGTTATGGGGGATTTGGGGGGCTGCAACTCGGCAGCTTCCCTTTGGGTGCGCCCCTGGGTTTTGTAACATATTGTACATGGGCCGATATCCTCATTCACTAGCAGAACGACTTACATCCTTTCGCCAGAAGTATGGACAATACTTTGGAATTTTCTAGTGGCAAGTCGTTACTGTATTTGAACTCCATATTCATTGACAGGTTCATGTACCTGTTTTCCACATCAACTACCTGTCTCTGAACTCTGAACTGTACATTTGCGCAAATGATATTCCACAATTCAATTTTCATACCGTCAAATATTTTCGATGAGGTGACCATTTGTATAAGTTGGGCGGCTTTGAATGGAACCGAAAGTGGCCAACATAGACGGGTTTCAATCTATGACAGGAGAGAAAATAGACATCTACAAACTAAAATACTTTCAGACAAATTCAACGGGCGCCGGGACAGAATTATTTTTAAGGTTTTCTGGAGTGTGTTGCCGTGTTGTTTGGTACATAGTTTTTTCCTTAACGTTGGCAACAATCTGCTAAACTTAGAACACACGACGTCACTTTAGAGAGGAACATAATCTGAATAAACACGGTCGTGAGACCCTCAAATCTCAATAGATATTTCTTTTCTCAACTCTCTGAACTGTGCTATATGGCTACTGGTATCTATATGAAAAGCTATTTAAAGATTTAGTTGTCTTCATCATTGCAGCAGAAGGAACATGCTACCGGATTACGGGCCCATGTTGCACTTTTGGACGATATTTTTGTAATGTAATTTGGTAATATTTGAAAAATATTAGCTCTGTTCTCACAAAGGATCGTAATGTCTTTCAATCTGAAATTTCACTTTTATTAATTAATTATGTTTATAATATTATGGGGTAGAAGTAAGCTTCTGGTTTTTATAAAAGGTGCGGAATTCTTAAATGTTTGAGAGACTTCTGTGTTTCCAAGAAGGACTCTGTGCCGCATTGTTACTGGATACGGATGAAAGTTTATAAGAAATTAACGAAAACCGACCTATTAATTGTTTCAGACACACAACACACACACATACACACACAGAGAAACACAATAAACTTAACTTTCTTTCAGAAACAAGAACAGGAATAGTAAATGTTCAGGAGAGTCTCAAAGTACAACAAATAGATTGGACACATATCTGAGAAATGAGTTCCTTATTGATCCATACTCTTACCGTGGGCATTAGGTCCTGTTGTTTACTGAAAATATTCACTCACCGGACACGTAATTTCTGTTCGGTAACCATTGCCATCTCCTGGACCTGAACCCCAGACAACCCAGTAGAATTGATCCAAACCCGGACAGCACTCCGAAGTCGAGGTAGTAACGTCTGCCACACTGTTAGGCAATAAATGAAGTACATTTATATGCACGAATGTGTGCTGAATACGAGATAATACATCTCAGGTCAAAATAAGTAATACTTTAAAAAGTAAAATCAGTAAATAATAATAATAATAATAATAACCGTCTTCATCATAACACGAAACACTTATTACTGCTATCTGAAGTCATTTATAAGCTTTGTCGTCTGTTTGAGGAAATATGGATTTGAAATGTATTCGTTTATGTGAAATCTGAGGTTCTTACGGCAGTGAGTATGAAAATTACTGTTCTGAGATTTGGCACCTTGTACTCTGTTAGAAATTTACCGACGTTTCGGAGGAACATTTGCAAATTTGTACAATGGTACACAGCGTCACGGCCCACAGCAGAATGTTCCTTTTAATTTACATTAATGGTTTATTCGGCTTGTGACATTAAACATATTCCCTATATAATTAAGCGATTATCACCGTAAGAAATTTGTTTTTCATAGGTACGAAGCCCAGTAAACAAGTATCTACGTATAACGGTAGAGTGCAAATGGCTGAATTGTCAAGATCACATTTGTCATGTAATAAATTTTGTACTAACGCCTTAATGGGGAGAGATTACTTTGAGGTAAGATATATTTAGGCCTAATTAAATATCATTGCATTCAGGAGAGTTATTAACAATTCTCTATAGGCTACACGAAACACCTAAACCACTGAACAAAATCTGAGTTTAAAAAAGACAAGTTTGTCTGGGGAGGGAATTTGGAATTTGGCTATTAAGGCACAGCGTACACTTGAGAGACCTAGGCACAGATGGGCGTGCAATATTATAATGTGTCTTCAAGGAATAGTATGTGAGGACGAGGACTGGATTCACGGTGACGAGCTTTTGGGCTCTCTAGAAGGCGGTGAATATCCTGACTATCTGAGAAACTACAAGCTTCTAGTTCTACCTGGGACATCATGTAGAGACAGAGGACGATAGAGACAGCGCCACAAAGAAGCAGCGTGCCTCCAGCTGTTGCTATTGTGCATGTCGGTGGCGTCTGGTAAGGCGTCGGTGTGTGAATCCACGACGCTTTCAATCCAGGCGACGCGTCTGTTCCTGCCGGGGATTTCCTGCACACCACACCGGTGGCCAAGAACGGCTCCTGCTTATGGGAGACCAAAGGAAGTGCCGAGACAGTGGAAGTGTTGGCACATGTGTACATTGGCGGTATGGCTGCGGTGCTGCGATGGGGCGGAGTTGACTTCTGGAGCGGCAGCACGTAATTCGCATTACGGACTGATGCTTTGGTAGGTGATGTTGGCAATATTGCCTTTCTTGGAGTGGAGACTGGGGATACTGTCGATGATTTCTGTCCGCATACTTGCTGTCGTCTTGGAGAAAGAGTCATCGCACGTTGTGGGGACCTTGTGGCAACTGCTTGACATTTCCTTGGTGTTGATGCGACAATAACGGAACTATTTTTCGTTGGGGTTCTGGGTGATGTGATTACTCTTTCATTTCGATGACCTCTTCCAGGAGAATCCATCGCTCTTCCACTTGGATGATTTCTTTTCGGTGACATTGACAATGTTGTTGTTCTTAGCGGCGTGTTGTCGGCTCTGGTTTCACTTACTCTCAGCGTCGTAGTGGCTCCAATAGGCGGTTCTCTTATCATCTGCCTTGCCTGTTGTCTAACAACGGTAGTTGAGTGTTGCATTTCCTCATCTTCTTCGTAACAGTAGTTGTCTATTGCAGTGGTTGCTATGTACGTCACCTTCCCATAGTTCATCACGCCTGGCGAAACCTCTCTCATTAGTTGATTGTAATCGTGCTGACTGCAGTAAGCAGGATTGTTATAACCACTAGATGTTCTTTGCGAAGCCATTTTAGTTATATTTTATACTTTATGGGCAAGATTATGACTTGGTTCTTTCTTATTATAATTATACTGACTTCAGTGAATTTCTGTAATCAGCCATTTGTAAACGAGTGTAAAAATTTAGGAAATTTGGAAAATTTGAAAAGTAACTAAACCAATTGACTGACGTTTAAAAAATATCCGTATGTCCACAATATTCATGCATTTGCACACACCATAAAATAGGTTTCAGTAGCATTGGTTAGTATTGTATTAAAATTGTTTTTCAGCAATTTGCAGGAATGTGTCACTTTATACTTAATGTGGTGAAATTGTTGGCACTACTGAGAACTGAAAAAAATAGTATCCTTTATGTAGGCCTACACAGATAATAGCTTTCTCTTCCGTATGTATTTCAATTATACAGTTCAACAGGAAAGCCAACACAATTCACTTGTTACCTGTTTGGACGTTTAATCAAGCCACGTCACTCCACACACACATTACTGTCTGCACTCCTTCATCCAATACATGTTAAATTAAAAACAGTTTTCACCAAGCGCATGAACTTCTCATGAACATTAGATTTTTAATTATTGAATTAAACTTGATTAAATGTTACGATATATGCAGAAATAATTTAAAATTTCTCGGCTATTATTATTGAAACAGGTAAATGTCAGTTACATTAATTCACCAGTTCTTTCATTCTACACTTCTCATCACATAAAATGGCTTGTATTAATATCCTTACTCACATACAAGTCACAAACACATCCTCTCAAATAAAAGCGCATGATTTATTCGTGTTGCACTGAACCACGACCAGCCGAAACGTTGCTTATATATATAGAACTTCGTGTCACTAAGAACAGTTGTTGGATAATCGGTACTAACTCCTTAAACAGGCAGAAAGATCATTGTTATAATAAAAAATAAACTAATTATTAGAACAATTTATATTCTGTTGTTATTTCCAAACACGTTGTAAACTCCAGCAGAGTTGTGTGTCAGAATGTCGCCAGAATAACGTTGCTCGGCTTGCAGAATCCAGTTTTTTACATATAACATTTGTGTACAACAAGATCTGCGATTGTGGCGCTGTCTGCAGGGACACAATGCACCTCCCCTTCGGTGAAAGAGTCACAATCGTCACTGAGTCCGTAATTTGCGCAGCTCTACCAGAAACTGGACCGGTGCACAACTAACATACGCTGGTCCTGTGTTATGCTGGCTTTTAAATTGAGGAGGGGTAAATATGGCGGTGGTTTGTATTGTTAGTCATGTGGGTTGGGGGACAGAGGGGTTTAAAGGTCCCCTAACTGTTGAATATTTGTGAAGGGTGAGTGTGTATGAAACATATGGAGCAAGGGATGTGAGAGGGGGCTTGCAGAATCTACTTTAGATTCCCCACATCGACAGCTAACACGTGCTACAGGCCTGTCATATCTGAGTTTGATGCAGCCGTTTGTAAGCCAGCCGTTACCATGACTCGTGCCCGCAGAAATACTGTCCTTTACAAAAACATCAGTTGTTAGGCGACTGGAAAATACACAGATTGTCCTATAATGCTGGATATTATAAATTTCTCTTCGATGATCAATGCCGTTTTATGGGATACAACACCATGCAACCTGATACATAAGTATCAACGTTCTGGGGGAGCGTCATGTCTCTATCTCTGTGTTTATAATTAATTGTACATAAGTGAAAGGATAATATTAAAAATGGATTTAAAGAAACCGGATGAAAGAGTGTCGATTGGATTCACGTGTCTCAAGATGGCTGTCGTAAACACAGTGAAATTCCGATACCGTGAAATGTGGGAAAGATCCAGACTAGCTGGGTGACTACTAAATTCTCAAGGCCTATTCTCCTTTTGACTTAGTAACACTGTTTATTTTCTCCTTGACGTAATCTTCTTTCGTTGGATCTTGTCCATCGTTTAATTCTTTAATGAAACACGACGTTTCGGAAGCCGACACTGCTTCCTTCTTCATGCGGGAAAGCACCTAATCCGGTGGACCCCTTAGATTGAGCTATTCAGTCACTCAATCTATGGGGTTCACCATATTATGTGCTTTCATTGCCTGAAGAGGGAAGCAGTGCCGGCTTCCGAAACGTCGTGCTTCATTAAAAAAAATAGGCGATGGACGAAGTCCAAAAAAAAAAAGATTATTTCAGTGAGACATACGCCATCGTCAGAGCCTTATAGAGTGGAACTGTGTGTTGTGTGAACCATTCCTACGTCTTGACGCCATAACCCGTTACGTCACAGTTCGCTATCCTGTGACGTAAAGAGTAAGCAGATGATCTGACGAGACGCAACACTAAGCTAGCAGCAGCTAAATGTCCAGCACCGCTCACTGGATACGATCCTGGGCCAGTTTGGTCCTCGCAACCTAACTCCACAAGATTCATCTTAATATCATTCCATCCCTTTCATTGCCTTCCAAATGGACAATTTTCAACACGTCTCCCAGTCAAAATCCTCTATTTATTCCTAGTATCCCCTCCCTTTGTCACGAAATACGAGCCAACTCTGCCATCCGTCGCTCATCGAATCACTAAATTTGTCTTTATGTAATGTCCTGCATTGCTCGTGTACCTAACTCATTAGCAAATGCTTGCTGCATTTGAATTAGCATCTTCTGGCTATCCGGTTGCTATGTAAGAACTTCAAAGTAAGTACATGCAGAACTACAGTTTTGCCTGTTGTTTCCTGTGGGTGTTAAACTTGCTGTCTCACATCAAAAGGACATAAGCTAAAGGTGTTCGAGAGTGGCGTGCTGAGAGAGAAACTTGGGTCTAAGAGGGAGCAAGTGACAGGAGGCTGAAGAAAACCGCGCAATGAAGAGGCTCGTGACTAACACTCCTCAAACAAGTAGGCCTTAAAGTGATCAAATCAAGGAAAATGAAATGGGGAGGGGGGGGTGTGGTACTTATGGAGGATAAGAGAAATGATTACAGAATTTTGGTGTGAAAACCTGAATGAAAGAGAAAACTTGAAGATGTGGGCGTAGATGTGAGGATAATAATGAAAAGGATCTTAAAGGAACAGAACTGTAGTGCCTCGACTGGATTGGTCTGGCTCAGGATAGAGATAAATGGTAGGCTTTTGTGAGCACAGTAATGAACCCTTTAGTTTTATAAAATGCCGGGAATGTCGTACGAAACTAAGAAAGTATTAACTTCCCAAAAAGAACTCTGCTGCATGGGCAGAGAAGTGGAGGGATATGACTTGTACTTGTATAAATCACGAAGTCTCTTGTTGTTTAAGGTCCTAAACTCTTCACTCACTTAAACCTTCTTAGATCCAATTGGTTTGGAATCCGCAGTGAGCCAGAAGGAGAGGAAGACCGAAGCAAACCTGGAAAAGGATCTTTTGGAGGAAGCAGGAAAATGCAACACAACATGGAGCGAGGTTAAGAGGTTGGCGGGCAACAGTCAGATGGAGATGCTTCACAAAAGCCCTATGTTCCTAATGGAACCTAGGTCCAAATATATTCTTGAACCCTTTGTTTTCAGATACTTGTCACTTAAGTTCTTTATGCAGTGTTCTTGTATAACCTACATTTCACTAATTCAATTTAAAAAAAAAATCTACATTTCACTGTTAAAAGAATGGATCCATGTTTTCTCGAAAGTGTATAGGAATGGACGCTGAGGTCTGGCTCGTGCCAACGATGTTCCAGGTGAGAGGTACTGGAAAGGGGCGTTGTCAACTGTGCACCCCACTCCTTCCCTTCCCGCATGTGGATGCTGTTATATAGAGCAAAGTCGGTTGAAAAACGAGTGAAGCCTTGGGGAGATGTAAAACCAGCGAATGACTCCCTCCATCCCTCTGTTCCAGCGTGCCGTACTGCTGCTGCTAGTCACTGGGAACATTGATTGGCCTTCGCTTGCCTTAAGAAGCCGGGCTAACTGTGACAAAACAATTATGCACATGGCTCTCTTCCTGTACAGTTCTAGTGGTTCCGTGCTTTGTTTGGGTCACGTGGTACTGTGCTCTAATAAACTGTACAGATACGGTTCTCTTGTGGGTTCACTTCGGACCATATCCAGTGGCCAAGTCCAGGTGCAAATAACCAACGGCCTCTCCTCGTTCTCTAATTACACTACATGGCACAGTAATGACTCGCCTTATTTATTCAACTCTATAGCATTCTAAAGCCGATCCCAGTGGTCGCGCGGTCTAACGCTTGGGACTGCGGCCGCTCGATTCCTGGGATTGCGGGTTCAAATCCCGCCGGGGGGCATGGATGTTTGTCTCTTGTCAGTG
The DNA here is from genome assembly GCA_021186555.1 of Reticulitermes speratus. NCBI lineage: Eukaryota > Metazoa > Arthropoda > Insecta > Blattodea > Rhinotermitidae > Reticulitermes > Reticulitermes speratus. Next base: position 32,801,951 of record JAJKFL010000002.1, read on the forward strand.
TTGTGTGTTGTCAGGTAGAGGTCTCTACGTCGGGCTGATCACTCATCCAGAGGAGTCCTATCGACTGTGTATGTGCCACTAGGGCCTGTTGCGCTATGGAAAAAAATAGCGTTTTGAGGATGGTCTTCTTTCTTTTAACGTTTTATATCGTCCAATTTTTAATGAAGCATTATGTTTCGGAAGCCGGCGCTGCTTCCTTCTTCAGGTAAAGGAAAGAATCTAATCTGGTGGTCTTCTTAGAAATAGCTACACTCATTCGCTGGTCACCACACGTCAGTAAATTTGTTAAGATGTTCACCTGAGACCAGATCTTATTCATGGGTAGTAAGAGGCAAAAGGCTATTAAAAATTATAAATTAACTAGAAGACAGAAATAAAAGCTGAATCAACCACAAATTAAATCCATAAAAAGGACAATGACCTCAGCCTGAGCAGACCACAGACACAACACAAAAACCAGAATACACATATTTAAGACGAAATCAGAGCCGGCTTCCGACACCACGTAGTACTTCATTAAAAAAGAATCAGATGATTGACAAAGTCCAAAGAGAGAAAATTACTTCTGTTCGCCTTAATTATGTTTATTAGGTTATAACTGAAACTGTTTTTTATGTCATGTGATGAGTCGGGTAGCGCAGTCAGTATAGTGCTTCGGCTATGAGGGCGACAGAAACAATGGGGTTCGAATCTCGGCAGGGACAAAAATTTTACTTTTCTCCACAATATCCAGACCCACTCTGGTGCCCACCCACTCACGCTACTATTCTGTGATTACCGGGAGCTTTTCCTCCATGGTAAAGCAGCTTACCACTCGTCTTTCTCTAGTACCGATGTTAAGAATGCGTGACCCAATATTTTGACTGCCTCGTATGCCTTCATGACGTGCTAAGAAACAAATTTAATTTCACTCCATGTGAGCTGAAAATTTCACTGCTGTGTTGACTGCATAGATAATTCGGTGTTAGTACCCGGTTCGACAGGTCGTATTCAGAATCCGTCCGTAGGCTAGGTGCCAAGTAACATTTCATAACGTGTCGGTTCTTGGGGTTAGAGGCTATTTGTAGTTCTTAAACTACAGGATCGCCCACTGACGGCAGTCCGATACTGGCTTCTTCAATGTTGCAGTGTTTGCAGCTACGCCCCTTTCTTGAAGGCCGTTTCCTTCATCAACAAATATGAAACCGATAACAAATCATGTGGGACAAATATACGATTTATACATCTGCGATATCGTGGTAAAAATCTACCATTTAATTATATTCTGGAGCTATAGAATTTAATAGCATTGAATGCAGCGGGATTGATCGGTGACGAGCATGTAAAGATTTCAAAGGTACCCCGGTCATTTCTGTGTGCTGCCTCCTTATGCGTGAGGTATGGCTGAAGGGGCCCATAGAAACATGCCAATAGCCGTTAATATTTTTAGTCTGGCCTTTTTATACCTATTCATTATAGGGGTACAGGGGTATCGGTGCACTTGATCACAACCAATGACACACACACACACACACACACACACTCTCTCTCTCTCTAGGAGTCCTCTGGACGAGGGGTCGGCGGTTGTAGAGACCTCTACCTGACAACACACAGCACTCACAAGAGACATATATCCATCCGTCCGGCGGATTCGAACCCGCAATCCCAGAACACCGGCCACAGACCCACGCCATAGACAGCGCGGCCACAATAGCCGTTAATCTGGCTGAAATTCAGCCTCTCTAACTTTACGAGCCTGAGTTTTTGTCCCGAATTGTTGTGGCGCAGAAACCTCTGGGTCAGAAAAGAAGAAGCGTGAGTTTCAGAGGAAATTGCGACTATCTGCAAGTACAGCCTAGGTTTCTATGTAGGACGATAATATTAAAATGGATGTCAGTAACAATCTTCAAAATCTGATCAGGATTATCGCAGGATTTTGTGAATTTGCTACTGGAATTCAGAATTTTGTTAAGTTAGAGAGTTTCGTGACCAGCTCAGTAATTGCTGGTACAACGTTTTCCAAATAATGGCTTGTGAGCTTGAGTTAAGAAGGCAGGAACTCGCTGTGTGTTTGAACGGACTTTCCACCATTTTTCTCACGCTTTGTTTGTGTGGATAAACTGGTAAGGGCTCTGTGCAGCTGTTCCGATATGAGGGACCCGCACCTCTGTCATCTCAGGGCTGTACAGAACAAGCGATCACATGGCCCATCAACTGCATGCCGCTTAAATCATTGCTGTGCCCTACAACGTAAGTCTTGTGTCTTATGGTGAGCAAATTCTGGTCATTGACCTCACTGTTGTGTTTAGTGACGAGGGAGAGAGCTTAAGGCTAAACTGCCACCGACTACGAGAAAAATGTAGAAAAATATTTTCTGAAAAATAAATTTAGAATGGAGATGGAGGTTACTGAAAGTAACATAACTTGTATTAAACCTTCAAAGACGAAACGTGCTTTATTTAATATAAGGACCCATTGCGTACCGCGCAGTAAACACTCTTCACCTCGGTTGTAAAAAACCAATCATTTAGTGATGTATAAGGCACAAGTTGCTGTTTGTTCTGACATCCGTGTTAAACGTATAGCGCATCATGAGCACCATGTAGGATGTTTGACTGTTGAGCCTGGTGGTAAGTAAAGTAACCGCTAGGCTTTAAAAGTTTAATAACGTAGAGATGCTCCCCGACTTACGCAATTTCAAGTTACTCAATTTCAGACTTGTTCAATTTGTTAAAAAAGTACAAAATTGAAAAAACATTTGAGATGCGTGCCGAAACCTTCCTTACAGGAATGAAAGCTCAACGTGAAGAAGGTGGCGGAAGAACACTGCTGGGCGATAACACAGGCAGGGTGTGGTCATACTGCGGCCGATCAGGTTACAACGGTTTGGTTTTCAGCTGGACTCCCTTATGTGTATATATATGTATTTGACCTTATATATAATCAGTTCCGCCTTGCGCAAAGTTCGTCTTGCGAAGGAACGTAACTACTGCATCATTCGGGGAGTGTCTGTAGTCTATCTAACATGCGCGGCAGAGTGTTGCTCTTGTGACAAGTGCGGAATGTATAACCTTTCTTCAAACGACTCATCAGATGGCGTATGTGGATAATATAGTATATAAACAAAATATTATAAAATTTTTTCATATACATTTTGCGCATCCTTACACCATTTCGTTTGGACTTTTTCCTCGTACCAGTATTAATATAAGCAAGCTCTGATTCTGCCTGACAAGAAATTTATAGAAAACTTGTCGGATGCAGCATCTGAAAGACAGACACCATTTGGTACATACAAGGGAAGATAACATTGAACCAGATCTTAAAAAGCTGAGTGCCAGGGCGTGGTCTGATTTAGCTGACTTAGGGCAGGGTCTAGTGGCGAGCACAATACTGAAATTTGGGATATACAAAAGACAAGAATTTCTCGATAAACTGAGCGTTGCTGAAGAAAGACTCTTTTTTCGTGAAGTTTGTTAAAGATGTTAGGGTTTTCCGTATTTAAGTGTCACTTATGAACACCCATGCGTAAATCGAAAGGAAGTTAAAACAGTTTATATCAAACCAACTGATGCACAATTAAAAACCACTTTTTATTGTAGCTTTTATAAAATATTTGTACCCCTACATATGTTTCAAACCTTAGTTCATCGTCAGAGGGGTCATCTGTACTGTTTGAGCTTCAAAATTATGTAATTGAAGTGTAGTAGCTTTTAAAGACAAAAAAAAAAACCCCCTGACGATGAACTAAGGTTTGAAACATATGTAGGGGTACAAACATTTTATAAAAGCTACAATAAAAAGTGGGTTTTAATTGTGCATCAGTTGGTTTGATATAAGCTGTTTAGTAAAGATGCACGGTGTTAATAATGTGAAAGTTAAAACAGTATTTTCTCGCCACCACAAGGCTTTATAATAATAAAATGACAGTACGTCTTTTATGATGGCTATATTTGTGGGTGCTATACGACATCATTATCAGGTGTCTAAGTACAAATTCAAGTTTATAACTGATTATTGTAATATTTTTGTGTCTTTTGGCTCATACTACATTTATTTTGTATTAGACGACAATAATATTAAAATCAATATAATGAAGCAAATATTTACAATACAGTTTTTATACATTACTTCTATTTTCATAATCGTATGGAAATGAAGCTTCATGATTTCTGAAACTTGCCTTCACCTGAGTTTAAGTAAAAACCAACAAATGCGCAAGATTATTAAGTATAAGATGTATTTACAACCCCTACATATGTATCGGCAAATAAATTGCCACCGTAATGAGGTATTTATCAAAGAACTACAAGTACTTGTAGTTCTTTGATAAATACCCCCTGAGGTGGCAATTTATTTGCCGAAACATATGTAGGGGTTGTAAATATATAACATCTTATGCATTAGTTGGTCTTGACTTAAACTCACGATAAAATGCGCGGTACATGCAACATAAAACTTGCCTTCATATTTCTATTACCTATTCCCGGGAAAGGAGTCCCGTTGCGTTTAGGAAAGGCGGCAGGATGACGTCATAGGCGGTCTGGACTTTGTGGCAAGGAGAATATCGGTGCGTCAGCAGGCACTAGGTCTCTAGTTTCGGCAGCAAGACGTGAGATAGCTACATTTGTGAAAGACGGGAGTCAAACACCTACTTGCAGAATTGGACAAATGAAGTGAAAATACACGGCCATTTATTACTTGCGTTTCTCTTCCTCGTTGCTCTGAAAACTGGAGTTGGAATCACGGTTCTAATGTCCATCTTTCGGCTGTCATACAGCAAAATTGCGACACTCCTAAAACTACGCTCACAGTTACGCTGAAATTCTAGAATAGGCACCCCTGAGAGTCAGCCCTCTGTGTTAACATTACTCGGAAGAAGAAGTAGCGGGGCAACAAAGCTGATGTTTGGAAGTACAGTGGAAGGGGAACCCCCCAAGAGCAACAGGGAATTCCCTCCCTGACTTGAAGTATAGTGGCTTGTGCGATTTAAACAATATATATGCTACCCCTGCTGACAGTTGTAAGCAACAGTGTCGTCATTTTATGTCTGCACTGCCAGTTTAAATCTCGTTTCTTTCGTTCAGGTCGAAGGAAAGGACAGATGGGGCAGGACTCCTTGCTTGAGGTACTTTCCGTTAACCCTTTCACGACGAAGTTCGTTGGATCCGTCTAACGACATATGTGTATGTGGTTACGTGTGTGGCAATATGTTCAGGAGCTCGAAGTTTAAAATTAGCGCGTCTAGCGCATACCCTAGTCATTCTACCGACTGCGCTATCCCAGCTAATAATAATAATAATCATCTAGATTTGTATTTGGAAGATGCTCTTTTCGAATCTCGGCCAGAACAAATATGTGCTAATTAGGATTTCACTTCGTCTCTCCAGTATCTCGATTATGCTAGAACCACTACCTTCCGGCTGCGTTCAATGCATCATGTGCTGTTCAACCTACCGTTCAATGCATCATGTGCTGTTCAACCTACCGTTCAATACATCATGTGCTGTTCAACCTACCGTTCAATACATCATGTGCTGTTCAACCTACCGTTCAAAGCATCATGTGCTTTTCAACCTACCGTTCAATGCATCATGCGCTGCTTTTCCTGCCGTTCAATACATTGTGCGCTGGTATATCCACATTTTGACCTTACATTCTTTTAGATACCAATTGATACGTAAAATAAACCACCTCAAAAGACAGCTGTGGAAATAGACAAATTTATGCACTGAACCATATTTCGTAACATAGGAGATTTATTGGAAGAGAGAAGGAGAGAGAGTTTGGTATGGACATATACATACACGCAAGCCTACATGTACATTTTTCTTTTTATTGAAGGGCCCCGTAGCAGATGCTACTGACGCACCGCAGCCTTGAAGGCTTATTGTGCAACCCTGCGATGAAGATGAGATTTTTTATGCTTTTCAATTTTAATGGAGCACCGGTGGAATGAAATTGACAGGGGAAAACCGAAGTACTCGGAGAAAAACCTGTCCCAGTGCCACTTTGTCCACCACAAATCCCACATTGACCGGCCCGGGATCGAGCCCGAGCCTCCGCTGTGAGAGGCCGGCGACTAATCGCCTGAGCCATGGCACGGCCTACATGTACATTACTGGCGACAGTACTCGGTCCAAAGGACACTTTGATCAAGGCTGAAATTAGGTAGGAGGTTTGCAGGTCTATCCTCCTCCACCGAAAAATAACATTTTAGTCTCTTTAAAAAAAGACAGACCTTTAGTTGGAAATGAAGCTGTGACCATTTAATTCAACACCAATTAATTTCAGAATTCACGCAAAGAAACCTAGAAGTTACTGGTAAACTTTTCAGCTTTACTGAAATAAAATTCTGTGTGCCCTACCAAGATGCTTTGCAAAACATGCACTTTGTATTGGCCTTCGACACACTTAAAGCTTCCGAACGAAATAGACAAGAATGCTGGAATTCAAAATTGCCAGTATTCCCATCGCTGCCCGTAATCATGGAGGCGTCTTCGTGGCCGGTGGAAGAAAGACCGGGGTCAGATATTTTATAATTGGATTAGTGGAGTAGAATATATCGTTTCAAAATTCGGCTTTCTTCGTAGCAAATCCCCCTTATTCTTTCGCAATGTGTTTTATTAACTCCGTCTCCAAAGCCAGTTTGATTTGTTCCTTCCTTTCTTGTAGGGTGCTACTGGCCATTTCGGCCCAAAGTCGACCTTTTCTCGGGTTTAAGAAATCTTCTTTATAGGTGTTTCCTGGGACTCCTTTCATGAGGAGTCATCCCGTTGCAAGGTCCGTGAAGTGCTCAAGGTACAACGAACACAAATAGAACCTCTACACCTATGCCTCCAGTAAGTTCAGACCCCTAGGTCCAAATGTTGGAGCGGCTGAAGACAGCAAGGCCACTGTGATGGGCAATTACATTTGTTCAGTGTTTAATGCTGCGAGAACTGGTCGTGTTCACTTCTGGGTTTTGTTCATTTGTCCGTTTCTGCGTAACAAAATACAGAATTGAGATCTGCTCTCTTCTGGGATATTACGCAGCGTTGAGTGGTACTTCGGTACCGACGTTTCTGGATAACCTATTGATCCCATCTTCAAGGATCAAGAAGTCCTTCTTGGACCCTTCTTGACCCTTGAAGATGGGACCGATATGTTGTCCCGAAACATCGGTACAGAACTACCACTGAAGGCTGTGTAATATCCCAGAAGAGCTCAGATCTCATCTATATCGCGGCGGAAGCCTGAAATCACGCATAACGTTAGAATTATTATTGCAAATGGCCTCTTATAGAAACATGAAATATAAACTTTATTGGATTTAAGTTACAAAGGAGGTGAATATTGTGGTTTGTAAGGCAATAACACCGTGTATGCTGCTACAGAAGTTTTGAAGAAACTTGCTACGTAAATCTTTGGGGTAAGAGGCCCATTATCTAGGTTACTTTAGAAGAAAAAGACGAAATTAAGTTAGAAAATGAAAAAGGGGGACTGCAGCTTAAGTACGAGGAGGTCTTCTCCCTTATAACATAAGTTTAATTCCGTACGTTCGCATTAGATTAAAAACTTTGCTATATTTTGGGCAGCTAATGCCGCCTTCAAGCGCAGCATATGCTAATGGCGAATTGAAAAACACCTGTCTCAAAATATGAAGTAACCAGATAATACTGAAATCTCAGGAGTTATCACCCGATTAAACATTCGCCGGATTATTAAAATTAATACAATTTACAATCATTGCACTTTACTTTTAGTTCTAATTTCTCGTGGTGACGCTTTGTCACCATTTCCATTGACCACTTAAATGTCTAGTGAGGTGAATAATCACAAATTCAAATAAAATTTTATTTGTTTTTTAAACCTGTATTGTAGATATGTAGAAGTTTGTCTTCTATAGTCTACGTTGTAAGTGCGATGGTGCAATGGTGATACAATTATTCACACGGCCGTGTTTGTAACACTGCACAAACACACCTGTTACGCGCCTCTGCATAGTCGCAAAAACGCCTATGATATTTGCCATGCCCGTCGGTCTGTCTGCATGTATCAGAGCGGCTTCCATTAAATTGATTTCCATGAAATTAGATATTGGGGACTTTCTTGAAAATCTGTTGAGGAATTCCAAAGGTGCTTAAAATCGGGCAAACACGTCGGGAATTTTACATGAAGATTTCTGCACATTTTATTGTTGCTAGGTACATAAATTCGCCATAAAACATCTTCGTGCAACACTCAATATAGTTATATTGTTGACAGTGACATGTACCTCAACCATGTATAGGGAACGCATTGTTGAGTTTCTATCACAACAATGGATAAGAGAACGCGCCACAATGTTACTGCCTATTTGCTATGTATGTTAATTATAAGCGTGTGAAGGGCCGGTGTTATGTAAAGGTGTGATGAGTATGTTGCTAGTTTGTCTGTTACTGCTACTTAAAATACCATATGAAGCAGAATACGTAATTTAAAAGTTATTGTTGTCGACAGATGATAGACACGGCAACGGTAATTATTGACTTTTGAATTACTTTTCATGCCGGTATTTAAAAATTTATCTTTACAAGTGTGTGAATTATTATAAAATTTAATTAAACTTACACAGTCACACATAATGTAGTAGTGTAATGTAATGACAAATGTGACATTTTTTCAGTCATTTACAGCGGTAGTCAGGTAGGTAAGTGCCAATGTTTGTGAAGAAGTATTGCCTCCAGCTTGAGGGTAATAAATATAAATGGTATTTTTCTCCGAAACGTTGGCACCCACTATAACCGATTATATTGCCCCTTTCGAGGGAGGATGGAAGTAGTTAGTTGCAGTAGGAGTTTTACAGCGCCGGCACCCCATATCAAAGGTAGTTTAGGATATTGGGGGGGTCAGGGATTCAGAAAATGGCAGTAAAACAAGCCATCTTGCTAGCCGTGGGAAGGCTATGCACAAAACACTTGGAGTTGAGAAGAGAATTTCAACGGGTGTGCTCCAACCGCTCGCTGTCAGCAGGCAGACAGAGACCTTAAAGATAGGAGCCTGTTGTAAATTGTGAACGAAGAATATTGTGGTTCAATTTTGTCAAATATATCAGCTTACAAATCACCTGATTAATTTTCTGACTTGGTTGCTTCGGTGTGTTAGATTTGTTGTTAGTTTGATAAAAATTAACAGCTGTACGTCCATCGCCCAACACCCCTTCCACGTCATGTTTCCTGAGATAAGGCTTGCTCTCCACTGTACAAGCTAGCAGCTGATTATCTTACCTTCATATCGAGACGTTATTCATTCATTCATTCTGTAGTCTGTCTTACGACAGGTCCGTAGCCTCTTCCAAAGCGAGTTCTCCACAGGGTGCGATCTAGTGCTTTCTCTTTCAATTTCCAGTAACTTTTCTTTTCCTTAAGGTCATCCATTAGCTGTTTACGCCTTCTCCCTCGTCTTCCCGTCATTTCTATCCTTCTTTCTAACTTTCCTTCAATCACGTGTTTCAGAAGGCAGTTTCTACGCAAGATGTGACCAATCCAGTTAGGCTTTCTTCTTTTTATTGTATGTAGGATATTCCTCTCCTCCTTGACTCTGTGTAATACTTCTTCAATCGAGACGTTAAAACAATAAAAATAGAAACCTACTGATTGCGCGGAAATGGTAAGAAGTAAGGATCAGTTAAACCACCTAAGACTAATGCGAAGAGGAAACTATGTTCAGATACCACCACCACCACCATCACGATTACTTTATTGAATTTTTAATTTTTAAGCCCCAAAAAGTGGCAGTAATTCTCTATACCATGCTCTGCAATTTCCAAAAGAGCATGACTTTTTTTTTTGTAAGGTTTCCATTTTGACCCCATTGTTCTTCTTGTAAGAGCAACGTATAGATGGAGTATGGAGCAATGATGGAATGATATTGACAGACGAATCCCGAAGCACTGCGACAAAAACCTGTCACAATGCCACTTCGCCCACCACAAATCTCACATGGACTGACCTGGCATCAAAACCAGACCTCCGGTTTGAGAGGCCGGAGGCTTACCTCCTGAGGCACGGGACGTCCTTTAGGATTAAATTTAACTCGAATAATATATAAAGATTCAGTTTGTACGGCGTAGTCGACACTTCGTCGCAGCTATAAAAAACAAACTTTTAATTCTGTGCAGGGAAATAAACTCACTTTACTGGCAGAATAGTACGAAAACACACAAATACATTCTGTGGGCCGAACAACATTGGGCATGTAGTAAGAAGCGTAGTCGGTAGATGGTAGCACAATGTAGAATTCATTACTTTTTTATAAACTAGCCTTACGCTTATGTAACCCAACAAATAGGGTAGTATTGGGGGTAATAAAACAGCCAGGCGTAAAGAAAACTGGTTTTGTTGGAATGGTGCTTTCGTTCAGGTATGGGGGCGGAACGGGGGGGGGGGGGGGGGGGGGGGTGGTGGGCATTCCGAGAGGTCTGCAGCAGAGCAAGCCAGAGTTCCTCTAACTAGTCTTCAAGGTTGTTGCAGTTCAAAGCGGTTACGCTGCCCAATTTTTTTTATAATTCATAAACAAGTTTATAGATAAAACGTTTCCGTTCTAATAGAGCACTAAACAGCCGGTGCTGGTGTCGTTAAGAGTGTGAAGTGTTACATTGTGTCATGTGCACTTTGTTGTTTAGAAAGTGACAGTGTATAAACTGCGTGCCTTTTATAATTTCGAAGCCAAAACAAGAATTATCAGAGGAAAGGAATGCATACTTCATTCAGTAATGGACTATAAGAGGACGTTTCAAAGGAAAGTAAGTTTTACTGTTAACTAATGACTTTCTTGTAAGTACACTCGAAATTTTTGACTTGAAGGCATATTAAATATTGTGACTAATACTTGTGATGTGTTCTGATACTGAAAACAGGTCACTGATAATTAACGAATTCCATGGAAGCGTCACTTTTATGGAAATTGAAAGTTCATTACGATATTCAAAAGAGCAAAGCCACGAGGCTTTATCCTGGTACAAACAAACCAGTCAACATCCTTCGTGACCTTTGAAATCAATTTGATCTTCTTCCATTTAAGTCTCTGTCTCCCAAGTTGCATTTTCCTTTTGTGTTCCCGGTTAAGGATGAGCATAGGAAAAGTGAATAACTGAATATTAGAGGCCAGTAAGGTCAGAGAAATAAAATGATGAATTTCAGTATTGGAAACATGAGTTCATGCACTATCTGGTAAGAACGACATAAAGGCATGCCTTTACGCCTGGCTGACTTCTGAATAAAAGATAAACGAAGTCGTTCAGAAGCCTTTTCATTCTGTGGAGTTTCGGGGGGGGGGGGGGGGGGATTGGCCCAGTAACAGTGCGACCCCTCAACGCTCGCCTGTTTGCATGTACCATCCTACATGTTCATCTCTGAAACAGAATTGGTTACACTGCCTCAGATAGTTGCGGTGCTTCAAAAACATTACGCTTTAGAAATTGCTGCTTTGTATACTTCTGTCTGTACAGTGGCTTCTGTATTGTACGTATGCATTTCAGTAACAGAATGAACACAAAGAATACTCTTTAGACGACTCGTGAATACGTGGCAGTAAATGACAAAAACACATGAAATTTTCCCTTTTACATATTTGATCCAGTATTTTTTTCTGCCGAAAAAGGAAGTGGTGGCCTAGTTAGATAAAGCTACCTTCAAAGAGAGATTTTTTGCAGGAAAAACTGACTGTGAGTTTGTGAATTAAACTAAATGCTTCGCAATAGATTCTTTCTATGAACGTGTCATATTACAATAGTTTTTAAATTATCCTTCGTAAAACAGGCATTTTAACGTAGTAAATATGGTTTTGTTTAGGACCCACCACATGAGTGGGCCATATACTCGTACATAATGGCAGCGTTGTCAAGAAACTGTGACAAGTGTTCTCGTATTACGAATAAATCAGTTAAAATTTCACGACAGAATTAAAGGCCAGTATTTCAAAAAGACTTGGCGGTAGTATACCTAATTTTGCCCGGCTTGTGTTTAGTTGCATTGTACGACATTTGTAGACAAGATTTTTTATTTAATCTATCCTGATAGTTGGTCCTGCGGGGTCATGCATTTATTGTCATTTAGTCCACATTATGTCTCGGAGTATAGTTCCGAAAGTTTCATCAAAAAGTAATATTTACCTTTATATGAAAATAAAAATCCATGCAAAACCTTAGTCGAAAAATCTGTAGGGTTGATGTAGAGATACAAATATATTATTAAAATGGATTTTACATACATTGTGAGAATGTAGACTGATTAAACTGCGGAAACTGGTGGGCTCTTGTATAAAAGGACCTGAAATTTCCATGGAGTTTATAAAAGACTGTGAAATTTGTGACTAGATATATAATTGTCAACTCAAGGATGCTTCTGATCCACAGATTTAGCCGGTTTTTAGCCGTTTATAGCCAGGTTTTCATTATATGGCTGTGCGTAAGCGCTGAACTTGTCCAGAGCTACTCGCTTTTACAAGCATGTTTGCAGCGTCGTAATTCGGAAACAAAATTCCTTTACGGCCATGTTGGACACAAAGGACTCCGCATTTTTTCCACGCACTATATTTATGTGTTTCTTCTAATTCGTATAATAAACAGCGAGTACTGCCATGTACAGCTACACTAACTGCTTTTCTCTTTAATGGAAGTATACTCTCTGTTCTCCGTGAGGTAGGCCTACTAGCTAAATCTTTATTTAGAGTGGCCGATTTGGGACAGGTTTTTCTCCGAGTAAGCCTACTTCAGTTTTCCCCTGTCAATATCATTCCACCAGTGCTCCATATGCGTCTTCATCTACATGTTGCTCTTACTAGGACAAAGGGGAGTAGCCTGAGAAGCTTCCAAAAGGCAATGCTCTTTCTGAACTCGGAGAGCATTGGATAGGAAAGGACTTTCACTTTTTGTCAGTTAACCACTTAGTAAAATGTACACTAAAAGACGTGAATTTCTTTATTACTTTCTGTATTTACGGTTACTTTTCCAAAGCAGACACTAAACGTTCAGTTCGCAAACCACAGCTCTTTGCTACCGTTTTGAAACTGACTGCCTGTCATAAATCTGTAGGCCATTGGCATAAACATTTAGTAAGAGGGACTGCTTTTGTTTAGGCGGATTGTGGGCAGTTCTGTACGTAAAATAGCGCCATTTTAGTCTTAGAAGCATTAAAGAAGTGTAGGAAGTGTCCTGGTTTACGATTATCCTAAAAAGTACAACTGTTGTCCTAGCATGAGATCCAAATTCACGATGTTTGGAGGTAATCTTGTGGAAATTATAATGCCATCAGTAGGACTAGTAGTAGAAATTTTGTACTTTCCGGAAATCTAGGAAAATTCTAATTTCATTACAGTCAACGAAATATATTCCAAAGTCCTCCCATATATGAATATCCGGAAAGTTACCAATTAGCGAGTTGTCTAGATGAATCTTATAGAACAGTGTCTCCCATACTTGACTGGCCACAGAATGCTTTGTTCTTGACATATACACGCGGAATCCAAACAGCTCTTAAAAATAATGCAGAAAATAAAGTAAATGAAGCTTATTTTCCTAATGAGAAATTTCCACCTGCAGTGCTCAAGCGTACTTATAGCTTCTGACCTATGACCTCCTCTCTACATTTTGTCAAGGTGAGCGGGCAAGTGCATTCCTCCCATCACCCTCTTTAATCATCTTCATGCGAAGTTTCCGACGAATTGGTACAGCGCACAGTTGAACTGGGAAGAGGCAGCCTCCGAATAAAGGACCAAGTTTTATGTGAATGCGCGCCGAAGATATTTTGCTGTCATTGGAATTTTCACACTCTATCCCAGGGCTCGGGGAAACACAGTTTGGGAAACGTTGTTTGGAAGAGAAGAGGAAAATAAATTTAAGTTTGGCTGTTCCAATTCCGATATTTCACACAGCAGTGTTCATTAGTGTTTGGACACTTACAAGTCCCGCCCTTTTGAACTGAGTAAGTATTTACATTGAGCTGTGTCCTCTTCATTTTCAATTTTACAATGCATAAACTTTATTTGTCTTCCCTAAATATTTTATCCAAATAAAACAAGTATAAATAGACCGCATGTAATCTTTTCATTACACGCTTATTGGAAATGCAAGTTACACTAAAAATAATAATTTTGATGTGCGGATGGTTTACATGTGTATTTACATTTACATTGTAACTTTGCTGCAACTGGCGTCGATAGTGAGTGAGACATGGGGAAAAATGGTTGAGAGTAGGAGAGGAAAGTGAAGGAGAGAGAAAGTGATGTAACGCGGAGAAAACAGATTCTGCTATAAATTCAGTCTGTTCTCCTATCAAATTGGACATTTTTCGTCCTCTGAAGTAGACTGTTGTTGAAATCCATGAAGTTTGATGTGTTGGTTTACTCCCGTCTTCGGATGATTGGTTGTCATATTGACACGTTTCTTTTGGCTTGTAATATTATTTATTATATTGACATTTTGCTCGTTTACTATTTATTATAACCGATTTTTATTATTCATTTGTTACTCTTAACTCTGTCAACGAGAGGTCGAGATAGCATAGTCGGTATAGCGACTCACTACGGGCTGGACGGTCAGGGGATCAAATCCCGGTGGGGGGCGAAATTTTCCGCAATTGTCTTCACCGGCACTGGGGCCCAACCAGCCTCCTGTACAGTGGGTAACGGGTCTCTTCTCCGGGAGTAAAGCGGTCGCGGCGTGGGGTTGACCATCCACACGATTTAGCGCCGAGGTTAGAGAAAGTGTAGAGCTGTACTTCTACTCCCCTCTGGGTCGTCATGGCAGATTATAGGGCGAAATTTTTACTTTACATTTTATCAAGTGTGCCAACAGACTTTTATCTATCTAATTTGTAGTTATTTTTTGTTATTGTTATACTGATGGTTTTCATAATTTAAATTTCAATATTACAATTGTAACTCCCGAAGCGTCTTTTACCTTTATATCATTTACCATAGACAATGCACAGTGTTCAGTACAGTATTAAGCTTGGTCCAAACATTTATTTTTACAAATCAAGAAGTTTATCTATCATACATTTTCCGGTTGTGGTGGCTGGATGTATTGGGCTAGCGGCGGAGGGATGTTCGTTTCATAACGTCTTAAATAATCCTTTATTACACAGGTTAAAATAACATAAATATTCTGATGGAATGTAGCAAGCAGACTTTCTATCTGCAATCCAAACAGAGGCTATCAGCATATACTTCTTCTTCTGTGGCTCCACTGTCCAAGAAGTATAAGCGCCTCCCTAGTTGCTCTCTTCCATCCATCTCTTTGCTGCGCTACTTCTCTCTAATTAACAATTCCCATCTTTCTTATGTCATTCTCTACAACATATTTCCATCTAGTAGTTAATACATACAGTTTGTTAAATTATCTGTGAAACCACGTTTTTTTTGTGGTGAAGGACCCGCAGCAGATGCTACGGACGCACCGCAGCGTTGGGTCTTATTGTGCAACCCTGTGATGAAAATGATGAGTAGGTATTTTTTCTGTTTTTCCGTGTAATGAAGCACCGGTTGAATGAAATTGACAAGGGAAAACTGAAGTACTCGGGGGAAAAACCTGTCCCAGTGCCACTTTGTCCACCACAAATTCCACATGTAGTGACCCGGGAAACCACCACTTACATATGCATATGGAATTTAAACATTTGAGGACTGACGGTCATATGAATTGTATGTTATATATAGGCCTATATCCAATTCATATATCACACAGAAAAGAATGTTCTTCCATTAGAGAGGCCAACCAATATGTAAATAATCGTTGTTTATTTTGAGAGTAATACAAAACACAACTCAAAATTGTGGTAAAATACAGAACTTCTTAAAGTTACAACATATGTTACACGTAGTCATCACTGGGCTTCAAAATGTTAAAGAGGGTAGAGACAATGGTAGTGTGTCAATAAGGCGTTCTTTATATTGTGCAACTGAAGAAAAACATATTGAAAATGTAACTGACAAAAATTTTATTCATCCATGACTTCAAAGAAAATGGGGCCTGCTTTATCTGCTTCTAGAAAATGGCGATGCTCACTTTGACTCGTTTCAGTCAAAAGGAAATTGTGCTTGCGTTGACTGTCTTGAATCAAAGAGAACTGGTGCCTTCCTTGGCGTGTTCCAATGAAAGACGAAATGGTGCCAGCATTGGCTTTTCGCAATGAAAAGGAACTGGTGTTGGTATCGGCTCGTTACTTTCAACAGTAAATTGATACATGTGGTTGCTCATTTCCTTACGAAGGAATTGGCAACTGTAGCTAAAAGCGTAGTGCTCGTTTGACATTTGTTCACACAATGTTCAAGGCGACTATACTCGTATACACAGTGTGGTTTGTAACTTTCATTTTGTGATTAATCGTGTCTCTGTGAAAAAGGTGCTAGAGTAAGTAATCCTCGAAACTATTGTTCTTGAAGGACCCTAACTGAGACTAACATGCTGTGTAATGGTTCTGTAGGTCTATGCAATAGTAGGTCGTTATTGTAATAACACTGAGATAATAGTGGAGAATAAAGAGAAATGGAGAAACAACACATGAAGTACGTTAAAGCCAAGTTACTGTGGTCGTAACAAAAATTGTGTGTCTGTACAGTCGCAACACCAACAAAAGAGAAATCTGCTTAGCTGATGTAGTAGCATTCTTGTATTGCACTTAGACGAAAATAATTTCAAACAGAATCGTTAAATAAAGTGAAAATCAAATAATTATTGATGTATTGGTGCCTCAAATGATCAGGGTGTTTTGTTCACACAGACGGCCACATTTCGTAGGCATTTCGAACTAACGTGGGAAGAAAGTCATTTTTCAGTCGGATACAAGTAATCAGGGGATTGTGAATTTCACGTTAATTGCGTATCTTATTGTAATTAAACTTAAAAAGTGTCCTTAACAGTGTTGGTAAATTGATCCCGGAGTATGGCATATATTGTATAAATACCGAAATTACAACAAATACTTCATAGCATTGTACATATAATATTTATTAATTAAAATACATTTCCTACAAATAATTTTTAAGATTATTTTTAAAATTTATACCGGTAAATAATGCATCTAGACTCTATAGCAATCTAAGACAAGCCTGCCCTCCGATCGAGCCCTGGACACGGAGGCGAGGATTTAATTTAGTTTGTTGTGTAGTTGTAACTGCATTGTCTTTATTTCTACGTAATTTGACGCGAGAATACTTTGTCTACCGTAAATCCCGCATAGATTGTCCTGAGGTCGAAATTTGGCAGTGGAGGCGAGAACCTATTTGACATTTAGTACGTTCGTTGCAGACCTAAATTACTTGCAAAGAAATATAAATAAAATTCAAAGCACCAAAAACTACCTTAAAACGATAGCTGACACAACTGTTGAAATGCATGTTTACTGAGCTGTGCTTTCTTCATCTTGAATGTCTATAAATTTATTGTGTAATATATTCACGATCTTTCACCATACACTTTCCGTTGATACTGTGCATTTCATTTTAAATTCTATGTAAACCATACTCTCGCCTAATAGACGCAAGCATTTCACAGTGGAAGCAACAAACTCCTACCTAGAAGACATGACCCCCCAGCTATTGCAGATATATGTTGGGTGCTCCCTACTTTTAAATTATTGTAATGCGCGATAAAAATGTTAATAATGTTACGGGTTATTCGAAAGCAATCTAATGATTCTCACAGCACTAAATGGGACTCACACAGATCTGATCATATGCTTCAGTTTCTTTCAAAACAAGACACAGATAACTTGTTTAAAACAGGATCTAAAATGTTTATTGCTACAATGACTGGACAGGATAATAGTCACAATGTTTTGACGCCATGTACAAATAAGCAAAATAAATAATGTTTTGGGTAAATAAAATTAAAGTGGCCACAGAAAACGACTGTCCCATCTGTAACAATGTCTTTGTAACTTTCTGTTTTTATTCGTATGCAAGGCACACTGTGTTTGAACATAAAGTCGCTTTTTGCGCAGTTCGAAATAATAACGTTACTGAAATGAGAACAAACGCGTAAAACACCGTTTGCTCATATCCTCGCATGAGGTATTGATTCTACTACTGAGTTCGGTCAGCACTCATTACGCTATGCCAACTATGTAAAAAAGTGATTATTGCTATGACGTTACTCAAATCATTTACCTATCCAGGTCTTTCGGCACAGTAAACACAATCCACTTTGTTTAGAAACCAACAGTTAATATTGTATAGGTACGTACTAGCAAACTGTTTCAATTGAGAAGCCTATAAAACATAGAAATACGCTTTGAGGACATAATGTAGTATTCTTGAATATTAAATTTTGTAGTGCATATAGTAACCACTTGGCTCAGAAGATTTATTTTCCCTGGCGCAACAGCCACTAGTGAGACACGGCCTCCTGAGTGTCGAGGCTTCATGATCACACACTTTTAGACACACCACACTCGGTAGGACTCCTCTGGACGAGGGACCAGCTCGTCGCAGAGATCTCTACCTGACAACACACAACACTCACAACATCCATGTCCCCCGCTGCATTCGAACCCACAATCCCAGCAAGCGAGCGGCCACAGACCCGCGCCTTAGACCGTGCGGCCACTGCGATCGGCTATAAATAGTTTAATTTTATAAAAGTACCTTAATTTTTTTGACTTTGTAACAAAAGGAAATGTGCAGAAAGGACGGTCGGGCGTTCACCCCAGTTGTAGTTGGACATGCATTACTTTACCTTCACATCCATACGGATTGTGGGGCTCACACAAAGTAGGTGTTGGGGTAAAGTTGGCTGGAGCGGGATGCCGAATAATCACTTCTGTATATAGTTTGTGTTTGCATGCACTGATCATTCGCGTTATTTCATTTCTATAAACGTGCTCTGTCCGGTTCAGTTAGTGTAATAACCAGGCTGCGGGCTAGAGACCACAGAAAAGGGTTTGATATAAATCGTTTTCTTCTCGCAGCTCATATCCAGACACGGTCTGGGCTCCACCCAGACCCTCAGTGCTCTTTTCTGGGGAGGCGAGGCTGTACACTGCTTTGAACCTAAGCTGACATAAGAAAGCGTTGAACTATACTTCTACAAGCTCATATATCTCATGACGTCGTACTTCATAATCAGCAGGAAGACTTCTACCATTAACTGCATTTGAGAATAGCTCCTTCCAGCGAGCGTTATTGCCTGAAGAAGAAAACAGAACCAGTTTCCGAAACTTTGCGATATTAGCATAAAATCTAGACGTTGGATAGAGTCAAAAGTTTTAAAAATGTATTTACAATTTATCGATCGTCCAGTATTGCAGTCCGACAGGTTCGTCATAACTTCAAGTAGATGAACTCTGCTAGACCACGTGGGAAGTGATTCGTCTGTTGAGAGAGAATTGAAAAGAGGGAAGACGGGTTGCATGGCTGTTTTCTAAATCAAGTAACCAACAGTACGAAGGAGGCTTGTTCGTGGGAATGTTATACCATTCAGTATTAACCCTACTTTATTTAAAATATATACCCGACGCAAACAGTGGGCCGGGATAGCGTAGTCGGTATAGCGACTCGCTACGAGCTGGACTGTCCGGGGATCGAATCCCTGTGGGGGCGAGATTTTCAGCACCCGTCCAGACCGGCCCTGAGGCCTACCCAGCCTCCTATACAATGGGTACCGGGTAAAGCGGCCGGGGCGTGGAGTTGACCTCCCACTCCCATCTAGCGCTGAGGTTAAGGAAAGAGTAGAGCTATACCTTTACTTCCCTTCTAGGCCTTTGTGGCCTGTTCTAGGGTGAACGTTACCTTTACCTTTACCCGACGCATACCACGAAGCGTTTGTATATGATTCGTCGTCTTAAGGAGTGTGTGCAATATTATAGTTTTTTGCAGTAATTTGAAGCTTTTTTTTCATGCTAACACTTCTAGTTTAAAACGAGATTTATATGTACTGAAGTTTTAAAACATAGAATTTATGAGGATATTGAAGGTAAGATGGCAGTGCAAGCAGCAGGGTAATAATGAAACCGCTCCAAGGAAGTCGCTGCTCTAAGTCACCAAACTACGCAAGTGACCGCCAGTGAGTATAGCAACAAAGAACGTGAGGATGATAAAACCACCAACCTGCACACGCACATAAACTGTTACAGGTATAACAAAAATTTGATTGATGATGATGGTAATAATAATTCAATTCAATTAGATTCAGTTTATTAACATGCAGGCTTAATAGCGCGGGGTCAACTAAAAAACCAGAACGAATACATAAATATCTAAATACACAGGCATAACACAATTACACAAAAAAACAAAAACAGAGTTAACCATGAGTGTTAACCCAGATCCCTACTAATACAAGTACAATCACAAATAAAATTCTAATAAAAAACAAGATTCAGCATTTTGTAAGAAATTTCATTCATGTAATATAAAGTTTTTTAGAAAGAGTAATAGGGCTTTTAAGCCGATCCCAGTGGCCGTGCGGTCTAAGGCGTGGGTCTTCGGCCGCTCGCTTACTGGGATCGTGGGTTCGAATCCCACCGGGGGCATGGATGTCTGTCTCTTGTGAGTGTTGTGTGTTGTCAGGTAGAGGTCTCTGCGACGGGCTGGTCCCTCGTCCAGAGGAGTCCTACCGACTGTGGTGTGTCTAAAGTGTGTGATCATGAAACCTCGACGGAACGAGGAGGCCCAGGCCCATATAAAGCTGTCGAGCCATACAAAAAAAAAATACTAATAATAATAATAGTTTAGATTGCTGCCTCATTTACGCACGTTTTAACATACAAGTATACATAAATCTAGTTTTAACTAACAGTTTTACTCTATTATTAATTTGTAAATCAATTTAACATGTTTCGATCCCTCATAGGATCATCATCAGGGATTCGTGTTAAAGTAAGATTTCACAAAAACAAAACAAGCAATGTATATACATGTTAAAAAGGTATAAAATATATGAAGAGACGATCATGAGGAATCGAAACATGTTGGAATTGATTTACAAGATATTATAATACAGATTGTCTTAACACAATAGAATGCATTTTGTTGGACTGAATATTGTGTAATTTGATTATCGCCAATGCGCGGTGTGAACAATACAAAGCCATACTACTTTTGATATCAAAGAATTACTACCTGTACTTGGACATTTATTGTTCGATTTGGGCTAAGTTCAGTGTAACGGATCCGCATATAATGCTGCTCAAAACTTGTGAATTCCCTTAAAATCGGCGCGGAGGTGACCGTGCTTTTCATATGGGCGTGAACAAAATTGCATTCATGCTTGAACTGTCCCAGCGTATGACATTCTAGAAGTAAAGAACACCTTGGTAATGTCAGTGTACTAAGTCAAGGACTACACCGTTCGCAGTCTTGTCACTTACTCGCTGGGAATATGATGTGTAATTGTACTAGCAGGAAAGACTTGCACAAATGTCGAACGTGATTTGTAACAACCTTCACAAGACTTTTTCAAAAGTTAAATAGATGTTAAGTACAGATGTTACAATTATACGAACTACAAGTGCCTCCTCATTTTAGTATGTATTTGGTAATCAGTAACGTGCCGATCCCAGTGGCCGCGCGGTCTAAGGCGTGGGTCTGTGGCCGCTCGCTTAATAGGATCGTGGGTTCGAATCCCACCGGGCGCATGGATGTCTGTCTGTTGTGAGTGTTGTGTGTTGTCAGGTAGAGGTCTCTGCGACGAGCTGGTCCCTCGTCCAGAGGAGTCCTACCGACTGTGATGTGTCTAAAGTGTGTGATCATGAAACCTCGAAATGAGGAGGCCTAGGCACTCGAAAAGGGGCTGTTGAGCCATTGGAAGAAAAATCAATAACGTATATCAGCTCTCATTCTTTAAAAAATATCTCTTTAATAACCTCCGTAAACCTTTAACCTCGGATATTGATATCTTTGATATATCGATGTAATTTAACCTAAGAAAGTTTCTCTTCGGGTACGGAAAATACATCTTGGTACACCCTGTACACACACACACACACACACACACACACACACACATATATATATATATATATATTCAGTGCGCTACACGGCCCTATACGAAGCACATCACACGCTCTACCTGGACGAGATTCCCCATCGGATCACATAAGATGGAGGCAGATGTTTTTATGAATACTCCACACAAAATATAAACAACTTTTTTTCCAATGGCGCAATAGTTCCTATTGGGGCCAGGGCCTCTTCATTATCGAGGCTTTACGATCACAATCAGACACACCACACTAGGTAGGACTCCTCTGGACGAGTGATCAGCCCGACGCAGAGACCTCTACCTGACAACAACCAACACTCACAAGAGAGAGACATCTATGCACCCGGCGGGATTCGAACCCACAATCCCAGCAAGCGAGCGGCCGCAGACCCATGCCTTAGACCGCACGGCCACTGGGATCGACGAAATTAAACAACTACAGACTTTTATTTGGAACTGCTCACTAATGTACAACTTTAATATCATAATATTGTAATTTTTATACTCACGAATTTTTTATAAATTTTAGAATTATAAAATTTCAAACATTTCATTAGGGTAGTGTAATACCGAGACTAGCGTGTTGGGCTTACATTCTTGTGTTTTATAACTCCTGAGAATGGCACCCCGGTGCCGAAACATGTAGGATTTTTAATAATTTTTATGAATTGTATTTTATTAAGTGCATTTTTGTGGATATTCTGATTGTAAGAATATGCATGTTATGAATAACATCAAATATATGTTGGTATAGCGACTAGGCTACGGGCTGGAGTTCCGGGGTTCGGATCCTAGTAGAAGCAAACAATTTTCTTATCTCCAAAACGTCCAGACCGACTCTGGGGCCCAACCAACTTCCTATTTCATAGGCACCGTTGTTCTTTCCTGTCGGTAAAGCTGCCGGGGCGTAAAGTTAACCACTCATCTCCTTCTAGTGCCGAGGCTAAGAATGTATGGAGCTATACCTCTGTTTTCCCCTTACGACTTCATGTCGTGGACAGGGTAATCTTTGCCTTTTTGTAGGGTTTGAATAATAGTACTGCTGAGGTTTCCCGCAGGAGATGCTGGTGGGGGGGGGGAGGGGGTGGAATTTCAGCCGCCTGAAAGCTTCTTCGCACACATTTTTATGTCGACGTGATAACAAGTTAGGTGTTCACCACCTGAATGTGTTGTCATCGAGCTGCACCTGCTTCTAACACCCTATGACAAAGAAGCGGCCACACTAGTTAATTGCGAGACGTGACTTGAGCTGGAAATTTGGGGATTCATGTGGGGAGAAACTGGATTCTGAACACATCTTTAGTAGGAGGATAAATGGAACAGCGTACTGGGGCCATAGGGTTACTTCGCAGAACCAGAATCAATTTAGCTTTCACTTTCGTGAGTTCAAAAGCAGAGCAGCGAAATCTTCAAGCCTGTTGCCATTTCAACACTTTTACAGGTACAACAAATTTCTTGTATTTTCCGCCTGCTATGACTTCGTGTTCTTTGTCCATTAACTTGACCCTTTTTCAAATAACGTTGAGGTGTTTTTTAAGCGTTCTACTTTTTTTCAGTCTTTTGCTTGGATTTTGGTTTAATCTGATTCCAGTGGTGCACAAATATTCCAAGAAGAATATTGTACTCTTATCAGTAGTACAGTCACAACCAACACATACACTTGCGACACGTAATCAGGTTACCGGTTTCAGCTCAAAGAGCCATCATCAGGCCTATGACATAAAACCATTAAAATCAAACTCCATATATTTGATAAGAGGAAAAACTCCCCCGTCCTTTTTTTAATGGCTCTTTGAGCTGAAACCGGTAGCCTGATTACGTGTCGCAAGTGTATGTGTTGGTTGTGACTGTACTACTGATAACAGTAAAATATATTTTTGCATGTACATGCTAACAGGGATGTCTAATATTAAAAAAAAAAATATTCCAAGAAATCGTGCAGCTACTTCAAAATTCTATGAGTCAGATGTGTGACATGACGCAAGTTCCATACTGGGGGCCCAATAATTTTATGCACCACCATAAAATATTCAGTCGCCTGGGCGTTATGGTGCCCTGAATTTGTCCTTCCGTGTCTTATTCCCTTTATTTCGCGTGCAGTGTTTATGTTTTTACGTCACAATACGTGAAATCTGACATTCTCACGGAGATGATGACTACTGCCTTCTTGGATGCGGTACTGTGCGGTTTGTGTACCAACGTTTCGGATGAACCCGCTGCCTTTGTCTTCAGGGTAGAGGAGTTTGCTGACATTTCGCAGCTCCGCCTTTCTATGATGGCGGTATATGAGAATACCGTATAAGAAGCCTGTTTAACACTAACTAATTATCTCATATATCTTTCTGGATAATTGGCTTTCAGGTGCAATGAACGGTCACAGCGAACCACGTAAAATGTCATATTACTTTATATTTCGACCATTAGCACAACAGTCGGCTGTCCGGTAGATAATTAATGGGCGTGACCTTCCCTGCTTCTCGTGGTCTGCCCTGAAGTGTACAGTCAAGACCTGTTCTGATTAACATGTATAGGAAAGCGTCCGATGAAAGTTGAACTGGGAATCCCTTCCAGATGACAGCACGTGTGTGCAGAGAATATCTGACCAATAACGCCACGTGTCAGACACTGAAATTCTCTTATACGTAGTTGAAAGCAGGGGTGCACAAGCCTCGGGCTGTAGGTCTTACAGGCGACAAAATTTTTTACGGAGTCGCCTAATATTATAGGCTCTCATTATGGAACATGATTCATGTCACCATTATGGCACCTACAATTTAAGGTGGCTCCTAGATATTTGGAAAATTTGTGGTCTTCTGGATGCAAGTATGTACATAGCAACGCCATTTTGTAAATAATGCCATCTCTCAGATATTGATAGCTTATAGAAGAAAGTATGTATATGTCGACGCCTTCTGATGAACAACGCCATCTCTCAGTCACTGAGAATAACTACGTCCTCTGCGAGTGAGTAACACAGACACGAAGTTAGTCAACAATAGTCCATCTACTAAGCTCATTGCTTTCTTTGTGACCGTAGGCAACGGTAGGGCACAACGGGACCTTTATTAGCGATAACGTCTTAGACGAATATTATAAATCTAGAACTCGGAAGAAAATAGAGTCGAAATCGGTTATAACGTCACGAGAGAGACTGAATATTTTTTGTCGTTATAAACGAGTGTTGTTATAACCGATGAGTATAATGTTATGGTTAACAGTGAGGAATTAATTGGTACTACAGAATATGTGACACTATGATGAGGTGTCGCTTAAACCGATGTCGTTTTAATAGGGTTGTTATACCTTACTTTTTTTGTTCCCAACAATATTATCACGATATGAATTAAAGTTATCAGCAGTTATATATATGGCGACTCCCTACGGGCTGGACGGTCCGGGGATCGAATCCCGGTGGGGGGCGAGATTTTCCGCAGCCGTCCAGACTGGCCCTGGGGCCCACCCAGCCTCCTATACAATGGGTACTGGGTATGTTTCCCGGGGGTAAATCGGCCGGGGCGTGGAGTTGACCACCCACCCTCATCTAGCGCCGAGGTTAAAGAAAGAGTAGAGCTATACTTCTCCCCCTCTGGGCCTTCGTGGCCTGTTCTAGGGAGAACTTTACCTTTTAAATATTTCACAAGACAACGTGCACTTTCAACTTTATCTGTTGTTAAGGAGTGCGTGCCGGCACTTTTCTCTTTACAAAAATAACACTACCTTAGCTGATGTAAATGCGAGGATGACGACTGATTGAAAACGTTAATCATGGTGACAGTAATAAATAATAATAATAATAATAATAATAAAACGGTTAAATAACACAAAAGTAATTTATTGCTCGAGGCGTTTGCTATAGTGGTAATGCTTTAGGATTCTCTGGTCAGAGTACTTGTTTCAAATTGTGACCGCGACACAGGCTGTCCTGATTGAGACCTTTGTGATTTTACTCAGTCCCTCCAGGCCTATGTCAGGATAGTACCTTGATTAAGCCCAGATTGCTTCATTCACAGTCGTATTCAGTTCCTCATTCAGCACTCATCCTATCACTACCGACACTGTTTAATCGAAGTCTCAAATACTGGCGAAATTGTAAAACAATTCACAAAGTAAAACAGTTCATAAATACATAACCAAAGTAACACTAAGCTCTACAAAATACGGCGATGTAACTTTTGAAATTAGACACCTGCAAACTGCAGCAAGTTAATTTTATGCCAGTCGATTCAGCAACAAGCAGGCTGTTAACAAAACACCTGAGCCTCTGTGGGTCTAGTTGGACAGCTGCATCACACCAAGTATCAGCTGCAGAAGAACTTGGATATAGCGGCACTGGAAGAGATTCCAGTTATATTTGTTTATAGAAACTCTTGTTTATTTATGATTGATTTAACGGCGTTTTCAGTAGCTCAGATTGTAGGCTATAGCATCGAATGGGATGATTATTAACCATTGGTTATTTTATCACCACATTTAATATTAAAAATTTCTGAATTATGCCCACACGTTGTGTTTATGTGTTTTGTATGGATATCAGAACAAACAGCAATTATTTTCCTATTCAGCATTAACTTGCTGGTTTCCATAATCGAGATGGAAAGTGTTTACTGCGCGGTAAGGACTGAATCTATATATAATTCATCTTTAGTTCAGTCTTCAGAGGGTAAGGAAAGACATATTTTAAGGAATGTGAGAGGAAGATATTGTGACCGGGTAAGATTGAGGAAAAGAGCAATATATATGTCAGTATAATCGATGTCCCGGCTGATATCGAAACAGTTACCTCCTGATTACGAGTTAGGAGCACTATGGCCTGATGCAAAGTGCTTGGTTAAGTCATCTGTGCCGTCCCATATTTCTCGGTAGGCCGTGTAACACAGCCTGCCTTTCACAACACAATAACCACTGAAAAAATTAGAAGCTCACGAGATGTTTGGGGAAGTGGAATATACATGCAGCTCCATGCGCTCTTAACCTCAACATTAATGGAAGTGAGTGGTCAGCTTCACTCTCCATCGTCCATGTACATTAAAATGTAAGAAATTTCCAATATTTATTGTTTGATATTGGTTAAAACTTTCCCTTTCATCGAAAGAAAAGAATGCTAATGTAAGGTATTTGAGAACAGAGAATTTAAAACAGAATGAAGAAAATTTAAGTTGCGACTTCATAAGTATTCACGAGCTTTTCGATGGTTACTTGTAGGCCATTGAGTCAAGTAGGATGAGATTGGTAGGCTATGCAGCATATACGAAAGCGATATGGCATGCATAGTTTTAATTGTCGGCAAACTTGAATGGAAGAGCCCGCTTGGGAGATTTACTAATGGATGCGTGGATAATATTAAAAAGGATCTAAAAGAAACAGGGCGGCCTGAGGGTGTGAACTGGACTAAGCTGAATTAAGATGTGATCCGGCGATGCGCAGTTGAGTCCCGCAGGAAAAATATTAAGCAGTTGAACAACTACCAGTTTCTAAAAAAGACTTCTGTTCCGTGAAGCAAATTATTTTTTTCCTTTCCTTTATATAAATGTGTTTCATATTTTAATGACATCATCTCATTTGTTTCGTTAAACACATTTATTTAAGGCACTTCATCTCTAGTTGTACCAATTCTATTAACAACAACGCAGAACCAGTTTCGTTTAGTGACATAAAGGCAGCTCGAATTTATTTCCATTACGAAGCTCAATCTACTGAACTTAATCAGAAAGTCAACCTTGTTGTGGGAAACCATTACTCGTTCCTCTTAATTGAGTGCCGATATGAATGGAAGGACTAACTTCTAACTTGTGAACTCTATTTGAAAACAGGAGATATACGTTTATATGTGACCAAGAGTAAAAAAATAAGACAGGAGATACGAATCTTGTCTGGCAGTTAGAAATAATGCAGTTTCTGATTATTCATTGTTACAATGGTTACTATTATTTGGTAAATGGAATTCATCGAAAATATTAGATACACGGTAAGAGATATCCCATGCATTTCACTTAAGTGCCTAACCGAGTGACTAGGAAACTAACAAATCAATTGGCCTTGTCGCCTGTAATATTGGATATCGTAATATCGATGAACTTGCGACAGCAATTATAAACTGCATGTCATTGTGTTGACGTCACATGATTCTGGGAGTGAACACAGGATTATTTGTGAAGTGAAAATTTGGAAGGGTTTGCTATTAATACCTTTAATGTTTCTACATGTTAGACTTCTTTACAGTTTAGCATGATGTGGAAGTCAGCGTGAACCGAAATTTTAGAAATTTACCCTGCCCACGCCAAGGAGCATTCGACCTGACCCTTAAGTTTATATTTATATGTGTTACCCAAACCCGAAGGGAGAACGGATCCGTTTTATTCTAGCGCGAATGAAGTCCGATTTTACAGTCCTTCTGATTATCTTGTTACTAATACCTGTTTTTAATGCATAAATGTCAGCAGCATTGGATGAATTATGTAACGATGCCCTGAGAAACTCTCTTTTTATTTTGGCATTTGAGGAAAGCCAAATTTGTGACATGTTATCTTGAACTATTTTTTTTTGGAGGGGGTGTGTGCGGGTGCAGCTATGAAAATCCCCGAGAAAATAAAGTCTGTTTCTTTATTAGCCAGACAGAAACCAATTTTTCAAGTGAATTCTTTAAACAAATTCTCAACTGACCGTATTATGCTCGCGTGCAGTCCCTTGCAATTCGCGGGCCAATATCCAGCCATCTCGATACTTCCTGTTAATTTCTTGTCATATAATTTATTTAAGTACATAGATTTTTAATTAAAAATGGGTCGAGAAAGTTCCGGACTATTTTATATAAAAAGTGACTGTTATCATTTGCACCCGGGTAGACCCTGAAAATTATCAGGTTTACCAGGTTCAGGCCCGGCCCGGCCCGGCACCTTTTCTACAACTTCTATTCTTATGCCTATTTTTACGTATTATTTTTCTTTGTTCTATTTATTCATGTTTTCCTCTTCCTTTCGAGGTGTCACGCGTGTTTATTAAAATTTCCCTTTTCTGGGATGTGATTCCACGTACCCTGTTGAAATCTACCAAAGTCTCAGAGGAAACCTCCGCATCCACATTTAGTATACAAGAATTTATTTTCATTATTTTCGTATCTTCCTTCTTTCCTCCTCGAAACATCTTTAGTTTGACCTCTTTTTCTCTTAAGATAAGGTCATATTTTCCAAATATTACTTGGGCTTAAATAGACGATCTTGAACCCTCTGATGTCTGTGCTGTCACTGCGTCTGTTGAACTGCGTATGACTATGAACTGTGTAACCGGCCGTGGACAGCATTTCGTTTCTTGTTCAGGCTTCCTAGGATGTGATAACTAACGGAACGTTTTGGCAGTAAATCAAGGTTATATAGTAACACAGGTGTTATAATTGTTGCTTTGAGTTGAAAATGTAAAAAAATGTCAAAGTAAAAAATTTTTTTTTCGCATATTGAAAGCGTTGCCGCAAAGACTGGATGAAATGGCAAAATGACCGCAGTCAGTTTCAAGTCATCTTCTACTCGCAGCTGAAACTTGTACATACTGAGCGACGTCGAAATAATCAGTTTACCAAATTTCAAATTTGTACTTTGCGATGCTGGGTTTCACATTTTATAGCGTCCTGTTATGCGTGGGTAAGTCACCTGAAGTTGGGTACTGGACGAGGAAACGTGATTCGGGTTTCAGTGCTCGTTGGGTAAAGACACGCGTCAAGACTAGTACTGAGTGGAGTAAACACGTGACTGGAGCGTCGTACTTCAAGAAGTGAACAGCATTCAACGAGTAAAGGAAGGCATATAAAGTCAGCCAAACACCGTTCAAGGCCGTGTGAACATAGTATTTTTTGTCTGAATTCCTTCAACATGTGAACTTACAAAACGTCAAGAGTCGAGGGAATATAAACTGCAATTGTATTTGGTCGCCGTTACAGAAGTGTAGTAAATTAGCACAATATAATTATTACCAATTAGCGCTATTACAGACATTTATATTGCAGTAATACAAGTGACCGCCGATCCCAGTGGCCGCGCGGTCTAAGGCGTGGGTCTTCCGCCCCTCGCTTGCTGGGATTGCGGGTTCGAATCCCGCAGGGGGCATGGATGTCTGTCTCTTGTGATTGTTGTGAGTTGTCATGTAGAGGTTTCTGCGACTGGCCGATCTCTCGTCCAGAGTAGTCGTACCGAATGTGGTGTACCTGAGTGTGATCTCGAAACTTCGACAATGAGAAGACCTACGTTCACTAGAGCTGTCAAGCCATGATAAACAAACACAAACTGTAAAGGGCAAAGGTTTTTCCTGAGACAAGTTTTGGGTTATCACGTGCACACTGGTAATGTCATAGCTAGAAAGAACGACTGCAAATATTATGGAAAAGGCCCATTCTTCGCCCGGATTTTTTTAAAAATAAGCTGTACTGAAATGTGGAAATAAAGGGCTTGTTTATTACGAATCTTATTATATGTAAGAAGCAAAGCAAGATTAATTCCAAAATGTCTCCAGCCTAAGGCGCATGTAAGGTTAGGGAGCATAGGCTGATGTCAGATTTCGGGAGAGCGCGCGAAGTTGTGTGTGCGTTTATCAGTGCATAGTTGAGGTTTACTGTAGAGATGCTTAAGATCTGCCACTGAATGTTATCTGTTCTAATATTGCATTAAATTTTGGGAATTAATTTATTCAGCTAGTACAGTATAACCTTATTTCTTGAATAAACTGCGCTGATACGAACGTGCCTGCTAGCGTCTGGACTCGGATTGAAGTCAATGGTTTACATTTTGTACCATTTTCTCATTCTCAGAGAATATTAAGTTCCAGGACTAGATCTGAGGGGGTGTTCCCATTTCATGAATATAACACGGAACATCAGCTAAGCCTTTAAAGCACAGTACATATGCACTAAGCGCTTCACATTAAATCCATACAGTTAGTAGCTCCTATATGTATCATTTGCTTCAACCTGCAAAGTCTCCGAGTTCTGCTCACACAATATATCTTTGTGTTCCATATGATGCTCTGGATAGACACCGATTACTCTCCGTTGGAGTATCAACCATCTTGTATTTATAGTGGATGCATCTTACTTCTTCTGAAGTAGGTACAGAATTTTTATATACGACTGTGGTCTAAATTAATTTCTGGATTAAAGGCTTCAAGGAATCTGAATCTATCCAACAGATTATACTGTTTTACGTTGTGTTCATCGTGCATCTTGACATTAATTTACGTTGTGTTCATCGTGCATCTTGACATTAACTTTACGTTGTGTTCATCGTGCATCTTGACATTAACTTTACGTTGTGTTCATCGTGCATCTTGACATTAACTTTGCGTTGTGTTCATCGTGCATCTTGACATTAACTTTACGTTGTGTTCATCGTGCATCTTGACATTAATCTTTAACGTTGTGTTCATCGTGCATCTTTGACATTAATCTTTACGTTGTGTTCATCGTGCATCTTGACATTAACTTTACGTTGTGTTCATCGTGCATCTTGACACTAACTTTCAATTTCTTCAACCAACGAATGCACCTTTTTAGTTCTGTTCAATTCACCCTACATATTTTTTATCTTAGTCTCACCGTGCATATTTCACAATTCACTGTTTTTTAAAAAACCGACGAAATGCACTTCACTTTACCACTTTTTATTTCACTAGACCCCTACATATGTTTCGGTTTATGCAAAAAACATCACCAGGGGGTTCTCAAAACTACATATATTTACATCTAATGGTGTTTCTGTCCTTATTGTTATGCAATATCTTAGTGTTCAATTGCCATTCACTTATAAAATCAGTTTAAAATCAGAGTTGTTTGAAAAACGTATATAGACACACCAAGTATAAAATCGTTGAGAATTCGTTAAAATTCGTGTCGAGAAGGTAAAATGTAAAATGGTAAAATGCTGCAGTACGGATCGCTGTGTTACATCTGGTTATTATTTGTTCTTGGTTTTGTATGTCCTGTAAGATAGTGAGTAAGTATCAGTACTACAATATTCGGATATTAAAGTTTATATAATTTTGTAAGTTGACACTTTTGATTCGAATGACATACCTGCTGTTGTCTGTTGTCTACTGTCACCCTACATATGTTTCGGCTGTGACTCGGCCATCATCAGGGATACATTGATAAGTTCACTTCACTGTTCACTGCCCCATTTGGTATTATCACAAACGTTACACTGTTTAAGGCAATTATTTACGTAGGCAATCACCAGTATACACAATTTATACAAATTTTGTATACTGGTGATTGCCTACGTAAATAATAGCGTATACTGGTGATTGTCTACGTAAATAATAGCCTTAAACAGTGTAACGGTTTTGATAATACCAAATGGGGCAGTGAACAGTGAAGTGAACTTATCAACGTACCCCTGATGATGGCCGAGTCACGGCCGAAACATGTGTAGGGTGAATTGAACAGAAATAAAAGTGCATTCGTTGGTTGAAGAAATTGAAAGATTATACTGTGTTCAGTATTATCACAAAACAGAGCGTCCAATTATGGCACTAATTGACTGAAATTTGTAACAGAGACATGAATGTTTACACTGAGGTAAGAAATGAATGTTTATATTCCATTTAGAAAAATTCAGTACTTTGCCTTGCCTTGACTCAGGTGATTGGTAGCCGACCTCTCACCGCAGAGGTCAGTCCGTTGATGTGGACGAATTATTACTGGGACAGGTTTTTGTCAGAATACATTTGTTTAACTCTGTCAGGATCATTCCACGAAGGCTCTGTAATCGTCTTCAGCGTAATACTACTATTATTAGAAGGGTAAGATGGCGAAGCCTGGGAACCTTCAAAGGAGGCATTTTTCTTTCTGATATCGGGGAACATTGGACATGAAAACTCTTATATATTTTTTTCTGATCCTTCAAATATTCGAATCACTCTGCGTCTATTCAGTTAAAGACATTCGATAGAGTCTTGAATACCCTATATGTACCTGTGGTTTAGGCTTTAAGAGAATACAAAACACCGTACTGAGAAGCATTCTTTGCTATGAAAGCGGAACTTGGGCTATATCCAAGAAGGTGGATTTGGCCCTTGTGGATCCTTTGAAAGGAAAATACTTGAAAAGAATATACTTATGG
This sequence comes from Reticulitermes speratus, assembly GCA_021186555.1. NCBI lineage: Eukaryota > Metazoa > Arthropoda > Insecta > Blattodea > Rhinotermitidae > Reticulitermes > Reticulitermes speratus. The sequence goes on from JAJKFL010000002.1 coordinate 32,834,972, forward strand.
GTCAATACAGGAAAATTCACCGTGGAGAATCCAGTATAATAATGAAATCTATGATTTATATAAGGATGTAGATGTGTTAACACATTTTAAACGCCGAAGACTAGTGGGCTGGACACGTCTGCAGGTCAGGAGGGCAGCCAAAGGACAGGTAGTTAGACGCGATGACAGTGATGACAGAAAGCTGCAAGGGTCTGCATGATGGAAAAGTTTGGCATGAGACCAGGATTTCTGGGGGAACATAATTCAAGATGCTGAAGCCTGAAATAGGGCTGTCACGCCGTAGTAGTAATAGTAGTAGTAGTAGTAGTTTAGACTTCACATTTTATAAAGAAGCTTACAATATCCTTTTTCCGTGTTTGAAGAAGAGAAATAAAAATTCTGTTATACTGCGATCACATAGGTTAGCAAAAGCCTTTAAGAATGCAGCGTTTTGGTTACTAACAGCACCAACTTTGTGATTAAAAATAATAATTAAGATCTAAGCGGAAGATTCAGACTGGTTAGTACCTGTGTTGAAATATGCTTCTTACTGGTTAGTACCTGTGTTGAAATATGCTTCTTACTGGTTAGTACCTGTGTTGAAATATGCTTCTTACTGGTTAGTACCTGTGTTGAAATATGCTTCTTACGCCGGTCAGGATCGAGACAATGGAAGGCTTCGCTGAAATTGCACTGTGACAGTCCTACAAATCAGGCGGAGTTTTTGTTATCAGCAGACCCTTTATATTCTTTAATATCCCGAAAATTAAAACGTTTTAAATTCCTTTACATATCCAGAACACGTTTTGCTGACATTAAGAGTATTTCTTTTCCCAGTGTTTTCTGTAACCGACTGCGAAGAATTCATGGGCAACACTGACGACAAATGTTTCGTGTAGTCCGTCAATCAAGCGAACTAGAAAGTTGAAGCCCGAGCCAGTCTTTCATGCAGCATTTTTCAAAGGAATGTGTTAATGTAATGTAAAACTGCTACCGAAATTACAACATGCATGATTATGTCAGAAGACGGTCATGAAAATATTCACTTCAATGTATTGGAGCTGTTTTATTTCTTTCTGTTGGGGTGAGATTATGTGGCTGTGGAACTGAGGAATTTAACGGGCTCGTTATCAACCCACTAGATGACCCATAAATGAATATGGAGGATTGGTAAATTAATGCATTTTAGATGTTCGCAGTGATGTTAGGGAAACCGGTCCCAATGTCACTTTTTTTTTTTTTTATAAAATTCACGTGAATGGCAGTGGGTTTTACCAAGAGCCCCGAGACTGACCATCTGAGCTATGGAATCACATCCTTGCGCAGTTCTGTCCATCATCAATTCCTCCTCCTTCGATCCCACCATCCTCCTCTGTCGGCATATCCTTCCTTAACGTCACACACAAAACTTCCACACACATATAAAGCTCGGAAACGTACTTCTGGATAAACGCGAGAGGCATTTATTTCTATCGAACCTTCTTCGTGCTTAATTTTGTGTCCTTTTTATATTCCTGTATTTTTGCGCTCCGTCTCGTATTTCTTTCTTCTTCCATCAGTCATTTCTTTGTTTCCCTTTCATTGTCTGCGTCTCTTTTTCATCATATAGAAACATCCTAGTTTCTTTTCCTGCTGATGTTGCAACCTCTACCAGAAAACCGGTTTGTGTACCCCAAAAGCAACATGTCTTTTTTTTTCTATTAACGTGATGTGTTTTGAATGAAGTGACGGAATAGTGACTTTGAGATTTCGATGCGTTGAAAGGAATTTTATGGTAATAAAGACAGTGACTCTCTTCCCACGGTATCAGAACAGATGGATGTAAAGCCAGGAGAGTCGTGTGCTCGCTTCTTTCTGTCATTAAGCATTATATGTTTCTTGGAAAGAGTCCTGTCTATCTTTTGCGCATTTTATATGACTGTAAAGATGCACTTATTGGTCCTGTATTACTTATGCCTGTCTGTCTCTGTGCCTGGCCGTCATATCTTTACAGCAGAATGTTCATAAATATTGGAATTTTTATATTGCATTTTCTTATCGATTATTGTCAAATTAAAGAGTACGCAACCAACAAAACACACAAATTTGCCAATCACAAATATATTATGCTTAAATATTCTCCTACAAGTTTCGGCCTACGCGGCCATCTTCAGAGAAACTATTCAGAATACTGCTAGGAGCTATTCAGTGTTTGCATTTGTATAGACTATATATATATGGTACACGGTGGCGCAGTTGGTTGAGGCACTGCGCTACAAACCGGAACGTCGCGGGTTCGAATGCCGATTCCAGTGGCCGCGCGGTCTTAGGCGTGGGTCTACGGCTGCTCGCTTACTGGGATTGTGGTTTCGAATCCCACCGGGGGCATGGATGTTTGTGTTGTGTTGTAAAAAGACGGTTGTGGACCGTAAGAGACACGAAAAGGACGAAAAAGGATTAATACAGAACAAAAATGGATCAAAGGGGAAAACCCAGGAATTAGTATAAAAAAAAAAAAGCCGGGGGCATGGATGTTTGTGTTGTGTTTGTTGTAAGGACGGTAGTATGGAACGTAAAGTGACATGAAGGACGAAAGGATTTAAACAGTACAAAAATGGATCAAAGGGAAAAAACCCCGGACAGGCAAAAAAAAAGTATTGAATCGAATGATAGTAATTATTCCCGCAGTTTATTCTTATAATTTCCGTGTGAATGCAATTTTGCTTTGTTCCCAGATATGTTAACTTTGCCCTACTTTCAAGGGATTTATTATATATTTTTATGTTGTGGCTTCTTCCTACATTGCACTTCCTTTCAACACTATAGTAAATCTTACCTAAAGTCCATTATTTTATGGCGGAAATTTTAGACTGGCAACAAACTTAAGAGCACTAGGAAATCTACCTATGGCGTTATCATTACTTCGTTAGAAATTTAGAAGTTGGACCTACTTGCTCTCGTAGAACTGTGGCGACGTCTCGTCGTGGAGATACAGTGCGGATGAGTTGCAATTCTCACATAATTTATGAATAATTATGTTCGCCGCAACTCAGTCGATTTACCCCAAATTCTCTCGAGAATTCGTAATATGATTTTGTTGTTGCGTAATGCTTTAGCGGAGCCTTAACTCCAGGCCCTTTATGGCTTGAAACATATGCATAACCGAGGCCACAACAATTAAAGCTTGAGGTAAAATGCAGCATTGCTATGTGTTAACTTGGAGAGAGAGTCCCAGGCTCTGCTCTCCAATAAATAACCTTTCTTTGCAAAGTGTCCAGATATTTAGGTTCATTGCGTTTTTTATTCGGGAGTTGAAAAATGAAGGAAAAACAGTTGGGAAATGTGTAAGTTGGAATGTATAAACAATAAAATTATTCTGTTTATTGTTTTTCTTCATTTATGCTTTTTTTTTGTTTCTTTCAGCCCAAATTTTAAAATTGGAGGATCAGACGAAGCTTCGATTGCTGTGGCCGTAGTTCTGATTCTTTAAGCCCTTGCAAATACTCTTTACAAGTTCGTCTGTAGTTTTCAGTTCTGCGGAACGAGATTCGAAATCTGATTTTTGTGAATCAAATTATCTACTGTAGAGCTGTGTAAGCGGGCTCTGTCAGAGTATCAAATTATCTACTGTAGAGCTGTGTAAGCGGGCTCTGTCAGAGTATCAATTATCTAGTGTAGAGCTGTGTAAGCGGGCTCTGTCAGAGTATCAAATTAACTACTGTAGAGCTGTGTAAGCGGGCTCTGTCAGAGTATCAAATTAACTACTGTAGAGCTGTGTAAGCGGGCTCTGTCAGAGTATCAAATTAACTACTGTAGAGCTGTGTAAGCGGGCTCTGTCAGAGTATCCGGTCCACACAACTGAAGAGGCTGCGCTCTTTTCATTTTGTCACGGGCATTTGAGCACGGCCTTGATTGATAATCTCCCAGCGAACCGTTCTAAATGCAGCACCACTTGTTTAGACTGTACCACTATGCTTGCTCATTGACTTGAGTCTGAACACTTGAAGGAATAGAAATTAAAATCACACGCCCCGTTTCCGGCCAATCCACCGCTAATTTACTCTCAAAGTCGTGTTAAGGGCTGTGTGCCTATCCTGGATATAGGCTACAGAGGAGGAAGCTTAATAAGTTGAGCCAGTTTTGTCATTTCTACTGACAGACAGAAAATAGGCTAAGAGAAACCTGAGAAAATGTCACAGTTTCATCATTGAGACTCGTCAAAGAACTTTAGCTTATTACACTAATGTTGACAGCGAGAGAGTTCTGCAGCGCGCATGGGAGTCGTAAGAAATTCTTATCCAATTCACTTCCATTTTCAAAATGTCAAACACAATACGTATGAAAGGAAAAAATCTCACCTTTTAAAATATATGCGAAATAAAGATGTTTTGACTAAACCTGGTAAGATGATGACAAATATCTTGCTGATATCTTCTTAGAATGAGAAATACAGGTTGTCCACAAAGTCTTCGAACAATTTTAAAAAGTTATTAAAAATACAAATGAAGAGATAACTATGTGCAGTTTTTTTGTATAATAAAAAAACATTATAAAAGTTTTTTTCACATAATTTAGAAAAATTCCACATGGGCACCATTCGTCGCACGAAGCACATCAAGGCGGTGTTCAATTTCCATTCACTTTCGTTCTAACATTGCTTCATCAACGGTGGCAATGACGTCAGTGATCCTTTGCTTCAGGTCGTTGATGTCCCGAACCTTAGTCTTATAAACGGTATCTTTAACATCACTGACGCCATTGCCACCGTTGATGAAGCGATGTTAGAACGAAAGTGGATGGAAATTGAACACCGTCTTGATGTGCTTCGTGCGACGAATGGTGCTCATGTGGAATTTTTCTAAATTATGTGAAAAACTTTTATAATATTTCTTTATTATGCAAAAACCTGCACAAAGTTATCTCTTCATTTGTATTTTTAATAAATTTTTTAAATTGTTCGAAGACTTTGTGGACACTCTGTATTTCAGAGAGAAGATGTAGAGAAATCAGAACACATATTTTATGTTCAATGAATTTCTTTCCGAAGATCGTGCCATATATGATATAGTGTGGAAAAATATGATAGACTCAGACAGGCCATAGATGACAATATAATACGGTGCATTCGCATTTCATGCTGGATAACTAAGGCTACAGGCACACACTCAGAATATGTAATACTTATTCCTTTTCCATGGCAAAAAATGGTTACGTGAACGCGCCTCTATGTTACGTTTATACGTACATTGCCTGTCTCGCTAACATTCAAGTGGCTGTTAGCTTCTCAAGGCGACCTATGTTCTTGGTGTGTTCGTTGTGTGCGCGGGACCGAATGTATGTTTCCAGTTTTAAGCAAAAATGGAAATTTCGAGGTCGATGTTGCGGATGGGAGCCAATAATGTGAAGATGCTTGTTGTGAGCTGTTGGACGGTTGCAGGCAGCAACAAAGGAACAGCGTTGTACGTCTTTGTGCTTCTAAGAAATGATAGAATGCATTTCCTTCGCATAGCGTGAGCACTTCCAAGTTCTGTCGCTGAAAAACATTGGAATCCTTTAAAATGTTTAGGTGTTCTTTACAAAGTAAAATGTGAAGGCCTTATGTGGAGAGCACGTTTGTCTGTCCGTCCGTGACCTGGTATTAGCGAATGAATCTGTTGTTGGATTTCCATGAAATACTGTATAGGATTTTGTTTTAAGAAAAAGTTGTGTCCGGCAAGAGTGAATTACATGGAAATCGGCTTGGCGACTGTCATACTTTACTTAAAGGCGTAAATTTATTTCTTACCGCTTTGTCTATATTTCTTGATCGAAGGGGGTGAAATTCAGCATGAAAGACCTCCATGTTAAAGCTGTTGGACCATTGCGATTTTCGTGGAAATCGGCCCAAGGAAGGCCGTATTTTCTTATGGGCGTAAATAAAATTCGCGAGTTTGTTGTGAAGCCCTAATTTAAAAATAAAACCTCCTTGGTCAAATCTTCGTACTACGTCGAGGAGTGCGCCACCTTTAATCTTGTCATCTTTTTACTGAAATCAATTACTTAACCGCAGCTTATAGACCACGCAGAGCTAGTCATCTTTCTGCATAAAACAATATTTTCCTATAGAAAGTAGTTAAAGAATTTGTAGAAATAATGTACCGTGGATGACCTGCATACACAACGATCGATTCTTCCTAAATTATCGATAACATGGTTCCCATTTTATTTTTGTTTGTACATAGGCCTATATGGTGATTATGAGAGCCAGCACATACGGCAGTCCTACCAGCATTTTAACGTTAGGATTTCAATAGTCATGGTGATATTATTTACCTCGGGGACGAAGGAATGTTGGGAGACCTGAAGGAAGGTGTTTGGATCGGCTGTGAGATTTAGAAAGGGCCGTGAAGTAGGACATTGACAACGAAACCCAAAACAGAACGAACGTTATTTATGTGTTATCATTTATATACCTTGAAAGGACCACCTCTTTAGGGTATATAATGTTAAAGCTATTCTGTGGTTGCCATATATGGTACATGCAATGTATTTCAGTGTATATAATAATAATAATAATAATAATAATAATGTGTGGCAATACCAACGGACAGGAATGTTACGCAAAAAGAAAGCAGAAAAGAAACTAAAATATAACAGTTCATGTATAGAGATATATAGAATGTGGAACATAAAATGTATGATTATACCGATAATAATTGGAGCCAACGAAATAGTAAATAGTTTAAAGAGAGATTTGGAAGCCGTGCCAGGAAAACATTCAATAGATTCATTACAAACGGAGCTGTACTTGGACATCACACGTGATATGGAACGTGCTGCAGTCTGAAACTTGAAGCCTGAGCAATGGGGACCACCGTTGGTTCAAGAGGAGCAGTGCTTGCGACAAGATAATAGTAATAATAATAATAATAATAATACTTTCTAATGTCGTGTTCTTTTTTCTCTTAATTATCCTCCTGAACCGAAGGTGCACTTTAACACTGAAGCTTCAAATGTTAGATTGTAGCACTATCCTTATTACATGTGATGTTCCCAGTGTATTTAGTGCTTTCCTGGCATTTATTATTATTATTATTATTATTATTATTATGAGATCTAAGGTATATTAAAGTGAATTGAGGATATTATATGACAACGAACTTCGTAATGGGTGCAGGTAATATATTTATGTCACGTAGAAATATGGGGGTTCTAAAGAAATATGTTGGTGCCAAACATAGGCTTACTAGAATTAATTTATTCTTCCATCTTCAAAGTTGTTAACTCTTTCCAACCTGAAAGTAATTTATAACATGAATTATTTTTATTCTTCATATGTGTGCTCCCATGATACTTCTATTGATGAAAAACACATACCCGTATAATTGTTCTGCCATTTTTGATGAGTGAAGCCAATTTATTATCACTTAAATTATCCAACATCAGAGATGTTCAGAGCAGAAGTATTCGGAGAATGGGTAATAAATCTCCACCGTACATTGAAGAAATAGGTTGTAGAAAACTGCGTAAAGGGGAACATTATAAGCTTCACTCTTACATAGCTGAGAGATTAACAAATTTGAGTAATGCAATACGGACGTGTAGCTCACAAGTGAGAGAAAGGTTTTCTCACAAAATTTGTGTTGGAAAAACTTTAAAGAAAAAGATCGTTTGGAAAGCTTTAGGCCTAGATGTGTGGATAATATCAGAACAAACCTTAATAATTTGGAGTAAGAGGTTTTGGGCTCTATTTATCTTCTTTGGTTTAAGGGAAGCGTGGCGAGGTCTTGTGAGCATGGCAATGAAACATCAGTGTCTGCAAAAGGCGGAATATTTTTTGACAATATGTGGGAACTATTAGGTACTCAAGAAAAACTCTGCTCCCTGCATTTCGTCAGTTGTAGACTGTCTGGTCCTTAAGATGCTCCCTGCAGTTCGTCAGTTGTAGACTGTCGGGTCCTCAAGATGCTCCCTGCAGTTCGTCAATTGTAGACTGTCAGGTCCTCAAGACGGATTCTGTCGTATGGAACTAGCACGTAAGGGTCAGTTTACCAAATGCAGCCCGATATCACTGATATAGTGTCCAAAACTTGCAGGCTGCAGTTGCATTCTGCCCGAGTAAAGTATGTGAGTAAGTAACAAACCTTAGACGAGTGTCACAAACATGTCTGCGAACACTGAAATGTGTGATAACTGTAGAAGTATTCACACAGCCCGAAGAAGAGTGCTAGCAAGTTTTGGGGAAGCAGAAGCAAAGCGAAAGTTAGGAACTGCGTTGATTAAAATAAAGTTAATATGCAGATATTTCTCTTTTTTGTTACAAATTACAGCTATACATGTAGGAACCATTAATATTTATATTCTGAACATTTGTCTGTCTCCATACAAGAGGTGGTTAATAGCAATATCCGGTACACTTTACCGCTGGTCTTCTTTAACGGTACATTTTTTTGGCGTGGTGAAGGGCCCCGCAGCAGATGCTACGGACGCACCGCAGCCTTAAGGCTTCTTGTGCAACCCCTGTGATGAAGATAAGCAGTTTTTTTTACCAAGTTTTACAATTAATGGAGCACCAGTGGAATGAAATTAACAGGGGAAAACCGACAACTCGGAGAAAAACCTGTCCCAGTGCCACTTTGTCCACTACAAACCTCACATGGACTGACCCGGGATCGAACCGGGCCTCCGTGGTGAGATGCCGGTGACTAACCGCCTGAGCCATGGCACGGCCTTCCGGCACACTATACCGTTGGTCTTCTTCAACAAATTTACATTTCCGATTTTTGCGATTTAATGATATATTTTTACACGAGTGTCCCTGCCAGCCGTCTTTTTAAATGTTGCTGTCGACTCTGGCCCCTAAGAACCGTTCTAAAGCCGTTTTTGCAGTCACGTTAGTGTCTGTGAGACGTACGTAATATCTTCCGAAAATTCATTATTTTACACATAGTTGGAAGTTAAGAAGATAAAGTCATTTGAACGTAATATCGTATTCGTGTCAAACTACGAAATCATTTGGATTAAGTTATCTTATAAAATATTTATCTTTAAAAAGGGTCGAACAGGTGTTCAGTGTATTCTTCTCTAATTCTGTATCTTAATACGTTCATGCTTTATAATAAACATTTCGTGACATGCAGCTGTTTAATGCTGCCTTGGCTAAGATAATAGGCATTCCGAAACATATTCGCTTTTCCTACACTCATTTGTTAAGCTACTTTGTCTAACGTATACTGTCAACTTTGGTGGCATTGTAAGTAAGTAACCAGCCAACTATGGGAACCCTCAAATCAACGTAAATATGTTTTCTGTTCGAGATCGTATGAGATAAAATATCCGTTCTTTACACAACGAAAATAATTAACTTTGCGCTGCCTTTACAATTAGAAGCATAAAACATTCATCTTCACGAGATCAGAAAATGTAGATGTAACTTTGTCTTCGGAAAGAAGACTAAGTCACCGAAACCACTTTTATTAACGTTTAGGGCAAAGAAACATTTATGTTAATTAAAAATTTAAGCCGTCTTGGTTGTTAGGCTAGGCTCGTTCGAAACGTGGGCAACTGTTTTTCAGCGGACATGGCGTTAACATTCCAGAATATATGAACCATCAATACGGCTCTAAAAACCTCATATCTCGCTTTAGATTAATACTTTTTAAAAACTTGCAATTTCTCTCTCTATATACATACTTTTACGTCTTTGAATCTCTGGTTACAGTTTTCAAAGGTCATCAAAATTAAAAACAAATATGGCCTCCTTAATATAACACCTTGAACTACTTGAATGTGTAAAAGCAGTAAGATAATTCCGCAATAAGCCAATACGCTTCATAATAACCTATTCGTCACTATTTATAAATAGGGAAATAAATGGGCGATAAAAGTGGTAGGGAAATGTAACACGCAAGTGGAACCAAAGGAATTTATATAACATTTTGTTTATGAAATGTGAAAGGAAGAGTCCACGTCAAAGTGGCCTTACTCATCATATAAGACCCATTTTAATAACAACCGCTAATCGATGCTTGGTGTCCCAAGGGATCACTTCCTTTCAGACCTTGCAACTAAGATTTTGCGCATAATTCTTATTGCTTCCACTACGGTAAAATTTTTCACTTTTTAACAGTGTAAAAAAGCTGGTGTTTTTATATGGGGAAAATTGAGAGTCATTACTTTTAATACTAGTATTATTCGAAAATTCGATACTAAAGATTGTGTGTGAGATTTGATTGGAAAGGAACTGAGTTGTGTGTGTGTGAGAGAGAGAGAGAGAGATATATTATGTGATGACGCATGCGCTAAATATTTGGTTAAAAAAAGGGAACCTTTATTAAAGAGTGTTAATGCGGGCATGTCAGTTTTCTTCCACGGTTAATCCCCTACCCTTCGGGAGGAAAAAGGTCATATGCATGTTTGGAATAAAGTTGACTTAATTTAATGATAAATCCTTTATGAAAACAATGTACTAATATAATATAACAATTTTTATCAAGCAATGTAGCCTTACTATTTACATACACCAACTGGATGCAACTTTATTTAAAAAATTGTATAGTTTTTTAAAACATATTTAAAAACTTTTTAAAACCCGACTTATGTTTCGGCTCTTATAGAGCCATCTTCAGGGGTTTATTGTCGTTAAAACTGCATATATTAACACGTCTTTTTCATTGGTTCACTTTTAGGCAAGGTTTTTCACTTTTCCACTGCTTGGTATGCACAGACACTATTTGTTATTCGTATTAAAATAATATGTTAATGTTTTCGTAGGTATTGTATTTGATGCATGGTACTGGTTTATCTTGTTCATTAGGTCGTATTTTTCATGGTGTAGGCTGTACTGTTTGTGTGTGCGTCTGATACTGACTACAGTAGTGACTGTGAAAAGATGCACGGTGATTATAGAATAAATGTAGCCTTAGTTTAATTAAATTCTTAAGTAAGTATAATTACAAAAAGTACTAAAATACAGGATGGGACAGAATTCATTCATCATTTTGATTTACGTAGTAATCTGGTGGCCCCGGAAAGGAGATAGAACTAATTGTGTTACAGACTTCAGCTAGTGACGCCATTTAGTAAACATGGATCAGTGATCGGCTGTACACAGTGCGTTCGGCGTAGAGACGTTTTTAAAAAATAACGACTCTGTGATACCAACGCAATAAATATTCAGACGACATTTTAACATTGGGAGACATTGAACGGTTCCTGATCGCAACACCATCAAGAACTGGGTACAGAAGTTTCGAACCACGGCTTCTGCAACAAATAAAAACCCTGAAGGCAGAGTCAGAACTGTGCGGACACCGGAAAACATTGAAAGAGCACGAGCCGCTATCGGTCGTAGCCCCAAACGATCAGCACGTAGACATTCAGTTGCCCTCAACATATCGAGCAGATCGCTCTGACGGTTACTTCATTCTGGTTTACTTTTTCGCCGCTACCAATTACACATTGTGCGAGAACTGTCAGACCGTGATTTTGCTTCAAGAAGTGCCTTGCCACCTTCTTGTTCCAACAAGATGGAGCAACAGCACATACTGCTCGGCAGTCGATGAACACCTTAAGAACTGTGTTTGAATATCACATAATCCCCCTCTATGGCGACATTTCTTGGCCAGTCCTTTCGGCCGATCTGTCGGTTTGTGATTTATTTTCGTGGGGCTGGTTGTAAAGCAAAGTTTTGTAAGCACGTCCGGCAGACTTACATAACCTCAAACAGAGAATTCCTAATTATATCAATGCCATCCCAAAGGCCATGTTACTTCGCGTAATGGAAAGTGTTTTGAACCAAGTGCATCAGTGCATCAAACTTGATGGGCGACATCTGACAGGTGTTATGTTTAAGAAGTAACTCTGTTGTAATGTTCCTAAATAATGGAAGCCATCTTTCATTTCACATTGCTTTGAATAAAATTTATTATAATATGGTCCTATAATGTATCTTTAAAAATTATCAATGAACTCTGCCTTCTTTTAAAGAAATTATTAATTTAAGCATAATTACATCAGGCGCTTAATTATTCGTTTTATTACAGTTTGTTCATACTTCTATTACATGTCATTTTCTGTATCTGTAACTAAGTTTATAAACAAATTCTAACCTAGAAATTTCTCCTCTTTCATGTTTTAAAATTAAATCTTTTACCAATCCCTTAGCAACGTGGCTTCTTTGGTTGGCCACTGTAGCAAGCAAATTAGCACCTCATAATTCTGCGTAAATCATATTTTGATGTTCTGTTAACTTAATTATCAATCAACTGATGTCGGCGTGAGAATGGTAAAAGTATGTCGATAAGTGTGAGTGAAAAGACTCACAGGCGTTCGTTGTCAACTTCAGACTACTGCTGACAAACTATCCAGTTAGGTAAATATTACGCGATAGCAGAGATCTGGTTGGCGCCCAGGCCGGGACATGAAGTGGTGACGTCAGAACACCGACGACACAGTGTATGAACAAGTGAAGGGCCAGCTGATCCTCTTACCTATCTGCATATCGTTGTCAGAATAAGAGCAATGAGAGCTACAAACTGTGAACGGAGAAGGTAAGAGCAGGGATCAGTTAGAAACAGTAATTGAACTTGATTGGCTAAAGAAAAAAGTAACATGTTAATAGAAACTAATTGGGTAGACATGTTGGCGGATAAGGGTGAAAACAAAGGTTACGTCATTCAAGCTGACCAAGTATGATTTGGCAACAACATACCTGGACAACTTCGTATTGCTTTAATTGAAGGGGTTATATTATTCCCTGACGCGAGAGCCCCTAGTGGGCCAAGGCCTCTTTATTGTCGAGGCTTCATGATCACACTCAGACACACCGCATTCGGTAGGACTTCTCTGGACGAGTGATCAGCTCGACGCAGAGACCTCTACCTACACAACACACAACACTCACAAAAGACAGACGTTCATGCACCCGTCGGAATTCGAACCCGTAATCCCAGCAAGCTAGCGGCCGCAGGCCCACACCTTAGACAGTGCTGCCACTGGGATCGGCACTGACGACGGGGATGCGAACATGAACAGTAGCCGTGGATGAAAACGTATATACCCTTCGACGGGCTTGAGAACTACCTGCTTTTCTCGTGGACGAAAACGGATATGATTTTGAAGCCTTCGAGTGACTGTGGACGAAAACTGACACTCCCTTTAATGCACTTTTCGTGGAACGATTCTGTAACATGTTCTCATATTATATTAGAAAATTGAGAACGTTATTCTGTCTTAGAGCTAATGGATTTGTTTTATGGTGTACACCATGTTCCTGTGATCGTTATGGGGCCCATACATACTGAGTTCTTTACAGTTCCACCTGTGCATATCAAAGCTGTATATCTAGTACTGAACTACTGGGAAGACGCCCATGGACTCTTCAGTTCAACTTTATTAGATAATAGACTTTCAAAAAGCAAGTATTCATATAAACGCCCAATGAATAGATTTTGTTTAAGGCTGAAGAGAAATTGGCGAACATTTTTACGAGAGGGACATTGAATGTTGTGTGGAGCGCAGACTCTAGTTTCACAGTCAAACCTCAAGAGCACATTCATTACGAAAGTAAGTTCTCGATTCAAGAAGAAGTGTGAGTTCTTGCTACTTTTCATTTTTCTTTGATTTAAATTATAATCACCGAGTCAGAGTGCACTGTCACATAAAAATATGTATAGCAGCTTATTTATCTCTCTCTGTTTAGAATATATTCAAAACGTATAATACTTACAAGGGCTTGACTTTTACAGTAATGTCTTCTGTTGAAATTTAGTCTGCATTATTTCTGAAACATTGGCGGCGATATAATTTACTTAAGTGACCGATAGGTGTACTGCGCTACAAGCCGTAAGGTTGCGGGGTCGAATCCTAGTGTTGTCATTAGGATATTTCATTTACTTAATCCTTCCGATCGCACTATGGCTTTGGGCCAACTCAGCCTGCAACAGAAATGAGTACCAGGGATATCTCCTGTGAGGTAAAGGCTACCGATTCATAGGGCTGACAACCTTGCCACATTCATCTGCTCATTGTCTGGATATTCTGGGAGCCTCAACATTTTTTTGAGGGCTAAGAGCCTGTCCAGGTCTTTACCGTACCTTAACTTTTAACAAGGGGTAGCCAAAATAGAAGATAATGTTACGCAGGGCGAACTGCATGTTTGACCATCGGATCGGAATAAATCCAGCTGTCAAACGTCCAATTATATAACCCTCAGGAAAAGAATTAATTGAAAAGCAATAGGAGATATTCAGCTCTAAACCTTCCTGCAGGTTAAGGGAGTTTGCCATACGGAAGACTCTGGTGGATGGACTGTTCTTTATCCTCTAATTACATATAGCTAGATACGTAGGTCTTGCTAACTGTGGACTCCAAAACCGAACGTCTGTCTACCATTGTGCAATTATAAATTTTATCAAAGCCAGGCATCGTAAACCGAATCCTGCCTTTCACAAAGTCTTTCTCACTACTGTTTCACATGACACGTTGTTCTCACGAACGGCGATCTGATGACGGAGTCATCGCCGTGTAACGGTTACATGAGGAGTTAAGATAATATAGCTACCAGAATTTAAGTTAGATTAAACTTTATTTTGATTTGTATCGTTTAGTGTTAACCGCGACTATGTACTATAGTGACGTGAAATCCGTGTTCAACGCATAGATAAATTCATTGATCGGTAACGATAACGTTAATTAAGCGCCACGCGATAAAAACACGGGCGCCTGGATGTATGTATATATTCCCGCGTTCTTAATTTCTGTCCAAGATAGAGGTGATGAACTTCACCTCCGACAGCTGTACCTCGGGGAAAGAGCCACCCGTACCTGCCGGCTAGAAAGCTGGGCTGCCTCAGCCTGTCTGGCACTGTAAGGGACGGATACATTTCTTACCCCTGCCGGGATTTAAACCCCGAGTCTTCGGTCTTGCATTTCGTAGCTAGCAGCAATACCGACTGAGCTGGTAACCCGGTGCCCAAACACCACACGTTCCATGTGGACGAGAACCCTTCGGATTACACAAAAGCGAGACAGATGTTTGTATACATACTTCGTACAGATCATAAACAACTATGGACTCATGCTTGGAACTGCTAAGTGTCACGTAATTTTAATATCACAATACTGTAACTTTATGCTTATCAACTTTCTATATATTTTATAATTTTAACATTGTAAACATCCCTATAGGGCAGTGTAATACCTAGACTAACGTGTTGGGCTTATACTCGTATTCCTTTTTTCTAAAACTTCCTGAGGATGGCATCCTGATGGAGAAACATGCATGAGTTTAATACTTGTTAAGAATTATATTTGATTAAGTACATTTGTTGGTTGATGTATTAATTGTATGAATATATAAGGTATGATTAATTTAAAAAACATACCGTAACAGTTAAATAAAATGCTACACTGTGAGTATAAAAGCATAAATATGTACTCTTTATACAGTATTTCTTGATGGTAGCAAGAGGGCATTAATAATTTGTCTCAGTAAGAGAAAAACAGCCTCGTCAAATTAAACTTGCATATTATGCTTCTGTAGTTTACGACACAATGCAGTCAAGTAGGTAAGCACCGACGTTTCGGTGCAACACGCTATCTACCAAGATAGAAGGCGCTAGTTTCCAGAAGACAATAATCTTTATAGGCACTAAAGTGGAACATCTGAATTTTAGAGACCCCAGAATTTTTGTAATAAGGCTTCTGATGAAACAGCTTTTTCAAATAATAGGGGAATTGTTCTTTGAAATCTGCCTTAATATCATACATTAATGTCGTACTTTGCTGCAAGTTCCGCGCGCACACAAAGAGCAGGACATTGTGGCTGCGGCAAGAAACGGTACAACCGTATCTGTTACACATCACGCATTATCCCGTCACTCTCCTGCAATATCATTAGAAGTAATGTTAAAAATTTTTTTCCGAAATATCTCCCACTAACCAAATCACAATTTTCAATCCAACAAAATGCAATATACCGTTCCCAGATATTTTATATTATAATAACTCGTTGATCAATCATACATGTTTCTATCCCTTATGGGATCATCATCAGGGATTCACGTTAAAGTAATACTTCAATAGTTCAGTTTTATGAAGTATTACTTTTATGTAAATCCCGATGATGATCCTATAAGGGATAGAAACATGTATGAATGATTAACGAGATATTGTAATATAAAATATCTGGTAACAATGTAGTGCATTTTATTAGACTGAATGTTTTTAGATGATTGTCGATAATGTACAGTATGGTAAAGCAATCCCATTACAGGCCTTGACAGACCCTTAGGGTTCCAGGAGGTCGAAGCTCCCAGGTTTTTAGACAATCGGCACATGAAGGTGATAAGGTTGTCAGCCCTACGCACCGGCCACCTTTACCCCCAGGAAAGATTCCTGGTACTCATTTCTGTTAGAGGCTGAGTCGATTCCAGGGCAATAGTGTGACCGAAATGATTATGTCAATGAAAAATTTTAGTGACACCATCGGGAATTGAACCCGCGACGTTCCGGCTTGTGGCGCAGCGCCTCAACCAACCGCGCCACCGCGAATGCACAGTATGACCAATATAAATTTCTCCCACTAATATTTATAAAGTGTGTGAACTTTTTTCTGTTCTTTCAGGAGAGTTCATGGTGAGAAACGTGGCTGTTACAGCCTGCAGCTTCAGAGGAAGAAGTAGAAATTGGCTGTAATGTAAACCACCAATATCGTACCTTATCGTGGGAAAAGGACATTAATCCTTCAGGTACTTACTCCATGACATAACCATAAAATATACCCATAACTCGTTTTCTTAAAGAAGAAAGAGTAGAGAAAGGAAGAGGGGAAGCAGAACAACACCCACAGGCACTACAAATGAATAAGAAACCTCCTGAATAACCTTGAACCCATGGAATGTGCTACAGGACAATGAAAGGGGGGCATCGAAACAATAGACCTGATTAAACAGACCGTACAAACATTGTAACTTAACCGGTGAGGAACTTGTGAACAGCTCGTGATCCTACACGCAGCGCAAATGAACATGAGGATGGAATGTTTTCACTAGAACTGTGAAAAACTGGTCAGCACGGCTATGAAATTTATATAAAAAGGTTAGCCTTTCAAGCTTGAAATGAATCGAAATAATATTTTTAAAAATCAGTTCAGACCGCACACAAAACTTAATGCATCTGATACAAAGACCCATCATGTAATATTCTGTATGAAAATAGACCTGATTGGTGTTAGCTCTGGCAGTCGCATCAAACACGTAAAAACACTTTCTGGGCAAAAAAAAAAGCGCTGTTAGTCACGTTCGCATCTGTGTGGACAGCCTATTGATATCGCTCCGTCTGTCAATGCCTATATGTGTACACGTGTAAAAACTCCAGAACCGTCGATGCGATTTCCATGGAATTCGATATTTGAGAATTTTACGAAAATTTGTCAGGCAAATTAATTTTAATTTGGTGTGATATTTTTGCCAAGAAATTTTCGTGAATACCTGCATGCGTATCAGCGCGCGTCTTGCGCTTAACGCTATAAAATATATGTGTATATTCGAGTGAAAATGTTTATCCAAATGTTATGGTTTAGACTTAAGTCCTCTGGAAAGTTACGCCGTGTCGACTGGTAAATAGTTATCGACGATTCGAAGGAGTGTACTGTTTTCATATTCAGGGTCAAGCATTCCGTCTTTGCGATGAAGATGAAGACAGTACGACCCTTTGCAGCGCCGGTGACTTTACCGTTAGAGAAGGCGTAACAAAACAGAAGGATCGAATCTTCATCAAAACCGCTATTAGAACCTCAGGTGCCCAAGATACACTTGCATACACGCGCGCAAGTGTGTTTTCGTGTAATGCGCGTGTCGTTTCAAAGTGAGCAGATGTTATGTCCGTTTAATTTTTATGCATGTTTCGTAAAAAGGCGAAACTAAACTTTCTTTCCATGTAACTAATTTGAAGATCTTGGATTTTATTATGTCATTAATAAGACCTTCTGCCTAACGTGCCCGTAAAATGTGTGTTGCGCACTTTAGTAAGCTGTTAATGTTAAAGCTGGTGTTCCACAGGGTTGTGCGAAGGCAGTAAATAAATTTTGCCTGTGGCGTGTTGTCTGAAAAATTGAGGGCCTTCGAAGAAGAAGTAGGGTATGGTTAAGTAAATTATGTTTAATGGAACTTCTTAAAGCAGGTTACTTCGTGCTTGACTTTAAACGTGGTTTATTACGTCTTTGGAAGTCACAATCAAATTGCAGTAATTTAAAATACTTGTCATGTTTTCCAAATTCCCTTGTCATATCTTTTCTTATAATTATTTTTGGTATTGAACGGAACATGTACTTATTTATAATGAAGGATATAAGTGAAGATGTTAAGTATCTTAGCAAATGTTATATGTCCGTTTAAAACTGCAAGGATTGGCTGGAATGTTAGAAAAAAGAATATAGAACGGATCTGCTATCGAGTTTCCTAATAAATATTCTCAAAAAAACGAAGTCGACATGGTAATTACAAAGACTATACCTCATGAAAAGTAAATTCTTTAGCTTCCCAAGATTTGCTGATTAAATTAGAAGTGAATTATTATTCTACGCTACGAGAAGATATTTGCCCTTTGTCGAATTGACGTGAGGTGGATGAAAATATTAACAGTATTGAAGGACGCGAGGTGTGATAATTTTGTTAATGAATTTCCAGCCAATAGCGTAGACGAGTCTTCTTCAGCATGGGGAACCCACGTGTGTAAGGTGCCCCAAAAACATACAGAACACTAAAAATTTAACCATAATATTTGAACGAAACACTTTCCGAAACGTTATGTGGTGTTGAGTGTTGTTGAAAAGGAAACTTTTTCAATAAATACAAGGGATAGAATCGACTAAAACTTGTGGGTTATTTTGGAATGGATATCATTCTTCTCCAGAAGGCAGTGTTCTAAAGTAGGCATAACACATCTGCCAGCACTGTTAAAATTAGAACGTGTTTTCTGTGCGTGTGTGTGTGTGTATTGTGAAGATAATTTCAAGAACGTATTCCCTGTTGACTATTTCATGACGCATTTCTTACTGATCCCTGTTACCAACTCTGGCAATAACTTCACAATTAATTATAGAGGCCCCAATTACCGAGTAGCGGGGAGTCCCTAACGGTTATCTGCGCCCGTTGTGGTGAATAGAATTTGTTTTTGAAATGTGAAAATTACACACCAAAAAACTGACAGTTTTTTTTTTATTTAGAAAAGCCTAGCATATTATTATAGTGATCATGGTGTTTGAAATATGTGGCGACATTAATATTATCAATTCATCTACCGGGGGTCGAGAAATGTTGTAATTAATATTTAAGTACTCTATTCAGCTATTAACTAAAGCAGCAAGTCCTTCAAAACGCATCAATCACTTTCCAGAGACAGCGTGTTGGTGAAATGCACCGCGCTGGAAATGCCGTGACACGTGAACGCCACTACAGATGGCAGCACATGACAACAATGAGAGCTTAACTTAGAATAAAGCCGTTGGTAAGTACTCTTATTAACATATAGCTTGTAGGAGCCTTCGCATTCTTGTGGAGCGCATATTAAATTCTGCGTGCGTCCACCATTACGCACGTGACAACTTGAGAACCACTACTACGATTTTTCTGAAATTTGGTATTGAAGAATTTCACATAAAGGTGCCAGATAATTTTGGTTAAAATAAGAAGAAAATAACAGTGACCTTACTTGAAAACCTACTTGAATTTTTGGGGCCATACCCATCCTAACACTACTTATTTATTGGAAATAAAAAATATTTCCAACAAACTTTGTAGAGAGGAAAGAAACATATTTTATGCCCAGTTCCTTAAGGCTTTCAGTTTTTGAGGTAATTAAACAAACATAACATCATGCCTTCTTTTCTAAACGTGAAAACTGACTAATTCAGCTTTGCTTTCAAACAGTGGCTAACCCATCCTCCGACGCGAAAAACAAGAGATGTGTTGACGGCGATTAGGCTGTGTTGAACAGAGAACAGTTTTATTATTCTAATGTAGCGCTTTGTAGAATGAGACGTTTCAGCCTACATTAAATAAGGTATAGGAGTATATTTCGTATATACTGTATTTCCCGCCTTCTAAGACGCTACAAGTGATAAGACGCACTCTGTCATTAGCCAGGTATTTTTTCGGATTTAATTTGCACATCCGAAACAATTCATCTTAGTATCTCAAGACTGAATTCTGGGGGCATTTTAAAGAAGCAATGCTTCTTATATGGCGGGAATTACAGTATATTATTGTAGCCGGTGTAATAACAGTAGAGATTGAAGATTACTACTCAGCGAAAATTAAAATTTTGTCTGCTCACCCATTTGAAGAAGCATCTAGTAATAGTGCGCAGTTCCTTGTGTATTTAATGCTTTTCGTTATAAGGAAAAGTATCAGAACAACTTTAATTAATTACATGTCACATGATTTCACCTGCAAGGTAATTTTGTAAAAATTATAAAGACACATGTAAAATACACATATTGCTGTGTTGTTGGAAAGCACCAGTACTACGATATTTGCAACAGAGCATCAAGGTTTGGCATTTACAACTTTAAATTAGGGTTGCACTTCCGGCTGAGGCGCCGGAAGCATTAGGTGTACCTACACGCACATTTTCAAACTTGTTTCACAGTTCGTTTTAATTACTTTTTTGCAAACATAAGTCTAATTATAATAATCGTCACATTCACCTCTTTTTTTAAGTTCTGCGCTAGTTTTCTTATGGATGAATGTGATATATTCGAAACTTGAAGATTTATTTATCAAGGTAAAGGTAAAGGTAAAGCAATCCCATTACAGGCCTGGACAGGCCCTTAGGGTTCCAGGAGGTCGAGGCTCCCAGGTTTTTAGACAATCGGCACATGAAGGTGGTAAGGTTGTCAGCCCTAAGCACCGGCCGCCTTTGCCCCCCAGGAAATATTCCTGGTACTCATTTCTGTTAGAGACTGAGTCGACCCCAGGGCCATAGTGCGACCGAAAGGATTATGTCAACGAAAAATTCCAATGACACCATCGGGAATCGAACCCGCGACCTTCCGGCTTGTAGACCAGTGCCTCAACCAACTGCGCCACCGCGTGCCCCCATTTATTTATTAAGAATAAAGCATAAAGTGTCTGTTAATACCCTTACATATATATGTAGGTCTCCTAAATGGTCTCCTCACATCAGGCTTTCCTACAATATTATTCTTTGCATTACTTACCTCGCCATTACGTGTTACATTTACCACTGATATCATCCTTTATATTATTACTATAACAATAGACTACTTTTTAAAATGTTCACAGAGTCAGTCTTCTAATTACGAAATTTTCTCCAGCCTTCTGTTTTATTTCTTTCAAGTCCAAATATTTTTTTTCAGCAAACCCATTCTTTTAAACACCCTCGATGTTTGTAACACAAGCAGTGCTTTATATCGAGAACCGGAGTTATGTAAAACATATAGAATTGAACGTTACGTAGCAGGCAAATCTGAATTGATTGGCATGAAATATTCCTTGAATTTAATCTTGTCTTCAATACTCTGTGCTTGAAATTTAATTTTCTTAAGCCTTGCTGCCTTCACAAATATTTTTACTCTGACTATTATTCAGGTTAATATAATATCTATTTCAATACATTATTAATGATTTTGTCCTGAATGTCTGATGACAAAGTAAGAAATTATTTTCGTTAGTCTGAATATTTACTTCTATGCCAACCTCACGTACTAGCATAAAAGTAATTCGTGCATGATAAAGAATTTTACTGATATTTGTACAGGCTCAGTAGAGTGACGATCTTATCTAAGCATTTCATTACGATATTATTTCTAGTTTTATAAAATTTTTATGCAGTTGTAGCTGAATTGTTTGGATTTGGCCAAATGTATTCTTTTCGCAAATACGAAAGTCGGAAAATAAACTTATTTGGCGTAGAGTTTTCTACATAAAGGAAATGGCAACATCCCGTAAATAGCCATGATCTGAATCAGAACGAATGTCATCTGTTTCCAACAGTGAAGCCAAATCTTGTCTGCCAAAAATTTGAAGACGATCGAAAGGTGGAAATATTAGTGACACGATGGCTTATAACACACGACACGGACTTCCATCAACAGGGAAAAGAAAAGGTCTTGCCGCGGTGCGATGAATGCCTCAGTTGTGGCGAGGACTGTGGAGAAGTAGTGAGATAGCGTTACAGTTTAATCCTTATTTATTGGAGCTGAAAAAATGGATCCAAAACATGTGCTTTTTAACCTCTTTTCTGATCGACTTCGTAATTTAGAATTTACAGTTTTTTTTCTGTTTGAGATCTGCACTCTTTTGGGATTTTATGCAGCGTAGAATGAGAGTTTCTTACCGACGTTTCGGGGCAACCTATCGATTCCATCTTCAGGAGTCAAAAGAGCGAAGATATCTTTTACACCGCGGTGGGGGCCTTTTTTCTGTCCCCCCCCCCCCCCAGGCCGTGTGTGTTACAGAGAAACCAGTAAGGTCGCGGTCCTTGGCTGGACAAAGACCTTCCTGTTCGCTCCTGAATGTCGACCAATGGCCAGTTGTGCCTAGCAAGCCTAAGCTGTCACCATCGGTGTCGGGCAGCGTGACAGTCGCCTTGCACGGTAACTTAGCACGAATGTATGGAAACACTTTGTTTCATTTCCGGGGACGCCCCTAAATGTCAGCTAGTTATGTTCAGCCACGTCGATATGAAGCGAAATCTGATGTTTCGGATAGGGTCTTTGTCTCTAACAGGGACTGATACGAGGAGCGACGTGAATTGACGAAATATGTATACGCTGACTCTCTCCGAAACGTGAAATGTTACAGCGCATCTCCGCTGCTGATCGTCCAAGAAGTCTTCATTGCATAATGTGGTTCGTCTGCAAAAGAAGCCTCAAGGTAAAGTTCTCCCTAGAACAGGCCACGAAGGCCCAGAGGGGGAGTAGAGGTATAGTTCTACTCTTTCTTTAACCTCGGCGCTAGATGGGGGTGGGTGGTCAACTCCACGCCCCGGCCGCTTTACCCCCGGGAAAGAGACCCGGTATCCATTGTATAGGAGGCTGGGTGGGCCCCAGGGCCGGTCTGGACGGCTGCGAAAAATCTCGCCCCCACCGGGATTCGATCCCCGGCCCGTCCAGCCCGTAGCTAGTCGCTATATAAAAGAAGCCTCACGAGACCGCATAATGGGGAAGTGGTGTGCGTTTATTTACGTATTCTGAAGGGTCTACTTTTCATGTTACAAACCATTTGATG
The DNA here is from genome assembly GCA_021186555.1 of Reticulitermes speratus. Classification (NCBI taxonomy): domain Eukaryota; kingdom Metazoa; phylum Arthropoda; class Insecta; order Blattodea; family Rhinotermitidae; genus Reticulitermes; species Reticulitermes speratus. The sequence goes on from JAJKFL010000002.1 coordinate 32,858,164, forward strand.
GATTTAGCCGATCCCGGTGCCCGCGCGGTCTAAGGCCTGGGTCTGCGGTCGCTCGGTTGCTGGAATTGCGGGTTCGAATCCCGCCAGGGGCGTGGATGTCTCTCTTTTGTGAGTGTTGTGTGTTGTCAGGTAGAGGTCTCTGCGACGGACCGATCACTCGTTCAGAGGAGTCCTACTGAGTGTGGTGTGTCTAAGTGAGTGTGATCTCGAAACCTCAACAATGAGGAGGCCTGGGCCTACTAGGGCTGTCGAGCCATGAAAAAAATATTGATGGCTTTCAGCGAATTTCTAAAGAGAGACGATCAGATAATTTTACTTTTGTTTATTTCGGTCTAACTTAACACGTCCTTGACTTTAATTCATGTCAAGTCGAAACGTGTCAGATTGTCAAAGAAAAGACAAAGGCTACTGGTTCGGAAGGGAGTATGCACCTAGAATGAAAGTTGCAGGCATATACGAATTACAGCACACCCTGTACATTAATGAAACAGAAGCAAATATAATTGATGTGTGGAAGGTATATCAGTTCTGACAACCAGTAAGTACAAAGAGCAGTGAATTAACTTTACAGAGCAGAGATTTTGATTAGCTGATATCTCTTAGTGCAAGAAATACCACATCTTTTATGGAAACCGAAGTTTTATTACTGTCACGGAGAGAGACCACCGCCATACCTGGGCTAGGCGAATCCACTTCACATCAAATTTATTTAATTTACATTTTATTATTATCGTTCCATCTAAAACTAAGCCACTCATTCCTCATCTTTCTAATACGTGCTACATATAGGCTGATATCACCCCTTGATTTGATCATGATATGAGACCTCAGTAATGGTCCTACAGTTGCTCTTCGAAATATGAAGATACTATATTTAAAAAATGTATGTTCAACTTTAAAGTAGTCGAAGTTTGTGTTAGTGTAAATAATATAGCCTACAGAAATAAACCAACCAAGTAGATGGTATAGCACTAATGCTCTATATTTGTATCCGGGGTTGCCAGCTTCGAATCTCGGGCTCGGCGCCGTTTACACTGATTAAGCCACAGCCGATTCCTTTCAAATTCTTTCTAATTCATCATTCTACCGTCGACCTTATGTTGTCTAAGATAGGCTTACAGACAGCATGTGACGTAAGCAGCAGACAAACATAAGGAAACGCTAATTTTATAATTACTAATTTATATTTGTCGTTATCTTCACCGCCCACGCTCCCAAAGAGTGTTTTTAATTCCTTTAGAGGCCGCCCTGATGTCTTGAAGGCAAAAACAATGCAGATGAAGCTCAGAAGTGTCACGTGTGCTGAAGAGAATTTTACCCTCGTGGGACGGTGTCGCCACGTGCCTCTTCAACATCTCTCTTATTTAACTCACAAAGTTATTCTCTGGGTGATTGAGAACAAGGTCGTTCAGCTGTTGATGTGCAAGCCACTCTTCCACACGTCGATTTTATTAATTATTTCAACTGACATATCTCCATTTTCATAGTTTAAAAATTATAATCCATGATGCCAAGTTCATGTGCAGACTGCACAGTGATGTGCTATACATATTTATAAGTGGAATTCATTATGCCGGAAGCTACTCGCAGCCGGTTCGCTGACACTCCGAGCTTTCTCATTTTATTTCTTGCCTCTTATTGCTCTATAAAATGATACGATATTTCCAAACTGGACTTCCCCTTCATAATTGCAGTATAATAGTGTGTTTGCTTAAGACAGCAAGATTCCTCTGCTGCTGCGTGTATAGTCTTTTGACAAAACGTATGTGTATAAATAATGAATTGCTCTAATATTATTCACAATAATGATATCAACAAGTGCTCATAGGTATCATCATCATTCTCTAAAGGCTAAGCCTTGTCGCTGCAACCATAGATGTCTGTCTTGTGCCAGTCTCTTCATTTCGGCGTAGGAGTTGCAAGAGTTCCTTCATCAGATTCTTGATGTAAGAGATCCTTGGTCGTCCTCTATTTTTCTTCCCCAACACTCTACCTTCCATGATGTTGGTAACAAAACCATTATGTCTCAACAAATGTCCAATAAATTTGACTTTCCTCATTCCTACCACTCTTAATATTGTTCTCTTTTCATTGATTTCCTTCAGCACTTCTTCGTTGCTTTTTCTATCCATCCAACTAGTTCTATTAACTCTTCTCCACAACCACATTTCATAGGTATATTAAAATTAATTTATATACACATTGAACTACATGTTTCGGCAGCCATGTGGCCATCTTCAGGCATGTAAAATACAAAGGTTAGACATATTAAAAGTTTAAAGTGAAATTGTAAAAGTATCAGAACCAATTCATACGTGTAATTACAATCATACGGACCAAAGTTTAAAAGTACATAAACATGAATTATTACAATAAGAATGTGTTGATATTTGTTTGGATGGTGTACGTAGGGGTTTTCAGTTAGTAACTCACCATCCAAGAGAAAGTGTCGTGAGATAAATTGCGCTTCCTTCTTCGGGGTGCATGTCGTTAAATAAGAGTTAGAAATATGTTACATGACTAACCAACGGCCTAATATTCTGTGTGATACATAACGGACAATGAATGGAGCTAATGTGTGGAACATCGTGCTTGTTACGGTGCAGTTGGCAACCATGCCTCAATGAAACTGATCCGCATTCCCTCGTTTAGGATGTGATAGAGTGTTATATACTTGCGGACTGACAAGCAGATACGCAACTGTTGGAACTGTTTGGGTGTGACAGCTCTTATCTTAAGGTGTATTTGAATGATATCGTGCTGCCGCTTTGTGTTCTGATGCGCCGCTGTAACTTCTATACAAGTCCAGGAGTACTAGTTGCTAGAACATGGCGATGTTCGCCTTGCTTACGTAACGTATTGCACATTTACCCCATCTATCATAGTTTATATTCGGTAAGGCCTTTCTGCCATTTAGCTGAAATATTTTCTTACTTCTGCCCTCTAAAAGTAGAGACTAAAATATCTAAATGTATAATTTTAAACTTTATATTTTATAAACCGTGCATTTCAGTAATTAATTAATTATTTCATACCAACAAATGCACTACACTGTTTTGGTGTTTTCTGTCTGTACATATGTTTCGGCACTTCCTGTGCCATCATCAGGGGTGTCGTCGAGAGTTCACAATCCTCAATGCATCCAATAGTGAATTTATTATGTTGTGAAAGTGAATTGGATGCAATGAGGATTGTGAACTCTCGACGACACCCCTGATGATGACACAGGAAGTGCCGAAACATATGTACAGACAGAAAACACCAAAACAGTGTAGTGCATTTGTTGGCATGAAATAATTAATTAAGTGTAATTTTAACTTTAATTTTAGTGTGGGTACAAATGTTTTCCATTGAGAAGAAAAGAAGGATCATTGCGAATAGACTTTTGAGGAGAACATTTGTAACTAGAATGGAGGAAATACAAGAAGGTGGAGAAAAATGCATGACGAAGAGCTCCATACGAAGTTATTACGTCACGTCATTAGGAAAATAAAATACAGGAGGCTGTAATGGACGGGACATGTAGCAAGCATGAGAGTGATAGGACAAGCGCACACAATTTTAGTCAGGAATCTCAAAAATGGGAGACCATTTGGGATACATAAGCATAGATGTGAGAATAATAAAATATATCTTAAGAAATATCATATCACAGTGTGGACACGGTTTATCCTCTTCGAGCCAATGATTCGCGTTTGTAAACACGGTAACGAAGGTGCCGCATTCCACAAAAGGACTAATTTCTTGACCATCTCAGCGAATGTTTGCTTTTAAAGAAGGACACAGCCTCATGGGATTGATTGCTTAATTTACTTTCTATTGTTCCGAAGGGAACAAGAAAATCTCGAAAAACACAAACAGAAGATAATGCACGGTCATGTAGACATAAATATGTTGACGCATACATTATGCTATCCCGTGTGATAGGAGTACTGTAGGATATGTAAGGGGAACTAACAGCAGAATTTAGAAAATTGCATAGCGAGAAGTTTCATAATTAGTACTGACAATCAAAATTTTTACCAGAAAGTTTAAGAGACCTAGATGTAAGTACGGATGGGGAAGTAATGTTGAAATGGATCTTACAAGTAAACACTGTAAAGCGTGGACTTGTTTCACGTGCCTGCGTATAGGCCGAATACCGTGGCTTTGTAGGGACAATGATAAATCTTCGAATTCCGTGAAGCAAGGAACATAACCGGTCTAGTACTGGCCAAATGCACTTCTTCATTCTTTACCGGAAATTTCCAGTGAAATAATTTTTCGGTACCCTTAATTAAGTATCACATGGCGAAGACATGTGGGATAGTGGAAGTATAGACACATGCATCGACGCTAGACTTAGGTGAGTGATCAGCTTAAAGTCCTGGCCGTCTTTACCCTAAAGTAAGAGCGCCAGGTATCCAGGGGATAGAGGATTGGGTGGGCCCCAGAGCCGATCTTGGTACATTGGCTCTGCTGGGTATCGAAACCCAGCCAACCCGAAGCTTAGTCACCATACTGATTGAGCTAGCCCTGTTCCCCAGTGAAATACATCATTTTGTTTTTCATTTTTTTTATATAAGTTTCAATTCACAATTATTGTCATACTCTTACTTCACCAGATTTTCCTGCTACATTTTTCCCACGTGTCTAATGAATCCTTCTTGTATTCTTTAAATATTCTGTGCCGGTATATACGAGTACATCTGCAAACCATCACTTGTTTAGGAAAAAATATTTTCCAGGAAGTCTTTCAGACAACTGTAGCGGAGAGACCAAAATGACGGAAATTCGATTCGAGGCTAGAGAAAAATTATGTGAGCATTATGTGAGTATTGTTGGTGTTCAGTGACCTATATCAACACTCACATTGACAATGAAAATGATAAATAACACAGAAAGAAAGGTAAGTATAAAGCAGTCATTTTTTTCTCATCTCGCAGCAAACACCCCCATCTATAATTATGCAAAGAATTCAGACAATAGAATATACTCGTATTCCAACACCTTTGTGAATAACACAGTTCAACAGAGTTACGGTACCGTGAAAGAAAACGTAGCTTTTAAAAAGTAATTCTAATACATTGCCTACAATACTAGGTGCAAGAATTGAAGTTTCGAGCGAAAACAATGAGAGTTTATATTTTCTTCGCGTTTTTACAATTTGTTCAACCATAATTTGATAAAAACAATGTTTTATGGCTGAATACATGTGTATTATCATTTAAGTGGTACATTACGGTATTTCAGAGTGCTTAATAAGTGACACAACTAAAAAGAACAAAGTAAAAACAATAAAACTGCGTGTGTTTCAAATTTTCGCCTGGGATCAGAGTACTTGGTTTAGTAAGAACAGCTTATTTCTTACATGTTACAAAGAAAACTCAGCATTTTTTTGTGCTGTTCAATTAGAAATCTTGACAAAAACTACTTTATCTTAATGCGCCGAAGGAGACCCACACCTTCACCAGGAACAAAGGACAGATCTTTATATAACAATTATTTTTATTTACGCCTTTTATAAACGTAAGTTTATTGACCATGTAATTCTTTTTATCTTGCACTCGGTTCCATAACTTACTCGTACAACGTGTTCTTAAGAAGAATGTGGAACAGCCTTCCTTTCTAGTGCTTATACTTAACGACCAAAAGTACAGTAGAAGCAAAGAATGGAAGGAGAACCCATTCCAGCTAATTTTATGCTGCTGTTAAACTGCAGCTTGACTTCATTAACCAGCAGTTCAAACGACAGGTCAGGCGGGTCCTTTTTTTTTTTTTTTTAGCCTTTCATTGTCTTCGTTTTTATTTTCGCCTTGGAAAGAAGTCCGTGTGCTTAGTTCCTGTCTATTGTTAAATGGTTCTTAACAATGTCTTGCCTCTGATAAGTTTTATGTGTAACCTGGATAGGATCAAAGAGAACGCGGCGAAAGTTGCATGACCGATCTAAGTAACAATATTTGTCTTATATTCCGGGAACAAGTGGCGTAAATTCTTTCGATGGACAGTGTATACGTGCGTAATTATTTTGTGGCTTTACTCAGTCCGTCCTGTAGAATGCTAAACCATTCGTGGCAATTATATCAGAACTAAACTCGTAGCGATCTATTGCGTTACTTATATAACAAAAATATTCTAACTTTCAGAGGGATGATAGCAGTACTATTTGGGAAAGTCGCAATTTAAATTTTCTGTGTGATTGTACAGACGGAGAGAAATGCTTTTATGTTGTTTCTTAATTAAAATGTGATTGTGACTCCATACCGTGGCAGTAAGATAGAAGGACAAAGAGGAAGGCAGAGATAGACACGGATTACCTCTCCACAACTGCATTAGAAAATTAAATGTCCCGTCTTCGTAAGTCTCAAGGAGTGTTCCGGATTTATTTGTTTGTCACCAAGTGCTTGAAAACTGCAAAATAATTTACGGCTTTTAAAGGCGTTAACATAAGTAACAGGGTTTAGACCCGCCGATAAATATTTGTAAAATATTCTCTCCTAAATCAGTGGATCAGGGTCCTTTCTAAGAGAGTGATAGGCTTCGGTCTAATCAAGAAACCTTGCTACATTTATGGTTTATACTTTCACACTTTTTAGGTGCGTTCGCAAAATTGCGAAAAGCGACTACTAGCTTCATCTTCTCTGCCCGTCCGTCTGTCCGTCTGCATGGAACAACTCGGCTTCTCGTTCGAAGGATTTCCATGAAATTTGATATTTGAGTATTTTTATAAAATCTGTCGACAAAATTCAATTTTGATTAAAATGTAAAAAGAATGACGGGTACTTTACATGAAGACGTATGTAGATTTATGAAAATATCTCGCCGAAGTCTTCTTAGAATGAGAAATATTTTAGACACAAGTTGCAGAGAAAATCATGTTCAGTAACTCTTTTCCGAAATATGGAAAAATATGATAGAGCCGTACAGGTCACAGATGACAATATAACACGGCGCATGCGCTTTGCGTGCTGGATAACTAAGGCTACAGACACGCACTCAGAATATGTAATACTTATTGCTTTTCCACGTCAACAACGGTTACGCGAACGCGCCTCAATGTTAAGTTTATAAGTACATGGTCTGTCTTTTTTTTTTTTTTTTCCACAAGAGGCTGCCTCTGGTCCATATCAGTGAGCCAGATACATCTACTCCACAATCTCATATTTTACTTATTTTAAGATTCTTTTGAATATTATCCTTACATATAGGCCTATGTGTCCCAAGTGATCTCCTCCTCCTCTACCAAAATCGCTGTTGAATATCTGATCGGAACGTTTGGCCGTGCAGTTCTTGTACCGTTCTGTCGTCACTCTAACACTAAGCTTTACTTCGGCAGCTGTGATACGTCTGCTTCGTCGGATGTTATTGTCAGTGGGTCAAAATGGATTACTTAGTTATAGTATAACAAGGTGCAGTTTACTGTAAGGCAGTTTTTATTATTGTTTGGAGAAATGTTGTGTTATTCATTACTGCTTGTATTTTATTGAAGGACACTGTTGGTAGCTCAGATTGTAGGCTATAGCTTCGACTGGCTGGACGAAAGTGAACGATAAATTGGAAAGGATGTGGAAGGAAGCGAGGGTGGCCTAATTTAAGGAACATATCCCGAGGTTTGACTGGACGGACTGTGGATTACCACGAAGAAGCACAATAAGATTAGTAGTTGATCCGACAGATATTCGAAACCGGCAATTCCCGAATGAAAGTCAGAAGCGTTAACCGCCTAACAACCTGCTCGCTGGAGATCGTACTAATATCTTATGATATACGAGGAAAGAGAAGGGCCTGTGTCAGGTAGCTAATATAAGGACATACCTGAAACAACCTGCTCGCTGGAGATCGTACTAATATGTATGCGAGGAAAGAGAAGGGCCTGTGTCAGGTAGCTAATATAAGGACATACCTGAAACAACCTGCTCGCTGGAGATCGTACTAATATGTATGCGAGGAAAGAGAAGGGCCTGTGTCAGGTAGCTAATATAAGGACATACCTGAAACAACCTGCTCGCTGGAGATCGTACTAATATGTATGCGAGGAAAGAGAAGGACCTGTGTCAGGTAGCTAATATAAGGACATACCTGAAACAACCTGCTCGCTGGAGATCGTACTAATATGTATGCGAGGAAAGAGAAGGACCTGTGTCAGGTAGCTAATATAAGGACATACCTGAAACAACCTGCTCGCTGGAGATCGTACTAATATCTTATGATATGCGAGGAAAGAGAAGGACCTGTGTCAGGTAGCTAATATAAGGACATACACTGAAATTCGTTAGGCATGCTTTTCAGAAAATTTGACCTATCATTTTCTGTTAATTGATACTTCGCTGTTCTACTTTCTACTTATAATCTGCGTACTTTTATGGTTCTTACGTGGTATACATATGTATTTGTAATACAATTACAAGTAAGAGCAAGTTCATTTACATAGAACTGTGATTCCGCGAACCACGGATTGTCACAGTATTTCAGTTTTGCCGACCAGTTGTTTTTGTCGAAGTTAAATTAGTTTCCTCACTCACTCCGTGCATATAGCCACCGCTATAAACTGCGCACTTGCAGGCAACCACCAACACACATTACACACATGGCTCTCAGTGCCATTGCTAACACGTTCAGTGCCTTCATTGTGGCGTTCTTAATGTGCCATGGAAATTTCGTCGTGGGTTACCAATTCTAAACAACACATGGCTTTTCAGTGCTAAAAGAGGTCAGCTTTCTATGGATGAATCATACTGAATCGATCTGTCTGCCTACATCGTGCCCAAATGCATTTGTTGCGTACCTGTGTTGGCGGCACTAAAGTTCACAGTTCATTCAAATGAATAAATACTGACAGTCCCCAGCCGTCGGCGTCGGCTGTTGATGTGGTTGACGTATCTTGTGCACATTTGCATGAAAGGGATGTCTATTACCACGAACAGTCGGCTAGAATGCTAGGCTGGTTTCAGCTTTTTTTAAATCCAAAATAAAATATTGGTTTATAAGGAGAAATGTAGAAAACTGAAGAAACTGTCAGATTGAAATGAAGAAAATAATAAAGGAAGAAGATCGAGAAGTGTAATGTGTAAATGGGAGATACGTGTAAAGAACTTAATGAAAGATCGAGTTTCGGAGGGTAGAGACTGCGTAAACCGGTTACTGTGCAAAGTGAAGGCGGCAGATACATATAGCGTAATGACGATAATAAAACTGTAAGTGTTTTGTTTCCTGTGGCTCGACAGCCCCTAGGGGGCCTAGGCCTCCTCATTTTTCGAGGTTTCGCGATCACACACTTTAGACACGCCACACTCGGTAGGACTCCTCTGGACGAGGGACGCGGACAGCCGATATAGGGCTATCTTCCATAGTTGGGGTTTCACGGTGGCTAACAACCATCACTGTAAATAATTTTAAATATTTTACAAAGCGTCTGACTTGTTAGGCTCTTGCGAAAACGGCAATGAAACGTCGGGTTTCATAACAAGAGGAAATTTGACTTGAAGGGCGTCTATTATCTTGCCAAATAATACTCTGTTCCATGGAGCTTGCTAGTACTTAAGGTAAAGGTAAATTTCACCCTACAACCTGCCTTGACGTTCAAGTGGGGGAGTAGAGATATAGAGCTATTCTTTCTTTAACCTCAGCGCAAGATGCGGGTGGGTTGTCAACGCCACTCCCCGGCCGCTTTACCCCACAAGAAAGAGACCCGATACACATTTTACAGGAGGATGGGTGGGCCCCAGCGCCTATCTGGACGCGTGCAGAAAGTCTCGCCCCCAAGGAATTCGATCCCAGGAACGTCCAGCCCGTAGCGAGTGGCTATACCGACTACGTTGCTTAATGTCCAATTTACCTCAAATAAAAGCAAAATACGAAAATAATTCGGGCGTAATTTATCAAACATAAGGGCAAATATTGCATATGAAAATTTCTTTGCAAGACGAGCAATTTGAAAATATCAAGGGACAGCACATATATTTTGTACACATAATGTTTAACAGATGTTGAAACTTACGAGGTACCGTTGCTTGCCTCTGCTCTGTACTCTTTGTTCGAGGTCCCGAGCATACAACCTGCACAGCATTAATGGTAGGGAGAACAGTAGAAGGGGGGGGGGGGGGAGAGAGAGAAAGGAGAACCGGAAAAACACCGATGTAATTATCTGTTCTCAGGTAACTTCTCCACAAATCCAACATCGCAGTTTGAGGTCCGTTAACTTTTCCACAAATCCAAAATGGGGAGACTCAGTGCTGATCAGTTAGGTCCGGTGTTAGGGTACACACAGCTGTTGTGTAGCCATCATGCACAGAATTGGCACATATGGATGGATTAATGAGAAGAATGACGTGTAAGAATAATCGGACTTGAAACCGAAGCAGAGGGTAGCTGAGGCTACTTGACAAATCTCTTTTCCTTTTTCTTTTTCGTGGTTTATTTAACTTTTAAAGGCTAGCGGTTATATTCCATACCATCAGGTTTAACATTAAAATTCTACATTGTGCCCGCAGCGTGCATTCATATGTTTTGTATGTATCTCAGAATAAACAGCGACTTTTGGCCTATACAGGATTAACTGCTTGGTTTTCATAACCGAGACAGTGTTTACTGCGCGGTACGGACTGAGTCCTTATATAAAACAGACACGTTTCGTCCTTAAAGGGTTAAAGAGGCTGTCATATCTCAGAAAATATAATTTTCAAGGTGGGATAATTGGTGAATGATTAACTGGATAGGATTTGTAAGGGAGCGGTCGTGGCCTAATAGAGGCAATGTCCTGATATTTTTATCACGAACTGAGGGAAAAAATGATACACTCAGGAAAGCTGATATCCTGGCTGAGAATCGGAACGGGCACGCCCCCAACACAGCTGTAGAGCGCTACAAGCAATATGCGTGCTGTCATCTCATTACAGTGGGAGAGGCTAAGTACATAGTTATGTTAGGAAGCACGTGACCAGTGTTTCTTGAGAAGTCAGAACAAATTATAATTTTTCGCGTGTTACGTCCAATATAAATTAACCTTCCGCACCCTCCGCCTCGCCGTTTGTGTAATTGTTGATCTGTAAACACAATTTCACACAACATTTGTTGGCATGTTTGTGATCTGTAACGTAGCGTTCCGCCTGGATTGCTTGATGATCGTGGGTTTTGGGGTCTGTGTGCCCTTCACAAAATTATATTTAAGCAAAGAATCAAACATGTTAGCGTAAAGGTTACCTTACCCAACTACGTTCACATTCTCACACTCAAGGCAAGTTGCAGACGGTGTTAATTACAACATAGAAGTCAGCTCAAAATGCAAACAAATAGACCGAAAATTTTCTTACGTAAGTTTATTTTGTTCCACAGGTGGACTAGTTTGCATGACGATGTCTTCGCGACGGAAAGTATCTGTCGACACACCCTACTGATACTGAAGAGAGTATGTCAGTCCCTGCAACACCCTCGGAGCACCACCCTCCCCCTGCACCGCCGCTTGAAATCACTGCCTCCATTATCACATCGGGCAGTCAAGAAATTATCTCATCTGAGTCAGGGGTTCAGAGTTGCCATAAGTTAGACGAAGGGGATGACGAGTCTCCAATACCTCCGGCACTACCCCCAAGACCCCCACCTCGACCGAGACAGTTTCAGGGAGGATCAGCAGGGGCTGCTGCCATAGCTCAGCTTGCTGCAGCCGATCAACTTGAGGAGTTAACCCCTGGACTGCAGGAGCAGATCAGAGCCAGAGGTAAGAGATTTAACACATGTTCACATGTAGACACCTAGATTTATAAGGAATACTCAAAACGTAACTTGACTAAGGATTTGATTTAGCATATATTCCTTGGTCTGGTGCAACAGCTTAGAGTCAGAGGTAAGAAGTTTAACACTTGTTATCAACTTGAGCAGTATCAAGTGTAGGGCCCGAGATAAAGCAGCCATGTCAGAACTTGGTTTCCATAAGCGGAGCAAAAGATCCAAGTCGCAGGTAAGAGACCTAGCTTTTGACTTGAACCTGATTATTGGAAAATCGAAATTTAGGAAACAACAACTCGTGTCCAGAGATTTATATTACATACGTAGTTCCCGAAAGTGAGAAACCGGGATTGAGATTTCATGTACGCTATTCTTAAGAAAAGAAGATACGGCACATCCCAGAAGATACCTAAAATGCAGCTATCTTCATGAGGATGTTAACACGTTAAGCATCTTGGTTGTTTCGATTCCAGAGAACAGGGATTCTCAAATCCAGGGTCGGAAGTTCCTTCCGCTGGATCATGAAGTCTCAAAATAATGAATCCTGCAGTTTTCTATGTTCGACAGTGTAACTTTACTCAGGAAAGAGTAAGGTTAGAAGTTAAGTAGTTGTGTCTAAGTTTAAAAAAAAAGAGAAGTGAAGTGTTCCCAATGCACGCAGTGAAGGCATATGAGCACCTGAAGCACCGTAGTCCCGCGGTCTTCCGGATTCTATGGGGGGAGGGGTGATCCGGATTACCCGGGAATCCGGATCACCAAGGGGAAAATCCGTACTATAGCTAACATACAAAAAACCATTATTTAATCCTAAAGTAAAACTCCTAAGAGCCTAAATACTGCGCTTAAGGGTACATAATAATAATTACTGTAATAATAATTCCGGTAGGAAATGCTGGGCTATGTTCAGCCCAGAACTGTCCTGACCAACCTCCATGCAGCAGTTTTCTTCCTGACAAGCTAACAGCACCTTAAATGTTCAAGCCCACGCTTTTAATGGAATCCAAACACACATTCCCATTTTCACAAAGGCATTCTGCTGGACTCTATCTTGAGCCAGCTGAAGCCAGTCCACATCCTCGTCTAACAATATCTTTATTTTACAGTATTTACAGTATACAAAGAAAGAAATGACAAAATTGTTCTGATAACCAATTTAGCTAAAATGAGCGCGTGAAGCAAAAGTTGAAGAAAGGGAAACAGAAATAATATTACTGAAAAAAGATTAAAAAACACTATGCCTGATGGTGAGCTGGTTACAGTAGGATATGTTGCGGTCGTTTATGTTTGTAGGTTTTTATAAAGAGGTCAAGTCGGCTAGGGTATAATTTCCAATTTGTTGGACCAGGGGTTAGGATGAGATGGACATTTAGCAAAAAACATTTGACCGTAAGTTGGTGGATGAAGTCTCGGATAGGTTCGATATTTAGGGTGTCGTGCAAATGGGAGATGGGAGTTCCTCTGGAATAGGCACCGATCACTCGTAAGCTCTTGTTTTGGAGAACTTTGAGTTTGAGGCAGTTCGAATCACATGTGGTATTGCAGACAGGGGCAGCGTAAGTACGAAGGAATCAGATAAGTAATTTATATAGGGTTAATTTGGAGGTTTGTGAGAGTGTGGAGTCTCGAGTAAGGAGGGGTAAGATGTTACAAAGTGCACCTGTCTGTCCACATCCTCATACGCTCAATGTGTTAGTACAAAGCTTTGTGATCGTTCAGTGGGTTCGTATCGGTTTCGCTCTCACAGGACCGAAACTCTTTCAATATTCAAAGCGTTCCTCTTGGTAATGCAATGCATGTATCTGGAATTTCTACTCCGGTACGAGAACGGATATTTCTAGACTTCCACTTTGTGTACAAGAACGTTTATTTATCGGCTAAGTGCCGGTTGAAAACCTTTAAAGTGTTCCATTGAAAGCGTTCCTGGAGTGCCATGGTCTCTGGAAACATTTGTGTTTTGTTGAGATCATTGAAATAATTTTTAAATATTTATTTTTTTAAACCTTGGGGCTACAGGTATGAATTTCGTTTTTACAGTGCTGTACCTATCGCACTGTCTACACGCCTCCATGGCATGGTGCATAGTTACCAGGGAAAACCTTACCTTTTACTGGTCAGTTCTTGTCTGTCATAAATCGCGTTTTAAGTACTTAAGAGTTTGGAATGTAAATAGCCTACATATGCAGCGGTAATATTTAGTTCCGCACAAGGTACTACAACGTTAAATATATACATATATATATATATACATATAAGTAGCCTTTGTTTTAGGCCTTTATGCTTTAACGCCTCTTCCCACATACTCTTCTTAATTTACGCCCTCTCATTTTCAGTTTAACGCCCTTTGGCTGGCTGCGCCATATTACTCTATACCCTACCTATTCAATTGTTCCTATGGGAGTATCATATTTGATCTGCACCTTTTTTATTTACGTCCAACTTTTCAGAAACACAACTAGGGCGTAAACAAGGGATTGGTGTATATATGTATATATGCATATAGCCTACATATATATTCATACACTTCACAGATCCAAAACTTAACGACAATGAATACAAGGTGTGAAAAAGTCGGAAAATAAAAAGAAAATACAGATAAGTATAATTTTAAGCGTATTATTAAGTTAAATGTTACATTGAAAATAGTTTATGCCATACAATAAAGCCAATACAAAAATAAAGTGTTAAAAGCGAAATTATCCGAAGAGGATTCGTTGATGCCGGTGAAAATAAAAGCGAACAATGACTTCGTATTTTCCTTACGCGGAAACTTCAGTTACGCGAGATACTTTCGCATATTCCTTTCGCATTACCTTCGGCTTCTGGCTGTCGATTTCGGGGGTACTTATGTTTCGGGACGGTAATTTTCATAAGTTTTATTTCGGTTACAAACGGTGTCTGACAATAGGGTGCTGAGGAAATGTGTGGGTCCAAGAGGGATGAGATGGCAGAAGAATGGAAGAGATTACATAGCGAGGAGCTTCATGATCTGTACTTCTCGCCAAATATTTTTTGAGTAATAAAATCAAGAAAAATGACAGAGGCAGGTCATATAGCACGCCCGGGAGAAAGGAGAAGTGAATAGAGGATTTTGACAGGGAAACCTGATGGAAAGGGCAACTTGAAAGACCTAGGCGTAGATGGGAGGATAATGTTAAAACGTATCTTCAAGAAATTGGATGCGGGACGTGGACTAGATTGATCTAGCTCAGGACAGGGACAAGTTGCGGGCTCTTGTAAGGGCGATAATGTAGGTCTGTGTTCTATAAAAGGCGGGGAATTTTTTGACTAGCTGAGGAACTCTTAGCTTTTCAAGAAAAACTCTGTTCCTTGGAGTTATTTTGGTTACAAAGTCTGGTTAGTACTACTGACACTAAGGTTCTTACGATAGGCCAGGCATACTGAGATTTTCTTAAGACCTGTCTCTTCTATCCTCCTATCTACGTCTAGGTCTCCAAAGTTGTCTCTTCCCTTCAGTTCGGAAATATTGTCCAGAAATTCTGCTGGTGTTCCTGAAGAAATTTACGTAGGCAGAACCTCAGTCGAACAGGCCATGTCTGGAATTAGAGTCAGCCTTCTTACCTCTGTGCTAGTTTATTCCTGTTTCTTTTCGAAAACCAGACTACAGAACAATTCATCGTGATCTAAAACAATAGCATGTACAGGTAACGTCATCATACGAGCGTCGGTAAAACTAACAGGACCTAGCAAGTATTGACAAGTGAAAGTAGAGTTAACTGCGACGTCGCGACGGGGCAGTGGGGCGTCGTCAGCCAACCACCGTGTGATGGCCGCTGGTGTGCTCTACACATTTGGGAAATACGACATAAGAGCGGGTGTCGTATCCTTTCTGCGACAGTGCGAAAGCGTCGGCCGAAGGGATCAAGATAGAAGTGACTACGTCGTTACAGCTTGGCTTTCACCTCTAAATTGGTAAAAAAATCGACATAGTTGAAATGTGTTGCACGGTGACATCACACAGGCACGACAGAGCAAAATTTTAAAGTATTTGAATTAATAGTTTTCTCTACCATTGACGGCTATCCGGATATTACATGCATTTGTTTACAAGGGAAGTGGCAGTCGGCGAACGAGTGTCGCTAGAGTGAATGCGAGTGGGGTAGGTAGAAGTGGTAACTTGCCTTAACCGTTTAAACCCCACTGGTAACTATTTGTGCCACCTGCTGTTAAATTTATCAGTTTTTCGTTTTGCCCACACAAGTTTTTTCTTATCGTGCTCATAAGAAGTACTGATTCTTCTCTAAACAGCTTTAATTGCGTGATCGTTACATTTGAGGCGGAATTTATTCTCCGTGAGGTATGAACTGAATTTTTACGGACAATTCAAATAAATAACGGTCTTCAGATGGTTAGAAATCTGTTCAATTCCTCAGCTCCACTACGTTAGTGTTTCTTAATGTACATTACTCTAATATTTGAGAAGTAACTTAACAGTTACTGCGAAACGATTTCTTCTCGGAAAGGAAAGCGTGTAGAAGCGGGTAAGGAACACATTTGTTTATTGTTTCATTTATTTGACCTGAATATAATTATAAACTTTTTAACATGATATAAAGCTAATACTCATAAAATTTTCAAACATAATTTTTATGTATTTTTACGGAATTAAACCAGCCTATGGCATATACAAAAGAATGAGAATAATTTGAAATGACACCTGTAAGATAATTTTAGTTTTAACTTTAAATGTATAGAATCAGTTAAGTCGTATAAACAACATTGCACATTTTACTTGACATGTCAAATATTTGGAGCGAAAAATAAGCTCGAATATTTTGAAAAATTTTACGGCTTTTATTTATTTAAATCTAGGAATAACTGTACCTTCTTACTCAAATTAGTGGAAAGTAATGAGTAGTTTTACATACTTTGTGTATGAAAATATTTTATGGGTCTCTTTACCATAAATAATTTTTTTGACATGTAGTTAAAAGGGGAATATGCAACATGTATTATAAATACTAATCCGTTGCTTGTTTGTGCAGCATTGTATACTGTACTATACTACTACTATACTATTATACTGTACTATGCTGTACATCTTATACTTGTACTATACTTATATCTATACTATAGCTATACTATACTGTACTATACTATACTATGCTATACTATACTGTACTATACTTACTATACTACTATACTATACTTTATACTATCACTTATATACTATACTTACTATACTGTACTATACTACTATACTATGCTATACTATACTGTACTATACTATACTATGCTATACTATATGTACTATACTGTACTGTGCTATACTATACTATATGTCTATACTATACTGTACTATACTTTATAGACTTCTATACTATATACACTATGCTATACTATACTTACTTAACTATACTACTACTATGCTATACTATACTGTACTATATAACTGTACTGTGCTATACTATACTGTACTATGCTATACTATACAAAGTTACTATACTGTACTGTGCTATACTATACTGTACTATGCTATTACTATGCTATACTATACTACACTGTTATTACTATACTGTACTGTGCTATACTATACTATATACTATGCTATGCTATACTATACTATACTCTATACTATGCTATACTACGCTATACTATACTGTACTATACTATAATATTCTATACTATGCTATACTATACTGTACTATACTATAATATTCTATACTATGCTATACTATACTGTACTATACTATACACGTATAGGCTCTTCATAGACGTGGGATAGCTCAGTCAGTGTAGGGACTAGGCAATATGCTGAATGACCAGCGATTCCAGGCAGTGTCAAGAGGTTTGTATCTTCTCCAAACGCCTAGTCCAAACCGGGGGCCCACCCAACCTCTTGCAAAAAAGGTACGGGGGCAGTATCAATTCGAAGGGGGGGGAGGAGTAAATCTCCAGGTTCTTGAATCTATTCACTAACGTCTGTTTAGAACCAAGGTGAAAGAGCATCTGCCACTTCCCATACGTCTTTAATGATGTAGTGCTTTTTTAAGCATAGTGTGTACTTTGTTAATTTCGGGTTACATTGTTTGGCTGCATTTATACATTTATTTAAGTTGCTTATGATTAAGGATAACATCGAGCCAGGCTGTCAGTAAAATATTTGTATTTTAAACTATATTAACTATTCAATATGGGCAAGTAAGAGGACAAAAAGAGCGCATGAACAGGCGAATGAATTATGTTATAAATGAAATAAGAATAAATGAAATTATGAATATGTGAATAATTAAAATAACATATTATAAAACAAATACAATAATTAATTTTATAGCAGTAAATTTGCTCGGACAGAGTGAATATAAAAACGTATACGTATACAAAAATAAATGCGACAGCTAATGCGTAGAAGTTTATGGCGAAAACGCTTTTTCGATTTACATTCAGTTTCGTACACATTTGGAAAGTAGACGTCGTGTAGTTTGCTGTATCCGTCACATATCCTATAGCAATTGCATTACTTAAGTTTACATCTTTCAGTATACGTAAAAATTCCAAGAATTCCTTATTCGTCGCTGAAATATTCGGAATGAAGATAAGACATGATGCTGAAGACAGGCGTGAACTAGGGAACAACCTTGTATTGACTGTTCACTTGAAGTGAAGAAACTCAGCGGAATGCACGGCTTTCCTGTGATGCAAGTCGTGGAATACCGGAATCCAGAGGAACCACCACCAAATCCTCCTGGTAGGTAACTAAGTAGCGAAAAACTGTAGAGCGGAGATGTGCAATATGAGGCAATGGACGTTTCAAGTAATCGTAAAAAAAGACTATTAAGTGGGATGCAATATACATTCCCTATCACATGAGAATAAATCAATTTTATTTGTCTGTAGAACTTAGCATCAAATTTAATTGTCTGTGTACATCTGAAACCCTTGCCTGCAATCTTCTGTCGACGTGCTTTATATTACAAAGGAAACGGGCGATATTTCAAGTTCTGTTCACTTTCTAAGCACAACATGTAATTTTTTTAATAAACGTTTGTTAAGTGCCATTTTAACGAAAGAAATTTGAGGTTCTAATGGCGATGACCATGAAGAATGATTTCTTATGGGCCGTCATGTCATATATCATCCATGAAACAGCAATTTGTCGTAACCCATCAACAGGGGAGGCAGGAAACCTTGGCAGATTCTTAATAGACCAACAATTAAGCATGTTACGTTTTTACGAAAATAAAAAGAGAAGCAGTTTTTTAGTGGACACAACATTTTGACAGAAGGTGTGTTTGTATTCCAACTGTCTAACAATCCGGGAATCTCATTTTGACGAATTGCATGTTTTATGACAAATTGTTGTTTCATGAGCGATAAATTTGTAGAGAGGGTTTAGCCTTTCTCCGAAAGCTTGATATCCTATTTTTCCACGAAACTGAATGGCATTACATTTCGTAATGAAAGGCGCCCATATTTAAAGACTTCTGTTATTTGTAGGTCTGATTCTAGATTCAATTCTCTATACGTTTTTTGGTCATAATTGACGTGAAAGTCGGAAACAAAATCGGCTCTATGTTGATTTTTGTATGCATTGTGAACTGCCGAGACATACATATTCTTGAACATTGTTTTCATTATGTAGATTTGAGATTTTAAGATGCAACAAACCTGAGATTTTATTCTCCCACGGCCAGATCCGTCTGCGGACCTCAGGTTGCACATACTTGCTCTACTTGTTTAAAATGATCCCTCGTCCAACGCGGGGGTTATGGGGAGTGATCACGGTGTATTGGGTAAAGCTGCGGAAATGTCCTATGGGAAAAATAGGGTTGGGTAAAGCGGATGGTCATGTCTGCTCACCCCACAGTCTCATAAAAGAAGCAGCTTCATTCCTGGACGTTAAATATTTAAGAAGTGTTTGCGCGGCTGGTGCCGCCAGCTTCCGCGGCGGCTCAGTGAATAGCAATCAGTGTTTATCCGCGTGTACTTAAGTTATTTAAGGCTCGGCAGGTATTTTATCATATATGTAATTATTTTCAGCCGCGTTTATTCAAAACCGCGCTGGGCAAAAATCGCACTGGGCGAGGGGTTACATTATTATGTATTTCTGCTCTAGTTATAAAGCCGAATATTTTCGTTTTGAATTTAAGCATTTTTATTAAATTTCGTATGAACGTTATCAGTAGAAGCCCCTCTATCTCTGTGTCTGAGTTTTTACTATCATAGCATCTGTGGGACCTTGGGAGTTGGAAAAGCTACTCACGGTTATATTCTGAAATTTTTGTGGTAATACGTCAGCGAAAGTATGAAGCTTTTTAAAAAACTGTTTATGACAGAAACAACTTTAGCTCATTACTCAAATTAACAGGAAGTTAGTCGTGATTTTTATGTTTTTTGTATGTAACGCAAAAGACTAATATGGCAGTTAGGCGAAATCTGCATTCACTCACGGAATTCGTATCGATAAAGACTAACTAAACACTGGATTTGGGCAAGTAAAATTTTGTACATATATAGCTCTGAAAAATACACAAAATTCTGTATTGAGTATTTTTAAACGCTACTAACAGCTCCACAAATGAAGACGGCGTCAGTCTTTGAGACTATGCAGGGCGAATTTGACGTCGTAAGAAATGAGACGTACAATTGTTAATGTAAGTAATACAATTAAATCCAATAATTAGTGATCTGTAGCACATGGTAGCATTACGGTATAGATTGAAAAGTTTGAATAAATGTCGGCATCGCAAGTTCTTGCCACAAATATTTATATAATTAGGCCTATTTTGTGTCTTCTCTATAATGTCGATATTTCCGTACGTAACAACTCATTGCAACAAAATTGTTCCGTTTCTGATCTTTTTTTTTAAACTCCAGTCACAAGAGAGACAACGAAAGTCGTGTTCATGTGCGTCGTATTTCGGAGGTGCCGGGTTCGAATCGCGGTTTTCATTCCGGCTATCCTGTGACTTCTCGTGGTTTTTCTTATTTCCTTGTAAATGCAGGGATAATGCTTCCAATTATACGGGACCGCCTTCTTCCAAATCCTTTAAATTCAATATTAACTTAGGCTATGGTCATAAAATTTGACCCCCTGTGTCTATAGAGTCTGAATTTCTTCTTCTTGTGTGTTCGAGCATAGAGTGCTGAGGAGGATGTTTCGACCTAAGAGGGACGAGGTAACAGGGGAGTGGAGAAGACTACATAACGAGGAACTTAATGATCTGTACTCATCACCAAATATTATTCGGGTGATCAAATCAAGAAGAATAATGTGGGCGGGGCATGTAGCACGTATGGGGGAGGGGAGAGGGGCATACAGGATTTTGGTGGGGAGACCAGAGGGAAGGAGGTCACTTGGAAGACCCAGGCATAGATGGGAGGATAATATTAAAATAATCTTCAAGAAGTGGGATGGGAGGGCATGGACTGGATTGATATGGCTCAGGATAGGGACAGGTGGCGGGCTCTTGTGAGTGCGGTAATGAACCTTCGGGTTCCATAAAACGTGGGGAATTTCTTGACTAGCTGACGACCTATTAGCTTCTCAAGAAGGACTCTCATGTCTCATGATTCCATGGAGTTAGTCAGTCAGTTAGTTAGTTCTTCTCGCACTAGCACTGCAGTAGGCCTACGTCAAGAACTTTGGCCTCATCTACTGCCGCGTGCTGTTGTTAGAAGATTCTCGACAGTTAAATTTTCATGGGGTGGAGTTGTCAACCCCACGCCCAATGCTCAACTTGTAGGCCCAGAGTACTCCTTTTTGTCCCGGTCGTCATCACCTTTGATCTCTTCAGCATGGGAGACCCTACCACTAGCTATGCTACCGCAGGCATAACTCTTGGAATCATTTGACTACCAAGCCCCAACGCTATGCCAAAGTACAGATACATTAGAGGGGGGATATAGTCTGAACTACTAAACTAAACGACTATTTACAGCAAAGTGCTCCTTTTGAAACTGATAGTTTCTTAGCTAGTCGAGCAATTTCTTGAATCTATGGAAAATGACGGGTAATTTTCGCGTTCTCATAACCTTGCCGCTTCTCCCTGTCTCCAGCCAAACTAAATCCAGTCAACGCCTTCCCTTCCTGTTTCTTTAAGGCTGGGTAAAATGATGTTAAGACGATATCGTAGTTTAAGGTGCTGCTTCAGCCATTTTCCTAACAATTTCTTCATTAATCTCACTCTGAATACACTTTGTGAAACTTTCTGTTTGGAACAAACTCAAGACAGCAGATGATGTCAGTCGTTAAACAAGCGAGTACCATATGCTCACAACAGCTGATAAGTGTTCTGATTACCGTAGCTATTTAAACATGTGAGCATGAGAAAGCCAAACCTAAACTGTCGCCCTAAACTGAACATCCACTTGAGAAAATTTATGAAAGTTATTCCGAAGGAAATAAAATGTGTATGGGATGAAATAACTCTCAAGACTGAAAAGAAGGGCTTCCTTTTATCTCAGTCTGGTAAATCTATTTAAGAAAAAAATTTTAATTTCAATGAAGAAAATATTTTCAATGTTAAAAGTACATTGCAATGGGAATAATAATCACTATTGTAGATCGCTATCGGTGGCGGTCCACGCAATGAGAAGAAATAATTTAGGGAATCGTGCTACTTGGTGAGACATGATGTCCTCACGGCGGGGAACATGAAGAGGCACACAGTGTATGGTTCCTGTCTTCTGGGAAGTGACGCTGTGTATTGTGGCAGACTTTGACTTCTTGACCCTTGAAGATGGGACCTATAGGTTGTCCCGAAAGGTCTGTACAGAATTCCCAGTCTACGCTGAGTAATATCCCAGAAGAGCGCAGATCTCAAGGTAAACATTTGTTGGAGGAACCTGAAAATTGCGGCAGTAGGATCTCCCAGAATTTTGTACGTAAATACACGGCGTCACATCTCGGAGTACAGTAATCTTTATGGTGCTTTGTTTTAACCCTCCACGGCAGTATGTTTACCATATGTACAACGAGTATTAATATTAAAAATATCTGCATTTTTTGAGATGGCACATCCCAGGAGTGTTTTCATTTACAGAAATATTTCTCAAAATTAGTCACACACAACATAAAAGATAGGATAAAACAGGCAACATGTTTTGGCTGATTAAGCCATCGTTAGGCCCTTATCAAGAACTGCAATAGGCGCGAGATCTAGCGCCTATTGCTGTGTCAATTATCTTTTCAATGTTCTTGATAAGGGCCTGATAATGGCTTAATCAGCTGAAACATGTTGCCTGTTTTATTCTAAATTATATGTTGTTTATATATTGTGTGTGATTTTGAGAACTATATCTGTAGCTGCATTTTACTCACAGAGTGTATTTGTTTCATATGGTTCTCCGAATAATCAGTGGCGATTTCCCTCATCAGCTTTAACCAGTTCGTCTTTGAAGTGAGAAACAGTGAGTTTGCACTGAAGTAGGAACCGAATTTTATGTATCATTTAAATGAATTTGAAGAGCCCGAGTAGCGTAGTTGGTATAGCGACTAGGCTACGGACTGAACGGTCCGGGGTTTGAATTCTGGTATGGGTAAGAAATGTTTTTCTCCTTCAAAACGTGCAGACCGGCTCTGAGGCCTACCCAATGGGTACAGGGGTTCTATCCCTGGGGTAAAGAGGTCGGGGCTTGAAGCTAACCACTCATCTCCATCTAATGCCGAAGTTAAGAATAAGTGGAGCCATACCTCTACTCCATCTATATGCCTTTATGACATGGACATGGACAACTTTAAATTTTTTCATTTAGGTGAACTTCGTGCTTGAAAGGGCTAAGGGAGGAGGACGATATTATCGCCATTAAAGAGGCGGACAGATACAAACGATGCAGACTTTTTTTTAACATTTTAACCTTGTGACATCTAAAATCTTGTCACATGAACGCAGGGATACGCTTTATACTAGAACAGTATCTAAAAGTTCAATGAAAGGCCTTACATCCCTTGGGGTTGATGAGGTTGGGAATAGAATGGTGAGTCGTGTGAGATGGGGGTTGGAGAGCTACTCAGTCAGATTGAACGTATTGATCCGTACAATCTCCGTCTCCTCCATGCTATTAAGTTTAATGTGTATGTAGGCCTGCCTCTTGATGCAGCAGGCGTCAAGAGCAGGAGTCAAGAACTCGAGGGTTGTTGGGGCTGCCCACTTTGGCACAAACAACAGAATACAAGAGGTGGGGGTTAGGCCTACACTGTAGAGGTCTGTGTACTTACATTTTTCATCCCTGAATGGTAACAACCTTTACTCTGAATCCATCTCCAAGCTCCTTCTTCATGATATGTTACAGTTTCCAAATAACATGAGGTAATTTATCAATGTAAGATTTTAGGTTTTCATGGAGTGTGTGTTCGTTCGTGTTATGGTCTTCTGGGTTGTGACACCATGTAGCCTTTGTGCTGCATACTAACGTTTCGGGGAACACGCTACATCCGTCTTCAGAGTAGAAGTGAATAGAGTACAAATAAGATGTATACACGTGGGCAGCTTGTGAATTTGATCCCCGGAAATGGACAAGGAAATACAACACGTATTCCCCTCAGAACGGGCCGGGTCTCATATACCAGTGCCAAATCACTGTTACCGTCTGCGGTGGCGCGTTTTGTTTTCTTGCTGTCCTATGTCTCAGCTGGTTTGGAAACACTGTGTCCAGAAGAGGGCCGTTTTTGTTCTTACATTTCCTGTACATTGCATTGGCTCGAATCGGGCCCTCTTTCCTTCCTCCTTCGTGGAATTTCTTTCCAGCCTATTTATATAAATTTCCTCATTCGTAACCTAAAACACTGAAACTTTCTGTGCTTTTCCTCTTTTGTAAAATGGTGCCAGGTTATAGTTCAAGATTTGACTCGACCAAATTCTCGCCATCACAGAGGCCTTAACCCGAAACTGTCACTTCCCACATCGGCAACGGCAATCGGCCAATGCAGTAATAGCCTCCCTGGTTCCTCTCCCCGGACATTCATCCAATAAGGGCTTCTCTCCCAAAGAAGTAATTGCCAGAGACGAGCTCCTCCCTCCAGCAGTCCTGGCACAAGCACGTCAAGGTCCGTAGCCAAGACGACAAAACCGTTAGCCTAAGCTCACACGCTGTCAGATTTTATACGGCACAGGTTCCACATACAGCTGAGTTTAGTGGCAGAAATGGTTAATTTAGAAATGGACGCCCATAATTAACTTTTTGTTGCTTGGTGGCCTACCCACTTTCACCGTGAAGATGGGAGCAGTGTGTGCCCCGAAAATTAGCGATAGGACTGCACGGCGTCTTAACTCAAACAACCATAATCTAGTGCATGGTTTCTCAAATTGGGTCCGCATACCACTACTGGTGCACCAACCATCCTTTATTGGTGCGCAGCCTTAATAAAAGAAATCGAAATATAAAAAAGAATAAAAATTTTTAAAAATAAATAAAACAAACTACATACATTTGCTAAAACGCAACATTACTGCATGCAACTCATCAACGCTGTTAGCCAGTCTTTACAGTTTCAGCTTTCTTAAATTTAAATATAAAGTACTGGTGGTATAATGAAATTGTTAAATTTCATTCAGTATTACGCCAGCGATAAAGCTTGAGAACCCTAATCTGGTGTATTCATGCACGTGTTATTTATTAAGGGCAGATTACTGATATATTGCATACAGTTGTTTGGGTTAGTTGCGATTTATTTAACGACGTTGTCAGCAAAGGAGTCTCTTTAGCCTATAGGATTGATTAATGACTCATGAATTGTAAATATTTTGGGAGGAAGTTGCCATGGTCTATTTTAAGATTCTGTGCCTAAATTTGATTGTCAGTGCAATAAATCGATTGCACAAAATCTGCCAAAAAACTGCTTTATTTTTCCGATAAACAGCAACGTAATGAGCTAGGCCTATAAAGCTTTAAGAAGATTTGCCTTTCAAATTTAGAAAAAATTAAATCATTGCCAGGAATATTTATGAAACAAGTTATGAAGACCTTCCCTATGCCATCCTGTTCAAAAGTTTGATACTTCATAATAGTTTGTTGAGTCAAATTGTACAGCAGGCTGAGTCTGCAGACACTAGATTTTTTGCAGTATGCAGCCCTGTTTTTAATTTAAGAAAATATTATTTAATAAACAATCCATCAATCTACATATTTACAGCAACAGTTGAACGTCCCTCCGAGTCTTGTAGTCTAGATACTTTCATTATTAATATTTTAATCAAATGTTTAGCTTTCTTTTCCTGGTTTGTATAATTTCAATCACTTTCCTTGACTCTCATTCTGCTGATTAATCCTGTTGATAAAAATTTTTCAAACATAGGCTTTACTTTGACAAAATTTTTTTAAAACTAGTCCTTATACTAACATATATATGGTAGTGTTATTTCTACTGTAAAGTATTCAAACACTTCTTTAACCAATAATTTTACTTGCATTTTACAGTAGTCTATCCTTCTTTATCGACTAATCTTCACTTATGTTTTAAAGAATTCAACCTCATATTTGAGCACAAATTTCGTTTCTATACCAAAGTATTCTACCCCATCTTTGACCTTTAATTATAATTTCCATTCGAAAGTATACTACTGCTTCTTTGCCCGCCAGTTTTTCAGAAAGGATCAAATGCATTGAATTCCTTATTCGGATAACTGTATTCTCTCCCTTAGAATATCATAAAAACATATCCGATTCTTATCAAGAATTAAGGGTTTAAATTTTACATATAAGCACATGTGAATAGACGAATTATACATTATTTATTCCATGAGCGATTTTTCAGCTTATTATGTATTGAGAATTAGCTCTTTCAAGTAGATTAATAATTCTATGTGGCACCAGCTTTAATATGAAGTGAAAGTCTTCGCATTTTCCCCACATAATATTGTTATAAAATTTGTATGCTTCCTCAAGTAAGCACCGATTATTTCCCTGAATAGCATTAATCGATTAGTGTTTACTGTGAGGTAAGCAATTACGAAGAGTAAAGCAAGTTATTGTTTGGCCATCTTTGCTCCAAAAGAAAGTGTCTCTTACTTTTCCCTTGTTTTTCCTTTCTTCTTTCCTGCTATATCTCACGTTTCTCTCTTTGAGACCGTCTTACCAATCGCCTACGTAGAATGTCTCGCATGTGTTCTAATTTCGGTCAGAAATGTAGAAAATATTAAGCTGTATACAGAAACCCGACTATTACTTGTCAAATTATCACTTTTTCATTTTTGTAGCAGCAAACATTTTTATATTCGTCTCTAACCCACACCGAATCGCGGGACCATCCAGCCTACTATGCAGTTAATATCACAGTCATCCCCCGGGGACAAATCTTTTGCAACGTGAATTTGGCCACTCTCCTCTGGTTCCAAGATTACGAATGCGTGTAGTCAAGCCTCCATTCCCCAGCAAGTCTTCACGGCGTGGTGTAGGTGTAGATTTTCCTGTACCATTACATCGAATCTGCACTGGAGCGGAAATACAAACACTTCCCAGACCAATAAAATTACTGGCCAATCTGAGATATTCAGATGGACCTCTTTCTATCTATTCGTAGACTAAACAACATCCCATTTTAACCGTCTGGGATACAGGCCAGACGCAACTACGCTCTTTATTGTCAGAACAGTCCCATCTGTCAACCAGTCGTCTATACCAGTCTATTATGTTAGGTATCGATTTCCATAACAATACCTAAACCTTTAATCTCACATTTCACATTATATTCACCGTGCATTCTGTCTTATATAATAGCTTTTATTTTAACCAACATATGCACTACGCCTTTGTCGTCATATATACCCCTACATATGTTTCGACTACTTATTAGTTATCATCAGGGGGATCAAAGTATATAAACACAGACTAACGCAGCCATCAGGCGAAGCCACAGATAAATTCACCAGCCATTTGAGAAGGAAACAAGACCAG
Source organism: Reticulitermes speratus (assembly GCA_021186555.1). NCBI lineage: Eukaryota > Metazoa > Arthropoda > Insecta > Blattodea > Rhinotermitidae > Reticulitermes > Reticulitermes speratus. The sequence continues at coordinate 32,885,716 of JAJKFL010000002.1, forward strand.
CTGCCAATAATTTTAAATAAATTTTAAACTTTTAATCCAAAAAGAAAACAAACGCACTTATATATTTTAACCACTGACGCAAAATGCTACATGTTTTTATAGTGAACATAGTTCATCTTATTTTAACATTGAATGTGAACCAACTATTATAGTGGATGTGTAGTCTGTGTTTATATACTTTGATCCCCCTGATGATGACTAATAAGTAGTCGAAACATATGTAGGGATATATATATGACGACAAAGGTGTAGTGCATATGTTGGTTAAAATAAAAGCTTTAATCTCACGTTTGGAGTGCTGTCCAAATCACCTCAACCAAAATATACCAAAGGAGGGGAAATGAAAGTAGAAATATCTCCAGAACCACAACTACTGGAAAATGTCACAAATTACACACAACGAAATGCACTAATTTTCACTTTATATTCTTTATTCTCCAACCCCTACATATGTTTCGGAGTTTAAAAGGCCATCCTCAGGGGGATCGTAAACTACATTCACTTCACATCCAATGTTTTTATCTGCTATCACATTTAGTCCAGTTTCATTGTCATATATATTACTGTTAAGTACAATGTCTGTATTTAAAATATACATAAAAACACAGAATATAAAATATTTAATAATAAATAAGATGCAGGGCATGGTTGATAGACTAATTGAAATTGGAAGACGCTATGGAATGGAAATGAATGTGGAAACAACTAAGGTAATGAGAAACTCTAGGCAACCAGCCCCAATGAAAATTATGATAGATCAAAAGTAATTGGAGAATGTGAAATATTTCAATTATTTGGGTAGCATGATAACAAAAGATGCAAGGTGTACACGTGAAATTAAATCCAGAGTTGCCATGGCTAAAACAGCATTCAACAAGAAGAAGAATCTTTTCACCAGCAAACTGAACTTAAATTTAAGGAAGAAACTAGTAAAGTGCTACATTTGGAGCATTGTTTTGTATTGTGCTGAAACGTGGACACTTTGGAAAATAGATCAGAAGTATCTTGAAAGTTTTGAAATGTGGTGCTGGGGAAGAATGAAGATCAGTTGGACCGATTGTGTGAAAAATGAAGAAGTGTTACACAGAGTCAAGGAGGAGAGGAATATCGTACATACAATAAAAAGAAGAAAGGCTAACTGGATTGGTCACATCTTGCGCAGAAACTGCCTCCTGAAACATGTGATTGAAAGAAAGATAGAAGGAAGGATAGAAATGATGGGAAGACGAGGGAGAAGACATAAGCAGCTACTGGATAACCTTAAGGAAAAGAGAAGATACTGGAAATTGAAAGAGGAAGCACTGGATCGCACCCTGTGGAGAACTCGCTTTGGAAGAGGCTATGGACCTGTCGTAAGACAGACTACAGAATGAATGAATGAATTACGTCGGAGTAATGGAGCGTGGTTTGGCATGCGACTAGGGCAGTGCTTTGCAAACGGTGGTATGCGTACCACTGGTGGTAAGCTGACGGTGGCCTAGTGGTACGCGAAAAAATTTAGAAATTATTTTTTCTTCTATAATTAAAATGTAGAAACGCTAATTGCACTATTAAAATTGTTTTACATAAGTTGAAATGTAGGGAAAATATAAAGTGTATGCCAAGATACTATATTATTTTTCGAATATAAATACAGACTTTCCTGTTGTCTAATCCCGTTAAATTGGAAAAGTTACAACTGCGAAATTTGAGGTTTCCACAGCGCTGATATTTCGCTGGTTGGCAGGTTTGAAGACTTCAAACCTGCCAACCAGCGAAACATCCCGGAAACCAGTATCCTGAAAGTAGCCATTAATATTTGCAGTACCTAGTGGTATGCTACATGTTTTGTATTGTGACAGCAGGTACGTGAGAAGAAAGGTTTGAAAAGCACTGAACTAGGGGAAGTTTCCGAGGCACCTGGTTTCTGATTTCCTTCCTCGATCAACGGTCAATGTCAAGAGCTGTGCGCCAATCCTCTTGTGTAGGAACAGAAAAGTAGCTTTTATTATTTATGCTCGTGACATCTTATTGACATATGTGATGGTTGCTTTGCAGTGTTGCGGCGATATTGTTGGCTCAGGAAGTACGTATTTCTGTGTACTGCGTGTGGCGGGCTGGCGGTGCTACTAGGGGCTTTCTTCCTAACCGTGTACTTCATAGTGCGTTCGTATACATCTTCGCTGAAGTACTTCGAAACCGTGCCGACATATGTACCTGCTGCAATGGTAAGTTAATTCCCGAGGTTCCACAACCTCCTCACTATTGAATTTCTAGCTCCTCGCCCTTTGCCGGTTATTAACTAGGTTACGTTGCGTTTGAAATTTAACAGTGGGGCAAGTTGGGTCGAGCAGTGTTAATTGCAACATGTAATCTGGAGGTCCCGGTTCGAGTAACAGGCGGGACATAGGCCAAGATTGAACATATTTTCCGAAAATCTAGGAACCACGACAAAATTCTAGGCGCAAGATAATTGACATAGAGCAAGTTCAAATCTGGGGATCCAGAAATATTCGGCGCCAGATTACAAAACTTAGTCGCCACGGCGACCTGGATTTGTGCACCCTTGATATAGGCTATCTTAACTGACGTACTTCGTGGTTTAACTCGGTACACTGTAGTACATAAAATTAGGCCTTCACCACTTGACGTCCATACCCTGTCAATTTCAGAAGGTACTATCATCCAGCAATGTGAAGTTTTATAGTGTACGTCATTGACAGCGTCGTTAAATAAACACATAAACGCAACAACACGATTGGCACTCTGGATGAATGGTCAAACCCCGACGGCCATGGAGGCTGTGTCATCCCTTTCAAGACTTACATGTGTTAAATGTGTATCTGAAAGATTGCTTTTTCTGTTAAACTACATGGTGTTTGCTGTAGTAATAGCCACCAGAAACTAACCAAACTACCTAACTCCATGGAACAAAGTCCTTCTTGAGAAGCTGATAGTTATCCGGCTCGTCAAGAGATTCCCCGCCGTCATAAGAGCCCGCCAATTGTCCCCATACTGAGCCAGATGAATCTAGTCCACACTCTCCTTTCCTATTTCTTTAAGATCTGTTTTAATATTGTCCTCCCATCTAAGCCTAGGTCTTCAAAGCAGGGGCGTAGCTAGGCTGGGGCGAGAGAGGCGGCCGCCCCGGGCAGCAGAGTCCAAGGGGCGGCAAAATGAATGTTTTAAATGAAAAACATTTATTTTCCGTGTCAAAAAATTTTAAATCGAGACAAAAAAGGATTTCAATAAAGAATGTGATTTTTAAACAATTTATAATTTCTGTCAGGGGCGGCCATTTAATTGCTCGCCCCGGGAGTCAAAAAACCTATCTGAGCCACTGCTTCAAATTCTGCTCTTTCTTTCAGGTTTCTCCAGCAGAACCTTTGTGTATTTCTCTTCTCAAATTGTCACCAAATAAGTTAAAAAATGACCTAATATACATTCATAAACAATGGATATGATAGAGCACATTTTAAGAAGTGTTATTCCAGACACACTCATATTTTCATACTATATATCATCACAACAGGCGTAACTTGGCTAATAACATTGGGCGAAGGGGGGGGGGGGGGTCGACCATGGGTATTAGGAACTTTGATTTATGAAGGAGTCAAGTTATAAAAATGGGGAAGGTTCGTTTGAACCAGTCCTTAATATAGATACACCCCTTTCCCCACTCTCACCCCAAATGCAACATTCTTGGCTGCCTAAACCATTCTCAATACCGGTAGAAAAAATATTGGAGGGGTAATTTGCCCCCCTCGCCCCTTTCCCCCAAGTTACACCTATGATCATCACCAAACCTTATTAGTTAATAAAGTCAAGGAATGTTAGATGGGCAGGACATACAGCATGCATGGGAGCGAAATACATATGTGTTTTGGCAGGAAAAATCGGAAGAGAAGAGACCACTTGGAGTCCTAGGTGTAGATAGAGCATAATATTAAAATTAACTTTGACTGAAGACCTGGTATCAATGTGTGCTGTTGTGAACATTGTAATGATCACTTTGGTTTTGTAAAGTGTAGAAGAAGTTTTTGACCAGCTGAACAGCTGTTAACTTCTTAAGAACTCTTCTCTATGGAGTGATTTACATCATGCATTCCATACCTTCTGCTGAGCAAATTTAGTGACATTGCCAGTTACAAATTCATCTCACACAATTAATACACACAATATGAAGATTTAAGGCTCGCAGAAATACAGAATGCTTTATATCACATATTTCTTCCTACTCTCAACTCATTAAGGAGAAACTAGCAGAATAAAGAAGTTTACAGTATGAACAAAATTGTTCTTCCAACAGTGCTTCTGTAAATAATGGCTACAATAAGTATGCATTCCTATTTTCTCACCTTGTCTAACCAATATAAATGCACCATAACCACATTTATTTTCATAATTTACCAGAAAGTAATAGTGTATGCTTTGTCCTTCTTGCAGCTGATAGTGACAGGTCTGATTGTCATGTGTTTGGCCGGAAGAAGAAATCGTTATGAATACCTGGTGAGTCTCACAGGGACGCCTATACCTAACCTGCAGTACAGGCTATGATAAATAACTGTAGAAAGGTATACTGCATTCAGGAGAAAAAAAAAAGTACAAATCTATTCTTTGTAATTTATTATTATTATTATTATATTATTATTATTATTATTTACTGCAATTGGGGTTTCACCCGGTGGCAGTAGTCCTTACACTAGTACACACAATAAAAATGGACATATAAATATACATAAAAATAACAATACAAAACAAACTATACACAATTACAAAACAAAATACATACAGTAAATACAAGTACACACATTAGAACATCATACACACATTACAAAGACATCCACACCTTACAAAGCATCCACACCTTACAAAAGCATCCACACCTTACAAAAACATCCACACCTTACAAAAACACCCATACACAATACAAAAAAAAAACACACACACCATTTAAATACCTGTACACAATATTCACTTATTTCAGATAAACATCTGCTCTTATCAGATCTAATCACGAATAGAAAGATACAGTATTTTCCTTTTGTATTTTGCTAACTGGCCATACTCACATTATCCGGAATATATACAGTCTCACCCCAGTATAGCACCACTGTTCGCTCACTGCAATTTGTGGCAGAATATTGAAGATGGGGTAAATCCAAATACAGAGTCACAGGGAATTTTTATTCACAGACTTTCATGGGCATTAATTGAGGGTGGCACTATATCGGGGTTTGACTGCATATTGTTTCAGAATAATGGTCTTACAACTTGGAGCAAGTGTAAAATATTGATACTTTCTTTCTCTTCAAGTTATCAGTTTTGTTCTGCATGGATGTTCTTAAAATAACAGCTAATAAGTGTTCGTGGAAATTGCCATTAAAATCTGCCTCCTTTTGTGTTTCATTAAAAGTTTCAGAACTAATACATCAGTGATGGGTATATTTTAGGAAACAATGATCTTCAGGAATTAGAAGTTACTTAACAATATTAACATTTCTTACTTAAGTTTCGCCTCTTCCCCTTGTATTGTTCTCCAGTAGCAGAAATAAGCACAAAAATTTGATTATGTATGGTAAAATATCTATGTGAAGAGGTACACACCCCATTCTTTCTCATTACATAGACTTTCAAAAGTGTGCTAAATAGAAGCTGTACTCTTTCTAAGTTGGGTATCTTACTGTTGGAGGGCACAACAAATGATTAAGTATTATATAGCAAAGTTGTGTGAGAGTATGGATGACAAGTGATATATTTTGCTTTTAGATCAAGCTGTGTGGTGGCTGTTGTTTGGCAAGCGCAGTGCTGTGTGTCATTGTCACTATCACCACGACAGTGATTCACATGAACCGGCTGCAAGTGCTGAGAGAGTGCATCTACACAAAGATGACACGTACTTGCACTTGTTTCCCTGCACCAATTCAATCCAAAACAACAGCAAGGACTCCTTCAGACAGTATGTAATTAAATTACATGCAGATAAAACAAATAAAACAATAGACAGCTAATCACAACTATTATTTGTTAGTTAATAGGTTATGTGAAGATTTATAATAAGCTGCACAATTTATGTTTATGTATTCAAATTAAATGTGAACAATTTTATAAACAACAAACACTGAAATAAATAATAACTGGCAAAGACTAAGAAATACAATTTTTAAGCCTATAAATTTTATTTTATTTTCTGTATATTCATCATCCATTTAATGACATTGTTATTAGCTCAAAAAATATAGCATCAAATGGTCATATGATCAGTAAAGAATGAATTAGAAAGGATATTGAAAGATGTGGTCATGGATTAATTTGATTTACTAACCTGATAATTGTCTGGTGGAACTATTGAAAACTGCAGACACCTTAGAATGTTTGAGTCCTGGCCAAGATTTTAACTGGGTACCTTCCATAACAGATGTAAGAAACATTACTTTTTGAGTCAACTTAATGAGTATGTAACTTTTTTTTAATAATGTGTCACTGTGCTGAATATTTAGTGAAGTCCTCTAGAAGCTCATTTATCGTTCAACTGGACTAACAAGTGTGATGGTCATATCAAAATTTAATACCCAAATGCCTTTGTTCCCATTCATAAAAAGAGTTTTGTGCAAATTTTAATGTTAATCTTAGAGCATATAAGATTTTCATACCTCTGCAATCTTTCCGCTACTGATCCATTCACCATGTGCATGTGCTTGTACACATGTTTGTACCAACACTTAAAAATGTGTGTATTTGCATGCATGCACACAAGCAAATATAAATATGGGAATCTTGGGTTAATGTTCACAAATCATATACTTGTGATTTTCTTTTTTACTTCCAAAATGTACAATTTACAGTTTTGTAAGTGACTGTGGTTAAGATAACTCCGTAATGGGTATATTAAATAAAGTAAAAAACAAAAGTGTTTTAATGTCTTTTAAAAATATAAAATAAGCATTTGAGGTACTGGGAACACAGTCTAAAAACGAGAAATATTTTCAGCTAGTTTTTCTTTAACTTCCTATTATTCCATTACACTTTTGTCTTGCTTTTGACTGAATCATGATCATATGTTTAAGAATTATTAATGCGTTTTTAGAAGCTAATATAGAACACAATTGAAGTTAAAATAATGTGAATAAAACTGTGTTATTGATGAAATTATTAGCAGAATAATTACAGGAAATATATACTGCCTCTAGGTCAGAAACATATACATATTTTCTTCACATCCTGAAGAGACAACAATGAAAAAAGTTATTTGAAAACAAAAATGCTGTAGTTCTACACCTAAGGAAGGTGAATGAATGGAGAATAATGCATAAAAGAATGTGCCATTTTTTATATTAAATTTGGGACACAATGGATGGGAAGGTGATAATAAAATAAATTTTAAAGAAACATGCATAATTTATAAAGACACATGGCAGAAATTTTATTACATAAATGGACTAGAAGGTAAAAGGTAGTTTCACCAGTAAGATTTTAATTGTTCCAGAATTTGCTTGAAAGAACAAAGAAAATCCACGAATTACCTGTCAGGATAGTTAGTCTCTTAATTTGATTTTAATTCCTTACTTTCATATGTGAGATTTCATTGCTATCAATTACAGTTGTTACGATATGAAAAAAGCTGCCTATTTTTCAGTTGTCCACTACGTATTCAACTCAACTCCAGACTGTGAGGTGATTCATGGTGCCCTCTACTCTTGTCTTCGTGCCATGTTTGGTCTGTCAGTTATTGGGATTCTTGTTTGCATTTTTTCTTGTATGCTGATTTACCAGTTACTAAGGTAAAAAACATTTCTCTCTGTTTATGTATCTGAGGTCTATTGTTAATCATACAGCATGGTAAAGGCAATAAACTTCTGTATCATGGATCTCAACATAAAAAAGCAAGATAATTTATTGTACTATACTACAGTTCTCAGAATAATTTATTTAGGTTCTGAACTATGACTTCTTTGCATTAAATGGACTGCACAAGCATTAACCCCTTCAGTAGTAACTTAAATTTCAATATTCAGTAGTGACTAGGCTGAGGACTGGAAGATCTGCGGTTCCATTTGCAGCAGGGTCAACAGATTTCTTTTCTTCATAATGTTCTGACCTGCTCTTAAGCATACCCAGCCTCCTAGCCCATGGGTACTGCAGGTTCTTTCCCTGGGGTTAAAGCTGACCACTCACCTCTATTTAGCACTGAGGTTAAGAATAAATGGAGCTGTGCACCTACTCCTCCATATGCCTTTATGTCACGCACAGGGACAACTTTACCTTTCCTGTCAATATGATTTACAGTTTTATTGCACCTAGAAAGACATGACAAACAATTACATTACAGTATCACATAAATGATTGAATTATAATGCAATTAAATGCTGTCACATATTACTTTTAAAAAATTTACCCCTATAGATAACATGGTGGTGTCAAAATATGTCGGGTATGTAAGTATAAATGTTTTAAATGTTTTCATGGGACACAATTGACTTGAAAGAGCTTTATTAGAAAGTTTTGTTGTTGTCTTATAACACAGGTGACTTTGCTTTTAAATATATTTCAATTAGTATTTCAGTATTGCACACATAATGTGTAAATATTTTATAACTATGTTTGGCAGTCATGAGAAGAAGAAAATGTACTGGGAACAACTGGAGATGAGATGCCGATATCTGTATCGTCAGCAAAGAAATCCACAACACTGTACTTACTGTGATGAATGTCGATATCCTCCCCCACATCAGGTCTTTCCATGGGAAGTCATGGATGACAGGTAAACTGGAAAAGGCTGAGAAAGAACAAGTAACTGTTACAGAATTTGTCTGGTGGGACTGAGAAAAGAACAAAAAATGAAATAATTTTTATGTTATTCATACTGTGCATATCCTTATAATTATTTGTTCAGATAACTCCCTAATGATGGCACCTCAGTGCCGAAACATGTAAGAGTTTTATGCTTACTTTTGAATGTATTTTATTAAGTGCAGAAGTTGGTTAATGTACAAATTAAAAAATAAAATAATTTGAAACCAATATTTTAATGTACAAAAAGCAGGTACTGGACACCTGGCAGGGTTGGTAACTTGTACTCTCCAAACCCTGGAGAGGATACTGGTCCTGTGAACATGGCAACACAAAGGTTACGAGGACAGGAGCGTACATCAGGATGGAGCTGGCGGAGACTGCCATGGTCGCGAGGACCAAGTACTAACACTGGACCAACTCCATATCACTCTCACAGGTACTATCAAAGCCATCTAAAAGACATAGGTTATGTAAGGAGTACAGGATAAAGTAGCTCATTTCAAACAGGGCTTCATTGGTGAAGTAATGGAAGAACCTTCTCTAAGAGTTTGTGACTGTGTTTGATTCATTATGCAAATAGTGTGCTGGACAATGTCCATTTTCTGAGGTATATTTGATGCACACAGCTCTCTGGAAACTGGTTGTGTGGGATAGGTTAGCTCTCTTTAAGAGACCCAAAAAGTTTTATTTTATTGCTTTTACCCAGTGGCAAAAGCAGCGTCAAGTTCTGAAACACTGTTTATATCAAGTATGAATGGACAATGTCTTAACACACTCTTCCCACAACATTAAAAATTTTGACAAGATTTGAGATCCATTTTGTTGATGAAATCGACAGTGTTAGAAAACTAAAACTCTTACCATGGTAAAACTGTTTCTTTTTCTGTACAACTGTGAATGAGTAAATTTTATTAAGTGGTTGGTAAGTTTCCGTTATATTTCTGAGTCCTGTTTTCAAAAATAAATTTTGTATGAGTAAATTTCGATGATTTTACAATGCAAGCACACTAAAAAATATACTGACACATACTGCAACTTGCACCAAAGCACTTTAAAGCAATACAACATAAGGGTCAGCTATCACATGCCATAAGAAGGCTGTGAAAAAGAACCCCATCAGAAAAGTAAGGCAGCCCCTGATGGTGAACCAAATGGTTTGAAACCTGTCACGCATGGTGTAACACACTCCGATTGTAGTAGTTGCATTAGATGGTGAACAGTGCCTGGTTTAACATATATCACTTCATGAGTTTGTTGTGTTTTAGGTGTACTCATTTCATTTACACACATAAACATAAAAGTACCTCTTCTAAAATTGGTTTTGTTAATACTAACATTTGTGTCTGTTTTGTGACATTTCTTACTTAAGATTCCTTGGTACAGTGAACTTATTTCAGTTCTGACTATGCTGCTTCATGTTCTGGAAAAACATATTTTAATGTGCTGAATATTTGAAGTGGAATGTTGAGATTGTATTTATTTAAACAGTGACACAAAAAGCAATAAGAAGAAATGAAAAATGTTCATACACAAAAAGCAGTTCCATACTCTTGAATATTAGTTTGTCCTGTCACAACAAAATGACAGCAGCAATTTCATTTATTTATCAATTAATTTAAATGAATTTCATATGTAAAAAATGGGCATAATATTTCTTCCTTTATTTCGATTCTTAAATTATCTGCATTCATGAATTAGAGTATTCCCCATTTTCTATTTTTGTTGATGTCCTTTGTAAGCAGAACACTGACCCATACTTTTATCCCACATAGACCTGTAATGAGGGAGATAAAAATATTATTTATGGTGTGACAACATGAACACTATTGGCATAAGACAGTAAAGGCTGTGATGTCTGGCACTGGATGAATTGGAAAGATTTATTAACCAGAAATTGACTAAGAAGCCCATTACATTTCACTATGCCATTAACCAGCAGCACCCACGTGCCGTTTCTCTGAGAGTTTGGCCACTAATTATTGGTCCCCCCCCCCCCCCCCCCAAAGATTGTATCTACAGCATATTATGCAAGTCCTGTTGAAACTATAATAAAAAGTGCCGCAGAAAAAACAGAACAGGATATGAAGTGACAAATTAAATGCTGGAGTCTATCCACGAGTTTGCTAGATGCACTAACAAAAAGATACGCATTAGGCATAATGTTCCGTTATCTGGAAAATAAGGATATCTGGAAAATCTTTGATCCCAGAGGTGCCACATATTACAAGTTTTACTGTATTCTTATTTACTTGTACCCTGTCCTACTGCTCCTGATATACTTACAAGAATTTACAATCAGATTAATGATAAAACCTCCATTTCAGTCCGGCTTCATTTTAAAACTACTTGTAATTCAAAAAGTTAATAAAGTAAACTGTTCCTAACTACTGTTGCCAAGTTCTTACTGCATTGTTTCTTTCTTTCTTTCTTTCCTTGCAATGAGGTAGGATGTTACAATATGAAAGGTTGGTTTGTGTAAAAATGTTTTGGAATCGTGACAAAGGTGCAAAATAGCTGCACTTTTATATAATTTCCACAAAAAATGTGAATTGTGCACCTTCTTACACGTTACCATTGCATATTCATAACATCTTATGTAAACAGTTTCATAATCTTGCTAAGATGCCAATCTGCTTAATTTTGAATCCATAGAGAGGGGTCAAGGAGTGGTGTACAAAATTACCAGCATGCAACCAGCAGTCCAGACAGTCAGTATGGTTTTAGCAGCCATCCAGCACCAGTAGAAGGTACTTCATCACGTGTTTCTGCTACTGTGGAAGGCAACACCGGCCCATACATCCGTGATCCTCATGAAGGCCCAGTCATACCTCAGCCAACAGGTGGCTTTATTAGGCCCAGAACTTTGGGGCCATTTGTAACTGAAGGAAGTGTGAAGGCCATTCAGCAACCCCAGGGCTATGCCCAGCAGTACCACATGTGGGGCCCACCTCCTCCATATTCCAACCCTCACTCTGCTAACAACTCACACTGCAATAGTCCTGCTAGACGGGAGCCTATCCTGAACTTACTTCAAGGACACCTGGGACCAACAGGCAATGCTACAACTGAAAGTCTATCTCGGTTACATTACCAACACCATCAACATTTACATCATCACCACGACCACTGTCAGATGAATCACCAAAGTCCTAACAGGGGTGTGCCAGTGGGAGCAGAAGAACAGAGTATAGTATCAGGACAAGGTGGTCTTTCGAAGACCTTACAGCAGAGGTACCGTGGGGGTGTAAGGGGACTGCAGGACCAGAGAAGGTTTGATGAGTTTTCGTCTTCATCAGGTGATGGTGTGATAAATGTCAGTAGTGGTGACAAAAGTGTGATTGTTGAGAATTATGTGAACACAAGTGAAGCCGAAATGGCAGCATCAGGTGATGTTACAAGTGAAAACAATACAGATTCTTCTGTTAGCAAAGACAGAATTAGCAACACCCTACCAGCAAGGAAAGCTAAGAAACGCATTGACATATCGTCAGTAAAATCTGTAGCAAATATTCCTTTTTCTTCAGAGCATCAACTTGGAGGCCAGAAATCATCACCAAGTCACTACAGTAGTGGAAATAATGTAAATAGTGGCAGTGGTTGTAGCAGTACTGGTGGTGGTGGAGGTGGTAGTGTTGGAAATGGTGGTGGGGGTTTTTCTAGGACAAATGTTCAACTTTTATTTGGGCAACAGGGTTGTCAACGTACAGGCCATTTTCATGATGGTAACAATGGTAATGAGTTGTCAGCAGAAGAAACACAGTTGGTAGCTGAGAAGTATCCTCATTCACTACCATCAAGCTCAGCACTGCTGAGGGAAAAGATGGGACAGTTACTGTTGTTCCACCCAGCAATATGTCTCCTCGAATGACGTACTTGTCACATTTACAAGGTGTGACAAACGCAGCCTTTCAAGTACAAGAAGGTTTTGAGCTTCAGGACCAACAAGGACAGATTCTGTGTGGCAAGAATGAACCAACAGAATCAGAAGTTTATTTTGCTGATGTATCATCTTGCTGTAATGTTTCAGTAAGAAATGATGGGTCACTGTATGATGAAGCTCTTGATCCACAAAAGTGTAGGCTGTTGATGTCAAATCAAGGGGAAGAACCGGGCACTGCAACATCTGGTGGCCACTTGCAGAGGTTACCAGATTCCTACCAGATGCATCATCACCACAGAAGGCTCCTTCAAGCAGAAGTTATGCATCCTTCAGGAAACCAATATCAATTTCAAAGAGTTCCTCTGCAGGAAGGTGTAATAACAACAGATAAAGGGCATCAGCATCATCACATAATGATATCAGAGGGCACTACATTAGCATTAAGCTGTGAGGAACAGGAACTTACTAGTAATTGTTTTAGCTATCAAAGACAATCGTCATCCCGGAACCGTTTACCATTTCCTTTACCACATCACCACCTATTAGAGCAAAATTCTTCAACAGTCAAGGAAGGTATGCAGGAAGGAATTGGCTGTAAAAATGTAGTTATTAGTAATAGGGAATTTACAGATGCTGAAAGCATGAGAAAAATGTGTATATCAAATAATGGAAGGTCTGATATACGTATAGATCCTTCACAGCAAAGTCTGTCCGTGTCAAGCAACAACAGTGCCACACCAACAGTAGAGTATAATGATGTAGCTTTTGTGTCACCTATGTCACTTTCTGCATCTTCACCTGGTAGTTTTCCAACAGAAGAGCTTGAGAACTGTGGAAGTTACTATGACAATCATAACAACTCCTCAGAAGTTGGTAGTTCTTCAGGTTCTACTACTGCAGTATGTAGTCCAATGAGTTCATCAGGAACTGATGTGTTTGGCTCACCTTCTCATGGTTATTCATCTCCACATAAGACACCATATGATCAGGGTCCTACCATTCAACAGGCCAACAGATTGCATCATATACAACAAAGAAATAATAATTATCAAGAAACAATAACTACAGACTTTGTTCAAGTTAATGGTGCAGACCAGCACTTCCTGGCACCAGATGCACAGTATGAAACTATACCCCAGCAGCAACCACAGAACACTGCACAAAATACTCAGCCATATCAACATCACACACATCAACAAAATTTTCCTCAAATGCAGCGGGAAGACTTCAATGGGAACACGCCTACAAATAGTCCAGGAAAAATCAACCTCTCTTCTGATCGACAAGGAGGTGTGATGTCTCCATCAGCAACTCTAAGTATTGGAGGAAATGTTACTTCTCCAGCAAGAAGACGATTGAACCTACCTCTCCATGTCACATCTGCTGTCAGTGGGAATACAAATGCTATTAGCAGTCCAAACAACAACAACACTGTTGAAAGCCTTTACCATACTGCAACAAGCACTGAGGAGGAAGAATCAGAATCACATCAACCTCAGTCATCATCTAATTGTTATAGTGATGCAACAATGGATTCTGGTTGCCATAGTGGTTCTGAATTTGCAACAAGGTGGCGAGGGGGTAGTTCTAGGGCTTCATCACGAGGTGGGACTACTAAGGAAAATGCCAGGGCCCTGGGAACAAGGACAGATGAAGATGAACATGGGGAAGAGGTGCCAGTAAAGACCATGAGATCTGTTAATGTGTGACAGGCACATTTAAAATTTTGATTACGTTCATAATGCCCAGTCTTTGGAAAGATTGGCCATTCACCCATTTCCTTTTTGAAATATACTGTATATATGGATTGACCCAGTCATTGCATCATTTCAGCCCTCTTATATTTGTGATAAGAATTGTTAGATGTGGATATTTTCAGTAGGTTTGACATTCATTCATTCACTCTGTAGTCTGTCTTAGGACAGGTCCATAGCCTCTTCCAAAGCGAGTTCTCCACAGGGTGCGATCTAGTGCTTCCTCTTTCAATTTCCAGTATCTTCTCTTTTCCTTAAGGTCATCCAGTAGCTGCTTATGTCTTCTCCCTCATCTTCCCATCATTTCTATCCTTCCTTCTAACTTTCCTTCAATCACGTGTTTTAGAACGCAGTTTCTACGCAAGATGTGGACAATCCAGTTAGCCTTTCTTCTTTTTATTGTATGCAGGATATTTCTGTCCTCATTGACTCTGTGTAATGCTACTTCATTTCTCACACAATCTGTCCAACTTATCTTCTCCATTCTTCTCCAGCACCACATTTCAAAACTTTCCAGATACTTCTGATCTGCTTTCCAAAGTGTCCATGTTTCAGCACCATACAAAGCTATGCTCCAAATGTAGCACTTTACTAGTTTCTTTTAAGCCCAGTTTGCTGGTGAAAAGAGTCCAACTGTCTTAGCTGTTTGCATTCTCGGTACCCCCAGCAGCTATACATTGTTTGTATCCACCCCACTCTCACCCTATTGGCTGTCATCACATCACACATTTTGCTACCCTGCCGTACTTGCCAGAATCTTTGTTATAGGCTTTCTTTCCCACTCGGACTCTTGACCAGTGAGGATGGGACCGATACATTGTCCCGAAACGTCGGTAAACAATTATCACACGACGCCATGTAATACCCCAGAAGACCACAGATTTCAGTCTTCTTCTTGTTGCAAGCTACTTTTGCCATGGCATTTCTGGATTTAATTTCATGTATACACCTTGCATCATTTGTTATCATGCTACCCAAATAATTGAAATATTCCACATTCTCCAATTGTTTTTGATCTATCATAATTTTTATTGGGGATGGTTGCCTTGAGATTCTCATTACCTTAGTTTTTCCCACATTCATTTCCATTCCATAGCGTCTTCCAATTTCAATTAGTCTATCAAACATGCCCTGTAGCACCTTTCATTCCCTAGCCAGTAGCACAAGGTCATCTGCATATTTCACAGTGCAAATTATTTGTCGTCCTGTTTTTTAAGTCTCCAAACCCTTCAAGAGCTTCCTTGGTAAGGTACTCGCTGTATAAGTTGAACAGAATTGGCGACAAACAGCAACCTTGTCTAATTCTTCTTCCAATCTTCACACTCCTCATCTCCCCTTGGTCCAGTCATATTTTGACACTCTGTTCCGTGTACAATTTGCTGATCAATCTTCTTTTGTGCCAGTCTATCCCAATTCCCTCTATGATCTGCATTAATTTGGTCCAGTTGACACGGTCAAATGCCTTCTGCCAGTCTATGAAGCAAGCACACAATTCCTCATCTATGACCAAGGTTTGTTCTGATATTATTCTGAACATCCCAATTGCATCCCTAGTTCCTTTTCCTCTCCTTTCAATTTTTCTTCTAAGTATCCTCGCTACTATCTTTGCTGCATGTGTGATGATGCTGATTGTGTGATGGTCGTTGCATTTTGTAGCTTTGGGCTTCTTCTTTAAGGCAATCATTGTAACTTCGATGAAATCTCTGGGCCACTCCCCAGTTACATATATGCTGTTGATCAGCTGTGTCATTAGTATAAGATCATCTGCTCCCAACAATTTGAGTATATCCCAGGTACATCATCATCTCCTGTAGCCTTCTTATCCCTCATCTCCTTGATAGCTTTTCCACTTCACTTTGTAAAATATAAGGGCCTTTCTCGTGTTCATCTACTTCAGTTTCAGGTTTGACTTCTAGGTGTTCTGCTCGATTAGCTCGATCGTAGAGCTCTGTGATATAATTCTCCCAAATTTGGAGTACTCGTCTCTGAACCATTATTATATTCCCTTGAGAGTCTTCGATGCCAATGTTTTGAATCCCATGGTTTTCTTTCTAACATAGTTCCTTTGTCTTCATGTACATTAGATCATAACATCCTGTTCTTTGAAATTCTATGATCTCGCCGCATATGCTCTCCAGATATTCCTTCTTGGCGTTGTCCGTGGCTCTTTTCAATTCGTTCCTCAGTCTTCTGTAGTTCTTCCTTCCTTCCTCCTTCATTGTTGACATTTTTCCATTTCCTTCATTCATCCATTTTACTGATCATATCCTGTGTAATCCATGGTTTTCTTGCTCTCGTCTCGACTTTTCCAGCTAAATCACTCATAGTATCTAACATGCATTTCTTGATATTGTTCCACTGCACTTCCACATTCGATTGCACCAAGTTTTTCTTTTATACTATTGTGTACTTCCTGTCGTTGAGCATATAGCTTCTCCAAATCCCATCTTGGTTTTCGCTTGTGGAACCTTATGATTTTCTTCAATCTGGTGCAGATCGTTGTGACCAATGAATTGTGGTCAGAGTCAATATCTGCTCCAGGCAGTGTCTGCACATCCTTCACACTGTTCCTGAATCGCTGTTTCACTGGTACATAGTCCAATTGATATCGACCTATTCCCTAATGATTTCCAGGTGTACAATCTTCTTGTAGGTTTTTGAACCTTATGTTTGTTATAACAAGTCCATTTCTTTCACAGAAGTCAATAAGCATTTGACCTCTCTGATTCCTCCTTCCCAGTTCATATGGTCCAACAGTGTTGTGCTTTATTTCCAACCACACTGTTCCAATCTCCCATTATAATCGTATTTGTCTCGCCTTTTCCATCCTCTTCAAGAATTTCTTCAATTATGTCATACAGCTCTTCCACTTCGTCATCTTCATAGCATGATGTTGGCATGTACACTTGCACTATCAAAATACTGGTTCTGCCTTCAACTTAACAGCAATGATTCTGTCACTATACACACTCTTCTTAACAACACTTTTCACTATGCTTTTATGCACTACTATTGTTATGCCTCTTTCAGCCCTGTCACCCTCGGAATAATACACTGTATAATCACCACTTCTTATTTCACCTTGACTCTTCCACCGCACTTCACTAACACCTAGCACATACACTGCATTCCTCTGCATCTCCTTCTTCAAATTTTCGAGTTTTCCTCCTTAATTCAAGGTCCTTATGTTTCAAGTACCTATCTTGAAGCTGTGATGTTCCTTCTGCATCTTCTACTTTTGTCTGTAGTCCTTGCTGTAACTCCTACCGCATGGTGTCTCCCCTAGAAAAACACTCCCCCGGAGATCCGAATGGGGGAGTAGTTTATCTCCGGATTGTTTTGTCTCCAGAGGAAGCATCTCGCATTTGTCTCTGTTTCTGGAAGAGACTATCCAGGAAAAGTAATAATGTGGTAGTTTTTCCATTTGCTTTCCACATCGCAGTACAGCAGCAGTTTAGACCACTCTGGTCATGCCTGTTGCTACACGATCATGAACCATCTCAAGCATCATTTGTTCTGTGCTTCAAGTCTCTACTGATGTCGGTTAGACATTCAGTTACACAAAATAACCCTATCTTGTATTATTTCTATATTGAGTGTCTTTTAAGTGTTGACATAAAGACGGTGTATAATAATTTGTTTTCTCATGGTGTAAAGCAGGGACTTACGTGAACTGGTCCAAACTTGAATAAAGCTGTTCTTTTATCTCTATTCCTTGTGTCTCTCCCCTACAGCTTCCTCTTTTGAAATGGAATGTGTTTCAGTTGGTCAAGGTTGTAGGAATGAGTTTCTGAGCCAAATTGTTAAAGGGAAAGGGCTGAAAAAATGAACCTTAACACTGTGTTCAAAGGCAACATCTGGAAAAATAAAATATGTAGATTAGATAAGTGAGAATATGAGAGCTATCAACCAGAGCAAGGGGATACACTAAAATGATGAAGTGCAATACTAAATGTTTACTTCCCTTATTTATTTAATTTTTTGTTTCATGGGTGTGGTAAGACTGGGTTTGTTGGCACTGTAGCCTTACGTGAACCTAACCTACTAGCTCCTGATGATGGTAGATATGGAGCATTAATGGAAAATAGCGATTGTCAACAGAAACCGGACGTTCTGTATTTGAAAAATAATCTTCTGCAAGTGCTACTTTTTCTACCAAAAAGGATGTTCTCAGGATTTTATACAGGCCTTTGCAGTAAGCGGCCAGCAGGTAACTACCTGAAATGTAGCATCGCTTATTTAATTTTCACAACAATTATTCAATATTAAAGTGACACAACAGACATTTTTCCCAACTCTTTAATTTTTGAAATATTGTAAATTTATAATAGTATACTGAGAGAAGACTAAAGAAACGTTAGGATAAATTGGCGATTAAAATGATGATTGTGTTCAACTGTATTTTAAAATGGCATCTACTGCTTAAAACTACTCTTGATTGTTACTGGTGAAGGGGTAAGTGATATCCTCCTTCTCATCACTTCTGAAGTAAAATGTAATTTGGGAATTGACTTCCCGGTGCCAAAATCTGGATAGTATCCTGGTACAAATATCCTGGAATACAATTTCTTACCAAAATCCACTTTGCTTGTCTTCCCTCCCTTTCTGTGTACCTACCAAGAGAAATGAAATAATGTTGTAATGCTATGTGGACTCTCTCCTAATTCTTTTTAATTAAAACACGTTTTGGAAATGAGTTTTATTTCTGTCTTCAGGTGGAAATGATATGAAGATGTTCCTGCATCTTTATAGACCCTTATTCCATTCACACTTATCATAGGTACAACCTGAAATATAGTGTAAATTTCAAACTATTTCAGTCCATTAAAAGTCCCTGGTTCAGGGACTAGAAATACTGCACTTAGTGTAGTTGTAAAAGCTTCAGGATATAATGGAAAATAGAAAGTATAACGCATTTTTAAAGAATATGAACTTAATAAAATATGTGTACTGGGGAGAACAGTAATTTTTAACTGTGTACATTCTTCAAACAAGATAGATTGACATTTACGTTTCTGACTATTCAACTTATAGAAATGCTGCTTGCTTCATTCATTCCACAATTGTATTTTATTACAAAAACAGCTTCAAAGAAATTGAAGCTGCAACTTTAAAGCGACTTTCAATTTTTCCATCGGTACTTTGCAGTCGCATCTTGTGGTCCTAACCATTATTATTAATGTTATTATTTTTCAGTCCGAATATCTCACAGAGAATATTTCTTGAGCAGTGATAAATTTAATGTTCTGTTATTAACATTATTTAAACAAGACAATAATAGTTTTCTTTCAGAAAAAATTGTTTTATCCTGAAACTCTTAAACAGTTTTCTACTTCAGACTATTCAAATGTTTCTAAATAGACAAAGAATTAATGCAGGCTTTTTTGTATTTATTTAAGGTAAATAAAACAATTTAAGTAGAACACACCCGCCTGAAAGATTCTTACAACATACATACTTATGCTCAGTAAATAGCAGAAGCTCTTCATCTTCTGTTTGTTTTCCTAATGTCGTCAATGCAAATAAGAATTTGTGACTTCTGCTAGAATGAAATAAGGTCTACAGAAATTAATTTGTAGAACATGCTTGGATATAATTCTGAGATCAGATATGGTAACTTAAAATTTTTTTATGATTCTCCTGTCTCTCTCTGACGAAATGCTTAATAATTTTCTTAAAACAGATTGCTACTACTATTCTCAAGTCCTTACTGATTCAGTTGTAATAATTTTCCTGATAGTCACGGTCAAGTGGCCAGCACTCCTGCTTCATGTTAGAAATATTCTGGATTAGAATTTAGCCCTGTAATTGACTACCCTGAATGAGGTATTATGTAAAATTCCTTAGAACCTCCAAGCAAATGTTTGAAGGTTACCTGAAATTAGGTCTTAATGCTTCCTTCCACATCTACTCCATTTCTTTACTCACAATTAATTTTGTGCTGCATAATCTGAACTACTGAAAACACTGAAGATTCAAATATTCTGGGAAGCACCTCCATGTGGATTGGTATATAATTACTGATGTTTCAAAGGATCATGTCTTTCATCTTCAGGATCAAGCAGTCCTGTCCTGTCCTTAACAATGAGTCTGCAGGTAAATTTCTATCAGATTACATGACATCACATCCCAGCAGATAGTACTCTTTACATCACTGCCATGAGAAACTCAGTATCTTAGAGACACAGTTTACTTAAGCGCAACAATTATTTTAGAATTAATTTAATATCCTGGTAACCAACACCCTTGGATTAGGTAATCATTTCGGGAGTTTTGAATTAATTATAAATGTGCAAGTCAAATAAATGATAAGCTAAGTCACTTATTTAATGCTACATATTAGCAAAAGTGTTGAGCATGGGGTTACCAAACTTTTTTGCACATTTACAAAATAAAATTTGAGAACAAATCGTAGGACAACTGGACGTGAACTGTACAAGTCAAAGCACTCAAACTAACTTAAAAGACTTACAATTAGGTCTCTGTTATTGTGGGATGTGGCACTGTGTCGCTAGGTGATTGGTGTCTGACATTTAGAGGAAAGTAGTGACCTCCTCATCAATTATCGAAATGTCCATTTCAATTTCGACCATTGTAAATGAGATCAATCAACCAGTGACGCAGCGCCAAATACCAGAAAAATGGAGACTTCAACTGCACTGCTGCAAAAGGCTACAAATTCGATTTACAATTACTTTTACAATATCTTTAGAATAAAAATACAACACTAAAAAATATTACTGTCACTAACATCATTGTAACTTCACTAAGTTGATGGTGGTTAGTATCGTTGAGCGTCTCACTCTGAGTTACGGAGTGGAAGAATATTCTAATGGTGTTTGGTCCTGCGGTTCTAATTGCGCGCGTGAATCTTCGTGCGATGAACGCTCAGGGGCACTGGAAGTATGGGCAGAGGAATATTAGTCTCCGTGAACGACTCGTATGGAAAAAGCACCACCACCTTGAAAAGTATTGATTATTTCAACACCTTTTAGGAAAGGTGTAAAAACGCAGGACTTTCGGCAGACTCTTGTAACACAAGCTTTAAATCCTTTAAAAGGAATCGGACGAGGGCCAATAACCTACATTCTTCGTCACATATGAATATGTGATCCGCGCATTATGTTGCCTCTGATCCACGTTGCCAAACATAATAGATCATCCGTGGATCTATGGAGTACCGTTTTAATCTGTGGTACGAAGCATGCATTAGTATTGGAAAACAGCTGAGGGACAATGAGTGTGACCTTTGCTGTGTAACCGTGTACGAAGTTTGTCAAGTGGGCGTGTTGCAGTGGAATTAGATGATCCGTGGCGTAAAGTGTAGTTATTGCCGGTGTGCTGTGAAATAGGCGTATGGGCTGTTAACACTTGTAAATAAAGTGGATTTCACAGTATACAAATTTGCTGCCTTAAGATATAATTTCGCGGTTAAGGAAGATGTCAGGTTCCTTAATAAAATATGGTCAGTTGCATGACAAACGAACCGCATTCTTTCTATGTGACATCCAGGAGAAATTCCGTCCGGCGTTATCGCATTTTGAACAAATAGTTGAAGCTGCAAAGAAGTTGGTATGATACTGTGAACATAAGTTGAGATTAAGACACTTTATTAGATTTGAGGTTTCCACGGCAATTAATGTGAAAGTGACGCTGTCTAATCTAAACATTTCCCCTCAAGTCGGAGGCAACAGGTCGCTTCTAAACATCTGTAAATTCGTGCTAGATTGTATGGCGTCCCATACCAAGAGTCTAATCTTCGGATACTTAAGTGCAAAAGGAGAATGGACTATAGCTGATTTCATAACAACCATGAGAAATCTGTCTAAAATATGAGCTCACAAAGTAACTATTATTTATACATATGATGTGAATTTCTGCAGTTGTGCTTGAATCAGTAAATGCCACACAAGAAACATTTTGTAACCTCTTATGTAACATGTCTTCATTATTTTTAAGTTGTTAATTCTGTGCATTTGCTAGATCAATGTATTAATTTATTGTACCAACTAAATGCCCATTGTTAGTTACATATGAGTGTTAAACACATAGATCCAACATGTTTTAGTACAATCATACCAACTTTGGGGAACACAATATGGCAGGTTTAAAACCAATGAGCTTATCACTGGCAGTTGGTTTTAAACTTGGCATAATGTGCTCCCTGAAGATGTTATGCCTTTACCAAAACATGTTAGAGCAACATGTGTAACACTCATGTAACTAATAATGTGCATTTAGTTGGTACAATAAATTAAATACATTGATTTCTTCATTATCTTCAGTTATTGATTGTAATCTGTACTTTTTGGAGAGAAGAAGTCCCATAACATATTGTTTGAAAATAAGAGATAGAAGAATATTGAATGGTTTGCATAGATTTCCCATTATGTCTAGAAGAAGCGTTACAGATAGGCCTCTAAC
Organism: Reticulitermes speratus; assembly: GCA_021186555.1. NCBI lineage: Eukaryota > Metazoa > Arthropoda > Insecta > Blattodea > Rhinotermitidae > Reticulitermes > Reticulitermes speratus. The sequence continues at coordinate 32,908,546 of JAJKFL010000002.1, forward strand.
AATTGAGATGGTTTCAATGCTGCTGCAGAATTATTGTGGTAGATGCATGTTTCAAATATGGTGGCATCCCACCCCATTCCACTGTGCTTCAACTAACTAAGCTTGTGGAGCGGAGTCCTTAAGAATCCGATGTTGAGTTAGTTGCCTTCTGTAGGACCTGAGGATTTGTTACAGCAGAATTCATAAGACTCTGCCACTGGACCCAACCTTTAGCCAGTTGAATTTAACACACAGCCTTACATCTTATGTCTTTAAGATCAATTTCAGCTTAGTTTAGTATTCATCCATTCCAGTCAAACCTCTGATGCAGGACACATATGTTGCAGTCACTCACAGTTAACAGTCACAAATATATAAGTAAACATAACCATGTCAAAGTATGTAAACACATTTACAGTAACACAGAATATAATAATGCATGGCAAATCATCTTTTACTTGCAGACTAATATAAACCACATTACAAGACATATTCAAACGCCTAAATAGTTGCCTACATGAAAGATGTCTCACTACACCACTAAATATTTTCATAACCTGTTTTTGCGGTTAAAAGATGCCTTTGTTTACTGTATCACCATACCAAAAAATTAAACTATGCTTCAGATGAAGCTGGAAATATGTATACTGTTGTGGTATGTGGGATTATTCCATCCCATAAAGATTTTATGATGTTAAGGCTGTTGGCCCATCTGTGCCTAGTACTGATGAGTACTCTTCTTTTCCTTAAGGCTTTTTAATCAAAATTTGTATCTTTCATATCTGTCATTCATTTTGTCTTCCTTGGTTTGATCATCTTAAAATACTGTGAATAATGGGAAGCAAAAAATTGAGGACAAGTTCAAGTCTTTCAGAATTAATGGGGACATACCATTTTCTTTGTGCTTGTTAAATCTAATGTGTTTACAGTATGTTTTGTTTTTGTATTTTGATTTAGTAAATGGGAACACAACAATATAATCTGAACCACTGTCACAGCAATTTCCATTAATACTTGACACACACAAATTTAGACCATCGTCAGTAAGCTGTTTTAAAACTGTCACAAACGTAAGGTATACATGAAAATAAATTTTATATTGCTTTCTTTCTTTCACGAGAATGTATCTAGTTCTACTACAGATGAGCAATAATCATGTGGTCTGTCATTAATGGTACATTTCTGTAGTTACGTAGATGTACTGTGTAAGAAACAGATATATCAGTTTATTACACACATAGATTTACTCTTCCAGATGTGACAATTCTTAGTAGCTGTTTTCTGTTTTACAGGTTCAAGCCTCCAAAATTTTAAATGTCCCTCTTGTAGTGACAGAACAAAATCCAAAAGGCCTGGGTAGAACAGTGGCAGAGCTGGACATAACTCATGCACATGGAGTCTATCCAAAAACGAAGTTCAGCATGGTTGTGCCTGAAGTTGCTGCAGAACTTGAAACTCTGTGTGATGGGAAGCTAGAATGTGTTGTGCTTTTTGGCATAGAGGTAATTGCAAGAAGCATATAAAGTTGCACTGCACTGGTGCAATGAAAAATAATGGGAATATGTCTTATTGCAGGCACATGTATGTGTTGAACAAACTGCAGCAGAGTTGTGTTCCCGAGACCTGAAGGTGCATGTAGTTGCTGATGCTTGCACATCACGGTCACAGGAAGACCGTCTCTTGGCATTTGAGGTGACATTATTACTTGCCATTTTTGGTGTCTGACATTGTAGTTTTTACTTATATGGCTGGAAATGTCAGCTAAAATTAATCACTTTATGGTTGATGATAGAATGAAGTGGAATCTACTATCGTAGATTTTTTTAAAAGATTTTCTCTCATCTAAGATATTAAAAGTGGTTTTGCATAATGTGTGTCCTATGTAAAAGGACTCCCTGCTCAAGAAGTGATATTTTAATGTTATGAAAATAAATTTTCCAATTTAGCATTAGTAATATTGAATTATCTCTAAACTGATTATGAACTTTATTTTAAACTTCATGCATCTATATAATACATTTTGGCTTTGCTGGTTGCACTTATATGCTGCTGAAATAATATAAATCTTGATCATCTGTATATTAAAGGTAATCTGTCATGCTTTGCTGGCTCTTCAAACCAGCTGAACCAAAGCTGTAGTCCATATTTTTTTTTTCTGATGAAGGGCTTATGATTCTAGTTTTGAAGGTTGAAATTTCTGTATTTCCCTTGCATGACATCTGTTTCTTGTACAGATCTCTTGCTGGTTGAGTGTTGTGCATGTTGTGAAATTTATCAGTGTGGAAGTAATGGCTTCATTTATTATCTGGTAGATGTAACAAGGAATTCCAGGCAGAACTCTTAAAGCCTATTTTCCTACTGGAAGAAATATACACTGACAGACATGTCATATGGTTCAGGTAAACAGCTGGTACTGGAACCCTGATGGTGAAATTGGTCTGTGAAGTGCTGGTTTACTTGAACCTCCCAACATGGCTATCAGCCTGACTGGATTTTATTGAATTCCGTCACCATGAAAGCTTCAAGACATGCATTTTGCTTATTACTTGTGTGTTCAAGCAGAGAAATCTGCACTCAGAAGTTTGTGTTTTCTTTGTACTGGGATTTCCCTGATTGGTGTAAGAACTGTATGTGTTGGATTTTCCCATATCCTTGCACAGGCAGTTGTTTGGGTTTTTCCCAAGTTGAACTCTTAAAGTCTACTTCCCATGTTGCAAGTTTGTGCAACTGCTACATTATTACTACACATAGGAAATTAAAAATATGGCTATGGTATGGGCTACAATGGAATATTATTTGTACCAAATTTTGTGAAAATCAGTCAAATGGCTAAGCATATGAAATAAGGGGATGACACACAGACAGTATGGTGATCTTTTTCCTTTCGATGAAGAGAAGGAGCCTAAACTTGTAATGATGTATTTCCTCTTTCCTTCCATGGCCCTAATAGAGAACACCCAAAGATATTACAGAACTTTCATTCCGTTTACATTTATTTTGTATGTCTCTACCTGAGTTTTTGCATCACAAACAGCAGTCCATTCAAGGATTCATGTCTTCTGGGATGTGACACCATGTTGTTGATGAGTGGTTCCCAAAGTTGTAAACCACTTACCCAGTGACACAGTGTCACATCTCAGAAGACCTGGTATCTTCAGCAACCTGCTATGAGAACCTCAGATTTTGCAGTCATTTAGAAGATTTGTTCAGTGTTCTGAAAGGTGAATGTGACAAGGTAATAGTAACAACAATTTAATCAGGTTGATCAAACAAAGGCAGATGAGATAAGCAGGATTTGTGACACACAGATGAGATGTGCATAGGGAATATCAGGTGGAAAATCTGAAGAGAAGAGATTGCTTGGGAGACCTAGGTATAGCTAGGATGAAAATACTGCAATGTGTCTTATGGAAACAAAATATGGGGGTGTGTATTTTTGACATGATTGTTAGCTTCTGAAGTTAATGGAGGTGTTAATTTCATCAACCAAAATCTGTCAGTATATCATTGTCCATGAATTTCAGAAAATACAGGTATTGGTTCTTTGAAGTATGGGGACATTTCTGTAGAGTGATACTGAAGTTAGGATGTAAACAAGGTAGCCTGTATAGTGATGGTAGAGAAAAATGCAAATGCTCCTTGTTACAGAGACTGCGACAGATTGGCTGTTTCGTCACAACAAGTGAAGCAGTTATCTTTCAACTTCTGGGAGATAAGAAACACCCAAACTTTGCTGATATCCGTCCGCTCATTAAAACAGTTTCACCTTACACTGGGCTTGCTGCATATACAGATAAAATTTAGATACCATATTTTGTATGTTTTGTAACTTAAAAAACAAACTTAAAGGCTGTGTCCTGTTGGGTCAATTTTTCATTCTTAAGTTCCTTTTACATTACAGGTATTAATGGCAACAGAATCATATACAGTACATTATAGTACAGCTGTTACTTAGCAGTTATGGAAGGATTCATCCACTGATATCCTTTATTTATTGGATTGACATTAAACCCAATGTTATTCAAACTTCTTTTTACCATCATGTATTCACGAGTAAGTTTAATGGGTTATGTAAATATTGCCATATAAATTCATATATGTTTCACAAAAAATTGCTTGCACTGCAGTATTAATTCTATTGTGTTAATTATTACTAAGTATATTATTACCACTACCACTATGGCATGACAGCCGAAATTTGGTCTCTAACCTCCTCAAGTATATTACATTTATTTAGATCTTGCACCAGGAAGTGAATAAATATCCCTTCTTGCTCTGTTAGATCCAGTTCTGTGATTGAGTTTTCAAGAGTTCTAAAATGATCTGCATTAAAACTGTCTTGGTGGCTGAACTATTCAAGGGATTGAGGTCAGAAATGGACTAAAATAAGCCCTAATAATTTACCTAAAAATTAATGTGCTGTGAATTGGTCATGAAGAAAATTTTATGTCACTTTTTTAAGAACTTGTAGTTGAACCCAATTTACTTACAGGAAGTTTAAAATATTGTTATACTCTGTGGACTTCAGGAATCACCTACTGTTAGATACAACATCTCCGGAATATCTAAACATACGAACATCATCATCAGTGTTGTATGCTACATGAAATAGGAAGCAAATATATATATACATACATACATACATTCATGCATGCATATATATGTACATACATACATACAGTCCATACATACATAAATACAGTCCATACATACAAACGTGTATACATGCATACATACATAATATGTACATACATACAAACATATATACATACATGCATACATACATACATACATACATACATACACGCACACACCACCAGCTTTTGTATATACTAGAGAAGCTAGAAAGAGAATTCAGTTAATGTGCCTTATGGCATGAACTGTAGTAACATGTGTATAGCATAACAGTTTTGGGACATTTGCTGACCTTTATTTTAAGAACTGTTAAGACCTAAGGAAAAAGGACTTTTCTTTTTGAAGATGTGAATATTCAAAATATTTTACACTCGTATAAATGGCCAGTAAATTAGCTGAATATATATGTGTGTGGAGAAAAATGTAGGTGCTGGTGTAAAGGATCTATTAAGTGTCTGACGTTAGTGAAACTGACGTGAATTGTCAATTCTCTCCCCAAAAAATCTCCATTTTTATATTTAATTAGGATCAGTGTATATGTTGCTGTATGCACACAAACAGTAGGATGGATAGAGTCATTTTAACAAGTGCTCTGTAGGGATAAAAATGTGCCTCAAGTAAATATGTACTTCGTTGTACATAGTTTCCAATTTTTGAAAATGTTGTCTGCTTGTTTGTGTACTTGTCTAGCACTTGAACAGGTGAACAGATTTGTGTTTGCTGCCTACTTAAGTGGTCTTTAAAGTTTAATCTCACTGCATAAAAATGAATACTTTATGTGGGGGGGTTGAAACACAAAATGGTGCCTTTAATGAGAATGTTTTATCAGTTTTGTTTAAATTTGAATCATATTAAGTGTAGATAGTATTGTCCTACATGCCTAAATCTGCATGTGTAATGTGACCTGATGCATACAATGTACAAAATATACTGGAAACAACTACTACTACCACTACAATGACCACTGCCATTAACAAAACCACCACTGCTGCTGCTACTACTGTTAGTGAAAATAGGAGTACACTGAAAATTAAGTGGAAAATTTGACAAATTCCATCCCAAGCTGTGGCTTCCACAGATAACCCTACCAGTGATACACTTTTATGCATTATAGCCTTGAGGGAAACTTTTTATAACACAGTTTAACTGAATGTGCATGCTTTGAAGTTGAAGAATTCTGGAAAGACAGCTTGTTATTAAAAGCATAATACTAGTAGTGTACAGATACCTTTTGGGGGGGGGGGGGGGGGAGAAACACTGCTGTTTGTTTGATCTCAGATTATTTTTATTTTGTCTGTAAAATGCACACTACATGTTTAAAACATTGAACATGGCTTTCTTCAAATAGTGTAAGGACAGCTTGGCAGCCTAAGCACTGTTGCTGTGTGATCTAGAAGTAAATCCTTCTTGCAATGGTTGACAGAGTAATACTAACTGAAGCATACATTCTGATGCCTTATATTGCAGCCATGTGGTAGTGATGTGATAAGTAACTTAAATTGTAATTTGATTTCGGAATCAAGAACAGACTAATGGACCAAAATCCTGACAAACAGTGCTCTTCGTAGACTTATTACGTCGTGATAATTTTTGGGTTGGAAGGAGACTTAATTTCCATGGTATTAGGGCCACAGTTGGGCATATTGTAGTAGTTGTGGATGATGGATGAGAATATGAGCATTGTTAGAATGATTAATGGCATGGGGAAACCAAAATGCTTACTGAAAACCTGCTTCGGTGCCATTTTGTCCACAGCGACTCAAATGGATTGGCCTGATTTGAATACAGGCCTCAGCAGTGAGAATTCAGCAACTAAAGGCCTGGGCAATGACATGGCTTAATGTAAAACTAAGTATGTATGACTTGGTATGTATGTATGTGTTGGTCTTCTTTTGGGGTAATTATTTATTTAACAAGATAGGCGGTGTACATGTATAACGTAACATTATGGCACATTTGCATAATTTTTATACCTCCTTGTCTTTCTTAACAGTGTACTACCATTTTACATGGATGTTTGTCGCTGGCAACATTGAGTTCTTGTATTGTTGTTGAACCAAATATTGTCATGGCAGCTGAACATTGTGTTTACTTTGCATTGTACACCTTCAGATGTCACTGTCAACAATATAATGCAACAATGTATTCTCTTTAGTACTGTTGGAATCAAAATGTTTCCTAATGTGGATACATCCTGGGCTATCATGATAGCCTGATACCATTTCATCCGAAGAGAGCGCTTCTGTGGCAGCTTAATGTGAGCAGTAATGAAACACACATAGGTCTAAGTGTAAAGTGCCCAATATTTTTGTCCGATTGTGACTAAATTTTTATTTTTTCGACAGATTTTTCATAAACGTCCCCAGTATCAAACTTCACGAAAATCTGTTTGGGTTGGGACCAAGTTGATGCATGCATGCAGACAGACATAACGAAGCTACTAGGCACTTTTTGCAACTTATGCGAACGTGCCAAAAAATTGATTGTATGCGCTATTCTGTCATGATTGTGTTAGTCTTTACCTTACACATGAAATTAATTTTGTATTTACAGTTTCAAAACGGTGATTTCTGTGCTGTCCGAGAGCAGTAATCAGTAATTTTTCTGAAAGGCAGTGGAGTTTCCTTCATGTTTTTCATTATGGGATTTCCTAACCCATAATTTCTAATGAATATTGTCATTGTATAATAAGATTTGCTGTATATTTCAAACCAACTACTTTGATTTAAATCATAATTTAAGATTTAAAATTTGGGTGCTGAGTAAGTAAACTTTTCAGCTTGATTGGTATATTACAAATTAGAATATGACACCAAAAATGTTTTGCATAAACCACATAGATGTAATGTGAAAGTTTCTTAAGTCAGTTGCTTTGATGACGGTTTGATTGTAAATATGTGCAGAAGAAGGGCTGTTCAGGTGAATGTGATCAATGAAACTTCAATGTTTAAATTTTCTTTTTTTATGTAAAAGGAAACAAATGAAACTCATGGCAAAACTGTGAAGTGTTACATATAAAGGTGTTTTTTGTTGTTGCCTGTATCGCACGGTTACACTTCCCGACTTGGTATGTCACTGCATGTGTGAATGTTTAGTTTATGGGATCAATTTGTCAAACACTGCTGTAGGTGAAGAAGATGTTACTTGAAAATAAATTTGTTTACTTAATGGTCATTTTGGCTTTCTGAGAGTGCAATAAGATAGTTGGTGTATGGAAATCATATTTGCTCTGACATAATATTTACTGAGTTCAGTTCATGTCAATGCTCGGGGTTACCTACGTATTAACCGCGGGAGTTACACTGACTTTTGTTGGGATAAGAGAAACCTTGGCTTACAACTCCAGCTTTCGGTACTTCAGGAGCAAATTTAATACGCATCTACAAAATACAGGTCAGAGGGCATAACCACTTGCACCACCTTGCTGGACGGTTTTGGCTTAGTTCTGGCGTATAAGAACAAACTTTCTTATGCATACGGCTGACCCCTGACTTATATATACGACCGCTTTGTGCAGTTTCCTTACCTTCTTCTGTTAGGTCTGCCTATATTTTTCCGTCGAAGTGAGAGACCAAGTTTTACCTTCATACATAACAGCGGGTAAAGTTATAAATCTGTATACAGTGCAGTCTCGATTCTCCGAGTCCCGATTTTTCGAGGTTCCGTTTCGCCCGGGCCGATGCTTTAAAGAACTTGTTTGCATCGTAAATGAGAGGGAAGGTTTTGATTTTTTTTACAGTGTGACTTAATAATATATGTTATAATATTATTCTACTGTTGTTATGCTGTACATGTTGATATTGTAATACAGTGTTACGAGATACATAGTACGTATTATCATACTATATGCGTAATCATATGTTCTAAATTGTCGTAATCGGTGTAGTCACTAGCTTTTCAGTAATTTGAGCTACCCTCGGTCCCTTTCACCTCGAACTATCAAGATGCTACTGTACCTTAAAATTTACAAATGGTAATGTCCTTATTGCAGTGAAGGTGGACAGTTGTACACAAAGAAGAGCCGTATTGCCACTTGGTGATAACAGTTCGCTGTGACTCATGCTCCAGATATAGGCCGCGACTTGCACTTCAGTTTCTTTAAAGTAATTCCAATGAAAACTTGTTTTAAATGGTTGCCTGCCACTCAGAAAGGAATCGAGTTATTGCGACACAGCTTGGTTACGTACTCGTGCCATGTTTTACCGTGTTATCAAAGCGTACGTTATCTGTAACGGCCTGACTATTTACTAGACGTTGTATAGGCCTATGCAAGGGATCTAGACCAGTGGTATTCAACCTTTTTTGTTCGCGTAACCCCACATATAATTTCTCTTCAACTTTGTACCCCCTAAGTTGTTGGTGCATAATTCAAGTTATACATAGTCTATAATCTACATCTAAAATAAGTAAATAAATTACATCCAAAATAATGTATTAATAAGTTTTAAATGAAAAAAAGGAGAATCAAGCTATTAAATAAATATATTATTGCCTATCGTATAAAAATGAATAAAGGAACAAGGGTATTATAGCAAAGCAAAATTATATGCACTATGTGGAACAAAATGAAATTAGCCGCCCAGATAAGAATCGCATAAAGGAGAGAGAGAGAGAGAGAGAGAGAGAAAATGGCGCTCCCAAATCGCATGTCCTTACGTCCGGGTCTCTTGTGGCTAACCCTAAATCTGGCCCTGATTATTCAGTGTTTATCATGAAATAAAATATTTATTTTTTTTTTTAATTTTACATATCTCCTAAGATGTCTTCGCGTACCCCAGGTTGAATACCACTGATCTATACAACTAATTCTTCCTGGGTCTTTATGGATTAGGCCATCAGGCCTGTTCCAATGCAGAATTATTTCTGAAACTATGAATTTATAGACATTTGGTAGGAATCCTTGGATGAGGTTCAGTTTCAAGGCCTCTCCTACATTGGACAGCACAAAGACAGGAAGAACGCAAACATAACTCCTGCACCCAGTGTGACTGGAACCCGCCATCCAGTTGTTCGAGCTGCACAATGACTGTTGTGGTCTTGGCCAGAAAAGGTTGGACATCGCTGCCTTATAGCGAGACCATTGTGATCGGCTTTAACATTTTTAAAGTGCCAAGTTTAATCGGAATATTCAAATAGTTCTGGATATCAAGCATGTGGAAGGACAGATATACAAACACGAAGTGCTCAAAGAACGTATTTCGATCCACGTGTAAGTGTTAAAATTTGACACGATACGATGCAGAAACATACTTAACTTGATGTCGTGTTCTTACTACAGGCCACAATTTCTGTGTGACGTAATTTCCTGTAACATGTCTCGTATAAATACAAGTAAAACGACTTTCTAATGGGGTTAACGGCTAATTCGTATATCATCAGCACTGTTTTAGTGCAGTACTTAAACACTGTGAATATTGCTTTAGGCTGGTCACGTCGTTTCGCGTAGTGAAATAAAAGGAAACGCACTACTTTAAGGGTAAAAAAAACTTTTTACCTCATCTGACGAATTTGGGAGATTCCAATTTGTGAGTAATAGTGACCTGCCTTAGCTGGACGCAAGATAACAAGTTATGAAAGGGGGGGGGGGGCACACAAAAAGGAATATAAACAGGATGAAATGCAAAAGTCTTCTTCTATGGCTCGACAGCCCTATACGGGCCTGGGCCTCCTCGTTTCGTCGAGGTTTCACGATCACACACATTTGAGACACACCACACTCGGTAGGACTCCTCTGGACGAGGGACCAGCTCGTCGCAGAGACCTCTACCTCACAACACACAACACTCACAACAGACAGACATCCATGCCTCCGGTGGGATTTTTTTTTATTAATTCCTGGGTTTTCCCCTTTGATCCATTTGTGCTGTTGAAGTCCTTTTTGTCCTGCATGTCACCTTATGTTTCATGCTATCGTCCATACATCTAACACAACACAAACATCCATGTCCCCGGTGGGATTCGAATCCACGATCCTAGTAAGCGAGCGGCCGAAGACCCACGCCTTGGACCGCACGGCCACTGGGATCGGCTGTTTATTACATTACAGTTTGTATTTTCAATAAATTATCATTTTTGTTTCATATATTATCCGGCATATTAATTTTAGAATAAAGAACGCCTGTGCGGAGGCTAAATGTTACGCATTTCTACTCCTGTTGTCTAAGAACTTTATATATGTACTTAAATAGGCTAATTGATACTGTTTTCCGTTGTATTTGAAAACGAATGTACAACTAGTACTGTATAAAGGAGGTGTAACAGCAGTACAGGAAGTGACACAACACGAAATAATTTTTTTATCCATTTTCCACATGCTTAGGTCTATTGGAGCAGTCATGCGTTAACACCAACATTTGAGTTTGTTTTCGCAGTTTATCGTCGTTATTATCACCCTAATGGCATGGCTTAAGGTTAACTTCACTGTGACTAATGTATGAATTTTTGCGCAAGCGACACGGCTTCTCGAGCTGACAGGCTATATTGTCAACTTTATTGCCGCAGTGAAAATTGAGGCGTTTCGTTGTTCAGGTACTGCATTCTTTTCTTCCTAGAGAAACGTAATTTTGTGCCTAAACTACACTTCACAGTTTAGTCTTGTTTGTGCACTACGCTTGTTTACTTCTGCAAGTTTGTAAGTAATATTAACACTAATATTTCATACATATAATAATTTATTTTCTATAAATTTTATTTAAACTCGGTGAATCAACGTGGTTTGTTACCAATATTTCAATAGATATATATGATTCATTCGTAATGATCACTCACATTATAAAAATGTTTCCTGTTGAGTTTTGCACTATAAAAATTATATTTTAAAATAAATTTACCATACTTTCTCTCTTATTTCGTTGCTTTCAATTTCGTAATGTGAATATGCGAGTACAAACATTTTGAAATCTGTCCTGTAAGTGGTACAAAAATTTTGGGAGTTTACAAATCAGAAGAGGATTGTATAACAGTACTTGATAAACAGTGTAATTATATTTATTGTGGACATAACTTAGTGCATTGTGTTTCTCTTATCTTATACAGATGGAAGTATTTTTGAAATACTATTTTAACACATACGAAGGCAAATTTAAAAAATTGTTAAAATTTAACTCAAATATTTGCTTACGTAAGGCTGAAGTGTTGATAAGCGGCTTTAAATAATGAATGCTGTCTAAACGTTGCACCAAACGAACTATATATAGGCTGCAGTATTTTAATTGGTATTTATATTGAATTTTGGAATCAGCGTAGATTCCGTTGTTTTGTCCGTAAGCGATGCATTCTAGCACCAAATAAACGGAATATAAAAATTTCCATTTTTTATCTTGGTATTTGAGTATTAATATATGAAATGAATAAAAGTAAATTTTAATATAATAAATTATAATTATAGGTGCGAATATATTCAATAAATATTCGCTGACAGAAGAAAAGTGGTGGTTCTTCAGTTTGGTGTTTGGGCGGGGGGCTAACAATGCCTCATGTTAAAATTTGAAGGTTATGTATTATTACCGGACTTCGGAATTATATGGATTGTTTAACGGTTGTTACGAATACGCCGAGGAAGTTTATGGTGCTAAAGAGGTGAAGGATTGTTTGGTCCGCTGAGGAAGTATCGCATTCTCTTTTCAAGAAAGAGTTGCAGTTTACAGAATAATGGAATGGGCATGTAGCCAAGATGGAGAGAAAAATGCATGCAGAATTTTGGAGTGGGAACTTGTCGTAAATTTTGAAGACGGGGTGAGAGAGAAAGAGGGAGAAAGAGAGAGAGAGAGAGAAAGAGAAGAGGATGATATTGAAGTGGAGTTTAAGAAAAGAAACGTGAAATGAAATGGCATAGGATGTTTTTAGCGGCGCTGGCTTTTCAACTTTTTTTATTACAGCGTTATTCCCCCCCCCTCCCCTGCCTACCACTCACTGAATGGTGTCCCATTTATTTTTAATTCCAAAATCTGGAAATCTAACAAGGTGGTATCCTTTATTAACGTGTATAGGGCCTTTATTTTATATGATCCATAACGTTGGTCACTTCCCACCGCTCTTCCACTTTGCCGTGAGTCGGGGTTCCACGCGTTTAATTTCAACGTAAATGCAATGTTTTTATTCACCATGTTTAACGCAAGTGCTGGAAAGTTTTAGTTCAGTGCATTGAAGTTAACATTGTGTTTTTACTCAGCACATATAAAGACGTTGCTGATAACTGTTTCCTTCGCCTCGCAGACACGCGTCACATCTAACAAACACGTTGTTCGTTTCACGTCGAAGTGCTGCTGATGAAATTAAAAACATTACATTTGAATGCTTCCTTTGAGATTATTACTGTAAATTCGTCCTTTAACTTGTCCCACAAATAACAATTGTACGGGTTACAACTGGCGAACCTATGAGTCTGTCATCAAAAACACTCTAAACAGGACTGTTCAACCTTTTATGTGGTGCGGGCAACTTCGGAAAATGTCGGTCTGCATGCGGATAACATGAAATTCAATACACAGATTGAAGGATGGATAAGTGTACGTGTCTTTATAGGTATGACTTTACCTGTGTATTTGTCTATACGTCATGTGCAGTAAGAATATACTCATAATAATAGGAAAATTTTATTTAAAAATGCAGTTCACAAGCTAGGCTAGGGTGTCGCTATTTTTAGTGCATTTTAACAAAATTGGTAATGTAATGTATGTCTCCATAAATAAGGCATTCTAGCTCGGCTTTGCCGAGGAAAGGATCAAAAGACGTTTTCTCATTTCAAATGTCTCCGAGGACTACATAAGGCAGCGCCGCGGGCAACATGTTGGCTGCGAGCTGCAGTTTGAGGAGGCCTGCTCTAAAGTGTACATGGAATTTTCATAGTGTAAGCTGTTTTACTGTCTTGCTGAAGAGAGGTATGGATTTTCTCGTATTCGGACGGGCGTTAAAACTTTGTGTCAGAATGTGTGTAATATATTAGTGTGAATTTATGGTTTCAGAAGAAAAATGGACCTAGCAATCCTAGTTGCACTTATAGCACACCATACACCAACCATAATATCATCTTTAGGCCAGTATCTTTTATTTTTAGAGTTCACGTGTCTGCTGAGCTGAAACCAATATTCCTAGCTATCAGAACGAGTGTGGGGCCTATTTCTCCACCATATATCCCATAAACGTACCAGTTCTGAAACTTCGTTGCTTGTAGGTACTGTATTTAGCATACGTATCACGCAGAAACACTCTAACCTCCGGTTATATACTCATTACATCTAATGACGTCTTCAGACCAGACAAGCTCTCTACGATAACGCAAGTGTAGGCTTACCGCTGAGTGTGATAAGCTATCCGTCAGTAAGTGACAAACGAAGTGGGTCAGATAAAATAAGGATTCCTACTTTTCAGTGCATAGAGCTCATGCAGGTGGCTATGTTTTCTTAGTATTTAAATTTATAAATTTCCTCTTTGATACTTTTGCAGTTAAATTTTTAAGACAGCTAAGAGACGATGGTGCCATTGAAGATCGTCTGTTCATTTGTCCTGGCTTTACTGGTCCCCATCTACATCTCAGCTCAAGGTTTGTTACTTCTAGGTGAATTATTTGAAATAAAAGAGCATCTAATTCTAATAACAGATAAGTTATAGAACATTTGATGGTTTAGGTTAAACCTAACAACACGTCCTTTCACTGTTCCTGAAAGCACTCGCTTTTATCAGTTATAATTGGATCCGACGATGGAATATTACGTTTAGGATTAGCGGGTTTCTGAACATGTCCACCGCGAAGTATTCCAAACATGGCATAGCATTCCGAAAACTGGAAGTTTCCGAATATCTCTAAGTTCTGTTCTGAACACTAGACGAGGACAATGTCCAGGAACCCGGTGATCTGTCCTTTTTTGTGCTACGGAAGGATATACGTAGTGCGTGTGCTGTAGCGGCTGACTCTAGGGCCGCATACTTGAAGGCCGGACTGCTGTCCTAAGAGCGGCCAAACCGATTAAGGATTTTCAATGGTTTTTCTCGGTCCTAGGGCAAATGCTAAGTTTGTACCCAAATTTGACCTTTTCCTTCATGCTTCTCATGAAAGGAAACCCCTTGACGTTAGCAACAAAATTCAGCCGTAAGCAGATTTCCCCGTTCAGTTACCTCCCTATGCTGCATATTCGCAGATATATCCATTTATTATCGCTTTACCCTGTTCAGTTTCCAGTGTGAAGTTCGTCTAAACAATACACAGAAATGCAGTTCTTATCTCACAGGAGAAACATCACGTCTCCATGACAACGACTAACCGATTCATGCTTTTGAGGGAGATTATCGCAATTGAAAATACTTTTCTACCTAATGCTCTCCGATTTCTAAAAGACCATTACTTTTTTGAAGATTCCTAGGTTTCGCCCTTTATCCTTCTGGTAAAAGCACAAAAAGTGACATTGACAGGGAAAAACCGAAGTACTCGGAGAAGAACCTGTCCCAGTGCCACTTTGTGTACCACAAAACTCGCATGGACTGACCTGGCATTGAAACCGGGCATCCTCGGTGAGAGGCCGGCAACTAAATGCCTGAGCCATTGCACTACCTATTTTAAAGGAAAATTAACCTGAATTTCATTTAGAGATTCAGCTCGTACCGCAAAGTAAACACACTGCGTCTCGGTTATAAAAACCAGTCAATAAGTTTGTATAGCGAATAGCCTAATTTCTGTCTGTTATGAGATCCATACAAAACATAAATGCACTCCGTGGGCAGAAATCAGTTTTCATTGTTAAAAGTCAGAGTACACGAAAGAACCGCTAGGCTCTTAAGGGTTAGGTACAGTATGTGGGAAAATTTCATAGTTCACAATGTTAAAGCAGGTGGTACATATAGATGTCATATACATACGAGTATACATGCACAACCTGCATGAACACTAAAGAGTGTATTTTTCCACAAACTACGCATACTAGTGGTTTTCATAGAGTTTTGAATAAAGAGTAATTTTTCCCCCAAATAACATTAACCCATGGATCTCTGCAATAGAGACGTGTATTTTCTTAAAGCCAGGAACCTTTTTGCTAGCTGTATTCACAAGGACGTTATGTTTCAAAGGGTTAATTGGAGCCTCTTAAACATCCCGTTGTGTTATATCCCTCGATGTGCCGACAAAGATACCTTTCAACGATTTTAGGAACAAGTTCTTCACCGGCACCGACATCGCTTCTCCCTGACGATGGCAACACATCGTTTTCGACGGACGACTCCGATTGGACAGAATTCTTCAGCAAGATGTTCAGTAGCGCTTTACGTCATTTGGCTGAGGTACAGAACAGCACCGACTTCAGTACTGAAGCGTGTGCTGCAAATGGAAACACTGGACCCTGTTTTTACACGCATCTGGTCTATTTGTTCATGAACGGAAACGAAACCTGCTCGGTATACACAGTCGGAAATTGTGACGACAATGTCAGAGGGTAAGGAGTTCTTAGCTGTTAAACGCAGCCCTTAATTTTCTCCAGTTTGAGTAATAAGATAGCGTAGAAAAGATAATTACACATTTTGTGAGTTCGGCCATTGAAATCTAAATGTGCCTCAAATTAAACCACGATTTCCTTTACGAGAAAGTTTTCTTTACGTGCCCTGTCCATTCTTCTTTCCAGACGCCCTCCGAAGTGCCACCACCCACATGCAGCTAAACTTTTATGGCGTTTGACCAATAATGTATATTCTGAAAGGATATTTGCACGTTACTGAAGTCTTCTTGAGATATCATACACGTGTAGACTGAATTAGTACCCATTTTGGAAACTGTGTCTCCATAAACACTCCGTTGATGGAGGCAAAGACAGTCTCCGAAACACTGGGCAATAAATGCGTCTCCACAGGAAAGATCATCCGAGATTACTTCATTGCACGTAGTCGCCCATGAAAGCTGCAGTGTTGTCAAGACAGGGTAGTTAACGTGAATGAATTTTTCAATGAAAAAAAGGAAAAGTCTTAAAAAACGAAACAAAAAAAGAACACAGCAGCATCGCAACGTTCACCAAATAAGATCATAATTAGAATAACTAAATCAAAGAGAATGAAAAGGATGTGATATATAGGACGCACAAGAGTGATACAAGGTTCCTAGAGGGTTGTGGTTGGAAAAACTGGTGGAGAAGATGGGAGACAATATTAAAATATATCTTAGATAAATGTCTCACTACCAACTAAATGCACAATATTTAAAAAACCAATATAAGGTTTCTTAAAATCGTCTAAAAAGCCCCTAAATATGTTTCGGTTTCTAGAAAACCATCATCAGGGGAATCACATAATTGTGCTTTTTCAAATTACGTCCATGCTTTCGTCTATCAGCACCCGCAATGCAGTTCACCACTTTAACTGCTGCTAGCAGAACGCTAGACGAACGCATGGACGTAATTTGAAAAAGTGCAATTATGTGACCCCCCCTGATGATGGTTTTCTAGAAACCGAAACATATGTAGGGGCTTTTTAGACGATTTTAAGAAACCTTATATTGGGTTTTTAAATACTGTGCATTTAGTTGGTGGTGAGACATTGATTAGTGAAAATGCACGGTGAACCTAGAATAAAATATCTTAGATAATTAGAATGTGAATGTGTTGGCCTGAAATTATTTGGCCCAGCACTGGGTCTAGTTGCAGGCTCTTATGAACACAGTACTGGGTCTAGTTGCAGGCTCTTATGAACACAGCACTGGGTCTAGTTGCAGGCTCTTATGAACACAGTACTGGGTCTAGTTGCAGGCTCTTATGAACACAGTACTGGGTCTTTGGTTTTCATAAAAAGCAATAATAAGTTAGTCAAGGGCTTTGCTCCAAGAAGCTTAATTGTCTTTGGTATATCAAGATAACCAGATAACTACTTTCTTCTGGTAAACCTCCTGAAACCACTAGTCTTGCAAGACTCCACACTTCTCTTTAATGGTTCCAAAGGACTATTTCCTAACACGACATAGATCAGGAAACGTAATTCAGATGTATGAGAGCAGAACTAAGAAGTCGCCTGCGACAGTGTCATTTCTTACAACTAAAGTGGCAGTTTTCATCTGGCAAGTATATTTGCAATATTTTATTAATGTAGCACATACACATTTCATTTCGGCAAACAATTTTATGAGCAAACCACACAACATTCAGTCCAACTAATTGTCTCACTAAGTCTTTCATTATTCATATATCATGTTCAGTTGAATGCACCTAAGCGGTCTGCTAATTACATATTTCATTTATGATTCTTTAAGAGCACAGACATATCAACAGTCACTTGCCATTAAAAAGTGACGCCAAGAGTCCTTGTTGCTGGCGTGCGTGCTTCAAGAGATATCTGTTAGTGGACCTTGATCAAACAGAACTCAAATTATTGGTTTGTCGTTTTTCCCCCGGCAATCCGGATCCCCGGGTGGCCGGGACAATTTTCGGCGATATATAGCCCAATATTTCCAATTTAAATTATTATTACAGTACCTTACTTTTATTATTATTATTATTATTATTATTATTATTATTACGACCTTCTGAAGCTAGTGGCGGTCTAGGACAAAATACTGCACTGTCATTACATATTAATGTTTAAGAATCTTCGAACAGTTGCACATGTATTGAGTGCAGCAGACTTTTGTATATAAGTACGAGGATGTGCGTCAAACTTTTTGTACGCTATTCGAGACGGACTTGGGTTTGATTCCCGTGGCTGGTATTATAATTGGAACAACGTACACTGCTCAATGCTTCCATACTTTTTTACTTCCATTGCGAGATCTCGGTACTTGTCTTTTTTTGCAAGTTGTGTGTTCCTGGAACAACAATGTCTATCAAATGTGTAGTATCGGTAACTTTATCTGTGACGGTTTTATCTGGACTGCCATGAGCAATGGCATTGTCTGTTAAAGTACTACATTTCGAAAACAATGTATAATTATCGCTTTCTAGAACACTCGCTGGAAAGTATTTGTAATGTGTATTATTATTATTATTATTATTATTATTGTGTACTCTTCTTCTTCGATGGCGCAACAGCCCCTGGTGGGCCAGGGCCTCCTCAATATGGGGGCTTCATGATCACACTCAGACACACCAAACTCGGTAGGACTCCTCTGGACGAGTGATCAGCCCGACGCAGAGACCTCTACCTGACAACACACAACACTCACAAGAGACAGACATCCATGCCCCGACGGGATTCGAACTCACAATCCTAGTAAGCGAGCGGCCGCAGACCCACGCCTTAGACCGCGCGGCCACTGGGATCGTCTTGTACACTCTTGCATACAGTATTCCCGCTTTAAGGAATATTACTCTAGCATTGAGTGATGATTTCTTCTAGTTTACCTATACCACGGAGTTTTCCTTCGGTGGTCCGGATTCCCCGGGTAATCTGGACCACCCCTCCACCCATATTGTCCGGATGACCGACGGACTACTGTACATGTTGTTACATGTTTTATCTAGCGACGCTATCTGTTACGCAGATTATATAGCGTCAATATTAGATGAATAAATATCATTATGGAGCACTGATGGAATGCCACTGACACGGGAAAACCGAAGTGCTCGGATAGAATACTGTCCGGATGCCACTTTATCCACTACAAATCCCACGTCGACTGCTCTGGGATCGAACCGGGACTTCGGCATGAGAAGCCGCGACGGAACTATATGGTTTTGAATGAAACGGAAATGACAAGTGATTTCATTTGTTCGACGACCTTCTAGATCACATTTCATGTATCTGACGGTTCGAAATAATTGGTGCGTTAATGTGTTCAACGTTGTGTTTTCTTGTAGCTATCTTCCTGCGGGTAAACACACTCTCGGTATTCGGGGCGGTCACATAAAGTGACAAAAAATGTAAAGTCTATTGTACGTTTTTGCTCCATGAACGACTGAACTGACAAGAAGATCCATGTGTAATCACCGGTGCCAGTCGATATCTCGCAATCAGTCCGTTCCAGTCATCCGCCATCCCTGCTTTAGGCGGCTGTTACTTCCGCTACTAGCCTTCGGAACTTCCGGTTTTTGATCCATCGCGCTAATCAGCTAACTGCTTAGTTAACCTATCGTGTTGCTGATTATATTGAATGTGCAAATGCAATACTCATTATGTGTAGACTACGCGTGAATTTATTGTAATGGATGTCTTTCCTGTCTTTTACAGGTACACAGAAAGGGGATGTACTCACCAGTGCAAGTTGATGACAGGTAACGCAAAATGACGTCGTCAAAAATATGACCCTAATACAACCAAATTACGCAATAAATGTTCATAATGTCAAGGCCGCACGATATATTGAAGGAATATTGCGTGTGTTGTGCGATGTCTGGAAGTATAAATCGAAATTGAAGATTAGTAGTCAGGTTCTCAAATATTTTGAGCATAGTGTGTAATTTTATTGTTCGTCTGTGGATGTGGGCAAAAGGGTCCCAACGGTTGGATGAAAAACATTGGAAGAAATTTTTTATGCTTTATTCCGAAAATTCAGGGACTCTTTTTGCATGCGTATTGTTATGGATTGTTTTCCGACGCTGTAATTAGCTCAGGCTGTTTGGCGTTGATTGGTAGGATTAGTTAATTATCAATTGGAACGCGTGTGGGCAAAAACGATTGTGACCCATTTTATAGTACTATTTCAGCATTTTTCTTGAGGAACCTAGAAAAAACACAACAAAATTTCACGTCTGACTACACCAAAACTATATCCCACATCATTACTGGGCTGTATAACTATAACATGTAGTGAATAGCTATACATAGTTCACAGCTGGTACAAAGTTAGTTCGGTCACAGTTATTACGCAGTACAAATGGAGGTGTAAAGGCGGCTGAGAGAAAATGTTTTAGCTAGGCTGAGCGAAAAAAAAAAAAGAATCAAATATGTTTTATAACAGGGTGCAGGATTCTATTTCATAAGCAGCTTTTAAGAATTCTTTTGGTAAGAATATTTACCAGAATGACGGGACTTAAACACACTGGCGCATAAAACATTGAAAATAATTTCATACTATTATTCACTTAAACAACATAAATAAGTGGTAAAAGCTAAAGTAATCTATTTGTCGAGTTGTTTGACAGAATTTGATTACACACGATGTACTACGCTTCAAATATACGAGAAATAACATAGGGCTATGAAAGTTTCAGTTAGTATAACCTCTTCTGGGATGTGACGCCGTGTACTTTCATATATATGTAACAACAGCTTTCTATGACTGGCATTTTAAAAAATGTTGTTTAAGACAGTAGGGAGGAAGTTAGCTCCGGTTCTGTACAAAGCTTTATTCCTATGAATGAAATAAATATGCTCATTCCACATTCCGATATGTCTGAAGAGAGGTGGAGAACTCAAATCCGTAAGCAAGCTGAGCCACAGTCTGAGACCGTAAAATAAACCCACACACTCTAAAGGCTCAGGCTGTTTACAAAAGGAGCTGCGTGCGTGTTAATTGAACAGACCTCCTGATCGTATTCCGTAGGCCACCAGTACGACCTCGGCCTCATGGAACAGACCATCTTGGCAGCGATTTATGTCGGTTTTCGATGAGGTCCAGGGTAGTGAGAGAACCATGTGAAAAGCTGGTATAAGCCCAATAATGTGACCGAAAGCGAGAGGTATTTTATACTGAAATATATCACGTTCATGGTTTCAGAAAGAAATTAACTATTTGAAGATTAAAATTATCTACAGTATACTGCATATGAAGATCTTTTTCCGTTCCTTCTTTCTTTCTTAGGGTGACGTCTTCTACCTACTCATCGTAGGTGTAGAGGGTTCTTGTTACGCCTGATCACACTCAGTGACACACACACATTCACTCGGTAGGACTCCTCTGGACGAGGGATCGGCCCGTCGCAGAGACCTGTACCTGATAACACAGCACACCACACTCACAAGAGACAAACAGCCATGCCCCCGGTGGGATTCGAACCCGCAATCCCAGCAAGCGAGCGGCCGCAGACCTACACCTTAGACCGCGCGCCCACCGGGATCGGCCATATGAAGATATATTTTCTAAATCACCTCACTCTTTTCAATAGAAAGACCAGTTGGTTAACGATGTACAGGAAAACAATCGCTGCTTATTGCAAGAGTGACACAGAACACACAGTTACAGAGCGTGAGAGAAATGCAGTTGATGTAGGAACTACGAAGTCTTAAAGGTGTTTAATTATTGTCGCTAGTGAATATTTTGTTAGAGTTGAGGTTCTCACAACTGGGACAAAGAAGACTACCGTCTTGTGGGGTGTAACGCCGTGCAGTCTTGTAGAAATTTACTGGCGTTTTGAAGAAAGGTCGTTATATTTTTACCAGAATACACGGCTTCTTCTGCACTGTATATTAAATGAAATACCAGGTATTCCTTTCACTAATTGTCAAAATGATTTTTTAATTGCAGTTCAGCCTTCCAGCACCGAAAATCCAACTGCCGCTGTACCTTGAGGTAATTTCCGAAGATACTTGAAGAGTGGAATATTGGATTTAATTACGTATTTGTTGTTTATTGTATCGATTTAAAAGATATGTATTGCTATGTAGTAACTATTATTTCAGCAATTGAAAGAAATAGTTATTTATTCCCCCCTTCCTTTTAAGAAACCTCTTGCAAGTAAAATAATTTTAATGATCCTAAACCCCTTATTGTATAAGCGTAATTTTTGTTATCGTATCTCAGAATTCATTACCAGAAATATTTTAATTAATCAGACACAATTCCATGAAAACGTGTGGGGGTGTTGAGATGCAGTTCCACGCATTCCGCAGGTGGGCACCATACGGAACTTCGTCGTCACTTTCACACTCCGTCACCTGCAATATCTGGGAAAGTGTCCTCGGTAACGACTGGATTGAAGAATTGACAATATTGAAGTACTCAACGCACTTTATAGTGGCCACTATTAAACTTAACTACAGCAACATTTTTCGGCTTGAGGTGTGCAGACATCTTCAGGATGTGTCTACAAACTATATAGGCCTAATGAGGGGCGGGATAGCGTAGTCGGTACGGGCTGGACGATCCGTGGATCGAATCCCGGTGGGGGCGAGATATTCAGCACCCGTCCAGACCGGCCCTGGGCCCCACCCAGCCTCCTATACAATAGATACCGGGTCATTCGGGGTGTTCACTCCAGTATTGGTGGGTAGTGCACTGAAAAACAAAGGAATTCAGCCTCTGGTAGATGCAGCACTTAATTATTTGCCCAATCCAGGAGAAGTGGAGAATATTGCGCTGCATGAGAAAGAAGGGTAGGTTCTTGCTACTTTTGTTATTATCTATCCTTCCTGCTGGATACCATCATGGCAAAAGGGTTTGTGACCTTTTTTATTAGCATTTGCCTGCCTCAGAAACTTCAAATTGGGTTGGAACTTCCCGATTTCATTTCAAAACTTCACATGTATAGAAATTGATGAAAATGGAGATGAAATTAGTTTTATACTGGAATAATTTTTAGTCACGTTGAGTTTCCAACCGCTGTTTGTACCATTTGTTGAAGAGTGTATTCACCTGTGTAAAAAGCTGTACTTTCTCATAATTCAACATTGAAGGCTAGACGTTACCCTGAGTTTGCACATGGTTTTATCCATAATACCATGACACTAGTCTTGCTCTGAAACTATTCTTAATCATTTTCACTCCCATTACCGTGACTCTTAACTGGAATTTCCATACTAATATGGTTACTCTAACATAATAAGTGAAGTGAAATTTTTATGTTGGAGAATTTTATTCTTAAGATTTTGTGAAGAGTGGGGTTTCTTGTAAAATATAATATTGTGTACATACTTCTGTATTTTTTTTTAAATATTCCTGGTACAGTTTGGTGTAAGCAGTTTGAATTGTCAACAGCAAATACATGTAGAAATGTCACGCGGACCTGATTGTAGTAGTCACTTCATAATTTCAGTGAAATCTCCATTAAACTACCTTCAATGGACTTCAAAAACTTATTTGAAAAATTATTTTAAAGTTGTTCATTCTGTGCATTTTTTGGATCAAAGTATTCAATTTATTTTACCAACTAAATGCACATTATTAGTTACATATGAGTGTTAAAACACATAGCTCTGACATGTTTCGGTACAAGCGCACCATTCTCAGGGAGCACCATATACCAGGTTTAAAACCAACTGCCAGTGAGAAGCCACTATTTACATGGTTCCACAGTCTGTAGTAGGCTCCGTTGTTGATAGTTTATGTATAAAAGTTACAACTTGCACTGTTATTAAAACCTTAATAAAAAACCACAAGTTTTTAATAACAGTACAAGTTGTAAATTTTATACGTCGTCGGCGGCGGCGGCTAAAATTCATGAACAGATATTGGGAACGAGATGGGATGTGAAGGAAATCAGTATAGTATAATGTTGCATTGTGAACATAGTGCATGCAGTAAGGACGCAGTGATGGTGACCAAGTGTATACACACATGTAGTAATGTCTATTTGAGTTTTATAAGAGGTGAAGAATTACTTCCTGAGTGATCATTACCTTCTCAAGGAGGATTCTGCTCCGTGGGGTATCTGCATGTAGTGGCTTTCTTAATTTTCTTTACTGATTATGGCCCTGATCTTCTGTAGTTATGAGTGGTAAAGTTTATTGTAAAGGTAGGGATATATTGCAAGCATGTGTGGAACAACTGCAAATGTGTATGGGTTAGAGAATTGTAATAATTATCCTTCCATCACTTTCAATGCGCATGTCTAGTTCAATTTTTAGTATTACATGCGAGTCATGTGCTTGGAATTACCTAAACGCTGTGGTACATAGAGTGATTCAGCGCATCGTGGTGGAATTATATGTAATTCGGACTGATGGGGAAATTATGTTTGGTAGAGAAACGTGTAATTGAAAGATTGGTATTGTGAGTCAGGGATGATAGATCACTGATCAGAGGAAGTCGAATTTCAATTCACGGCGCTCGACTGTTAAGTTTTGAAGGGTCCTATTATTGCTGGAAAATTGAAATTCGGTAAGAGGCGGATGGAATATTTAGACACGTTACGATTGCCTGAATTTACAGTCGATTTATATAGCAGCAGTACTTATGGTTATGATTGGCCAGACTGGGTCCCCAGTTACCAACATTAGCAAGGAATTACATTGAAAATAATTCTTGTATAGAAACAAATCGTTAAGGTGCAGCATGTTTCTAAATAGTGAAGTCTAAATTGCGATACTCATAGTATATTGATGCAGTGGCAAATCTTACGAACACAGGTCGGTGTATTTATATGTGTACATGTGAACAGTTTTCAAAATATTGCCTTATTCCACGAGTGCAAAGTTTATGCACTTTTTTCGGTCCTGCTGTGTTTTACGAGAGATAAACTTGAGTTTGAACGTCATTGAAAACACCCAGAATCTATATTAGGAAGTCTTGCTGTTGGGGAAAAAATCGCTGTTTAATCTGAAGATCATGCGAAGCCTGTGACATTCTGCAGGGTAAATACAGCGTTTGTAATATTAAGGATGTGGTGCATATGGTTACCAGAAATGAGTACCAGGGATATCTCCTTGGTGGGGGGGGGGGGGGGGGCGTAAATTTGACCGGTGCGTACGGCTGACAACCTTACCACCGTCACGTGTCGATTGTCTAGTAGAAATTCTGGGAGCCTCAACCTCTTGGAGCCCTAAGGGCCTTTTTCTGAAAACTGTCCATCCGTAATTAGAAATACTTACAATGACGTCGTATTCACTGCTGTATGTTATTAGTTGCAAATGATTCGAGATAAAGCCAAATAATTTTTGACGTTCTATGAAGCCTCCTTATGAAAATAGTGGTGCACACAGGCACAGTGGATGACACCCATTATCCTCATAGTGTTGTTTCCTAAATAACGATGTCATATCAGGGTAGTGGGCCGGGATAGCACAGTCGATATAGCGACTAGCTACGGGCTGGACGGTCCGGGGATCGAACCCCAGTGGGGGGGCGAGATTTGCCGCAGCCGTCCAGACCTGCTCTGGGACCCACCCAGCCTCCTATAAAATGGGCACCGGGTCTCTTTCCTGGGGGTAAAGCGGTCGGGGCGTTGATAACCCACCCCCATCTAGCGCCGAGGTTAAAGAAAGAATAGTGCTATAACTCTACTCCCCCTCTGGGCCTTCATGGCTTTTTACCTTTACTATCTCAGGATATGGGCCGGGATAGCGTGATTGCTATAGCGACTCGCTACGGGCTGGGAGGTCCGGGGATCGAATCCCGGTGGGGGCGAGACTTTACGCACCTGTCCAGACCGGCCCTGGGACCCATCCATCCTTCTGTACGATGGGTACCGTGTCTCTTTCCCGGGGGTAAACAGTCGGGGCGTGGATTTGACCACCCACCCCGATCTAGCGCCGAGGTTACAGAAAGAGTATAGGCGTACATGGTCTATTATAGAGTGAACTTTGCTTTACGTTTGCCATCTCAGGGTAACGGGACTTTTACGGTAATTTTACGCACTCCGACACTGGCTGTATCGTGTTGGTACGGCCATTGCGGGGTGGTGTCTGTGCTTCCAACAGTTTGTTCAAATCTAAAGAAATTTTTGAGAGATAAAGTTATTATACTGCACGGTGCAGTAACCCACGAGGTTGTCATTTGAGCAACATCTGCAGTGTCAGCTTAAAAAGGCCATTTATTGTAACTTATGCACAACACACAAGTTCTCAACCTTTTCCGACAGCGACCACATTTCTAGGTGCTTCCTCACTCTTGCAGAGCGCCTAGTAAATCAGCTCCTTCTGCCCATCCCTCCGTCTGTATTCATAACAAAACCAGACAACCGATGAAAGGAGTTTCATGAAATTTGATTCTGGAGGGTTTTACAACAATAGCTCACACTTTACATGTATATCGAGCATAGTTCGCTCAGTATTTATTTCAGAGAAACTCTTTCGAGCAGAGAGTTTCAGGGAAGACTGAAACTTGCACTTTATGTTCAAAACAATTTTTTCGTATACCTTGCGATTTTAGAAATAATCAAACAAATGTAACGCTGTGCTTACATTTCTTAACTTCTATTGCTTCTTTGCTCTTTGTAGGATGTTTAAAATCAAGGAAGTTACGACAGGCTGGACATGAGGGTGGACAGGAGAATTAAACCGTTTCGATGTTTTGGGAGAAATGCAGCTGGAGAGCGATCACCGACAGATCAAGATGCAAAAGTAATGTTAAAATGGATCCTATCCAAATGGGTTCTAGTAACGTGACTTTATCAGAATGGCTTAGGATTTGCACCTTTTTGTTAATAGTGTTACGTCAGATTTATATCATAGGCGCACCCAGAATTTTTCTTTGGGGGAGGGGCTGACCCTGAGGCTGTATATGAATTATGTTTGATTTTAAAAAATATATTGTGAAAATCATATAAAAATCTCCCAGCTGACATCTAGTTAGGATTAATTGTGCTGATTGTCAACCAGTCCACTTTCATACTACTCATGTTTTGCCAGATTTACATAACATTTATAAAAAAGTTCATATCACTTTCTGTTCCTTGAAAGTTGTTTACGTGGTAACAAAGAGAAAGTTGACTTTTGTGAACGTATCTCTAGCAACCTACTTTCACATAATATTATCAGGCATGGTGATAAAACATAATGCAAAACTATGCATGCAAATTATTCTTACACAATTAGTGCCCTAAAATTTAGATACATATGTTACCAAATGTGTACTTCATAATGCAGTGTTTGTATTCAAGTCACAAAACTTACAGTCTAATTAAAAATAAATATGTAAACTATCTGTATAAAAGTGTCAGTTGTCAGAGTTATAGAACATAACTGACATATGTGTTTATCAAACACTAACAATTCTTCAAGTTTTCAAATTTGTGTTTGAAATTACATTACGACTAACAAATTTGACATACAGCATGAATTTAATTATTGTTTTGGTATTGTTTATGGTGATTACTTTTGTCATGCCAAAGCACGGTATGCCACCAAAACCCCGTTTCGCAGGAAAAATCGAATCATCATCCATGCAAGCAGAAGTTGGTACGTATTACTGAAGTCATCCTCTTGAATTGATATTTCATCTGGCCTTTGCTCTCTGTCCTAGTAATATGTGTAGTCTCTATGGTCTGTAGGATGTAACACCTTACAAAATGTGTCTCCAATATCAGAATTGAAAAGTGTGATTCTGTAGCAATGATTTACATAGTACTTTTAGGCATGCTCACATCTCTGCAGACACCTATTAAAATTGCTCCATCCATTTGTCTGTCTGAACACAAATAAGGACTCTGGAATTACTGAATACATTTTCATGGAATTTGTTACTTGAGAATTTTATGAAAAACTATCAAGCTATTTAAAATTGTATTTCAATCATACAGTGTTAATGACCATTTACATGAGGTCATACATTTGTCTGCATCCCTGTTGTGCATGTATGGAACTTTGCATACATGCTATGAGTGCAATTCCTATCATGCTACATTATAGCACTGTTGCTAGGATGAAGGGAAGAACTATCATGAGCACCAGATTTGTATAGCATTAACTGTGCCATAACAGTTACGCTGTGCATGCATTTCCTCATTTGTTCTTGCATGCCATGTGTTCTTCTGCATGTGCATATCTATGCGTATGGATACCAAATCATGATTACATTTGATATTTAGTCATTATTAAGCTTTATTAATAAAATTTAAATTTTGATGCAAATTGAATGACATGGACTGCCACTTTATGTGAAAACATCAATACATTATTGTTTTATTGTTCTGTAGACAACACATACATAAAAAAAATCTTAAATGAAAGTTGTTACTACATATGAAGTATTTCATATTAGATACACTTTCTTTATAAAATCTTTAAGAAGTAATAGCCATCAAATACTAAAGTGAATTACATCAAGCCCTCAGGATTGTGAACGAGCTGGTTCACACCAATCTGGCCAAACTGATACCTAACACTCTTAACAAACGAAAATTTACCCTGGAAGCCAGCATGGTACAGTCAAGTGCCACCAAGAACACACACAATGAAGACATTGTAAGACAGTGAGCATACAACCCAATAGGTAAAATTTTGGCAGCAGACCCTTGCATGATGCTATTTGTGGTAGCTTAACAACTACCAACCTCCTTCCAGTTAGCAGTTAGTTTATTGTAAATCAGATTTTTTATTTAAATATTGATTTATTTCAGCTAAAAGGGTGGCATTGTGGTCTCCAGGAGATAATAACAATGCTTGGGAGCTGAGTGAACAGTTTGAAGGAGACATCATGCTTTATGATAATGCAGACCTTAAAAATGTACTGCAAGATGATAATGCACGTTGGCCAAAGGCTGTTGTACCATACTCCATAGACAAGATGGATTTTTGTGAGTATAAAAGTCAAGGTTAGATTCTCATGTCTTAGCAATGAAATAAGATAAAACTGTAGGCCTGTGAAGCTGTTAGTTTGGTGTTCATACTGCCCAAAATGTGGTCATTTTCAGTGAATTTTAAATGTCTTCGCCTTCTCTTAGTCACACTTCCTTTCAAGGTCTAGCATGTTGCATAGAGAGTCATGATGGCAGAGTGGGAGAAGCAGTGATAGGGGGACTGATTGTAAGTTGTAATTACTACTACTACTAATAATAATAATAATAAGTAATAGCCTAGTGCAAAACATGCATGTCATAACACCTGTTTTCAGCTAAAAGAGGTTGGTGCTATGTTGAGCAGAAAGTTGCTAATGTGATTTGGAAATACAGTAAAAGTTGCAATCTGGCACCTCCGGGACCAAAAGGTTGCTGAATATCGTAATTTTATGGACATTAAAACATACACCTGATGTGTATGTTAGTGTACCTGGCAACCTCATGGACAGACCTACCCACATAATTTGTCATTTGATATCCTGTCCTGTTTTCCCTGCTGCACTTTCTGCTCCCTTTTCATCACTACTCATCTAACACCATATAAAAAAAAACACTAAACCAATAACTCACTCCTTTAATCATCAAATTGAAACACTGCTGCTGGTTGATGGAATAGTGAAATGTAGTGGGCCTCTCAGTTAATTTCCAGTTAACAGAGTTTTACAGATCATCACATGATGGATATCATGGCTTGTACTGTAATATGCACTTTGGCTACTTTTTCTAATTACAAAATTTAATGTTACCATGATAACCACTATTTGTGACATGATTTCAACATTAGTACAGCATTTGGAATGAAGCCACTTTCATTTCAAGAGCACAGGTATTATAGCTTGCTGGTCCTTTCAAATGGGTGCATGAAGACCTGACTGTGCTATCATTCAGGGCATGTGGCTGTATGCAAGAAGCTTGCATGTATGTCTTTGGCATCACAAATTACTGCCTGTCCCTGAAATTGCTAATACTTGTAATATAAGATGACTACAATCTGAGAATATGTAACCATTTCATTAGAACTTTTCATCACCCAGCATTCCTTGCACCTTCTTTTAACAATATGTCACAGAATGCTTTGCTGGATCCTTAGCTTGTTACTCAGAACTGGAAGTAACACTTTTAGTGTTGGGCATTGACCTCCAGTGACAAGAACTTCCCCAACCTAACTGTCCTAAAAATTATATATCTATCAAATTTGTGTACTTCTGTTTTTCTTTTGCCTTCTGAGGCTTTTCTTTTATGACAATAAATGGATTGCTGCCTGTAGGCCTAATATTGCACTCCCACTTTTCCAGCATCAACACACTACTGTGAGAAAAGTCCTGATTCAGCAACTTTATTTTGTACTTAGAAGACTAGTTTCCCTTTCTGCCTCCTGTTTCATGATCTTGTACACACTGTAAATTCCTTCTCTGGCCTGGCAGTGTATTACTTTATTCCAACATGTCTCTTTATCATTGCTCACTTAGGATGTAAATGTTTACAGAAAAGGTAATAATGCCTGATGCATCCTCAGGGGTACTGGGAACTGGTCTGTCTTTCAGTGACTGACAATACACCTCTACTCTTTATTTCCCACGGCAAGCAAAGGTAAAGTTTTCTCATCTTCAAAACATGGGAAAAAGAACAATGATGATCGATGACAATATCCAAAACACTATTCAAGCTAATTACATGCTCGCATATTTGGAGTTTATACTCTCACAACAACAACGACAACAACAACAATAATTCCATTTCATGTCTTTATAATGTTAAAAGTGATTTGGAATTACTGGTAGATAGGAGATTGGTTTTTGTTGATTTTATAGCTCAAGAAGACCAAGATGTTATTACTAAAGCTTTTGAAGAATATCACTTGAAAACCTGTGTGAGATTTCGGCCATATAAGGAAGGAGATGAGGATTTTATCAAAATAGAGGGAAAGCAATCTGGATGCTGGTCTTATGTTGGACGTCATGGAGGTGGCCAGGTTGTGAACCTCCAAAATCCTGGTTGTGTTCACCATGGCATAATTGTCCATGAAATGCTTCATGCTTTAGGATTTTATCATCAGCAGAGTGCATATGAAAGAGATGACTTTGTCAAAATCAACTGGGAGAACATAAAGCTGGGTAAGAAAATGAGAAACAGAATTTATAGTTAATTTTCAACTCAAAATTCAAGCAGAAAAAGAATTACCTCTTCTAAAAACAACACAATAATATTTTGGTGTCTGAATATAATTCATGGGTTAACAAAATCAACATTATTGAAATGAAGTAAGCAAAAAATGTAAAAGAATACTCTGTACATGCTTGACAACAAATACACAGAAAAGAAGACTGTATAAACTCATACGCTGCTTTAGTGATACCAATATGCCAGATGAAAGTTGTGATAACTTGCATTTTTTTAAATGTTTAACTCAATATGCAGAGGCTAAAATTGCAAACTGATATCCATATACTGACATTTAATTTCAGCTGCTCATGACTGTTAAAGAAGTATGAACAGTGGAGTTTGGTGAGGCAGGTGAAAATAAATCTAAATATAATTAATCTACAAACACGATCCATCAGCTCAAAATTAATGACATAAATTTCTACTGCCTTAAATCATGCCTATGTAATTTCAAATATTTAGCAGTTAACAAATCATCTAAAAGTGTGGAAAAGTTTACATTAATATAAATAACAACAAACAAAAATAATACTTGTATTGAAAATGAAACCAGATTACATTAAGGAAACTTCCCTTACAGTGCAGGTCAGAATCTTCAATCCTTCTGTTTTCTACATAAAAACCTACACATTAAAATACTCAAGGCCAATAATACTAAGTATTACTTTATGAGTATGAAATTTGGTGGAAATGGTCTTAATTGGATGAGTGCTCCTTAAAAACTGTGAAACATACATCAAGATTTCATTAATGTAAATTCATTTTCCAACAGGAAAGGAACATAACTTCAGAAAATACAGTGAAGCAACTGTTACGAATTTTGGTGTGCAGTACGATTATGGAAGCATAATGCATTACAGTGCATATGCCTTCTCCAAGAATGGGAAACCCACAATAATGCCCCTTGTATGTATGATTACAAGATACAGGTCTACTTTGTACTCCACTACTAGTGTTATGATACTGTTGAAATCAATGAGTGTCAGTGTTATAAAATACACGTATTTGAACATTTTTGATTTTAAATTCTATAGGGCTCTCATAAAGATATATTATATTTTGCATTTTATAGGTTTTGGACTCTGTCCGTGTTCCAGTATTCCCAACAGCACAAAAAATACACAGCATTTCAGAAATGGGATATTTCTATTGTCAGGTACAATTGTAGGGAGGCTCATTAATTAGGTTTTGTTGATAGCATGTCGACCAGACTGAGAACAGCCTAGTTCAACAGGCCCAAGTGAGCAGACACCTCCCAAACTTTTTATCTAATGATGGAAACATATTTACAATTTTGTGTTTCTGGAACATTGGACGATGGTCAAAGTCCAGATGCCAAGTCCTAAATTTCTGAATTTGTATATCTGTCACTTCCAATGTAGTTGCCAGACACTTGAGTGACTTCAAACCTTCTCCCCTGTTATGGAAAATACAATTCTAATACATTAAGAACTCGTCATTGGAGTACTGAAGTATGTGTAATACTATTCCTTATTTAAAAACATAAAAGATTTTGCTTTGTAAAGATTCCAGTCTTCTGGGTAGTGAGGCATGTGGGTTGGTGCACACAACCCACCATTAGAACCATAAACTTCACATTTCAGTTTATTGTCTTATGAATTCAGGAAATGTACTAAGTATGAGAGTGTTAATGCTGTAGCTTTTTTGTATTCTAAGAGATCTGCTGTTAATCCTAAATGAAACAATGACATGGTCAAGTCATATATAAATTTGATGATATTAATCGTTGGCTGCCGATCCCAGTGGCCGCGCGGTCTAAGGCGTGGGTCTGCGGGCGCTTGCTTACTGGGATTGTGGGTTCGAATCCTGCCGGGGGCATGGATGTCTGTCTCTTGTGAGTGTTGTGTGTTGTCAGGTAGAGGTCTCTGCGACGAGCTGGTCCCTCGTCCAGAGGAGTCCTATACCGAGTGTGATGTGTGTAAAGTGTGATCATGAAGTCTCAAAAAACAATGAGGCGGCCTCGGCCCCCAAGGGGCTGCCGAGCCATTGACAAAAAAAAAGAGAGAGAGAGAGAGAGTTGGCTACCTGAATTTATGTA
The DNA here is from genome assembly GCA_021186555.1 of Reticulitermes speratus. Classification (NCBI taxonomy): domain Eukaryota; kingdom Metazoa; phylum Arthropoda; class Insecta; order Blattodea; family Rhinotermitidae; genus Reticulitermes; species Reticulitermes speratus. The sequence continues at coordinate 32,941,714 of JAJKFL010000002.1, forward strand.
CGTTTGTAACACCGAACAATTTACTCCTGGGAAGAATAATATTTGTCTATAATATTCTGATGATGGAATATCACATCAAGATCATTAGCCAATGACCTTCATATGATACTTATTGTTTACAATTTGGATGACATACTAGCTTATGATATTTAGAATTGAAGGTTTTTCCCTTCATAGCCATAAGAAATGTTTTTCCATATACATATGACATTTAAGAACTGCACATCAGGTTTTCACATGGCCTGAGGAGTAGAATTTATGCCACAATGAGATGATACCATGACTACTATGTACCCTTGCTTGGGAACAGAGATACTAAATTTAAACCGCGCCTCATACATCCTGACTTCTAGGTCGGAAGAAAACAAATATGTTCCCTTTCTCACACATATACACCTAGATTTTAATTTCATGTGGTAAGCATTCCTTGCATTAATATAGTACACCTTTATCCAGCATTTAACTTCGAGAAGTGTCACTGTAAGCAGTTACTACTTTGTTTTGCTTAGAAAAATGGAACCACGATTGGCCAGCGCGAGGGACTTAGTGAGAAAGACATAAAAAAGCTTGGAAAGATTTATGGGGATTTCAAGAGTGATGATGAAGGGGAATGTGGTGAGGACGGTGATGAGAACCCTGACATGGAAGAAGAAGAAGAATATTTAATGTTTCTGCCAAGAACAAAACCTTTTAATAGACTATAAAGTATTCAGAGACTGAATTGAATTTATTTACATTCCATCAATCCAAAACCTTTGGATACAGAACAAGTCATAATAAATTATTACATACAGTAGTTTGTTACTATACAATATTAGTTTAAAATTTAAAAAATATTAATTTTAATCTTCTGTATTTCATTAAATTATTCCTCTAAAGAGTAGAAGGAATAAACATGTAGATAATTTTTAATGCCAATTTAAATTATTTAATATTTTCAATCAGACTTTTGATACTTGGTGGGAGATTGTAAAACACCTTTATGCCAAAAGAGTAGATTCCTTTTTGATATAGAGATACATTTGATAAAGGCTGGTGAAACTTAAAAAATTTTGTCTAGTATTGATGTTGTAAACATGAGTTTATTTTGAATTTAAAAACTAAATGGCATTTACTCGAAGTGAAATAATTATTAATGATTTCTATCAAAAGACTGGACTGAATGGACTGTGTCCATACTAGACTGCACTTATACTAATTATAATAAAGATAAAACATATCTGAACTGTAACTTTGAATTTAAGTTAAAACACTCTACATGAATTCCTGATGTGATAGATTCTATCAACCTAATATTAATCAAATTCTTGTGTTTCTGAGAAAAATGATCAACAGGAGTATCGTGAATTTCCTCCTAACCAGTTTTATTCAAACAAACCATAATGTACCTTGCAATCAAAATTAACCAAATTAATTCTATAATTTACTTGAGATATCTCCAGTCAGTATGGTCTGGATTGCTTTTATTCAATTTTCATCTGGGTATCTGGAAATTTTCTCCTACCATCACTTTGTGAATTGGTCTACAGCCAAAACAGTTTCATATCCAGTGGCTACCACAGGCTCTTACTATACAGTAACAATATTGTCCACTTTTACCTCCATATACAACTGACACACAGGATAAAAGAAGTATTACCTCCATACGCTGTATAGAGACTGGGACTTCTTTACATTTCCACTTTTCATGAATTTTTGTTTAATAAATTATACACATTCTTGCACGGTAACATACAGTCTTACTTCTTCTGTATATAATTTATAACATTTAGTAATATTTGTATTTTAATGCTTTCATGATACCTCATAGAATCAAAATGTTTCAATGTTGGGAAAATTTCATTTGGCCCTCATTGGTCCATTATATCATTTACATGACTCTGCAAACGGAATTTTATGACAGCTTTAAAAAATGATCAACATCTCCCAAACCTGCCTCGTAAGTGTAATCTATTTTTTCACAATGATGTTGTTTTATTTTGGGTCACTACAAAATATGCAACTTGCCCTTGTGTGATCAACATGACATTAAGCACAATGATGTAAAGGTCTGACAATAAATTTTGTCCAGAAAGATATGTAGTACAGTGGACAGTCCTGACCCGTGCCAATTTTGGCAACCATTAACCACCTGAAGCATTAATTAATCACAATAATAGGGGGATATTCAAAATCAAGTAAACACTTCTAAAAACTCACAAAAATGATAATTTAGATTCATTATTAATGAGCCATACAGGTACTTGATATGAGCCCTACAAGTCAAAGAAGACACATGGATTCACTATTTTGTTTCTTCCCACCTTTGCCAAAATGACCCTTGCAACTGAAGCCATTGCTTTGGTGATCCTATGTTCTAGTATAGGACTGACTGTTGGCAATGGTCACACAAACATGGCATTCTTCACATTATTGCCTCAGCAGAAGTAACAGTGGTGTTGGGTATGGTGACATGGAAGGCCAGGCACACCAAAAGTTATATTCAGTACCATGTCCAATCTACTGCTATGGTAATATGTTATTCAGATGTTATCACACCTCCCAATGAAAGTGACATAGTACACATCTTGGTGAAGGATGAAATCTGTGGAATCTGCATGGACTTGAAACATAAGCCAGTTAATTAACGTGTCCATGCATAGGTCCCCACATACTGATTTTCTGCCACAAATAATAGGTTACAGATTTTGTGATGTGAAATGGTAGGATTTTTTTGATCCCCAGACACGCATGTTGCAGTGGGTAACTGCCACTTGTAAAATGTGGCCTCATGACTGAAAACAAGACAGGCTACCATGCCACTCTCCTCCCGTTTCTCTCGGAACAGAACTTGTATGCCTTGCATCTATCATTTGTTTTTAACACCTGCACTACATGCAACCTGCAATCCTCAAAAAATGAACAGTTCCAGACCACGAGCCAGACCGTTCTTTGACACTGTGACAAACACCCTCTTTTCCCAGACATTTCCTTTATTTAAGGGTAACTTTGGATGTCTTGGGCTATATTGTTGCTAAACTGTTTAAATGCTCTCTTTTAGAACATTTCATTCTTAAATACTAAAGGTCTTCAATAATCAATTCCCTCAACTGTTTTCAAACAACTGTATGTTGGTGAGCATTTTCATGTCAGTGAGTGATGACATATATTTTTTTCTGCTGTGACATCTGAAAGTCGCTGTTATTTTACCAGGGCTGCACATTTAAAATGACATAGGCTATTTGTCTTCGAATCTGTAATTGTCACGACAGGCATGGCTGTAACAATGCCACATCTGCAAAAATGTTAAAACTGTGAGTGCCACATTTTATTATGCATTGCTGTTGTCATAAAAGAAAAACACGGAAAAGAAACATCAAATCTAAATTTAAAACATCTGTCATGATCAAAACTCAGTTCGTAACTTTACGCTCGTGGGCTGCACCGTACACATAGTCTCATGTGACACGTGCATGACCTGGTCACTTACTTCCAGATTCCTTTTCAAACAACTTAACTGTTTTAAGGGCTCCGTGCAGTAAACACTCTCCACCTCGGTTATAAAAAACCATTCAGTTAAGTACAAGGTAGAAGTTGCTGCCTGTTCTGAGATCCGTAAAAAACACATAACGCAATGTGAGCACCATGCAGAATTTTTGAATGTCAAACCTGGTGGTATGTAAAGTAATCGCTAGGCTTTAAAAGGTTCAGCCAGGTGTCAATTAACACAACGTCAGACAGGTCCTATGCATAGCGTCTACGAAACTCTCACTACATAGTACAACGCGCAATTATTTTTGTACGCTCCATTACATGAACACCTCCGATCACCTACGGCCTACAACACTTGCTGGCGCCCATGGCGGACGGGAAGGGAATTCATTATCGGCGGGGATTTAAAAACAAAATGTAAACGTCACATATTGTATAAGAATTTATCATACGCTTGTTTTCTGTTTCGTGAAAATCTGAAGATGTGTACTTTTTTTTTTTTTTTTTTTTGGAATTGCCCTACATATAAAACTTTAGCTCCTGCCTCACGGGAAACATACACGGTCGTTATCACGGTAAATCATGTTGGGGGAAAATTATCCATATTTATTCTACTAATCGTACAGCACACACAATGCAGAAATTTTACCTTGGAGCAATTGGAATATATAGCAAATCATTGGGCTTTGAAGGGTTGAATATTGAACTACCCGACAGTCACAGTATTTGATATCCGCTGTGTTCCATTACGGGATCCTACAAGTACACATGTATGGTTAATGAGTACTAGTAGGTACGACGCCTATCCCAGTGGCCGCGCGGTCTAAGACGTGGGTCTGCGGCTGTTCGTTTGCTGGGATTATGGGTTGGAATCCCATCGGGGGCAAGGATCTGTCTCTTGTGAGTGTCGTGTGTGGTCAGGTAGATCTCTGCGACAGGCTGATCACTCGTCCATGGGAGTCCTACCAAGTGTGGCGTGTCCAACTGAGTGTGATCACGAAGCCTCAAGAATGAGGAAGAAGTAGGTACCACGGATTAGAGCTCATTGCTACTCTTGTGGGTAGATAATCTGTGCTTGTGGGTGCTACTAACTCTGGAAGGTGTTCGTGCTGTCATCTAGTAACGTTTACTGCGTTTAACTTCCGAGACGCGGAGTAATACGCTCACTTTTCTTAATACGATGTGCCTAAGTATGTATATAATTGTAATGTTATAAGATAAGCATTCTCTATGTAGTATGGGAGGACGTGGTTATATACTTGAGTACGCTTGTCGGTGAAAATGGTTTATAAATATGGATTGTATTTTGAACTATGTTTTCGGGAAGCAAGGGAAATGTCTGGTACGTTTGTGAGTCGACGAACATGTCGTGTAGTGTAGGTGTGTTGGTATTAAGCAGTGGTGCGAAATGTTTTACGGGTTACTAAAATCGTAGATAAGACTTACACGTATTGCAACTTTTTAACGCAAGTCAGGAATTTTTAGAAATATCGGGATTTCATGTAGCTATGACGTCTATGCTTCCGTTTACTCCGCCGATCGTAAAACGACTTTTGGGGTGGAAGAAAGGTGAAGGGGAGGATAAGTGGAGTGAAAAAGCCGTAAAAAGTTTGGTGAAGAAACTGAAAAAGACTGGTGGTTTAGACGAATTAGAGAAAGCTATTACTACACAGGACCCTACTACTAAGTGCATTACTATACCAAGGTTGGTGGTGAATTTATTTTGTTCAGGAATACTGGTATTGGCGGCGGCGGTGTAGTAGTGATAGTTTTAGTGGTGGTTAGCGTTAGTGGTAATGTGTGGTGTTGCTGACTAGACAATTATTGTCCCACTCTTGCTACTGCCCATTTGATTTGTTGTGAAATAACAGAATTAAGTTCAAGGTCGTAGATATGAAGCTTTTTTGTAGGCAGTCTGGCAGATTGAGTGACCTTGACATTTGAAACAATGATGTTAAATTCTGACTACTAGTAGAAACAAACACTGAAATCTGAATTAAATGCATGAAATGTCTGTTTTATTAGAGTTTGTAAGTTTCTTTATAAAGTTGATGTATTAATTTACAGTAGGTAAATGTGAAGAATTGTCTTGTGGGAGGTGACACCGCCTAGTCTGGTAGGAATTTTCCGACGTTTCGAAGCGCATTAACATATAATACAGGTAAAGTTTATTTATTTTCCAAGACTTCACCGTTTCTTTTAATTCACTAACCATTGAAAATACTAGAGGGACGTTAGATTATGCGACAATTGGCATCACTTTTCACTTAGAAAGTTTCACATGACGGCAGTCAGCACAATGCTAGCCGCTTGGTCATTTTGCCATGAGTTGGGGTCGACGCCTTTTAGTTCAGTGTATTGCAGTTAGTATTAGGTTTTTACTCACCATGTTTAAAGAGTGTGCTGGAAGTGTTTTCCTTCGGCTTGCAGACACATCATACCTAGCAAACAAGTTTGTTGCAGGTCAGAGTTTTATAAGTTAAGAAAAGTAATGGAAAGTGATTAGCAACAGTTGTCAGATGCAATAATATCACTATATTATTTGGTTAAAAAAAGGTAATGGGAAGGAATGTAAGTGAACAGCTTTCATGCTGCATTTTATGAAATTCTCAGTATATTAGAGCATGGCCACAGAAGTCCAAGCCTATGTGGTGTTGGAACATATGTAAACAGGATGAAAAGTAATCCACTAAGGTGTATGTCAAGGCTTAAATTTAGGTTTTGGGTTTGTGTGTTTATAAACCTAGGTTATGTTTTTTAGGCCAGGCTGTGGGTTTGTGTGTGAATAGACCAAGGTTAAGCATTGAGGTTAGTCAGTGGGTTGGGAGCAGTGAATGGTGACAACTGTTGCATCAGTTTCAGTGACTAATCTGTTTTCATAACATACTTTGAAGATTATTTTCTTTAGGTGAGTTACGTATAGCAGGCCACAAATTCCAATACCGATATATATTATCATTGTTTTGCCAAGTTTACTACTTCTGTTGTACATGCAAATGTCCATCAACATGTTTGTGAATGAACAGTCTCAAACCGTTTGGTTTTAGTAGAGAATGGTATACATTAGTTCCTTTCAGAGAAACCTGCTGCCTGAGTCTGCAGGGTAAAACTTCTATCCTGAAGATAGAGACCAAACATTGGTAAATTCTACCAAACTGCATGGAATTACATCGTAGAAGTCAGTATTCTGTATCGTCACTGTTGTGACACCCTAAGATCTGTTACACGTAACTGGTATTAATTTGTATCCAGAAGTGCTATTGTGAGAATGTAGAATTGAAACTCTTCACTATGATTGTACTCAGCTTATAGCTACAAATTTTAGCTTTTTGATTCAAGGATTCGTCAGAAACATTTAGAAGTTATTATTGCTTCTTCTGTTTTAACTGTACAGGAGTCTGAGAAATAAAGACACAAATTTTGCATTAACAGAATTTATAGAACAGTGTGTCAGAAATTGAAACAAATGCTTTGACTGGATACATTGGGGGTTATGAAATGTCAGCTGAAAGGAAAAAGAAGTGTGGGAAGACGTTTGAAAGCATGGCAGTATTCTGTTTAGTAATATCCATAACAGGTCTCAGTAGTACTAATACTGGAAATGGTGTGGATCTCATGATTTTAAACCATATGATATTTTATTACGGGGCTGTGAAACACTTGAATATAATGTTTGTTGTTATTAGTGTGTTTTAATAGTGCATATCTTTTTGAAGTTATGTCTGGAAAGAGGATGGGTCTGGGTATTTCTGTTGCATTGACAACACACCATACTCCAACAGTAATGTCATGTAATGGCATTTCGTAAATTAGTCTGGGATTTGCTGACTGGTATCCAATATTTTCAGCATTTGTTTTTTGACAATTTGCATACAAGTGACCCACGCACATTAAATATAATTTGTTCCTGAAGATATGGCATAAATCAAGTCGTCAGAATTTGGGTCTTTGTTTCCTGCAGGCACTGCTGTATGTGGCAGTTCTTTGTTTCAATCTCAGAACTACGATGTTGCACTGCTGGGCATTGGTCATGTCCTACCTGCCTGATATGTGCCTACAGCTGCCAGTAGCTTGGTTGAATTGGAGGGCCACTAAACATTTTTTCATATCCCAGTCTTTAGTGCCTCATAATGGATTCCTTTGTGAGCTCAGGGTGAGATTTGCGCCTCTCTACCTGACCCAGGGGTAGTGACTTGGTGAGGTAGGTGCCGCAAGCTCCAGGTGGGCCTAGCATGCCCCAGTCGATCTGCCGCCACTGTGATGTTCGTTGTAAAATATTAGGACATGGTTTACACACACTTGCTACCTGATTAGCCTGTCAGTATCTTCTGAGGGTAGTCTTCTCGTGGGAGGGATGGTGATATTTGATGGGGAACATGCAGGGATGAATGGGATGTTGTTTTATAATTACCACAGTAAATTGATGCAGTCCCACATCACTACTATATTACAGTTTATGTATGTACATGTTGGTTAAAAAATAAACGTTTGTACTGGTATCAGAGAATTTTCCTACTATTTACCTAATTCCTGCCACCATTCCAAATTGAGGCATGTATCTCAAGTTTTGGGCTCTGATATTCTGTCACACGGTACTTTGTGTGGACTATCAAAGATTTGCGAACTTAATGACAGACTGTTATCACCGTGCATTTAATTTAATGACAGACCTTGATCAGCATAGGCCCCACCTTTGATGCAAATGATGAGAAGTAGTTGAACTTGGCTCCTTGGGCTGGCCATGTTGGTAAATATGGAAGGCTTGGCTTGTAAGGCTTTAACCTTTAAAAGATCTGTGTTTGCATATGCGAACTATGAGAGCGCATGGAAAAATATGCCCCTAGAATTTGATTTTATGTATTTAGGCAACAAGGAAATTTACTGCATTTTTAAGACATGCTGCATAATCTCTATTTTATTTTCAACAAAATGCCATTTGTTTCATAATTTTATCATTTTATCTTCAAATAATGTTTTCAAAAACCGTGTGCTAAAATTTAAGTCCTATCCCAGTCATTTAAAGGTTAACACTATATCGTTATATTTACCAGCATAGATTTGTCCAGCAAGACCCATTCTGATGTGTCGTCCACCAGATTTCGGGTTTTTAGCAGTATCTGCTGCAAGTACAACATGCCACTCCTACTTTGTAAGCATTTTGCAGCGTTTATTCCACTGTACTGTGTAGCAAGGACAGAACTTTACTGCAATTCAAATATTTGGTAGTCTTGAGACATATTCTGGTAGATGGCTTGAAATATAGATTTTCTCCTAAATTAATACTCCTGTATGTTTCCCAAAAGTAATAATTGTGATATTATAGGTGTAATTATTGTTGTTTATTTTGGCAACCATTTTTTATGTTTTTTAAATGTTAATATTTTCATTTTAAAATTGTGCTTGTAGTTGAATAAGACAACTGGAATTTCTTATTAGGAAGCTCATGCACTTTCATACCTAAGTTGTATAATTTCAAAGTCTCATGCTTCACTTCAAAGGTAAGTGAGTTTCTGGATTTTTTCACACATTTTACACTTTGTATGTCACATTTTCTTTTCTCAAACATTGAAAGGGGCAAAAATAAATATGAATTTGCATGGTAAATTAAAAATGAGGAAAGTTCAAAAATAGTTTTTGAACTTCAAACACACCTTAAATACTGAATAGCTGAAGCAGTAGATATGGCTGATGCCAGGAACAGATTCTCTGTTTCCTGTATTGACATGCCTCATGAGTTTTGTGGGCCTGGCATGTTTCAAGCTGTGCTGTAAGAGAAAAGTATGGTCATATGTCAGGTAGTCATAAGTGTGGGTCAGTTGTAATCAGGGTGGATGAGGTAGGTGAGCGTTATGGCGTACATGGGAGAGAAGAGAAATACGTGAAGGGTGTTGTTGGGAAAACCTGAACGAAAGAGAGCATCATGTAGAATTAGGTATAGATGGGAACATGATATTAAAAATCAAGCTTAAGGAAATAGGATGGGAGGGTGTGGACTGGATTTATGTGCCTCAAGGTAAGGACCCGTGGAGGGCTTTTGTGGGCATGTTAATGAACCTTCAGGTTCCATGAAATGTTGGGCATTTCTTGTGAGTAGCTGAGGAACTGTTAGTGTCTCAAGAAGGATTGTTCCATATAGTCAGGCAGTTAGTTAGTTAGTTAGTTAGTTAGTTAGGGTGGTTAGTTGCACACTTGTTTGTATTAAACATTCAACAACAATCTGATGTAGAGGAACAGGAAATTGTTCCAATTTGTTACATATGATTGTTGATGGTCAGCGGACCCTTCTGTTTGCTTATTCTTGTCACTACTTCTGAAATAAATCCTTCAACACATACATGCAAATCCACAACCTGGCCCTCCCTACCCCATATTTTACATAGACAGACTGTTTTAATGTAGCACTGGGATCTAGTACAACATCTATGGTTTTTACTGGCAGATTAATGAAGGTATGGGTGTTTGTCATGGTATTAGTGTTCCACTTATTTTATTGCTCTATGCATCTGATATTATTTGGGTGGTCAAAGCACAGAAGATGAGAATGTGGGGTACACGGCATTAATGGGGAGATGAAGAATGCAAGTATAATTTTCGTTTCAGGATAATATTGGTGCACAAATCCCAGGTCACCCAGGTTACTGAATTCTGTGTGGTGGCCCCTATTATTTGTGGGTCCTCAGTACGGAACTTGTTTCATTTTACCCTTCGAACACCTAGAATTTTGAGGTGGCTCCTGGAATTTTGGAAGATTTGTGCACCCTGTATTAGAATGGATCTTAAAGAAACTGGGTGTCAGGATGTGGACTGGGTTCAACTGGCAGGCTGTTATGGACTTGGTAATGAACCTTTAATGTACCTTTGGGTTATATAAAAGACATTTTGATTTAAATGTTAACCTTTGTTGTCCTACAAGACCATATGCTGGTCTAAAATGTACCGGTGAATGGCCTAGTATGCCAAATGTTGGTCTGTCTGTGTTTACATGGTGGCAATTTAAATGTACATACTGAGCCAGAAAAACTCAGGCCATAAAGAAATACAATTGGCATTTAAATCTGTCTCCTAAAGGTTAAATATTGGCTTCTTAAGTAGGATTCTAAAGTAAGCATTTCAGTAATCTTGTCAGTGGCTCCTAGCTCTGCCGTTTTCTTGCGTGATATTTTGCCTTTAAAATGTACATCATGTTTCATAACGTCTTTCTTAATTCTACAAAGAAAGTATTCAGACATACCTTTGTATTTGGCATTGCTGAGCTGCATGTCCCATCACTCTTCAGCTGAACTGTAAACTTTTTAGCATGTGTTCTGTTGGTCCAGAAAAATGCTGTGACCCTTTCCCAGGATTAGTTAATAGCAGTGTTGTGACAGCGGATGTTAATCTTCATTGTCCAGTTTCACTGCATGCATAGGCAGGAAAATAAAGGGCTGATCATGTCATGCATGGAACAGGAATAAGTTATACTGAAAGGATACCTGTTAGGTTGTGATCAGAGAAGGTAAGCTGTGCTTTCCACAGCAGTACAGAAGTCTGTAAGTCGGAATATATTTCTGGGGCATGCTGGCCTTGGTCTTCTTTGTGTAACCTGTCACACTATGTGTGAAAGTTCTAGCTGAATATTTGTAGACCATATATGTTGGTCAGTTGAAGTCATGAACACCAAAAATATTTCAAATTGAAGGAATTTTGAGAGATATTTAAAGCGTTCAGGTTGTGTAATGAAGGTGTGTCATTCATCATTTGAAGGTGTGAGTTTTGACCCTTGCACTATAATGAAGCTGAATTCATTACTGATTATATTAATGTTCTTATGTGGTAGCATTTTGTTAGAGCCATACAAATATTGTCATACTGTTTTCAGCTGTGAAGGTGAGTGGTGAATTTTATTTACATTGTTTGATTATATATATATATATATATATATATATATATATATATATACTTCACACTGTAGTGCAGGGGTACACGAATTTTACAAAAATGTAAGAGCCACGTCAAAATTATAGATGCCAGAATTGTGACATGAAGCAAGTTACATACTGAGAACCCACAAATATTAGGTGCCACTGTACAAAATTCAGTAGCCGTGGTGATCTGGTGTCTGGGATTTGAGCGTCTCTGGTGTAGCGAGCTTGTATTTGATGCTCTCTAGAATATACCCATATGACATCATCTGCTACTTACCAAAACTGTGTATGTGAAATGTGAACTAATACTCTGTCCTGTCTATTTCTTTGGATTCTTGCATATGGTCTGTTATCACGTTGCATCTGAAATTTCCTCACATTTCCCTTTCTGCTCCACTGACCTGCCACTAGTACCATGCCTTCCCCTTAGCAGCTGCACAGTTAACTTGGTCATGTTGTGCTGCAGACCTTCTGACAGAACGTATGTTCTGTTTATGTGTACTAGACTCATAAAATTGTAATGTAAATTAAATAATTATATTAAATTAACCTAATCCAACCTAATTTGTGGCTGGATTTGATGTGCTGGTTTCAGTCCATTAGTATTAAAGGTGTGTATCAGTATACTCATTTGTTTCTTGTGTCACATATATGCAAGTTCTGTAGAATATGTTAGATATGAGTTTTGGCATAATTTTCATGACTATGGTGGATCATATTTTGGCATGCATTGTCTTAACAGAGAAGTGTTGGGTCACTATTCTTCACGAAAGCAGTGAATACAGAAGTTTACTGAATGTTGACAATGTCACCTATTTCACAGTTTGACGTGAATGATTAACACTGCTGGTTCTAGTAAGACAGATACATAGCTGCTATGGAAATAATAGTGATGATGCCGAGTGAATTATTTTGATAACGGTAACAGTTCTAAGGGACTGGCTACCACATTCTCCAGACTTGTTTGTAGCAGGCTTTTCAGTGGCTGTACTGGAATGAGAATGCATCGAGACAATCCTCAGACCTTGGAGCCATTGAAGAACAAGTTTGACAACTGCAGTTGTGTATAGTATTAAAGGCTGTTTCATGTGTGTGACAGCATGGTTAAGTGAGCTGGTGTACATTGTAATTGTGTTTTTGTGTACAAGAAAATTGTATGTAAAGGAAGCTACATAAAGTAATAGCATAATATTTGGGTGTGATTGGCGTGTGTTTTATTTAGATCATGTGATGTAATAAACTTGGGATATTTGCTTAAGTTTAGTTTATATTTAGTTTTTTTAACTGCTCTGTGTCCAGTCTGGTGACATTTTATGGCTGTTAGTCACTATATTTGTGTGGAGATTATATTGAAATTGTAAGGAGTGTGTGTGTGTTGCATTGTAATGCACATTTTTTTATTTGTGGTTTTTATTTGAAATGAACCCAACTACAGTTTTACCAAACTTCGTGTTCAATGAGTTTTTATGTGTAATGTGCATTTTGTGACAGCTTGGGCAAATGTGGTTTGGCTTTTAGTCGTGCCTTCTGCCGTGGTGTCTGTTTGTGTATCAGAATTTGTACTGTCTGCAGGTGGGGCAAATAAGACGTGTTGTGACCGCATTTGACGGGTTTTTATTTGACAGTCTGTTTATTGCTGCATAATCGGAAGAATTACAGAACTATTACCGAAAAAAACTGCTTTGATGTTGATAGCATATTTTGTGGCATTTAATTTGCAGAACCGCAGTATATTGAAAGTCGTACATAGTTGCTTGTAATGTGTTGGTAAGAGCATTCTGCCATTCTTATTGTGATATGAATTGGACATACATATGTGTGTGTGACAGCTTTAGGAGAATGCATTTTGGATTTGGGAAATGGTGGTAGTTGAATATAATTATGAAAGGCATTACTCGGCCAGTTAAGAAATTAGTAGAGAAATGAGCAGAACTTTACTAGACATTGAGATTTTATAGTTCAGAAAGTGCTTTGGCTACCATCAACTGGTATTTCGGTTTAATGTTGGATTATGCCTTTTTTGTTGTTGGAAAATGTGACAAAATCATGCATAGATTTGGGCCTGTAATTGGTGCTGCAGGACACCAAATATTCCTGTGCTTTTAGTGTGGGCTTACTCCCATTGCTTTATCAAGGCACAGCAAGGTTTTACAAGGCTGGGCCAAGCTAATTGCTGTAACAGGCCTTTTACAGCATTTGCTTTAAATGGTTTGCGTTATTGTTACAGTTTACGTGCCGAGCGGTCTTGGGTGACGCCAGGGGGGGCGCTAGTGCAGGAACCTACGACTCACGGCAGCAGGTTAGACTGACACGTTAAAATCTGACTTAATGCTGCTAGGTGATAATATCCTTTTGCCTGGAATAGAAGGCACAATAGCACATACAACTTGCATGTTATTAAAGTTTTTGTATGAACATTAAATTACATTACAGTCTTACAAAAATACTTATCACAAGACGGGTTTGATGCTGACACAAAGCATGTTATACCTGTACTGAAACTGTAAAAATTGTAATTTCCTTAAAATTGCATTATGTTCTCTTCAACAGCTGTAAAATATTTGTAAAACCAGGGTTGGCACATTGTGGACATGACAAAGGGGATTGTTTTCATATCAGTCTTTTGAATCTCTTCACTGGCTTTCTTTCATTATTTAACAGTTTCTAATTTCAATTGATCTCTTGTAACGTGTAGTTTTAAACTTAACAGGTGTAAGCAGACTGAATGCAGTCCATGTATTCTGATCACTAGGCTGTGGAATGACTTCGGGTGTAGTAAACACAGTACACTTAAAAACTACCTCTGTATGAAACCTTATGTAGTCTTCCTGGGTTTTGTTCCATTACTGCATTACTGTGTATGTATTTTTCAAGTGCTGTCATGGTTTTCGGTGAGAACTTAGAAGGACATGGCTGCAAACCCAGTAACATATAAAGAAGAATTGTCAAGACTGTGGCATGGAGGTTATCCATTTACAGCAAAAGCAGCAAGCACATCAGTTGTAGAGGAATATCCTTCTGTTTTAAGTTATTAGTTACAGTGTGATCCAATTATTCAGAGGAAATGCTTTCTAAAATCCTTGAGCCCTATGTATATTCTCATGTCTAGGTGTAGATGTGTTGATGTTTAAGTGTTATACATACATGCTTATGCATACATGCCTGTAGTTGTAAATCATGTATTAAAAACATGGACAAAGTGAGGTATGTGTAGAATTTTTGTGTTATAACAGTTATAGCTCTAAGGAATATGGTAACAAGTTGAGTGACTGTTGCTCCAAATACGTAAACAGGTGCAAGCACTTCCACGATATGTGAATGTGTTTAGTGTCTGTACAGTAGAACCCAGTTAAGAAGTCTTTCAAGGGACCAGAGGATTAGGGACTGCTTAAGCAGGAAGACTTATTAAGAGGGAAAGCTTATTAAAAGCAATAGGATAGTAACTAGTACATTAAACAACCTCAACTTCTCTTCCAGTGATAAGGCTTTGCGTTTTATTCCTTTCTGGGCCATGATTACTGCAATAACGATAAATATAATGAAAAAGTAACCAATTAAAACACAAAAAAAAATACTCATACACGCTAATGACTGCAGTTATTAAACAACGTAAACACCACCAACAGCATCTAAAGAGACAGCGTAATGCATATAACTTACTGTAATTGCAACAAATTTCTCGGATGTAGGATTCAGTAGTAGACGTATGCAGATAGTAATACACAGTAGCCAACAGTAGCACCCATCAATTGGTTCAGTTGACATAACCAGTGTATTACTGTGCAAGACTTAAAGTAGCGTGTTGCCATGTTGCTGTTCGGGGCACCTTGGTAGAGATCGATCGCATCATAGCATATATCGCATATATTGATAGTCAGATAGCAAGTGATCGATGAATCAACAGCAACTTAAGATTTTTCATATTTGAAGGAAATAAAACTTTGGAAATGAAATTTTTTTTATACATGTCTTTAAAAACTTATTGAACGGGTAAAATTTCATAAAAAATCATACTCTGTGTATCATGAGATTCAACTTCTTAGGTGAGAAAACTTAATAAGCGGGAAGCTTCATATCCAGAAACAATTAATGTACGCATTATGGATTTTATTTTGGGACTTTCAAAATCAGACTTCTTACGGGGGAAAACTTCTTATGTGGGGACTTCTTATCCAGGTTCTACTCTATTTACCCCCAGCTTATAGTAAACAGTTTATGGGTTTGAGATCTTCAAGAACTTCTGGAGAAAAAGTGTGATGACTTAGGATTTTGGTCTCAGGTATTTGTATACGTGATTGTTGCATTAGGGATGATTAGTTTTTTTTTTTTGCCTTTTTCGTTTGCATAGTAGCTCAAGCCTTGACTTCATGCGCAGTACAGATATGTATGGAGTTATGTTTTGAGACATGAAAATGAGTTCTTCTGGTAATGCACTTAGTTTAAAGTTGTATGCCTATGGAGTTACATTTTGAGACATGAAAATGAGTTCTTCTGGTAATGCACTTAGTTTAAAGTTGTATGTCAAGTTATTAATTAAGAAATCTCTTCTGCTTAAAGTATGTAGGTAGCCTGCAGTGAAGGGATTTAAACACACATGTACACAAGAGTGGGTATCATCTGTGGTGCGTAGAGCCTCAGAATTCTTGTGACTTGCAGGGAATCAAAAAGCCACACCCAAAGTAACTGTACAAGAGTGTAAACAGTCAGATCTGAAGATGTGTGTGTGTGTGTGTGTGCGCGTGCGTGCCTGTGTGTTTAGAGCACAGGTTGTCATCTGGTGGTATGCCACAGGACACTAGTGTGCTGTGAGCATTTTTCAAATGTGCCATGAGGATTTGAATAGGAGAATGATTGTCTAAAATTAAACAGAGTTTAGAAACCATTGCATTTACCCCAGTTTTTAAATTGATATTTATAGCAACATTGTTATCTTTCTGCTTTATGATAATTTTATGTTATAAAATGAAGTGCTTTTTTTTCCCCCCCAAAGTGTGTTTATTCTTATTATTCTGATTCTAATATGCTGTAAAACAAGAATACCCCATGTGTCTTGCAAGCATCGAAAGGTTGAAAACCACTGCTTGGTTTAGAGGAATGTCAGCTTCTAGGCGTATGTGCCTGTATAAAATCAGATTAGACTCCACAATAGGAGGAGGGTAAAATTAATTAAAAGAGATTGTGTGTTATTTACCTGTGTATCTTCTGTTCTGTTCATCACATGTCATTAAATGTGCGTGTAACAAGTCTGTTTATATAAGCTTGGTTGGCTTTACCCAGAAAATTGTGTTCCTCTGTATACTGTGATGTTATTAGCACAGTCTGGAGACTTTATAGGAGGCAAACTGAGTAGCATGCTGAAGGGTGCTGTGTTTAGTAAAGTGTGTTCGTCTCATCAGAGAATCATGTTTCCTGTCATCAGAATGTATATGAAGTCTAGTGTCTCTTCATCATTCTAATGATCATTTGTGTTTATGATTATACTTTAAGTGACATATGTTCACTTGAGATGACAATCTTGTGTTACTGCTATGATTGGTAAAATTGTCGCACCTCGGAGTTGATGTGCTGTATAAACTGGAATTTTTATGTCTGTATGAAGTGTGGGTTTGGCATTGTAACTGTACAAGGACATTTTTTAAATCGCATGCCTAATTATGACATGTCTACCTTCTAACAGCTCATTTGAGAGTGTATAATGTTTAATGTAAAGTAAGGTGTAAAGGTTTTTCTTTTTGCATCATTCCTTATTGGAAGTGTGTTTAATACATATTTAATTATCAGGACTGTGTGTTATAATACTCTGGTATGTCAGCTGGAATTTTTTTCCCTTTATGTTGGCAGGTCTCTGGACGGCAGGCTACAGGTATCTCATCGCAAAGGACTCCCACACGTCATCTATTGTCGTTTGTGGCGCTGGCCTGAACTTCAGTCTCATCACGAACTTCGGGCACTAGATAATTGTGAATTTGCTTTCAACCTAAAACGGGACGAAGTCTGTGTCAATCCATACCATTATCAACGTATAGAAACACCAGGTGAGCCATCTTTCATGTACGGTTGTATCTTAACAGAGAAAGTGTTTGTTGTAGTGTCTATCTGTGTATTGATTGTAGGTTAAAAGCAGTTTGTCAGATAATTACAAAATAACAGAATGGCCAGCTGACTGAATTTCTATGGAGGCTTCAATTCTAAGACCTCCCTCTAGCATGTCTAGATGATGAAACTTCCATTAAATGTTAATATAATTGTTATTGTCCTGGAAAGGTGATAACAAAATTGTATTGTGTTGTTCTCTAAGGGTTTCCTTTGTCTCTGTCATGTGTGCTACATGCCCTGTCCAGTTTATCTCAGTTTATCCAGACCTTGGTGTAGGTTTAATATGACAAATTTTAATTAGCCAGACAAGGTTTATGTGTTTCCCAAATTAATGGGACTGTTACAGAGTACTTCTGATCTGGTAGAATCAGAAGCTTTCATATTCAGCCGATGTACTAATGACAAACATTTGCACATCAAAGCGTATTGACATGTTGTAGTTTCTGTGTAAAATTTGATTGTGGTGAGATGCTTGAGAATTAATTTTCTGAACTGTGCTTAGACAATTGCAGCTGACATCATAATGTTCTCTATAGGGTAATTACTAGGGTTCGGATGTTTATGACATGTCATATTTTTATTCGGGCTTCTATTTTCATTCTAAACTGAAATTGAACACTAATTGGGTTATTCTAATCACAATCAGACTGTATTTATTTTGCATATAAATGCATATTTAGGTCATTTTTATGTTTTTGGTCATATTTGTAGTTAAGATGCATATTTTGGTTGTAATTTGAGGATAAAATGCATATGTTGGTTATATTTTGGGGATAAAATTCTTATGCGTCATGTTTTAAAATTATGTTTTGAGATGACTATACTTCCAAGAAAGAGTCACCGTTATTTTGACATAGCTGTAATTGGTATGTATAAAAGGAGACAATGAAGTAGTGGTATGTTTCAACCCTTGGTGGCTACATTAAATGCAGGTAGCCCCCACCCCTTCTAAGGATAATATTATGGAAGTAGGAATGCAGTTGCCCTAATCCTATACCCTTTCTTACTTGTAACTACATTTCTCAGGCCTTTACAAGGCATCCTTCAGTTAGTTAAGATGCCGAAAGTGAAGTGTTCTGAAAGTGCGAAGTTAAGAGGTTTCGTTAAAGATTTTGGCGAGGAATATTTTGGTTCTGATGGAAGAATTGTGTTCTGTAAACTTTGTGAAGTTAAAGTTACAGCTGGTAAGCGATTTAATGTGCAAAAACATTGTGATATGGCAAAACATAAAAATAGTTTGAGCAGACAAACCAGTCATCAAAGCAGGCAATGACTTCTGTTCGATAACAGTGCAACACCTTCACCATCAAACAAACCATCGGAATTTTCAAAGGACCTGTGTGAAATGATGGTGTCTGCCAACATACCACTAAACAAAGCGAACAATGAGCAGTTCAAAACATTCTTGGAGAAATACACGACTCATTTAATTCCAAACGAATCAACACTACGAAAAAAACTATGTACCTGCCTGTTATGAAGATGTTCTAAAAAGAGTTAGATGTACTGTGGGCGACAATAAGGTTTGGGTTTCGATTGATGAAACAATGGATGTCTGCGGCAGATATGTAGCGAATGTCGTTATTGGCATGCTCTTTGCTGAGCGTCCTGGTGACATATTCCTTTTTGATTCCGAAGTTCTTGATACAGTAAACCACTCCTCTATTGCTGTACTTTTCGATAACGCCATGAAACTCATGTGGAAAGGTGACGTTAAGTTAGACAATATCCTCCTTTTTGTAACGGATGCTGCATCGTATATGTTAAAAGCTGCCAAGGGCATCAAAATGCTTTATCCAAAAATGGTCCATTTAACATGTCTGGCTCATGCCCTGCACAGAGTTGCCGAAGTAATTAGACATAGTTATACTGAAGTCGACAAGTTGATCTCGAACGTTAAGAAAATGTTCGTTAAAGCTCCATTGAGGGTGCAGAAATTCAAACAACTCGCACCTTCATTGCCTGTTCCTTCTCAGCCGGTACTTACTCGATGGGGTACCTGGCTCGATGCTGCTGAGTACTACTGCGAAAACTATGCAGTTATTGAAGAAGTTGTTAATACTTTTGACAGAAGTGACGCATTTCTATCACAATTGTTAAAGAACTATTTTCCAGTAGTTTGTCAGGAAGTCTGGCTTATATAAAATCTAACTATGGAGCCATAGCAACTACAATTTCCCGCCTAGAGGCAGTTGGTACAGATCTACATGAAAGTTTGGAGCTGATCAAGGGAGTAATGTGCAATATAGGGCGAGCAAGAGGCAAAATAGATGATGCTGTGAAATCAAAACTTAATACGGTGCTGCGTCAAAATGATGGTTATGCGACAATGTGCAAAATAAGCGTCATTCTAAGCGGAAATGAAGCTACAGTGGGAGTAGATGAACCAGCGTTAAACAGCAATGATTTAACCCTCTTCAAATATGCTCTGGTGACGTGCGATGTCGAAAGGAGCTTCTCAAGTTACAAGACCATATTGAGCGACAAGCGAAGAAGATTTTCATTGGAGGCCTTGAAAATGCACATCGTTGTATATTGTAATGCTGCCAAGAAAGCAGAATGAAGAAAGGTACCTAATATTTTGAAATTTGTTTTTTATTTATTTATTGTAATTAATGAATTTGATATGCGTGAAAGGCTCTTTTAAATTTATCTTCTTTTTATAGGAACATGTATTCTCAACATCTGATGCTGATCCAATACGAGGCATTTACAACTTAAAGTGACTGAGGCTTTTGATTAAAATTAATAGGATATCAAGTAATGTAATATTTGTACACGCATATGGAAATAAATAACATGATTGAAATACAAAACAATTTTTAATTTTAGCAAATAGTTTTTCATAAAAAATTAGGTCATATTTAGCCTCTTTTTGGTCATATTTAGCTGTTTTTGGGGCATATTTGCATGCATATTTTTCGGTTTTTTAGGTCATGAACATCCGAACCGTAGCAATTACATTTATTTGGTTTGGCTGTAATGACGTTTTCCGCATAAGAAATTTTTTGATGGACCAGTGAAAAAAAATTCTGAAAGGGAAGTATAAAAATTGGGTTCAGTTTGGGATCCACTTTTGTATTTTAATCCCAAGCATTTATTTCATATATTATGAAGCTGACATGTATATTATCAGGGAAGCTTGGATATGCAGTTACTTGAGTGGTAAATAAAAATTCATGTAACACAAGTCATAATGGACCATGTAAAAGAATATGATTCCAGAACTACTTGTTGGCCATATTCAGTTTGTTCATGTACCCACCTGTGTGTTCTCCACCTCAGGGCTGTCATTATACAAGTCCTCAGTGCTTGTTAAGTAACAGCACATTATCATCTACTGCAATGGAATCTTTAAAAGTGCACTTGAAGTTCAGACCTTGCACGATCCCTAAAATATGCTGTGGTTAGTGAATAAGATTGCAAATGGTATACCCTGTTATGTAGTACACAGACTTTATCAACACATTCCTTCTTTTGTAGATGTCATACGGTTTCATAGTATGTGCATAAATGTAATGTCTTTTATGCCTGTGAGAAAAGTACGGTTTTCACCGTGCTGATTTTTGTGAAATTTACAAATGCTGAACACCATTATTTGCAGATCTGGTACTGAATTTCACCCCGATCAGACAATAAATGTGGGAAATACAGACAGAAATCCATTTATGCCCCAAAGTGCCAATTTTTATGAAACTGGCCATATCAGTAAATTTTTGAGTATGTACTCTGTATCAATTTTGATCCAGATTTGATGAAAAATGTAGAAAATGTGGGAAAAATTTTATTTATGCCTTTCAGTAAAGTATGGTTTTCACTTCAGTGGACCAAGTTTCACAGCACTCACAAGTGCTGATTGGCATTACTTGGAGTTCTCCTATACCAAATTTCACCCAGATTTGTCAAGAAATGTGGAAGGTATGGGTAGAAATTCATTTCTGCTCTTAAATAAAGTATGACTGTCAGTGAACCAATCTTCACAAGTCTTGTGCTTGTTGGACAACTTTTTGTAAAGAAGTTCTGCGTGGAATTTCGTGAAAATCCGACAGTTCTGTCACTGATACTAAGGCATGGATAGGGAGATGTGGTTTCCACATAAGGCATTTTGCATTTATTTCATATAGAACACCTAAAAATGAGTAACAAAAGCCATGTTACAGGAAACAAACAGTTCGTAATTTGTGCACCATCAGTGAAGTCGTCTGCAGTCCGTTACTGACTGGTACAGTTTGACCATTAAGAAATTAGTAATGGCCATAAAACATTTAAAATGTATTAACTGGGGAATTTTTGTGTAAAAATGTGAAGGAAATGAACCTAAACGGGGAAGACTTGTTACATGGGAACTTTGTATGCTGGAAAATGTAACATTGCCGTAACACATTCACTGCCAAAGTCGACCTTGGTCGATTTAAGTATTTACGTTTTAAATTGCCAGCGTCGACTTTAGTCGATCTAAAGTTTACTCTGCTCTTTTGCCTTAAATAGGCTACGCACACAATAAGTTCTGTCAGGAATCATATTTTACATCTTTAGTAATCCCTAGCCGACGTAACTATAAAAAATTTATGCATTTGGTCACGTGCATTAGGGTAGAAAAATATCATAAATATGTCACAATGTTTCTGTTTAGTCTTGAGCTTAGCAAGTGATTTCTGAGGCTGCAGTCAGTAGCGTGTTTCCTTTCTGTGAAGTTGGTTGTGAGTTTATTTATACATAGTGCAATATGGCTACTAGGAAAAGAAAATTGCTTAGAACTGAAGCAGATATAGTGGCTTCTATTGATGATCATGAACCAAGTATTCCACTCTTCACAGGAAATCCAGCAGTACAATTTGCTGTTCAAAATGGAACAGATATGATGGAATATGTTGATAATTACATCACTCCAAAACTCATTCAAAGTGTTGTCAACCAGACAAATTTGTACGCACAACAACAGATCGCGACAATGCCACGACCCATTACTAAACATGCACATAGTGAACAATGGAAACCTGTGACAATATATGAAATGAAGAAATTTCTTGGTCTGATGTTCGGAAACCAAAATTAGAATGGTACTGGTCAACAAGAGGCATTTTACTAACACCCATTTTTTCACAAATGATGTCTAGGAACAAATTTAAAATTATCCACCGATACCTACACTTCAACGACAATACTGCAATAGGAAAAAATGAAGACTGACTGTACAAAATTCAACCAATATTAGACACTGTAGTCAATAATTTCAAATTAATTATATTCCCGAGAGAGAGATTTCACTTGATGAAGGTATGCTTGGTTGGCAGGGTCGTTCGCATTTTCGCGTATACAACCCTAGTAAAATAACAAAGTATGGTATTCTGGTACCGTTGGTATGTGAAAGTATGTCAGGCTATATTTGCAACATGCAGATGTATGATGGCAAATGCGGGCCTTTGACTGAAACAGTAAGTCTTCTACTAGAGCCTTATGAAGGGAAGGGTTACCATCTGTATCAAGATAATTATTATAATAGTGTTTGTCTGGCTGAGGAACTGCTTCAGAAATCAATTTGATTGTGTGGCACAATTAGAGTAAATCGTGGTTTGCCCAAGGACATGATAGAAGAGGCAAGAAAGTTGAAGAAGGGTGAGGTCACTTTTCGTAGGAAACAGGTTGTACTATTGGTCTCGCACCAAGATAAGAGACTTGTAAATATGATTTCAACACTTCACACTGCAGCTGTGGTAGGTGACATGAGCAGATGTGCTGGCGTCACTAAGAAAAAACCTAAATGCGTAGTAGATTACAATACACACTTGCATGGTGTTGATACAGCTGACCAATAACTAACTAACTCCATGGAGCAGAGTCCTTCTTGAGAAGCTAACAGGTCGTCAGCTAGTCAAGAAATTCCCCGCGTTTTATGGAACCCGAAGGTTCATTACCGCACTCACAAGAGCCCGCCACCTGTCCCTATCCTGACCAATACCTTGCCTATAACCCCTTCATCCATAAAACTGTAAAATGGCCTGTAAATGGCAAGAAAGAAACAATTTTATTTGCACGCATTGCGGTGTTCCGCTCCATCCAGAATGCTCCTATACACGATATCATACACTGAAGCATTACAAAAGGTGTGCTGAAAATTTCAAATTTTTATCTCTTGTAGTTTCCTCGTAATTGGTTTTTTTATAAGACGACGCACTAGTTGTTTAACATTCAATAAATCCCTGGCAATTTAACACCCTCAGGGATTTAAATACCCAGCAGTGAATGTGTTAAGACGATTTTGGTGGGTCAGAAATCTACTTCATAAGTGGGAAAACCTTGTGTGTGGGAAATTATTATCTGGGGAGACATTGTGTATTTTTCTTCTAAACAACTCATATTCTCACATTGTAACGGCTGTGGAAGGAAATGTGACAGAGGGATTCAGTGTAGTCCTTGCCGTTCGTTGTAAAGGTAAAGGTAAAGTCTGTGTCCACACCATGAAAGCATACAGGGGGAGTTTATATACTACTGTACTCTTTCTTAACCTCAGCACTAGATGGAATTGAGTGGTCAACTTTTTTGTCCTGGCTTCATTCGCAGGAAAGAACCCTGGTACCCATTGAATAGGAGTCTTGGTGGGCCCCAGAACCAGTCTGGACGTTTGAGGCGGGGAAAGTCTCTTGCCCCTACCAGGATGATTGTACTTAAGTGTAAAGGATGACATTTTGCAGCATAGCAGTTACAGTTTTTAATTGACAGAAATCATGAAAAATACTGGATTATAATTTTATTTGTGACATCTTGTTATGCAGTGGTGTCAAATTACCAAGAATACACTCATGAGTCGGAGAGAAATATTATAGTGTGCAAGAACCAATTGCTGCCATTCTGCTGCATTATGAAAACATGTGCCTGTATAAATATGGGCTTGTGGATGTGAAATTATGAAAAAGACATATAAATGGTTCTGTAAGTTTTTTTTTTAGGTTACTGACTTTATCTTTACCCTTGAAGGTGCAACACATTTCCTAAAATCTATCCTTCTTGACATGTCAACATTCTGTAACTTTTTTGCTTAGCTGTACTGATTCTGTATATTGACACATACATGTTTCACTCTTAGATGAGCAACAGGGGCAAGCTCATTGTGTAAATTTGTTAATACATTCACTTATTTTGTTGTAAGAAATTGGCTTCAGACTTGGACACACAGCTGTTGCATTGTATTTTATTTATTGATTTATTTATTTTTACTTTTTCAGATTGTATCCATTGGCAGAAATGTTTAACAAAAGGAGCTTGTGAAATTGTCGAGTATGATTATTTGGTCATTGTTGAGACTTGAATGGTTTTTAGAAAAAGTGAAGTTACATTGTTATAATGTTTCTTCCATTTTTGCAGCATTGTCAGATTGTCTAGTTAGTACTTTAACAATACAGTGACATTTTACTGTCTTGTTGCAGCATTACCAGCAATTCTAGTTCCCCGTCACGCAGCTCCAAGTGAGGATTGTCAGTCATCCCTGTTTCCTTCAGCTGGTAGTGGTGGGGAGTTGAGGAGTTCAGTGCCAGAGAATACACAGTTCCCAAGCCCTGTGGGTGGTGGGGGCACTGGTTCAAATAATTTAGGCACTTTTCTGCAGCACTCTCCCATCACAAGCCCCACCCTGGAGCCCCCCCGGCCCCTTCCAACTACCGAGACACCCCCACCAGGGTACATGTCTGAGGATGGAGACAATGTTGACCATAATGACAATATGAGTAAGTTTAAAATTTTGGAATTACAGTCCTCCAGTAAAACTTTGCTGTAATTCTTCAATGATGTGAACAAAATAACTGTTCATAAGGATGTGTAAAAAATCATAATCTAGGAATGACAAAGTTGCCAAAATATGGTACTAATGTTGAAGTTGCTTGTACTTGTGGTATTCATGAGAATACAGTGCAGTAAAACCTTATTAACTGAAAGTGCTCAGAACTGAAGAATTGGGCTCTGAATTATCCAATATTTTCTGTGCACACTTACCTGTTATGTGGTTGGTTGAAAGTCCTGATGTTACATTGTAAGCTGTGACTTTTTTCCTTCATGGAAAAATTAGAAGATCCCCATCTTATAATTATATTTTAAATGCTTACTCCCTAATTTAATACAATTTACATCAAAATGAACAACAGTAAACAGTAATTTTTATTTGCCAAACTTTTGATCTTTATTTTTTGTTTCCTAAAATAAGACTCAATTGACCATTGTTTCAGAGAGTTCTTATATGTTTCTGACATGAAATGTTGGAAGTCCATCCATGACTTTGACAGTTCTGTCACTGGCAATGCTTGAGCTTTTGACATTCTAGCACAGACGCTGCCATTATTATATCTTTGTGAACTGGTTGCACTGGAAGCAACTGCATTTCATTCCCCTGTTCTTCTTCCACCCCTTCCCCCACTTCACTTGCATTGTGCTTGCAGCTAGGGCTGTCAGACTTGTCTTTTGATTATCAGTGTTCAGGATTGGTCAGTCAGAGCTACTAGGACAGTTCATGGAACCTTGCAGTTTCTCCCATTTGTAATTTTGTTTGTTTTTCTTAGTGTTGATTGCTCTCAGTTTGAGCAGTTGCCTTTCGTGAGTATTTTCTCTTCTTTTCACTGACATTTCACCCCACTGGATGGACTAGGAAATGAATAATATAAAAAATACCATGTTACTTTTAAAAGTACGAAAGATATTGTTTCAGAATGTAACTTCCATAGCAGTACAGAGCACATGCCATGGTTACTGTTTTCTCCACCAGGGCCATCACAGAGATAACTGAAAGTCAGCTAGGGTATACATTCAGTGCACTTGCACTACACCTGAGTTTGGTTACCTCTGCAAAGGTCATGCTGTAATGTGGAGTCTGTTGTTGTCTGTCATGGACAGGATATGCTGCTCAGGATCAACTGCTTCCACAATAAATTCTGGGAGTTCCATGGTGGCTGATGTTAAAACAAGACAAATGTTTATGCAGATTATCCATAAAATAATAAAATATTTCGAATTTCTCAACTTTTGTAATCGGAGAGCTGTAATATGGCTTTATATTGCAGAATAACTGTACTTTGATTTAACCACATTAAAAGTATGCAAGATCCTATGTTTAAAGCTGAGGAACATCACGTGCTTCAGGTGTATGGTATAGTGAAACTTAGATTTTTCTGTTCCATGTATCTGTGTTTTCCTTGATTCTGCACATGTTTGTATTGGTCCCACCATACTTCACATAAAAACAGTGTTATATCGTCCTGGAATATATGTTTGTGCTTTGTCCTGCTTTATCCCTGGTTCCTTGGTAATACATTCCAGTTGAGCATAAATTGGCCTGTTGCTGTCATTTTAAGTGCATTTAATTGGAAATTGAGGGGAAAAAAGATTTTGAGTTATAATTTCCTATGTCCATTGCGTTGTGTATATATTGTGTCAAGGTTGTGCCAGCGGAGCAGAGCCATGTTTCAATACTGACGCCAAGCCTCTGCTGTGACACATGACTTTTGATGCGCATTGTCAAGAGACTGCAAGTTCCATGTGTTTATTAAATTGCTGCATTAGTGTTACTTTCTGAATCTACTGCAGGTGGAACTGGCAGACAGTTTTATTTTTTGGTTGCCATTCAGTATAAGTGACTGGAGGGGCACTACTGTAGAATATTGCTGTACCATTCTTATACCATGGTGGTGTGGTTTAGACCAGTGCTGGTAGCTCACCTGGGTTGCTCCACTGTGAACAACATATGTGGAGAAAGTCCACTAGATGTGTAGAATGTGTGATGACTGCTGTTGTAGTATTGAGAACAAGGTATACAGGGTTCAGCGGAAAGTGAAGGAGTGGCAGCTCTAATGGACATGTGGAAAAAGTGAAGTAGATTACATTTTTCATACATTACAGTATTGATTTAGTGTATTTAATTTCACTAGCTGTATAAATTTTCATTTCTGTAGTACACATTTTTCTTGATTTTATATTCATTTTAGATGGTATCTTCAGAAGCAAAAATTCAGGTTTCACTGACTTTGAATTAACTGATTTCAAATTAATGAGGTTTACTGCATATGTGTATGAATTAAATTTAGTAAACATAATATTATAGGAACACTTCCCATCCAAGCATTGAAATTAGCCAAGTTGAATTTTGTAGGCATGCCACATCTCACTTTAGGTCCACCCATACTTCCCATCCAGGCATTGAGATTAGCCAAATTTAATATTGTAGGTATGTCACATCTCACTTCAGGTCGCCCCATACTTCCCATCCAGGCATTGAGATCAGCGAAATTTAATGTTGTAGGTATGTCACATCTCACTTCATGTCCCCCCATACTTCCCATCCAGGCATTGAGATCAGCGAAATTTAATCATGTAGGTATGTCACATCCCACTTCAGGTCACCCCATACTTCCCATCCAGGCATTGAGATTAGCCAAATTTAATATTGTAGGTATGTCACATCTCACTTCATGTCCCCCCATACTTCCCATCCAGGCATTGAGATCAGCGAAATTTAATCATGTAGGTATGTCACATCCCACTTCAGGTCACCCCATACTTCCCATCCAGGCATTGAGATCAGCCACATTTAATGTAGGTATGTCACATCCCACTTCAGCCCCCCCCCCCTCCCCCCATACTTCCCATCCAGGCATTGAAATTAGCCAGATTTAATGTAGGTATATCACATCTCAATTCAGGTCCCCCCATACTTCCCATCCAGGCATTGAGATTAGCCAAATTTAATTTTGTAGGTATGTCACGTCTCACTCCAAGTCCCCCCATTGATGCACAGCCTGTTATGTATTGCGAACCAGCTTTCTGGTGTTCCATCAGTTACTATGAACTCAACACCAGGGTGGGAGAAACATTTCATGCCTCTCAGCCTTCTATTACAGTTGATGGCTTCACAGGTAAGAATTTTGTAGTGCTTAAATGCTTTCATTGCGAATGTTAGTGATTTTGATGTGATCATTTCTAATTTATAATATTTTAGTGGTGTTGTTTAATAGATGAATTTTTAGCTGGATTAAAGTTATCTTCACCAGAAGCAGCAACATTAATAGGACAGACATTTTATGTTTATATTTTTGTACTGGGAAATTGGTAGGTAATTACCACAGGGATTATTTGACTTTGACTTCATGTCCATCAGTGAAATTTACTATTTATGTCCTACAACCTTGCTATTGTTTACTCTGTACCGGGTCATTCCCGGGGGTAAAGCAGCCGGGACGTGGCGTTGACCACCCACCCCCATCTAGCGCCCAGGTTAAAGAAAGAGTAGAGCTATACCTCTACTCCCCCTCTGGGCCTTCATGGCCTGTTCTAAGGTGAACTTTACCTTCACTCTTAACACATTCACTGGTAAAGTCGACCTTGGTCAATTTAAGTATGTTTTAATTTGCCAGCGTCGACTTTAGTCGATCTAAAGTTTACTCAGCTTTTTTGCCTAAAATAGGCCACACACACAATTTCTGTCAGGAAACATATCTTACATCTTTATTAATCCCTATCTGATGTAACTAGAAAAAATTTATGAATTTGGTCACGTACATTAGGGTAGAAAAATATCGTAAATATGTCACAACGTTTCTGTTTAGTCTTGAGCTGAGCAAGTGATTTGTGAGGCTGCAGTCAGTAGCGTGTTTCCTTTCTGTGAGGTTGTTTGTGAGTTTATTTATACATACAGTGCAATATGGATACTAGGAAAAGAAAATTGCTTAGAACTGAAGCAGAATAGTGGCTTCTATTGATGAGGAACTTGTGAATGACAGTGATTCAGACACAGATTGTGTCCCGGAAATATCGAGTAGTGAGGAGAGTGTAGATGAGAACGACAATTCAGACTCGGGGTCCAGGCCCTAGTGTAGACGGGTCTTGTAAAAAAGATCATCAACCAAGTATTCCACTCTTCACAGGAAATCCAGCAGTACAAATTGCTGTTCAAAATGGAACAGATATGATGGAATATTTTGATAATTTCATCACTCCAGAACTCATTCAAATTGTTGTCAACCAGACAAATTTATATGCACAACAGATCGCGACAATGCCACGACCCGTTACTAAACATGCATATAGTGAACAATGGAAACCTATGACAATATATGAAATGAAGAAATGTCTTGGTCTGATGTTCCTTACAGTTGTAATTCGAAAACCAAAATCAGAATGGTACCGGTCAACAAGAGGCATTTTACTAACGCCCATTTTTTCACAAACGATGTCTAGGATCAGATTTCAGATTTTCCCAAGGACATGATGGAAGAGGCAAAAAAGTTGACGAAGGGTGAGGTCACTTTTCATAGGAAGCAGGATGTACTGTTGGTCATGCACCAAGATAAGAGACTCATAAACATGATTTCAACACTTCACACTGCAGCTGTGGTAGGTGACATGAGCAGATGTACTGGCGTCACAAAGAAAAAACCTAAATGCGTAGTAGATTACAATACACACATGCATGGTGTTGATACAGCTGACCAATACCTTGCCTATTACCCCTTCATCCATAAAACTGTAAAATGGCCTAAGAAAGTCTTTTTCTACCTTCTCCAGTGTGCACTTTTCAATAGTTATGTTGTATTTACAAAATCCAACCCTAATTCCCACAAATCATTCCTAGATTACTTAGTGGATGTCAGTGAAAATCTTATACACACAAGAGAAGATGTATCAACACCATCATCATCATTATCATTATCAGATGAGTCGCAAGACTCGAGCAGAACACCTATACCAACTCCACCGAAACGAGCCCCGAAAAGTGACCCACCTGGCAGGCTTCATGGAAAATTGGAAAACCATAAACTCGTGCATATCCCTCCTACAAAGAAAGACAAGACACCTACACGAAGATGTCGAGTGTGTATACGGAAAAATATCAAGAAAGAAACGAGATTTGTTTGCGCAAATTGTGGTGTTCCATTCCATCCAGAATGCTGCTACACACAATACCATACAATGAAGCATTACTAAAGGTGTGCTGAAAATTTCAAATTTTTGTCTCTTATAGTTTCCTCGTAATTGATTTTTTTATAAGATGACGCACTAGTTGTTTAACATTCAATGAATCCCTGGCAATTTAACACCCTCAGGGATTTAAATACCCGGCAGTGAAGTTGTTAAGGAATCTTGCAATAAAAATGTAACATGTAGTTGCTGTGAATGTGGATTTGCTGTAGCAACCAGAAGCTTAGTATAACTAATGATGAACACTGTAGCTTAGCCATATTTTTGTTAAGACCATATTTACCTGAATGTAAGATAACCCCCACTTTGCAATCTTCAGTTTTCAAAACAGGTTTAACTTTGTGGGCAGTTACAGGACTACCCTATGTTTTTCAGATGGATAAACGGGAAAATTCTCTCCTTATGTTCAAGTAAATATCGTATAAGGCTTTGTCAGAGTAGTCGATAGGTTAAGGGCTGGATGACCAGGATTTTATTTCCAGCAAGGACTGGGGGGGGGGGGGGGGGGTGAGGAGTGTACTATGTCTGATCTGTCTCGTGGACACGCTTAGTCTCTGAAATGATGGGTAATAGGAGCAATTTTCATGATGGTGAAGTGGTCAAGATGTGAAACTGACTGCAGTCCTCCATCTAGTGCTGAAGTGAAGAGTGAGTGGAGCTATACTTCCACTCCCCATGTGTTTTCATGATTTACATAGTTACACAGCACCAACTTTATCTTTACATGTCTAAAATGTCTATCACTTTGCAGTAAAATGTAATTGTGTTTAGTAAATTATAATAAATAGCAGTAGATATGCTTGTAAGGTTCAAAGTAGGTTATGTTCCAGCAATGCTTTTTGTTCTCTTAGTCTTTCGTTCACACATTAATATATAATTTTTGTACCATGTGTCATAAAAGTCTGCCTTGTGTGCAAGTGATTACAGCTGTTTAGGCAATGATAATGGTACTTTGGGCTTGTAAAATCCACAGATCCATCACAGTACTCTTTATTTGATAAGTTTAGAGAGGTTTGCTCTAGTTTGGAGTAGAGTTTTAAGATCCCTCTAGCTGTTTTGCATCTGTCCTTGGCCCTGATGTTCATTTTGTTGGACATCAGATTGTAGTGTTGACATTGCTGACACGTACTGCTATGTCATGAAGGAGAAGCCTTTGAAAATGTGTACATTTGCTTGAGTTCTTGAATTGGTACTTTATATGATACAAAATAATCTTACCATTTCACATATAATTCAGCAGTATTGGTTTTTAGGTCTTTAATGTTGTGTGAAACAAAAATGGCTCTTTAAGGAATTTTTTGTCATATTTGATAAAAGCAGAACAAAGAGCAAGGGCAGTTTTTTTATTAGATTGATTGCTGGAGAATCTTAATAATAGTCATTTCAATCCATAAGTTGCGTAACCTTTCTTTCTTGATATTGCAAATACTGTGCATTACATTTGTAACTTCAGGCTCAAGCTCAGCAACATCGTATTTATGATTTCCTATATCTTGCATTTTTCTGCAACACTGTAGCTATTTAGGCAAACTGACAGTGGCTTCTAAGGGTGATGACTGTCTTCAGTAATTGAGCAGTAGTGAAGACAAACGTGCATGACTTACATAGCTTTGTAATGAAGTTTTTTCTTATCCAGTCAGTGTACAGGGTGGGCGAGAATTCACCGTACACCAACCAGTATGCAACCATAATCAATCATAATTAATTTGAATCACTTACGTACGTCTTGGTTACATGTCCAGTGGATCCGTATGTGCACCTTGATGCTGGACACACAAACGGATGCGCCTCCATGTCCTCTGTGACATACGTCGGAGCATTTTTCGAGTAATTGTGCGAAAGGCGTCTTCCACAGCTCTGCGCAAATCTTCGTTAGTGTTGTAGCAACACACACGCCACTCTTCCCTTGATAATACCCCACAACGAATTGTCTGGGGTGGTAAGGTCAGGACTACGTGGTGGCCATGGCAATGGTGCCAGAGATGGTGAGCCACGGCCAATCCATCGGCCTGGAAAATGTTCGTTCAAAACATCGCGCACAGAAAGAGCGAAGTGTGCGGGTGCCCCATCGTGCTGCAGTCACACGTCATCCACGAGTCCTCTGTTTGAGCTGAGGTATGAGCCACGCCTCCAACATTGCCGAATAAGATGCCGCATTCACCGGTCCATCGAAAAAGTAAGGTCCAATCAGATAATCTGATGTCATACCCGCCCATATCATCACATGCGGTGGATTATGTTCCAGCTCCTGCGTGAAATTGGGATTCTCCTTTGACCAGAACACCACATGTCTGTTGCGCTCACTGCGATAGATGTCACATTCATCACTGAAAAGAATACGGCATTTGAGAATGTGTCCAGTAGAGCACGGCATGATTCATAGCGCCGATCCATGTCGGCATCCGACAGTTCATTCACGAAAGTTGGGCGATACGGCCTCACATTCAAGTCTTTCTTCATGTGGTGTGCGGCGAATCACGTATGCACTGTCTTGGTCACTGTTGCCAAACTACCATTTTACATTGTAGTGCGTGCTGTGCTGTGTAAACTTAAATTGAGTCTGAGGTGCGTATTGTCTGGGTGTACGGTGACTTCTCGCCCACCCTGTACATATGTGTACCTTATTTACTTCCATATAGGTCATTCTATTTTGAGTCTCCCTCTGAAGGTGAGTGTAACCTCTACATATTCAGGTTCTGATTTATGATATGCAATATTTGATGTTTGCAATGCACATCACAATAGTTCATGTGACCTTGCTCTGGCAATGAGTAATGTTTAGGATATTAAATTTCTAATATGAACTATTTAATTGAAATGTGAAGAAATACATAAAGAAAATATTTCATTGCAGATTTTCTTTTTAAAATGCAACATATATGTACAGTATTTTAAACAGACACTTCAAATTGCTACAACAAATACAGGCTGTGTACACAATAAAATATCTAGCATACTCATTGTATGTAAAATTAGTGTACTGTAAAACCTTGCTAATCTGGATCATCTGAATTTAAGATATGGCTTATTCTTTTCAGCTGTGGACCATATCTGCAAGTTTCTCATTTGTTTATTTTCAGCCATACTGCCATGTTTTCTTGAGGATTCTTCCTCACACATTCAGATACTGTGTCCCCAAAGTATTTTTAATTGTGCAGTGAAGAGGAAATATGTCTTTGATTACCATGTACTTTTGATCCATTAATCCAGGCATTGTGTCCAGATTGAGAGTACTGTTTCCTTGTAAAAGCAATCCCATTACAGGCCTGGACAGGCCCTTAGGGTTCCAGGAGGTTGAGGCTCCCAGATTTGTAGACAATCGGCACATGAAGGTGGTAAAGTTGTCAGCCCTACGCACCGGCCGCCTTTACCCCCCAGGAAATATTCCTGGTACGCATTTTTGTTAGAGGCTGAGTCGACCCCAATGCCATAGTGCGACCGGAAGGATTATGTCAATGAAAAATTCCAATGACACCATCGGGAATCGAACCTGCGACCTTCCGGCTTGTAGTGCAGTGCCTCAACCAACTGCGCCACCGCGTGCCCCCCTGTTTCCTTGTACAAGCCAGAATAGTGAGGTTTTGCTGTATTGACAGAGAAAATCAGAACTATGCAATATACATGGTCATAAACCTAATTATGCATCTTCTCATGTCTCCTAGCAGCACACTGTGGCAGCTGCTACATTATGTATTGGAAAATGCTGGTATTGTTGTATTTTAACGTAACACATTCTGGTATATCAGTAGAGTGTGTGAAGAGAGTGATTCTAGTTTTTGTTGGTGTAATCGGATTACGACTCGCTGCGGGCTGGGTGGTCCAGGGTTCGAACCCTGGTGGGGGCGAGAATTTCTGGACCCATCCAGACTGTCCCTGAGGCCCACCCAGCCTCCTGTCCAACAGGTACCCAGGTCGTTTGCTGGAGTAAAGCGGCTGGGGTGTGGTGTTGACCACTCCCCCTGTTCTAGCACTGAGGTCAAGTATGGATAGAGTTATACCTCTGCCCTCTGTCTGCCTGCTTGGCATGTAATTGGGTGACCTTTGCCATTACCTGTGATTACAAAGGTACTAAGGAACTAATTTGTGGGATCTGAAATGATTTCAAATCCGGTTGAAGCAATAGTTGCAGTACTGTGTATTATTTGGTGACTAAAGCCAGCCTATACTTAAAGGTATCATTCTTTCCCATAGATCCAAGCAACTCAGAACGGTTTTGCTTGGGCCTCCTGTCAAATGTAAATCGAAACACAGTGGTGGAACAAACAAGAAGGCACATTGGGAAAGGTGTACGTCTGTATTACATTGGTGGGGAAGTGTTTGCTGAGTGTCTCAGTGATTCTTCAATATTTGTCCAGTCGCCCAACTGCAACCAACGATATGGTTGGCATCCAGCAACTGTATGCAAGATACCACCAGGTAGGGATGTTGTATACAGCAGCTTGGCAAGATTCTTGGGAAATTTGCTTTTGTACTGTTATACCATGTATAGGTGTGTTTCCTGTATGTTAATGAGATCTCTAGGACAGTACTTAAACTACAAGTAATCGAGAACTAAGAGGTACTGTTTTGTTCTTTATAGGAACTTTATTTTTTTAATTGTTGCAATGTATTCATTTGCATCAGTCGTAAATACTTTGTTAAAATTGCCCACCATGCAGGTGGTGGATTAAGTGCACAACATACTTTGGAATGGATGGAAGACACTGTGCATGCACATGTGTGGGTAATATGTACACATATATATTAGGCGTAGGACATGCATATACATGTATATTGCAAGACCTTTGCAAGTTTTAATGTTTCTGCTGTTAATTTTATTATGTCCTGCGTTAAAAGGCCACAGAATATGTATACAATAAAACCTCTATTTAATGAATTGCTGGGGTTTAGAATATATTTCACTAAATCAAGGTTTTCATTAAATGGAGGTTACATTGTTTATATGGAGCTATTGTCGGGACATGAAAAAATCATCACTAAATCCGGGATTTCACTAAATGCGGAAACATTAAATCAGGGCTTTACTGTAGTTTTTTTTAATCACATGCTCTTGGCTGTTGTTTAAATTTTCTTAACAGGCTGTCATATTGATGTTTATTTGTCTCTGCTTATGCAACAGAGCAGTGTGCATTGTACTGTGTACAAACTGTTTTTTTTTACAGGTTCATTTTGGTTTCTTGAAAATAAATTGCAGAGTGTATTGTTTGTTTTTGTGGGTGTCTTGTCCGTAGGCTGTAACTTGAAAATCTTCAACAACCAAGAGTTTGCAGCATTACTGTCACAGTCGGTCAGTCAAGGTTTTGAAGCAGTGTACCAGCTCACAAGAATGTGTACCATACGTATGAGTTTTGTGAAGGGTTGGGGTGCAGAATACAGGTATGTATGTCTTCTGGATCGATGGTATCACATGAATTGAAATCCCTATGTAGTGATATTGAGGGAACCCAGATTTTGTTAAACAAGGATTTTAAAGGAAATTAAGTTTTTTATGTTTATACATTTTATGGGTTCATACTTACAATGTAAGCCATACTGTAGGTTTTTTATTATATTAT
The DNA here is from genome assembly GCA_021186555.1 of Reticulitermes speratus. Lineage (NCBI taxonomy): Eukaryota > Metazoa > Arthropoda > Insecta > Blattodea > Rhinotermitidae > Reticulitermes > Reticulitermes speratus. The sequence goes on from JAJKFL010000002.1 coordinate 32,977,694, forward strand.
AATCGTAATTTTCTTTTGTGGTTGGTTAGCCATACTATTTTTCGAGACTGTGTAGTGTCGATGGTAGATTAATATGTATATGGAACATTAGTCAAATGGTAATAAAGCACTGCTGAACCAGCAATAGCTGGTTAGTCTTTGTTTTGGAAACTAGGCAGATGTTTGGTTTGTGTTGTGTAGGTATGTATAGGTTGGAGTCTCAGTTGAGTTACTGGTGTATCATACATGCTATCAGTTTCTCTGGAGAAAGAATAGATGCAAAATGCCCCATCCACTGTATTCTTTTCAGTTTAGTCACTAGTAATATTTGGTGAAGAGTGCATATAATTCTTGGTTAATTATGTAACATGATCTATTTCAAAGTCCAATCCATGTAGGTCCTGTATATAATCATCAGTATGAGAAGTGCATGGATGTGTAAGGGAGTGGAATATTGCACAGATGTCCAAATGCTGACACAGTGGAGTGAATATTGCCTCACACATTTGGTTTGACATATTTTTTTCCTCATCATGGTGACGGAAACCTCAGACTTTGTGCTGCATTATTTAACTTCATAGTTTTCTGGTCTCCTGTTAATTTTTAAGTTTTTTTAATGCCTTATTGTGTTCTGAATCTAAAACAGATACCTGTTACATAATATGCCTTTTGTCAATGTTGTTATTAAAGTGGTGCTGTTAATACCAGGTTAACCATAATGGAAGCCAGAATTAATCAAATTAGCTCTCAGAAAACATTTTACATTTATAGTCTGGTAGGTTAGATACTGATTAGTTGCCATTATAAATTCATACGTGTAAGTGAGATGTATTTGTTTCTGCCCCTTACTTAGATAACTGGATAGTATACTTAATGTTATGCATATTCCATGCAGTTGCTTTACACATACCAGTTTTATTACCAACTAATACACAAAGTATTTTTTGCTCCTACATGTTTCGGCTATGTTTTGTAGCCATCATCAGGGAGCCAGTATTGTACAGACATGAGCAGCGTGTTGTATGTCGATGAATGGTACTATGCACATTAGCTTTGTACACTACAATTAGTTATTATATAGTGCCAGTAAAATTATTCATTATGTAGTACAAGTAAAATTATTGAGGTTAAGCTGCATATATGTTATTAAAACACAGAATGTTAATATATAAAATATAAATATAAAGACTGTCTCCAAACATCTTGCAGTGTAAAATAACTTCTATTTTTGGTGAGGTGGAGACCCAAGGCTATGATACCCAATGTTTATTCCATGAGTGATCGTTCTGCTCTGCCACAGTACAGAACAATCACTCATGGAGGTAAGAGAATTAATTACTGCTTTCATTTGTGTGAAACATAGACATAAAAAGCATTATACTTTTGTTCTGTTATTTGATACATTAAGAATCAGATTATCCAATGAAGTGGTAGTCACAATTGTAATTTATTACCATCAAGTAGTTTATTTGTGTTTGTTTAGGAGGCAAACAGTGACGTCGACTCCTTGTTGGGTTGAGCTGCACTTGAATGGACCTCTTCAGTGGTTGGACAGAGTACTGACTCAGATGGGATCACCGCGATTGCCATGTAGCTCAATGTCATGAAGCAGACCTGAAGTGGGAACATCAGGAATTGTTAGCTACTGCTAGTTGTACCTCACACTAGAGAACTAGCTTAGCTAATGGCACCAGGAGAAATTCTCAGCACAATAACAGATATGAAAGAGGAATTTCTTCTGGTGCAGAACCTCGCAAGTGTTTTTACACGGGAGTGTATGCCTTTGCATATACTGAATAGTCAGCATGGATTGTCAAATGTTGGGGTGTACATAGAAGCTTTAAATAGAGAATTATAGAGACCAAGTGTACATGTTAAATGGAATGGACTTTTAAAGTGATGGCAATGTAAAGAGAAATTAATTTTTTAATTTTCTTTCTATTGGAGGGTCTGACTCTTGCATTAATTGCTGCACCCTTTTGCCAGTACACAGTGGGAGAAAGGAGACAGGAGTGAGTGAGTGAGTGATTGATGGACTGACACTGCTATCAGTTGACAGATCAAAAATTGAAACAATAGAATTTCTGTACAAACAGTGGTGATGTATTTGTAAAACTCTTTGATATACATCTCATATAACAGTTTACAAAATAATGTTTGCTCTGTTTGGTACTGTAAATCATGTGGTAAGTCCCTATTCAACCTACTATGAGGTGTATTTCTGTATCGGTACCACTGTTTCACAGCAATAATTATTGTCATTTGACAATTTGACAGGTGGGATCAATGTTTTGTGTCTGTGGTAAATGTATTTCTGAATTGCTCCCTAATCTCTCTGTGGCTTTGAGTTTGTTCTTTGATAGTTCTTTATATATTGATATTTTTTGTACTGTGTTTTTGTTTTGTATTAAAGGATGAAGTAGGAGACTTGCAATATGTTCGGATGATTATCATTGATAACCTCTTATTTGGTAGGAACTGCTGTATTTAGAGACAGTAAACAAACAGGAGCAACTTGTAGCATTTTTCAAGTACAAAGCTTAGTATATTTTGCACAGATGAAAATCATTATCTCTGCAGTGACTTATTTCAAAATGTGTGATCATCATCATGTCCTTTGCAGTTACATTTAATTTTCCTTGTTTATTTGTCATTTCAAGGGTACTGAATTGTAATATTTTTAATAATCTCTTGCTGTTAATGTGGATTTTTCTGTCAGTTGTGTGCATCATTCTGTGTTGTGTATGTTACACATACACATTTAATTCTTATGCTGAAGTAGCCCAGCATATGCGGGTTGATTAGTTTAAAATGAAATTTTATGTCCCAGTGTAGAATAATGGGAGTTCAGGTATTTTAGTCAGTATAGTGGCTGGGTGACCAGTTCAATTCCTGGCAGGTTTAGGGATTTTTCTTTTTGTTGCCATGTCTAGACTGGTTCTCGAAACGGTCCAGCCTCCCTTGAAGTTGCTAATAGTCACAGTTCTGGGATAAAACAGCCAGGTTGTGAAGCTGGCCACTTGCATCAGTCTGGTGCTGTTCAGGATGTGTGGAGCTATGCCACTGCTCCCCCCTGTCGTGTTTAGTTAAACACAGGGACAGCATTAGCTCTCTTTCTCCCTTTTTTAACATTTGTACATAATATTAACAAGAAGGAAGGGAAGGCTATCCATGAAGTTGAAGTTACAACTGTCAGTAGTTGTATGGTTTGATGAAAGTTGCACTTAAACTGTGACAGTGGTAACCCCAAGCCCGTTGGATATTCACTACATGAAGTTGCTGAAATGGATTGTTAAACCAAGTGATTTATGAAGAACTTATTTGTCTTAACTGATGAATTAGCAGTTTTTTTTAACATTTTTATGTTGAGTTCTGAGTGAGCAGTGTACCGTCCAGTGTTTTCCCATTTAATCTGTTGGATTTGTTATTCCTTCTGAGTGGAATAGTGTTGTTGAGAGCTTCGCTTTTCTGGGATGTTGTGCAGCGTAGATTGTTAGGTAGTTACTGACATTTCAGGGCAGCCTATCGGTCCCATCTGCAAGGGTCAAGCAGTCCGAGAAGAATTCTTCTTGGACTGCTTGACCGTTGCACATTTACTTACTGCAGTTACACACAGGCAAAGGAAGAAGAATGGTGGTTTAGAAAGAAAGATTTCACTTCTGATGTCTTATTGCATGACAGAGGCAGATCTGAACTAAACTTGAAAACATGCCTGTTGAAATATCTGTGTAGCTCCCATTTTCAGCTGTTACAAAATTAACATTTTGCCTCCATACCAGATCATCATCATGAGAGTCAACTGACATGCAAGTGTAGCCTTACATGATAAACTGAGTGAATTGGTTTTTCCTTGTCTGTTGATTCTCTTGCAGGATATTGTAATTATGGATGCTGAAAGAGGAACTTGATTTTGTACATTGTGGAAATGAGCTGTAATTGTTAGTGCAGGACATTATATTGCTTAGCATTGCAGCAGTGTGAGGATGTACACAGCTTATATGTTCTTATGGGGTCAGTGAACAGGAAGTTACTGTGCTTGGAGTGGGCTATAAAGTAACTAGACTAGCAGCAGTTCATGAACTGTCTTTAAACTTTTCTTCCTAAGCAATAACACTGCATATCTGGTTAAACATGCTACTTAATTGAATCAGGCAGGTAAGTGTAGTGCCTGTAAAGGTGGATTATGAGTGATACAAAAAGCATAAATATAAAAACTGTGATTAATACTCATGTTCAGTTTGATAAAAACATTATTTGCTATTATGGTGGTATTTTCACAGCAATAAAACTTCCCTCCTTAATGACATTTGAAATTTAAATGTGAATTACAAACATCAACCTCAAGGGAAGCAGAAGCAATCTGGGTTCTGTTTTTTTTAATATGTAACTTATAGACATGTTGAATTTTGAAACATTGTTTCTCCTGTTACACTTCTAGTCAGTTATTTTCTGTTTGAGTCATTTTAATCAAGTTGAAATGAATCCTTTTGTCTTTATTATGTTTATTGTTTATGTTTGTGACTTTTGATTGCTGTCGGCCGTTGCAGAGTTTGTAGAGCAGTCATTGTTGATTAATCAGTGTCTGATCCTGCAGGTAACACGTGCTGCAATTGAGGACAGATTTCCAGTATAATCAAGAAACGCATTTCTCAATTTTTAGCCTGTATTTCTGTGCTGCAAGTAGTGAATAGAAGATAAACATACTGATTTTGCTCTTATGTTGCTTGTTGGAGGACACTTAGAAACAAATGTCAGGAATTGCAGGTCCATGTATCTTCACAGTTTGTAAAGTAATGAAGAAACTGTGAACAATAAAGGAGCTCCTGAATCTTACCAATCACAAAGGAAGGAAAATTTAAAAAGAAATTAGCTGGCAGGGCCATGATGCATTATGAATTTAAGTGACCCAGTCCTGATATGTGTGATTTTTAGTTGTTGGAATATCTCAAAATGGAGGTCAGTAAACATTATGTACAGAGTCAATGAACTTAACACACTTTTAAAATGTGCCACATAAATTTCAGAGTTTGGGTACACATTTCCATTATTGTTACTATGGCACTGCAGTTGCACATCATCCATTGTGTAATTCAAATACAGCATCCTGAAATGACTATGTTACTGTTGAGATTGGCTTTATCAAATGGGCTTAATAGAGAAGGCCCATTGTGGTACAGAGACAGCCATTCTCCAAAATGTAGTAGTTTTCGAATTTTATATTATTCATACCGTGCATTGTCATCAATCAAACATAAAATACTCAACCAACAAATGCACTCCTATTATTGTTATTATTATTATTTTTTAGATATTATATATTATAATCCCTGTAAACCAGTCGATCATGTTTCGATACCTTCCTGGCATTGTCATCAGGGACACTTGTGAGAGTATAAATTACATAAACTAAAACCAACAGTATAAGTACATGTTAAGACTATAAAATGTAAGAGATGGTTAAAATTATAGGCGATCACTTCGGGGTGGATCCCTGGTCTACTGTGTAGAGAGAATTGGTTGTTTGTATGCGGATGGATAGTACTGTCCTGTCCATCCACATATAACAACCAATTCTCTCTACACAGTAGACCAGGGATCCACCCGGAAGTGATCGCCTACAATTTTAACCATCTCTTATACATTTTATAGTCTTAACATGTACTTATACTGTTGGTTTTAGTTTATGCAATTTATACTCTCACAAGTGTCCCTGATGATGATGCCAGGAAGGTATCAAAACATGTTGGACTGGTTTACAGGGATTATAATATATAATATCTAAATAATAATAATAACAATAAGAGTGCATTTGTTGGTTGAGTATTTTATAGTTTTAGAATGTTGTATGTATTCACACATAATGTTCAATTGGAGTATCATAGCAACAACAACAAAAACATTGTCATTAAATGTCAGAATTAAACATTTCCATTACTTGCTGCAGTGTAGATCTATGTTCAGATTTCCATCATATCAGTGTCAGCTTTTTATGTTCTGCCTTTGCATGACAGTTTCCCAGCAGTGATGTACATTCACACATTCTTGCCAGTATGGTAGAGTCCTGAGTAACCAGCCCAAACAGGACTGAAGATGATAGTATAATCAGAAATGCCAGATAGTACAGAAGATTTGTGATACCAGCTCAGTGTATAACTGAATTTATTATTGAATTGCAAAGAAAATACAGTAAGGCATCCATTCAATTATCTCGTGGACAAACATGGTATTCAGCATAATGTAACTTCGTTGATAAGGGTTTGTTTTTTGAAGGAGTAATGGGGATTTGTTTCTCTTGGCCTCTTTCCTTTTAGAATCAAGGTCACACGTGTGCCTGAACAGCAGTTGTGTGTGTTTGCTTTAACATAAGCAAGTGTGACCCCAGTAGGCCTGATACTCCCACTATGACTCATTCTGTCAATTTCTGCTGCTTCTTCTTTATCATCATTTGGGTCACCGGCATGACTCAAGATATGCTGTGTCAGTCAGCTGTTCTTGGTCTTGATTTATCTGTTCGTGTAGGTTGTCATTCACACTTGAACAGCCTGGTATAAATTGTAATGCAGGAACAATATTTTTGCAATTATCTTGCACTGTTTTCTGTGTCAGTGTATCTTCAGTTTTTCTTATTCTGCAACTGACTTTCTACACAATGATGCTGGTGTTTTTGCTGTGTTTCCCCTTAAGCTTCGGCTGTCCAATAAACATTATCTTAGTTACATTATTTGCTTTGTATTTCCTAATATTTCTCCTCCATAGTAACTTACACAATTGACTGAACATGTCCATGCTGATATTTTTTTTTGTTAAAATTTCTTTGACATGTTGGTCCATAGGTTTACCCAGTCATGACATTTGGTGGTAGACAAAGCACCCTTCATTATCTTTGAAAATAAATGATTGCCTTTGTATGTTTTTTCATTTTATAAAACTCTCCACTACAGGGAGGAATTCATTAAAAATCAATTAAAAAATTTTCTCTGAGTCCATGCACACTTCTTTTGGGTATTATAACAAACCAGAATTGCTGCTGGAGCTGTGTTTTTGAAGGCACGATTTTTTGTGGATTACACAATAAAAGCAAGTTTTCATTTATGGTTACCTGAGGAGTCAAATAGCTCAGAATGGGGGCTAGTGGTGGGCCCTTGCAAACCTGATAAATGAGCCTTCACGTTCCATAAAATACAGGGCAGTTTTGTAAATAGCTGAGAAACAGCATCTACTGTATGCTTGTATCGTGACTTGATACAAGTCAGGTATTCTGTAATGATGACTTTTGTTTTTGGGCACATTTGCATAAGTTGCAAAAAGTGCCTTTTAGCTTCCTTATGTCTGTCCTCGTGTATCAGCACAGTTTGCATTGGATGATATTGGGGACTTTATGAATATCTTTCGAGAAAATCCAAAATTTGGTTAAAATCAGAAAAAAATATCTGGCACTTTGCTTGAAGACCTACGTACAGATTTTTTTTTGTTTGTGACAAAATTGCCATAAAAGTGCTGTCTTTGAGTGAAATGATATTAGGCCATTAGGATAGCCGAGGAGGTAAAAATATTATGCATATGTGCTGCAGTATTATGTTATATGTACATTGCCCATCATGTTTATCCTTATCACCATTTGTTATGAATTTGTAATTGAAAAGCCAGTCCACTTTCATGTTACCATATTTGGCATAAAAATACATGTTAAGAACACTGAAGTGGCCATCCATCCAGTACAGCAGTGCTGCAATTGAACAGATGTGGACAAGATGCGGTAGAGATCAATTTCATCATAACTAGGAGGACACTTTTTGATTCTCTGCCTTTGCATGTAGCAAATTATGAGTAGCATTATAATGTATTGACATTTACAACTGTTTAGATTTATATTTCATAAAAATTCTACTCACATGAAACTTTTATTTACATTTCTAAAAGGAAATTCTTATATATGCACACAAATGTGTTTGTGTATGTGTTTGCTGCATAGGTGCTTGAAGTAAGTCAGTTTTTTTTTAGATGTAAGTATTGTATTGTAATGTTATTTCATATTTGGGGAAAAATTAATCATCAATTGCATTTGGAATCTTAGTTTCAATTAATATCTGTTCTCTAACTTATTGTAAGCAACGAATGACTTCTGTTAATGATGTTGATGTTTGAATTTTCACTGATGGAAATTTCAACCATTTGTGGAGAGAATTGCTTTAAAAATGACAGTGAAGTGGATGTTTGTAAATACTAAGTCCTTTTTGAATGTTAAAAGAATTGCCCTTATTAAGTGTGCCAAGAGCAAAAAGAATTTGGGAAGTAAGTAAGGTGAATGTAGGTACAGGAAGTCCTTGTTTAACATTGCCCCAAACATTTTGCTTTAAGTTTGACAGATTTTAGGATTAAAGTTTCAGTGAATGTTGCCCAGTCTTGGATTAATGGCAGCTGGCAAGGTAGTCAATGGCCAGTACTTGTGGTATTTTAATTCTTACGGTAAAAAATGCACCTTTCTGTGTTCTACACTGTTGAAATTCTCAGGAATGTAACCCCAACGTTAAACGAGGACCTGCTGTTACGTGAACATGATACTTTTGTCATGTTGGATATAACACTGGTATTTTTGTTTCTGTGTATAAATGTAGCTCTTGATACACATACTTGTTCATGTAAAAATGTGTACATAAATTAAAGGTTGGAAGTGTTGGTATGTCTGTGAAGTGAAAAGTAACACTGGCTGAGAAACCAGTAGCACTGAATAGGATCTCTGAATTGGAAAGAAATACTAGTTTTCATTCTATATAAAAAGTGGCACCCAAATTTTAATAATAAATATTATTTTTCTTTGCCAAACCTTGAAGCTACATCTGTACCAAAATAAACACACTGCTTTGTAAGGTGAGGTCATACTTTAAATGTAGGGAATACTGAAGATTTCTTCAGAGCATTGCCACTTCTCTTGTATTTTTAGTATTAGCACACATGAAGTTCCATAATGTTCATGTTAGTTTATACAGTGCATATTGGCAGGACCAGCATTGAGGACGTGTGATCTCTGCCCCTGTACAGGGCACCAGAAGTCATGATAGCAATGTAATAGTGTTAGTGAATGAAAGTTAAGCATCATATGGACATTTTATGTTCGCCAGTCATCATAAAATTGTGTTTTGTGTATAGTCACACATTTTCTTCTGGGCAAGGCTGGGGTACTGACAGGTTTGAACCAGCATTGCTGGATCTATAGCTTGCACAGGCCTCCAAATTAACAAGTGCCAGCCCTGCACCTGCGTGACCAGTTGTGGCCTCGTGGGCAGTGCTCTCTTTTTCAAAATTACAAATTAATACTGACAAACATGCACTGTTACAGAAATTGAATTATTATGTCGGTACTGTGTGGAATGTATTAGTTTGATACAGGAGCTTAGCTGGACTAAGCTGAATACACATTTTTTATCAACCAGGTACACAGTTTGTAACTATTTTGAACATGTGTTGTACTGTAAATATTTGCAGATATTACAGATATTGTATAGATATGCTAATCTTTTTCACAAAAGGCATATTGGCTTTGCATGTGAAGATAATTAATGTAGTACAGTTGGTGCATTTGTTTTTGCCTTTTGTGATGTGGTCTTGCAACACCAGTTTATTATATCTCTTCAGAACTTTTAGCAGAGTAATAACATGCATTTGGCATAAAATGTGTATAGCTTATCAGGTCTTTTTGTGTTTACTTTGTTGTCTAATCATTGCAGCCCACTTTCAGAACCATTCACAGAAGTCTGTTATATTGCTGTGTAGTGCAGGAACTTCATGCAGGGGGGGGGGGGGCCTTGGTGTCTCGGTAACATATGATTCACAATGCTAACTTATATTCTGGATTTGAAGGTAAAATACTGTGAAGTTCAAAGTACAGGATTCAGAATGTTTTGAAGGCCATAGTGAGAACAATAACAGTCTGTTTCATTTTGATTGGTAACACACTTCATCAAGGCATTTGGTCCATTGCACTTGTGACTGTCAAATATTGCAGGAGGAGGTGGAACATGCTGTTTTAAGACAGTGCAGAACCTATTCTGAGGTTTCCACTTGGAACACATTTCCTTACAGTAACTTCATATTTTAAAACCTCACTTACATGAATCAATATTGCTTTCCCACTGAAGAAATTTTCCATATTATTTTAGTAATAATGCCATCCGCTGTAAGGCTGTGCCATGTCTCAGGTGGTTAGTTGTCAGCCACTTAGCCTGGGGGCCCAGGTTCAGTCCCAGGCCACTCCATGTGGGATTTATGGTGGACAAAGTGGCATTGGGATAGGTTTGTCTGCAAATACTTCGGTTTACCCTTGCATCATTCATTATTACGCAATGTTTTTTCATCTACCATTGACACTATAATCTTAGCAATTGACAGTGTTGTTAAATAAAAGTCCTCTCTCACACACACACACACACAAAACATACTGTGTCTGCACATGTGGTAACATCACTCTAGAAGAATGGACCGCCATATAACGTGAAGGGATAAACAAAATTTTTACATATATTTCAAGAAATGTTAACTGGATCAAAACATTTCCAGACATAACTTGTATTTAATAAAGTTGATGTTTTCCATTATGCATGGTGTAATTTTTTATTCATTAAACTGTTTCTTGTAGTCATAAAATTCAAGTCACCCATGCAGACCTAATTGTTTTTGGGTTTAAAATGATGGAACACATACACATTGACATAACAGTCCTTCATGTGAAACAGGTTTGGTGTGGTCTCTCCCTGTGAGAGGATATGTCAAGCTGAGTGATGAAATCTTGTTGTGCAGGTTGCACAGTTCCTGTGGAGGTTGAAAACATTCTGCTATGTTGTCTCTTTCAAATTGTTGATTTAATTTCAGAAACTGGATCTGTGTTGTTCATAATGTTGTGTTTGAAAAAGCATAAGATACGGATATATCCCAATATTGTAACACACAGTTGTCAGAAACATTTAGACCCCATAGCTAACCATATCTGGAACACACGTTTTTACTTTAATCACATTACTACACTGAGCACTTCTGGTTGCATCCAAGACTTGTAAATAGAAATGAATGGCAGAGTATGCCCTATGGTGTCAAGAGACATGAAATATAATTATTATCCAGCCAGCACACAAATTTCACTCTTCACATGAATTGCTCAGCTGTCAGAACTTGATTAAGAATTACGTAATTATGCTGAGACTTAGACAACACACCAGAGAGAAGAAATGGCAGTAGAATCATTTGGTTGCCCTTGGTGCCATGAACATTGCATAACAGGCTGCTTCATTGTAGTTGTTATGCATTGGGTCTCAGAAGATGGAGAATATCTTACTAGATGGCAATAAGTACATTAGAAAGGTACAGGTTTTGAAAAATGTCCTTGAAATAAATTGTATACCTCAGCGGGATTGTGAGTGTTGTGATTTTTGTACAGAATTAAGACGGCGACACCTTTCCATGCAGTAAGCATAAATTTCTGTCTTCCAAAGTGTACTCGGTCACCAAGGAAATATAAAAGGTGGTCTATTTCTTGAATCTGGCTTCCCAAATTCCAGAATATTGCAGCAGCGCTAATTGTTGATATAACACTTTAATTCTGGTTCGGTGCTGATGTGGATCCTTCTTATGAATGATGGCATCATGTAGAAGTGGGCTGTGTTGCCAGTGTTTCAGAGATTTTTGCTGGAATTAGGTATGTGCGGAAATTAATGAGGGTGAAAGCTCTTTAACACTCACCTCCACATTTTTCGAGCACTGACATACCCTCTATACCAGATTCTTTTTGTCACTATTTCAGGTTTTACCTGTATTTTTTTGTTGTTTGTTATTCTCTTGGTTTTACCTGAAAGAAAGGTATAATTGCTTCAGCTTTCATTCTTTGGTGTGAGAATTAACATGATGAAACAATGTGTAATCTGAGTATATTTAGTGCTGGTGAGAGAAAATGGAACAGGCTGGAGACAGTATATTTGAGGTTGGCCCAGCAGACACGCAGAACAGACAGGTGTACTTGCTGAAGATTTAAGTGTACTGGAATCTTATGCCTTGTCTTTTGGTGTGATATCCCAGAAGGCTAGAATATTCTTCATCACCACTGTGAGAACCTCAAATCTCACAAAGCTTATTTGGTGTTGGTCATGTAAGGGTTAGCCAGCTAGTCTTCCTAGATGTAGTTTTCCTGTTTAAAATACTGAATTTCCATTGTGTATTTTCAGAACTTTTTCTTGCAAAATTATTTATCTCCTGACTAATGGTATGTGCAGTATTTTTAATTACAGCACATGCATTATTTGAAGAAGGCTCAAATGTTGATGCTACCAGCTAGGGAAAGGGCAAAAAGAGTTCATGTTCTGTGGTAAGAGTCAAAAGTTGTCCCTTTATACCACACCATCACATATATGTCATAGTGGCAGTAAAATTTCACAGGAGGCTGGGAGAGCCTCAGTGCCAGCTTGAATGTGGTGGTAAAGAGAAGACTCTGTCACTGCCACCAGGAATCAAACACCAATCATCCAGCCTGTGACCAGACCCTTCCGTGGCTCCTATTCCAGCCCACATAGTTGACATTTTAGCATTCCTAAATACTGTAAGATTTAGAATTTTCAGGTATATGAGTTTAAATGATACACAAAAGCATGGTGCTGCTTCTATTTGATATACACAATACAACCATTACTGGAAACACAGGCAAATATATATGTTTGTCTTCTCTGTTGGTAATACATTTGTGAAAGGAGAAGTTTGCTGCTGTATTGTCCATATGCCCATTATTATTTAATGCTGTACAGTGTCATGATAATGTATGTCCAGGGCCATTAGTAATGATTGGGTATTGTGCAAGGAATATTTGCATTGTTTTCACAGCCACTGCCTTGAGCATTGTAATAAGTTTCCATTGGATTTTGTTGTTATGTTTTCAGTGAAATGGTAGAAAATCATATAAACCAAATGGGCTGATGACTTGAACAGAGTGAGTATATTCCAGTATAACTGTAATGTTCTTTCAAATTATCATAATCCATTCAAATATATATATACTGTCATTAATGCAATGTGTCTACAATTGCTTGTTCACTAGCATTTGTTACACAGTATGTCATGTTCACACAGATTTAAGTTGAAGCTGTAGAAAGATAGGAGTAACTCAGTCTTTCAACTAGTATAGTGTAAACAATTTGAAGTTATGCTGTTTCCACATGTTCTTTCCTGTTACAGTGTTAATACATATAACATCAAGTTAACTTGATCATAGCTGCTGTTGATTGCATGATATATGTACATATGAAGCTCATGGTTTAACTGAACACTTGAGTGAATTTTTTAAGCACTTGGACTGCTAAGATCTTGTGCAGTGTGCCACGTTTCCATTATAGTTGACACACAGTTCTCAGTGAGGTTGCGTGATGAAATGTAAACATACAACATGTTAAACAAATGCCCATACTCTGATAATTTTAATTTGAATGATGTGATTGTAAAAATAAACCAGTCATAAGAGACAAGCAGATACATATGTGTTGAAATAGTGCAATTGCCATGAACATCGGAACAATAATACATGTGAAGAACCAGTGGTATGTGTTCCCTCCTTGCAGATTTGCCTTCCTGATATTGTTTTTATTATTTTTGTGTTCTTGTTCTTGTTTTAGGTGGTGTGTTTCTTTACATCTGTGTGATTCACTGAAGTGTGATTATTTTTCCTTTTTATAAAAATGTAATTGTACATCACTTGTTTTATTAATTTTTGGTAAAACCTGTATAACTTGAAGATGGAAAGGTAACCTTTATCATCCCTTATACCAATTGTTCAGTTAACCCTTTCTTATCCCTTATGCCATTTGTTACCAACACTTTGAATCAGAAATATGACAAACCAATATTGATTCTTATATTCATATTTTGTATGAATAAATCTGCTCACTTTTCCTCTCACCTATTCATCATTGGCATCTTTCAGCTCCATATTTACTAATTTTAGAAAACACTTGATACTTATTCATCACTTATGCTTTGAAAACTGAAGTCAGGCATTTTGTGCAGCCTTGAGAGGACAAGACTTATTTATGTAAGGCTGTGATTTTCTGTGGAAGCTTGTCCATACCCTTTCAATAATGGCCTCTTCATGGCTTTATCCCTTCATGGGTTTATCATCTTCATTTTCCACAGTAATCTGTTCTCCCATTTTCTGTCATCCATAGTGGAATAACCGGTATATGTGGTATAAATTTAGTGTTTAGAATTAGTACTTTAGTCTAAGCGTGAAAAGGAAATTGTAACTCATCGGTATAACGTCTTAGAGGGGACAGCAGAGAGAGAGAGTTAGGTCGGGTATAGCAAGCTAGCATGTTCGCCGTTTGTCAGTGTCAAAATTAATGGTTAAGGGAACTTTCTGGAGCACACGAAACTTTAATACTTCGACAGCTTTTGGACGTCTTAAATCAAGCGAGGGCGGATACCCTGTTAGTCAAGCTTGCACATTAAGAAAGATCGGTAGGACGTTTTTACGGGTTCCTACGAGTTACGGCACGGGACACATAGTTAAGTCATTAGTAGCTAATGACAAGAAAGTATTCAAAATTTTAACTTTTAGACCTATTAGGAAATAGTCAAAATTAAAAGTCAGGCAATTTGAGACGGAAAAAATTCGAGAGTGGGATGAATTTGGCCGGGATACCAGCGACCGCGTACAGACGCCAGGGGAAGTTCGAATTTCGACGTTAGTGGGCGAATAAGTGATTTGGGGCACGCCGATTTCCTCCGTCATATCTGAAAGTTTGTAGTTAATTATTTATAAGTGGATTACTTATAAAGGTTTGTAGTGACTTCGTGAAATTGGGTTTAAAAGATAAAGTATTCGGTGTCACCTTCATGAATAAACAACTAACTAGAACCATTATAGAGAGTGCTTACAATACAATAAAAAGAAAAGTGAAGGGTTAAAACAGTTTGTTAAATTCCAAAAAGACAGTGCTAATTAATTATATAAGTGTTCCTGCGCCTCTGACGAACCATTTAGATTCCCTGAAATCTAGGGCATGATCTACCGGCTGTAAGCGAAGAACGGGTGTAGACGTAATATCAGTTTTGCATTTAGAATTGGTCTCCCACTTCTTCCAAGTGGGGACCAGTGCAATACAGAGTGGGCGAGAAGTCACCGTACACCAACCAGTAAGCAATCATAATCAATCATAATTAATTTGAATCACGTACGTCTTTGTTACATGTCCAGTGGATCCGTATGTGCACCTTGATGCTGGACACACAAACGGATGCGCCTCCATGTCCTTTGTGACATACGTCGAAGCATTTTTCGAGTAATTGTGCGAAAGGCGTCTTCCACAGCTCTGCGCAAATCTTCGTTGGTGTTTTAGCGACACGCAGCCACTCTTCCCTTGATAATACCCCACAACGAATTGTCTGGGGTGGTAAGGTCAGGACTACGTGGTGGCCATGGCAATGGTGCCGGAGATGTTGGTGAGCCACGGCCAATCCAGCGGCCTGGAAAATGTTCGTTCAAAACATCGCGCACAGAAAGAGCGAAGTGTGCGGGTGCCCCATCGTGCTGCAGCCACACGTCATCCACGAGTCCTCTGTCTCTGAGCTGAGGTATGAGCCACGTCTCCAACATTGCCGAATAAGATGCCGCATTCACCGGTCCATCGAAAAAGTAAGGTCCAATCAGATAGTCTGATGTCATACCCGCCCATATCATCACATGCGGTGGATTATGTTCCAGCTCCTGCGTGAAATTTGGATTCTCTTTTGACCAGAACACCACATTTCTGTCGCGCACTGCGATAGATGGCACATTCATCACTGAAAAGAACCTTTGATCGGGATACGGCATTTGAGAATGTGTCCAGCAGAGCACGGCATGATTCATAGTGCCGATCCATGTCGGCATCCGACAGTTCATTCACGAAAGTTGGGCGATACGGCCTCACATTCAAGTCTTTCTTCATGTGGTGTGCGGCGAATCACGTATGCACTATCTTGGTCACTGTTGCCGAACTACCATTTTACATTGTATTGCGTGCTGTGTAAACTTAAATTGAGTCTGAGGTGCGTATTGTCTGGGTGTACGGTGACTTCTCGCCCACCCTGTACATGTTTCAGTGCTTGTTCTTCCGTTTTTTCACAATGTCCATACCATCTTAGTCTCTCTCTTCAAGGTTTCTCTTCACTGAAGAAGTAACACCCGTTTCTTCCCACAATGTTGATGTTAGGCTCTAGTCCAAATCCTCAAGGATGTAATCCAAAAATGGATGTGCCAAGGTGGGCCCAGGTAGAAAGAAATGGGCATGGATCATGACATGAGGCTGTTTGTTCCTTAATGACTGCTTTATATTGTATAGGGTGTTTTTTTCCCCTGCTTGAACCATAAGCGGCCGCCCGACGCTCCGTTAGCATTACGTCATAACGCCGAGTCTCGGGAGGTTTAGCAGTCTGGGAAGGAAGCGAGTAAAAGATTCGTTGTGATAATCTTTTTAAAGTCTAATAAAAACTCACCAGTGCTACAGCAAATGCAAAAATTTTGGCCTCCTGACCAAATGCACTCGGCACAACTGCGGAAAACGTTATTGTTTACTCTCTGGGGTCCTTCGGAAATTGTTGAAATCTCACGGCGTGCACTCATCGCACACCAGACACAATTTTTTCGTCATGAAGAGGGAGTTCGCGAATAAGTCCTGGGTTTTCTGCATTCCAATACCCGCTATTCTGAAAATTCACCTCTCCACGTAACGAAAACCGGGCGACATTAGAGAAAATACTGACTGGATCGACTTCTCCATCGTGTACAGACTGAAGAAACCAGTTACAAAAATTCATTTTTGCAACCGGGTGATGTTCCTTCAAAGCATGAACTCCGTTGTCTTACACGATCGCAGTTGTAACAGTTCTGTGGCCCTTTGTGCAGACGTTTTTTAAACACTCGTCTCCTGAGCTGACAAATTTTCCAGCAGACTCATATTTGAAATACAGCTGCACTAAAAACAGACGCTGCTCAACAGTGTACATGTGTCGAGGGATGCTGTTACATCACTGAAGGACTGAGAAATGCAATCCCATGATAGCGCAAATCTGTTATCACTGATGCTGAAGTTACACTCCCCGTTTGAAAACAGTGCAATTAGGTGCGGTCTTTGGCTCCTTCATTCCCCTGATATAACACCTTGTGTCTTATTTGTGGGGAAATTTAAGTGTATAAAACAAATCCTCAAACGCTGGAAGAACTAAGAAACCGTATCCGCCGTGACACTTCAACAATTTCCGAGCAAGAACATCAGAGAGTAAACAACGTCTTCCGCAGTTGTACTGACAGCATTCGGTCAGGAAGGCAACATTTTCAGCATATGCTGCAGTACCGATGAGTTTTATTAGACTTTCTACAGGTTACTATCACAGATACTGTTAAACCTCCTGAGACTCGGCGTAGCGTCGGGAGGGCGATTATCGGTCAAGCAGAAAAAAAAAACACCCTATACTTTTAAATGCAAAACTGAACAGTAAACAGCTCATGAAATGCATGTAGTTGGAAGCTATTACATTCACTGCATGTGAAATCTTCAATATGTATTTTTCACACTGTGGGTCTTGATAAAGCTACTGTGGCGGGAGTGCGTGCTGACTTCTGAAGAATTGTTTAAAATATAGTTTAGGGTTACCATACGTCCGGGTTTTCTCGGACATGTCCTCTTTTTCAGGCTTCAGAATTGTGTCCGGGGGGATTTTTTAGTTTTACAAAAATGTCCAGGTGTTTAGCCTTTGTCGGTAGTCACACTCAATTTTTCGGTTGTCTTTACGTACGTCATAGTTCGCAGTTCTCGTAGGCAAGGTTTCAACTTCAGAACTCATTTTCACAGTGACTTCCGGTTGTTCCGAACGCATGCTCGCACAGCCCGGTTCCGGGCGTTCATTTTGAATTGTGTGCAGTGCAGTGTAGGACTCGTTATGCCCTGATTAGTTCGTGTGTCGTTTTTATCGCGTTCTTACAACAGGGAAAAGAAAATGTAAATTCACGGACGACCTAAGAAGCAAGTACTTGGCGAACAAGGGTGCTCTTGATCTTCGAGCCCACGTGGAATCCCCTTTCTCGACCAAAATTTGGAAGCCCCCTTTGCCGCTGATATGTGGGGAGTGTCCTCTTTTCCTGGGATGGATATATGGCAATCCTAGTATAGTTGTATCCATTCTCATTTTAGTAACTCAGTATGATTTAGTATAGATGCTTTTGGCTAATACAGCTGACCAATGGGATGTTTCACTTTTTTTTTTTTGTGATCGTACAGGTTCCTGTAGGTGTAGAGAGGCTCTGAAGCTATTTAGGATCCTGCTGTCACCATACAGCATAACAGGGACCTGCAACAGTGTGCAGAAATGCAGTGATTGCTGGTAGGGAAAAACTCTTGGAAGAGGAATTGATAGGTCAGGAAATTTGTAGTTGCATTTTCCAAGTTAATCACTTGTCAGTGTTTTGTCAACAGAAGAGGTTCAGTTGGTGTACTCCATCTTGCTATGCCTCTCATCTAGTCATCTGCAACGTTGCAGTACATGCAATCACATTAAAGGTGGACTAACTGAATGGTTTCTCTACTACCACATCAATAATGTGTAACTTTGAGGTCATGCCTTCTGTGTTAAGTGACTCTTGAAAGCATCTAAAACCAGCATTCCTTTATTCTTTGGAAGAGTATTTGGTCTTCTGTCAGACACTTCTTTCAGCCTTTTGGCCATGATTTCTTCTGTCATCAACTCTTTCTAATTACATTTAAATATAATTCCACTAGGAAGTTTTTCTTTTAGAAGATCCTTTCTCTTTAGAATAACAACAAATGATGGAAGTTCCCTCCAATCAGTGAGAACTCAATGCTCAGTTTTCCATGTGCTGTTATTTTGAAAAGTACTGATTTTTATCCTTTTGCATCAGTTGTAGTATTTGTCAGCATATCAAAAAAATACTGGGGTTTCACCTGTGTTACTCATTTGTCCTACGAGGTAAAGCCATGTTTTCCGTGCGGTTTAACTATATGGCACTGGTATTCTATTAATTTTTTAAGGCAGTGTGTGTGTGGAAAGCTCTTGCATTCGTGTATTTCTCATGAAGAGCTAGGACCTTCATATCGCATAAACATTACTGCAAAACCATTACCGTCTTTGAAATAATGGTATAGAATATTCAGGGATGTGGCAACTTCCAGTGCTTTCATTTGTATTGTCTCTCTCTAGTAACTGAAAATTACCCTGCTTGGCCTATAAAATGCTCTTCAGGTTGCATTTGCTCCCTTTAATAAGATTTGTTTTTCTTCCGGCTTCATGCATTATTCTGTGACATGGGATTTTCATGGCCTGGCACAAGTGTTTGTTTCTTCTGTATGTTTAATTACCATTAATTTAAAATTAGCATTGTAACTCCAATGAATTTTGGTATTTTAGATACTTTTGTACCTTTCAATGCAATCACGATTTTTTTTACTGAATACTCTTTACAACATTTCACTTCAATAATCTGACTTGCAGTGAGTTGTCAGCATATCAATAATGATATCAGAAGCAGAGAATAATGTGCACAATTCTTGTAGCAGCTGTGTAATTTTCTTTATTCACCTAGCTATGGCAGATACAAGAACATCTGCCCTATTCACAGACCATATTTAATAAAATAACAAAGTGATCCATATTTTTCAGATATGCATTAGGACAGAATTCTCACTTGTATTTAGGTAAATGTGGTTATGTAACTTGCGTGATGCACACAGAACCACAAGACCTACCAGCTATTACAAAAGAATTATGTATGTAATGTTTAATAAACTGTGGTGTTAAAAGTGATGGGTTTTTTAAAAGATGCAGAGCTTTTCGAACTTGTATATAAATTTTAATTGATGTGGGCTCTGGTTCAGTACATTGCCTACACATATGGAGGCTATGCCACTGCCAAGGCACCGCCCTGGCTCAACTACATCCCTGCATTCATAACCGGTAATTGATCTAAAAAACACCACATTACATACTTTATCATGGGTCAGATTCTTGCATTTATATTACCCGTCTAAGTTGGTAAACTGAACTGTAGGTAATATATTGACTATGGGAGCTACAGGTATTCAGGATGATAATATATGACATGGGAGAGAAAGATTGGCCATGACCTATTTTAAGACATGCTGGCATCTAACTGTAGGAACTGTATGCCAATACATAAACCCATGGGTTGATGAGACATACGATTGTGATTAAATACTAGGATGTTATGAATACAAATTGGTTTACCGGTTTGAAGGTGATGAATCCATAATACAATACAGAGGAATGGACAGGGGTTAGGAATAGGAAGAGTAAGTAAACATAAAACCAACTCTTTGCTTTTATTTTCTACGTGGTTTTAACAAATGTGACAAATTTCTAACTTTTCATAAATAACGCAGTTCTATAAAATGGCAATACAAGTCATGTTTGGTGAACTTTTTCAGCCTGAAAGATGGCATATTATGGATGAATATAATGTAAAGCCCTGCCTTGATGAG
This sequence comes from Reticulitermes speratus, assembly GCA_021186555.1. Taxonomy (NCBI): domain Eukaryota; kingdom Metazoa; phylum Arthropoda; class Insecta; order Blattodea; family Rhinotermitidae; genus Reticulitermes; species Reticulitermes speratus. The sequence continues at coordinate 32,998,192 of JAJKFL010000002.1, forward strand.
AAAATCATACAAAAAAAGCTATCAGACATGACCTACGGGACTCCCATGTTTGAAATGCGGCAAGTCTATTAGCATCCACAGCTATGAACATTTCCTACACAACAAAGTTTAAAAATATGGTATTGAAAAATTACCATTTCTAACCATTTATAAGGTATGATTCCCAAGTACAGTTTTGCAAGGTTGAGAACATATAATCTACAAGCAACCAACTTTTAATGACACACTGAACTCTCAGTATGCTTTAAGAGTTCGGAATGGGAAAAAATTAAACTGCACAGAAATGTTCAAGTCAGAAAAATTACTTATAGTTCTGTCTCAATTTGAACACTGTAATTCATAACTAAACAGTACTTGTATGTATAAATTAAAAAAACAAAATAAGAAAGTGACTGAATGTACTGGATACCATACCTAAACATATCACAACTTTGCTTGCAAAAAATGGCATTAACTTTTTACATTCTATACTTCTATTAGGTGCTGCTAATCCTTACAAAAGTTCAGTATGTTGATGGAAAGTTAATGGATGCATTTTGATCTGTTGGAACTTTCTGTGTGTGACAGTACTGCATTGACGAGCATCAAAATCTTATTCCGTGGCGTGCCGTAGTGAGAGTTGCTTCTTATCTCAGAACCTAGGTCTAGCTGTGGCCAACAACTGCTTTACACTGAAAATTGAAAGCCCTAGTCCCACACCTGCTAGCAAGAATGCAGATGGTAGCACCAGGCGGTCAGCTGGTTGCCGACTAGTCACAGACCCAGCCTGCAAGACAAATGGCTAACTTTGTACTTATGATCACTTTACCCTTTAAAGCCCAGTGGTTAATCAACCTTTTAAAGACCTGCATTTCTGTGTGCAAACACCATAGGAAAACACTCCCACAAATATATTTAAGTAACAAGGAAATTTACTGCATTTTTAAGACAGGCTACACAATCTCTGTTTTATTTTCCGCAAAATGATGTTCATTTCATAATTTTATCTTTTCTGTTCAAATATGTTTTCATAAACCATGTGCTAAAATTTAAATACCCACCCTGGTACAATAAAGGTTAAACAATCAACAATTCTACTTTCTGCACACGGAGTGTATTTACGTGTTTTGCATGGATCTGGGAACAAACAGCAATTATTTCCCTGTGCAGCACTAACTGATTGGTTTTTACAGTCAAGACTGTGTTTACTGTGTGGTCAGAACTGAATCTTTTAAATATAATTCAAAGCAACCACAAATTCATGACCAAACAACAGTCTTTTACCTAGACCCAGTGTCTTTCAAATGGCCAAAGCAGTCACTTTATAATGCACTGTCATGGAGTAAGATCTCTTGAAATGTCACCTAAGGTAACCTTCACACATACTCATACAACAAATTTTTATTTACAAATGTACACCACACTTTTACACAGTATATCAACAATTATACAATGTTCCATCATTAATTACAAATTAAAAATTTTTAACTGAGAGCAGATCTAAGTTTAAGTATCCTTGTTTTTACTAGTGATGCTCCCTTTACTTTGTTACGTTCTTTAAGTGATGTGCAGTCCATTTTTGCCCTGTGTTCTATATTCACTATACAATGTTCATCTGTTTATTGTCAATAAATACTGTTAAATGTGCTCATTAATCCAGTTTTATTGATTTTAATTCTCTCAGGAAATGTTAAAGTTGTATAATAAAAAATATCATGTTCAACACATTTATTGCATTAGTATCTGTAACTTTTACTTCAAAATTCTGGCAAAGGATAGGTATTTATACACAGTATATTTAAAGTTCTTAGACCTTGTGGTTAACATATATGCCAGTTTGTGGTTCATTCAGTGACTGTTAGCTCGAATTATGTAGGACAGAATGGTAGGATGGTTACAGAATAATGTACAGCCACTCCCTGACTTATGACCAAAATTTCCTTAAGAAAATTTCAATTCAAATTACTACAAAGATTCATTAAATTTTAACTTTGATCTACATTTCAAACTGTGCACACAAAGTGTTGATTATCACATTACCCATTGTTGGGACTATGGAAAGACTACTTATTTGAATCCCCCTCGATCTGCTGGATGATATATATTCCACCTCATTTCACATTTTCGACTTATGACCAGGTGCTCAGAACATATCCTGTCTGTAAGTCGGGGAGTACACCTATCAGAAAGACTGTGGAAAGAAGCAGCTATCATCTAATTTCAGGTACCAGTCCATCATCTGCCTGGCTGGACTAAAGAAAATCACAAAAACCTTAGGACAGCCTGTCTCTGAGTTTGAAACCAGGACCTTCCAAATACAAAGTGAGAGGCGCTGATCACGTGATGTGGTGGTTAACCACATGGCCTGAACTTCATGGTTTTTAGGATAATAAATATATTTAATGAAAATTTAAATCACTTTGTGCTGGTTCTTCCATATGCAGACAGACCAGACATGCCACACATTTTGTGAACTGACTGACTGCATGGAACAGAGTCCTACTAATCTCTCAGCTGGAAAAGAGGTTCCTGACTTTTTATGGAAACCAGACTCATTACCATGTACATAACAACAAGTTGTCATTCCCTGTCCTGTGCCAAATGAATCCAGTCCACATAGTCATATCCTCTTTTCTTTAAGCTCCATTTTAATATTTCCTCCTATCTATGTAGTATATGTCTTCCCAGTGGTCTCTTCCCTTTAGGGTTTCTTACTAAAATTTTGGGCTACTAAATGAAATTAAACGTGTTGTGTCAAGTTCAGTTAACATTACTATAGATGTTCTGAGAATATACAGAATTCATTCATGAGCATGTGTATAAATTTGTGTGTCAATTAAGTGCCAATCTTGTAGTAGTACTAGTAACTATAGTTCAGAAGAACACAGTTTGCAGTTAATCAGAACTGAATGGATATGATAAACATCTGTGGATGTCAATCCAAGGTAAAAACTCTTAGACTCCACACACTTCATCTATATTGCCAGTTGTGTACTTGGGACTGCAATCTACAGAATATGCTGTAAGGTCAGCTATCTGGCAGACTACCAAGGACTGCTACGCAGTACACAATTAGTTTCATAAACATGTGACCTGTGTCTGCAAGAAAAAAAATCTAATCCATGTCAATGCTTCTTCAGTTTGCTTCTGAATTTCAGTAATGTGTAAAATTCTTCAGAGGTATATGTATGATTGTAAGTCACTATACAGGGTCAAGAGCTATGTGCTTACATGCATATATAAACCTTTTCTTATGTAACTGTGAGAGAAGTGTTGTCACAGTATTTGCCTATTTGACAACGTTCTGTGCCTCTATGACATACAATCCATGCAACAAATGTTTCAAATCTGCATACTACAGTTGTCATGTGTATCAGTGCTGTGGAACCCTTTAGAATTTCAAATGCAGATACATAAAATGCATATATTAAAAAGAATTAAATGCAGTAAGACATGTTTATTACAATCTAAAACCAAAGTAAAAACCAACCAAAGCACAGCATGAGAGAAATGAATTGTTGGTTTGAAGTGAAGTTCACTGTGCCTGGTTTGATCTGTAAACTGTAACTGTAATAATTTATTTTGGTTCTCCAGTCTGAAAATCTGTAATTAGTGGGTCCCTGTCATCATGTCATGGCACATCTTCAGGTTGCAGATGGAGGTATGGTCTCAAATATGGTGTAGCTGTGAATATTTTGAATAAGCAATAATGGACAGCTGACAAAGGGTAGTCCTCCAGCTTGGGGGCTGGGCAAGGTACTAACAACAACTCACCATAAAAACGTACCATGTTACAAATCATTCAAAAATGCTTTGGACTTTGACCAATCTCTTGGTATAGTTTTGTATGGTTGTGAAACTTGGTCTCTCACACTAAAGGAGGAACATAGGCTGAGGGTGTTCAACAACAGGGTGCTGAGGAAGATATCTGGGCCTAAGAGGAACAAGGTAGTAAGGGAGTGGAGAAGACTACATAACAAGGAGCTTTTTGATCTGTACTCATCACCAAATATTATTCAGGTGATCGAATCAAGAAGAATGAGATGAGTAGGGCATGTGGCACATATGGGGGAGAGGAAAGGTGTGTACAGGGTTTTGGTAGGGGAAACCTGAAGGAAAGAGACCACTTGAAAGACCTAGGTGTAGATGGGAAGATAATATTAAAATGGATCTTCAAAATATGGGCTGGAGGGGCACGGACTAGATTGATCTGGCTCATGATAGGGTCAGGTGGCAGACTCTTGTGAATGCAGTAATGAACCTCTTGGATTCCATAAAATGTGAGGAATTTCTTAACTAGCTGAGGACCTATTAGCTTCTCAAGAAGGATTCTGCTCCACAGAGTTAGTTAAGTCTGAATACTCTCCAGGGGATTTTGTATATACTATCAGCAGAGCCAAATTAATGCAATACACAAATTAAAGAACTTTAATTTTACCCTAAAACATAATATTACTTATTCAAGAGTTCTCTAAGATTAAAATTTGTCACTAGAGAAGGTAATCCCACATCCACTGGAAACCCTTCAGAGAGCCCTTTAGGCTTAGCACAGCATGGTTTGGGAACCACTGTTTAAGAGCACTGTGTACCTGTGTCACAGAAAGTCTTACTGCATATGTAGCAGCTCGTGTAAAATGCATCGCCAGTTTCCTCAGCCAAGTATTGTACCGTCACACCTCCTGCCAACAAAAAATAAAATCCAGCGCTGAAATGGCATTCACTTTACTAACAGAAACCCACTGCCAAAAGGAAAAATTAGAGCCAACAAACAAGATCACTTAGGGGTGTCAAGTTCAATTACATTTTAAAACAATAAATCATACTACAAACCAGTTATCTGTTCACAGTGTTGGAAGATTGTGCAGGTATTCAACTTACAAATGAAATGTAATCCAAAGATACTGAACAGTTATGAACTATAAAAATATGAGAGTAAATCAAGAAGTAAAGGCAATTTGTGAATTAAGTGAGTAGCAGAGGCCACAGCAGCCGACCGACTGTATGACAGGTTTCACCATGCATCACACAGCGCTGCATTGTCATTCTGATTAAAGGGGTGTCTGTGTAAACGTGGACGCTCTGCTTTCCAATTGCATCATCCTTGAACAACATGTCGCGATATTCATTCCATTCATTTATTTATTTACATTCAAGTTGATCCAAAAAAGGTTGGAAAATCTACTGGATATAGAACAAGTCAAATGAATTAAATGTACATACAGTTACAAAAGGATTACAATGAATACATTACTACAATTTCTACAAGAATATTGAATGCATGACTAGATATATAAAAGTAACTGACTGTACAGAGTAAGAAACATTTAACGAACAATATACCAAACCAGGAGAATGTGATACAGAATTCATTATAGGAATGTCTTACTTTTTTTCCTTATTAACATCAAAGTATTCATCTAATGAATGAAAGCAATTTGTATATAAAAAAGTTTTTAGAACTGTCTTAAATTTCTTTGGGTTATTAGAAAAGTTTTTAATGTCAGAGGGGAGACTATTATAGACCTTAATACCCAAACAGTAAACTCTTTTTTGATATATAGCCAGATTTGCCTGAGGTAAATGAAGGTTAGTACTTTATCTCATATTTATACTATAGTTTTCTGAATGCAATGTAAACTGATCTGTATTATTAACTCTTTCTTTCGGCAGAAGGGGTCAAACCTGCTGATATTCACCGAAGAATCTTAGCACAGTATGGTAGTGTTAACTGTATGAGTCAGAGAAAAGTTTATGTATGGGTAGAAACGTTTAAATCTGGAAGAATAAATGTGTCTGACGAAGCTTGATCGGGGGCCCCATCAATGTTGTGCACTGAAGACCACATCAAGCGTGCTAACACTCTCATTCATTACTGTGTCTGAAGTTGCTGAGATGCTAGACATTAGACAAACTGAAACCTGCAATTCACAACAAAAGAAGAGAACAGATGTCAAAAACTGCTCTCTTGCACCACGACAGTGCTCGCCCCCATGTTGCGGCCGCAACAATAGAGACAATTTGCCACCTCAAGTTCAAGGTTCTGCCACATCCACCTTACAGTCCCGACCTCACACTGTGTGACTTTCATGCCACTGATCCACTTAAAGGGGCATTACGTGGTCGTCGGTTTGGCAGTGATGAAGAAGCAAAAGAAGTGGTGCATATGCGTCTTCGGGAACAACCTGAAACCTTCTTTTGCGATGGAATCAAGAAGCTTGTGGACCGCTACAAAAAGTGTGTGATACTGCAGGTAGACTATGTTGAAAAATAATATAGCTGTTATGTACATTTCACTTTCTTTGTGGTTAGTAAAAGGATATTGCCTTTACTTTTTGATTTACCTATGTATGTACATTATCATAAGTAATTTTCCATATTAAAAATATCTCATGCAGCACTGTCATATAAAGTTTAGAAAAGTTCATCTGAACATAAAGTTGCATGCAAGAAACTTATTGAGTAAGAACAGGCAATGTAAAAATGATAAAGTTGTATATTTTGCTGAATTTGTATAAGTTGCAGGTACTTTACTGAGGCACCAAAGAACAGCTTGAAGACAAAAGATGAGTTTTTATAGCATATGGGTATGGAACAGGAAGAAGTGAAGGAGTTCTTCTCACAGTCACCTGGTCCACAATAACTTTTACATCATCTCCATATCAGACATGCAGTTCTTAGTGTGTAACACGCTTCACAAGCGTCACAAATATTGCTGTGAACATAAACTGTTCCCGAGTGTCCTAATATTTCGGTTTGAAACCAATAAAATGCTTTTATTACTTCTACAAATAAGTATTTTTACCCAGAAGACATGAAATGGGAAATACTGTGCACGGAGTAACTTCACCATCTATACAGGTCATTTAGTACTGCTGGAACAGTAAAAGAGGGAGCTTGCAATGATATGGACTTGTAGCCTTGGAATACATACACAATTTGGTGGTGAAACCTGGAAAGCAACCACTTGGAAAACCAAGGAGATAACCGATAATGATATGGTTCAAGAAACAATATTTGGGAAGTTATACATACATTCAATTACAAATCCTTTATTTCAATATAGAAAATTCAGTATTATACTCTCTTGCACATGGACAGGTAAAATGCCTGTTTTTAATATAAAATTAACCCATTAGAGCCAACTGACGTATCAAACAGCTCAAAGTTGTTGTTAAGCACTGAAATTGAAAGATTTTTTTCTGATTATTAGAAGCCTGATACATTTTGGTGATTTGGAATGTTTTTTAATGCTATGTTTCCTTGCAGATGGGAGGGATATTAAGTTTGTGGCCAAATACAGTATGAAGAAAACAGTATGACTGACTTACGTTGTAGCTATTCCCTTACAGTTAAATTATTTAGTCCATGGTTCAGTTTGTGGTTTATTTTATGGCATTGTCAGTATCTTGGTCTACAGTGCCAATGATGCGATGACTGGTAGGTTAAGGATGAATGGAATGGTATTTGGAAGTGGTTGTGGCCTAACTGAGGTACTGCCCCAGCATTTGCATGGATGGACTGACAAAAACCACAAAATGATCAGTGAGGATAGCTGGTGTCCCAGACTAGATTTGAACTCAGCATTTCCTGAATGCAAGTCTACAGTGTTCCTGCTACATTAACTTGCTTGGTTGGTCCACAGTGTGTCAATCATTAGTTCATAAGTGATTTTATTACTTGATGTTAACACCTCACTAGCATTTTATTAGCCATTCCTTGAAAACGTATGTGTACAGCAAAAAATATACATACACATATACAAAAAAACTGTGGAAGATGAGTAAATCTTGCACATTACTTTCAACTAAACCTTTCTGAACAAATCACAGATGCAAACTATCTACACAACACTATACAACTGTCAACAATGGCATGACCATGTCTATTACCTCTTCACTCTCGCCAGATCTAATACTCTTCTCAGCCTGACAATGACAATATGTGCCCAGTAAGAGTTCTGAAGTCAGCCATTCACAGACGTCACACAAACTTTGACCCCACACTAATTACAGAATCATGCATGCCTATTATATAAACCATGTTAATATCAAAAGTAAAAAGTCAGTGTTTGCTCTCACGTTTGGCAAGTTTCCAGTGCCGTTCCCAAATGTTCTCAATACATGAAACACAGTTTAGCTGTCTGTTACTGTTAAGGTTTCTGTCCTTCCATTACATACTTCCAAGACTGGTGATCTTGGGTGCCTTACATTCACATAATGTGAACTGACACCATATTATTACTGACATCAGTGGCCTGTGGCCTCAATGAAAGTATGGATAATGAGAAAACTATGTGAGATTTAAGGTTCTCATGACAGTGACTATGACAATTATATCTTCTGGGGTACATCACCACACACACTGGTTGAAATTTACAATTATTTTGGATGGATTTGATAACTCCACGTTCAGGGTAGAAGAATAAGCCATATGAAAAATTAATCCTGATGGATCCTAAAAATCCTCCTCTTCTGTCCATTTAAAAATCTCTTTCTCATCATTTTTCCTGAATTCTTACCCATACTATGCCAGCACCAATGGCCAATACCACCACCCTTTTAGAGCTACCCTCTCCTACTGGTTCACACACAGGTTTGGTTGTCCTCCTCTTTTCCTGTGTGCTGAAAAGTTTTTTTCCCTGTGTGGTTTATTCTTGTACCCTGAAGATCAAGGCAGCAGGTTCCTTTGAAATAACAGTAAATTGTATGAGACTACATAGTGTCACAACACAGACAACAGCAAACTTCAAGAAAACTTATCATGTAACTGAAAGTTGGCAAATTACCTAGACAAATGTGCTAAGGATCAGATATTATGAACAGAAAGGTATTCATCACTACTTTGTATGTTTGAAGACTGGCTCAACACCTTAAATTCATGACTATTGTTTTCTCCTTGTTTCAAAATCCTCAAAAGCATAAAAAACAAATAATAACTCTGTCCACCAGTCATTTGTTTTTAGTTCTATTGTGGAACGTTCTGTTCCTTCATTTTCTATAGCAGTCCATGGTAGGGCCTTCCAGTAATGCAGGTACAGAAGCAAGTCACAAGATTACCAATAACAAGCATTGAATATTTTCCTTTCTGTAGCTTATATTCCATGCTGCTGCATATTATTCCCAATAAATTCTCTATTTGTTTATTACATCAATGTCTGAATTCCCAAAAATTGTTCTAAATGTCAAGAAGTAGGAGTTCCCATAACACAATTCACCTAGACCAGGAGTTCCCAACCTTTTTGAGTGTGAGGACCCTGTTCTAACATCAACAAATTTCGTAGTCCCCCAGAAAATATAGTTGTAGGTACCATTATACAAATGATGACAAATAGCTAGTACAAATTCAGTAACACTTCTAATTATTTATTCAGTCCACAGAAGGTATGTCTGCTTATTTATTATTGTAACATATAGGTTTTTGACAATGGCTGTACATGAGTAATATCAGCAGCATTTACAAAACAAAGGAAAAAGTTCTTGTAAATGCTGCTGATTCCCCTCCACCCCCTCCCCCTGGCACGACACACCACATTTGGTAGGACTCCTCTGGACAGGTGATCAGCCTGACACAGAGACCTCTATGTGACAACACACAACGCTCTCAAGAGACAAACATCCACGCCCCTGATGGGATTTGAACCCGGAATCGCAGCAAGCAAATGGCCCAAGACCCATGCCTTTAACCGTGAGGCCACTGGGATCAGCCAATGCTGCTGATACTTATTACTTATTATACTGACTCATTTAATGAGATGGCTGATGGTATTTTGCAACTGTCACACACTGGAATTCTGGTTAAAGAAATGAAACCACAGTCAGCTTCTGCTTGGTGCACATATGGATTCGCAGACCCCAAGCAATAACTCAGTGCCCCCCCCCCCCCCCCACAAGAGCCCACAGCATACAGATGGGGAACCACTTCTGGTCCCTATCCCGACTTGAACAATCCAGTGTACATTCTGACATGGTTAGGAGAAGGCTCCTGAAGGTTTGTTATGGAGACTGATTTATAACACAATTATGTTTCATGCTGTTCACTGTATAAAGCACGGCCAGTTTCTTTTTGTGACTAGACTTGCTCACAAGAGTCAGACACACTTTTTGTGAATTCCAACTGAACTACAATGCTGAACTTTATATTATATATACCGTGCATTTTGGATAATTTTTGATAACCCCCGAGGATGGCACAAGGTGTGTCAAAACATATGTAGGGGAAGAAATCAGTGGAAGCAAGTGTAGTGCATTTGTTGGATTGAAATAAAATTAATTAATTACAATGCTGAAGTTCACTTCATGGCTGCAATGTTTTATAAATCTCAGTGTGTAATGAACAATGTGCATGATATTTCAAGTTTCACGTTCTGCTATCTTTAAGTGATTTATGACCCTTGTATTAGATTACCCACATATCCTGCAGCTTCAGGGCAGCTTCATATTTATGTTGAATGTGCTCAGCGTGCTTTGTACAGTTTTAAATTTTCCTCACTGTTAAATTACGACACTATCAGTACATTAGTATGACTGATGCTACTATGGCTCATCTTAAAACTGAACAACTGTAAAATGCTGTAACTATGTGCCTGAGCCTATACAGCACGTATCAACATCATGGTGCCTACATATTGTAGATTTCATAGTTTATTTATACTTCTAAAATAAAATGTATTAACCTCCTCTAAACTATAATACACGGGAGACGTACTAAAGCATTTCCAAATACAAGGAAAAATCTTTTAACTTCACTAATCACATATATCCTTCACCAAACACAGTTACGATATTAAAACACCTCAATAAAGTTTTCTATTTCTCCAAGCTAATCGGTGTAATAAAATAGTCCACAAGTCCCTCCTCATCTTATTATTCATAATCGCATTTAGAAAGACCTCATTCAATGTATTTCAAAAGGTTGTACCTAGGTCTTGTGTTTGGACCTTGATTTCTCAGAGGCAGCATTCCATAAATTGTGATTCCATTTCCAGGTAAGTCCACAACAATCTATTCAACCCACAACTATGCTGGAATTATAGGACATTTGGCATAACACTGATGTAAAAATGCCATACTTTTGTTATAAACACAAATGAAACAAAAAGGAAAACCAAAAATCTACACAATGAGTAGTTCATTATTTACTTAAATACTGGTCTGCCTTTTTTTTACTGAAAGTGGTCTTTTTTTGTGGAGATCTGTGCACAAAGAACTTTGTGAAAACTCGGCCATGCTTACAAACTATAAAAGCGGCCACAGACGGCATGTGATCCCATAAGACTACATTTTATCCTTAAGGAAGGGTAGTAATCGGCCTGTTACAGTTGTTTATACCGAAATGCGCACTTGCAACACGACATGCACAGAATGCACCGTCGCCCAATAAACCATACCTAATGTGATCACCGTAACAACTCTCACTGCGGAAATATATCGAACTTCGTAAACATTAAATGTTTTTCAGAGATGCGGTACGGATAAGGGTGGAGATTCCAAAACAAAGTCCATGCGCTCCTGTCGCAAGTACCTTCAACAGGTCTACCTCTAACACACACATCATCTAGCTCTAACAGACCAACGCCAATTGATTAACTGCAAGCAGGAAACTCATTTCCGTCTTTAACCATCACCTCTTTTCAGATCATCGGCCCTTTCGTATCGTATAAGCGTACACGTGAACTTTTCGTTATATGATGCACCAAATTCACACACGTTCACTTAAAGGCATATTAACCAGTATGTGAATAGTGAGTGACCACAATGATTACATTTTGATTTGGCCTAGAACGAACCTCAATTTTAGAAGCCCAAATGCACGTTTTCGGCACAAGTATTCAATAAACTTTTCAAGCAATTCGACCTCGGAACAAACGGATGTCCATGGCATTTACATTCATGTAGCATAGTAATTTATGTACTGAAAAACTAATTAAAAATTGCAAACAACAATACTTACACTTCCCCCGAACACAGCCACGGAGTACGTAAGGACCGTCTGGTATTTATAAGTGCTGCTATCTGTAGGGTACAAAAGTACAAAGGTTACCTAGCCTATTGTTCAAGTCCTGTTTAATGGCGCTTCAATTGAACGCCAGTGCGTGACATGCGCAGCATGAGGTGAAGTTACTGTCCACACGAAGCACAGCGAAGTGTCTATACACGTTTGGAAAGGCATGTGGGAGAATAAGGTTTGTATCAGAGACTGCTTTCTGCCGCTACTGAAATAACTTGCCCATAAGTAAGAATAAATAGAGCATTCAGGTTCAAAAAAGGAAACAAACATTATACTGTTATCTTCCTTTTATAAACATGCTGTACACCATTACCTGGCATGCGCGCAGCTTCTTGACAGGAGCAGTTGGGCGTGGACAAAAGCATCATTAGTGGTCAGATATGATTGCAGGAAGTGAGAAAGTTTAAGAAATAAATTATGTGATGTGATTTCAAATTCTTTCATTATTGTCATTATATTGGCTGTAATATTTGAATACTGGTGTTGAATAATCACCGCGTAGTGCTTGCAGCTGGCTGGAAGTAGTTGTGACTTGACCTCCTTTACTTTACTTTGCTCACCCATAGATAATAAATGTGATATGTTTAGAATCCTTGCATAAAATAAATTTAAAATAAGTCAGAGGTTAAACGGAAATGAAAAGGCACAATGTTCACTGAAATGCATAACCTAGCACTTATTTATTTATTTATTGTAGTTTATTTAACGATGCTGTCAATATCCCAGATTTTACTGTGCTGAATGATTGGATGGTAGGAAATAATGCATTGAAATGGATGTGAAGGGAAGTAGTTATAGCCTAATTAGAGGTGCTACCCGGAAATTTTCCAAGTGGAACAGAGGAAGACCTCTATAAACCTTAATTATGGCAGAGATTTGAACTGAGAACCTCCCACATACTGGTCGGAAGTGTAACCTCTTGAGCCAAGTTGCTCAGTGTGTAACACTGATTTACATACCCATGAGTATAATAGATGTAAAAGTATACTCCCCATATTATCTGTGTTGATGTTAATTTCTTGGACAAAAATTTAAATACTACAAAAATAAACACAGAAACTTTATTAGTTGCTAGCAAGAAGGTTAGTCTACAAACAAAAGCAGAAAAAATTAAGCATGACAAGAATGCAGGACAAACTCACAATGTAAAGATAGCTGGTACTTCAAGATATGAGGTTCCTACTGGGGTGTAGGTGAGGATTCATATTTTCTGGGATTTGCCACTCCTTGGTTGAGAGGTTCCTGACGTTTTGAAAGCTCATAGTGTCTTCATATTCAAATGTCAAGCAGTCCTAGGAGTGTAAATTTGGCAAAGTTTAAATAATTGGGAGTGACCCTAACAAATCAAAATTGCAAGCACAAAGAACTTAAGAGCAGCTGAAATCTGGGGAATGCCTGTTACCATTCGGTCCAGAATGTTTTGTCTTGCCATGTGCTATCTAAAAATATTAATATTACCGAAATATACATGAACATAATTATGTCTGTTCTTTTATATGTGTGTGAAACTTGGTCTCTCACATTAAGGTAGTAACATGGCTGATGGCATTTGAGCACAGGGAGTTTAAAAGGATATTTGGGCCTAAGAGGGAGGAAGTAACGGGTGGCTGGAGAAAATTTTATACCTACAAGCTGCATGATTTATTCTCTTCACCAAATATTATTAGGATGATCAAATCAAGAGGGATATGATGGGTGTAGCAAGTAGCATGTATGGGGGAGAAAGAGAAGAAATACATACAGGGTTTTGCTGGGGAGGTCTGTACCAAAGAGAGCACTTGGATGACCTTATCATAGACAGGAAGATAGTATTGAAGTGGGTCAAAAAGTAGGGCTTGATTAATGTTGCTCAGGATATGGACCAGTGGGGGCTCTTTTGACCACTGTAATGAAGCTTCTGTTTTATATAATGTAGCAAATTTATTGACTAGCTGAGGAACTATTAGCTTCTCAAGAAGGACTTTTCTTCATGGCATTAATTAGTTATATTCTTACTTTAAGTGATTTAATAAACTATGTAAATATAGTAAATTATTATGCAAACCTATGTATTGTTAGTTCCACTCAAAGTTGGTACTGACAAGGGAAAAACAGAAAGAGAATTTTCTGTGTAGTTCAATAATTGCTGCCTCCTTATGTTTTTGTTATAACTTTTCTTATATTACAGAAATAAACTGTGAGCAATATATGATAATGTAACGTAATGAGAAAAAGTGGGACTTACTCTCACAAAAGAATGAGTGATGCTCCACAACCCTCACGACCTAAAATACAAGTAGTTCGCCTGCCATCATGTGAGCAAGCCAAGCTTCTCCCTTTGTTGGAAGGAGGAGTGCAACTTCAAGCTCAATATCAGCACGTGCTCTATGGGGATTATGTCAGTTGCAGTAGTTTGGATGAAGCCAAAAAACAATACTTCAGGTATGGAACACGAAAGGATATTATCAACTCTTAGGAGAATAAAATTAATCTGCATTTTATATTTAAAGATTTGTTCGGTACCTCACAGAGAACACCGCTTCTCTCAAAAACAAGTGGTGAATGTTGTATAGGGAAATAATGATTATTTATTGTTAGAAATAATACAAAACACATAAATTCAGTATGTGGGAAAAGTTCCGACATTTTAGTATTGAACTTGGAGGTACATATGTTGGCCTTTAAGTGGTTAATTTGAACATAATACTGCACTAAATATTTAAAACTTCAAGATAATTTTAAGATCCACAAATCTTGTTATGCTTCCATTTGATTTATAATTTTGAAGGTTTGTGACAAGTGTGTGTTTTTAAAGTGACACAAAAATTGGACATATTCCAAAATCTCATTTTGGGTACAAAGCAAAACATTTTGTCAATTGTGTCTGTTTTCATCATCAGGTAAAATTATGAGACCTACTGCATTGGTTGCATTAGCCAAGAGGTGGTTTGGGGACAAATATTACCAAATGAAGAAGTCTGTTGTGTTTATGGAAGTATTTGTGGATATGTTGGAACATTTGTTTAACAAAATGTACATAAATGCATCTGCGCTTAAATATTGAAGTGAGAAATTCAGAAATTTTTAGAAACATGCAATGTTATTCATTGCTTAGGTATGTGACATTATGAGTTATTAAATATAACACTTTAACAAAACATTAAAAATTGTATAGGTTCACTAATCAAATACATAATTCTTTTGATGTTATTTTAAGTTAAGTTGGCGCAAGCTTTATTTTTATATTACCTCTGTACAGAGATTAGTGTTTGATAATGACTGATTCAAAACACAGTAAATGCAAGAACAGTAATCCACGTACCACATGTTATGATTACATAGTGTCAGTATTTTGTGACTTTAGTGCATTCCTTAGTATCTTTTGCATTAGACATTTATTACAACCCTGCTTGAACTATGTTGAGGACTCATGTCTTGTGCAATGTGATGCTCTGTCACTGGGTTAGTGGTGCCAGACTCTTGGAAGGACGGTAGTGCCTTCAATATGTCGGGAATGACTAACCCAGTGACACAGCATCACATCCTAGAAGACCTTCATCCTTAACAACATTCCACTGGAAACCTAAAATCTTGAATAATGTTCCCTTCAACTGGACAAAGAGAAAAATTTTGTGATCATTGTAGCAAACTTGCAATTATTTGTGAGATTTGAAATTTTTACAGTGGTGTTCAAGTCTTCTCGGATGTAACAATATGCTTTTGGGTGAGTAGGTCCCAGCATATTGAAGGATTGTAATGCATTTTTTTTTCACGTCAAGCAGTCGAATACAGCATCACATTCCAGAAGACGTGAATCTTTTGCAGTCACTTATTGATGGGCATTCCATAGCATGCTAATTGAACTATTTTAAGAAAAACATAGATCACAGTATGTAAGATCTTACCTTTCTCACTGATGCACTTATTAAACACCCTTATATAAATTTTCCCGCTGTGTTCTGTCAGCAAAACCTTTTGGTGTAACAAATACAAATACCACATTATGTGATTTTAAAATCTGAGTACGTGTTTTGGAGTGCAGCTGTGAAAACTGGCCTGAGGATACTGTCTAAGCTCTGACATCAAGTTTGTACATTGGTACCCCCTTGCATCCAATTCAAAATATTAAATGTGTATTATAGGGAACAAAAGTAACGTTCATATGAGGTTAAAAAATTCTGTTAGCCATGTGGTAAGATTTTGCTTCTTGTTAGTTTTCATGACCATGAATATATGGAGCATAAGACTGCACTGATTACCAAGTCACTGGACAACATCTTTGCAAGGCAGCTGACTTCTGGTACAGAACAAGGAAGCCCCATCCTGTGGCAGGATGCAACCCACAGTGAGGAGGAGCTCTATCATGCATCTCATTCATTGCCTGGAGCAACACGTCCTGGAAATAAAGCTTCTCGCCTCTCTGGAGCCCGGTATGTAGAAAATGACTTGTCGCAGTTTTTTTTTATCTGAATCCTTGAGAACAAACACCTCTTAGTTTGTGTTATCTGCGTTTCTCTTCACTAATGAATTCTGTCAGTATTGACAATGTAGGTATTTTCCTCAGCTGCATGGCTACATGCAAGGTATCTGATATTTTTCGTTCCTGCATCACTGACAAGAATGCCAAACTGTCTGTTTTAAACTGTGTGTATATAATTTTAATATCTTTCACAAGTACAGTAGAGTATAACATTGGAATATGCTGCACAGTATGATCAATATATACAAACTCAATTTCAAATCAAATTTGCTACTAACTCTGGCCACAACTTCAGAAGTTTTAATATCTTCAGCATATTCATTACTTCGTATCTGTAATTGAACTATGGAGACCTTTTGGAGAAAATATTATAGCATGTACTACACAGGGTTATATCATACACTGTACGGAATTTGGGTAAATACTTAAATTCACTAATTACCTCTACATAAACTGGGACCATGTTTAAAGCCTGTTCCAGTTACAGTATTTCTGAACTACTCTGAAAAAATACCAAAGCATAGCTGCCCTCTCAGGAAGCCTGCACAGTTTTAGATAATTTGTTTGCAACATAAAAACTTTATTTCCGCTTTACACATTCACTTCTATCTATGATCAACTAGCAAGCGCAGAACTTACATTTTGTCAAATGAGTGGGCTGTAGATTATTTAACAACATAGCTTAGCTGCAGAGGTTATAGTTTTTAATAATGTAAAACAAATTGTCACATTTAATGTACATGAAAGAAGAGGAAAGAAAAGTGGTTATGTCTTATTTCAATGTAATATTTTAGCTTTCACATGGAGAGCATGAAGAAACAATAAGGAACTTCATGATATTTGGTGTCCTAGCATCGAATCTGACACCTATTGATTACAAAGCAGAAGCCTGCTTGGGCCAGATTCTCATGGTAATGTGAAATGAGACATGTGAATTACCGTGAATGGTAAAGTGGGGAAAAGTGATGACATATTTTAAAGTTGTATTGCCTCAGCTGAGATTTTTAGTCTGGTACCTTCCATAATCAAAGTTGTGTTTGCCACTCCACCAGTATGTGTTTAAGGTCCAGCTTATAGTATACTACTTAATATCTAACTGGATTTTATATATATGCATCACTTCATTAAATATTAAGTAATATATATTTATAGTCTGACAAATGTACACTTGTAGGAAGTTGTTTAAGAAAATGGAAATATTGCCCTTTTATTCACAATATTTATATACACTAATACTATATATGGTGAATAATAAACACCAATTTAAGGTAAATATGGATGTTCATAATTATGAAACTAGAAATAAAACAAATCTTCACCAGCCATCAGCCAATCTGGCTAAATATTACAAGGGACCCTATTACTTTGGAATAAAGGTTTTCAACTGTCTTCCAGCTGATATAAAGGAATTGTCTGATGACATAAAATGTTTTAAAAATGCCTTAAAGCGATTTTTTCATCTACATTCTTTTTACTCTGTGGAGGAATATTTTAATTACAATATAATGAACTGAACAAGATTTATTGGTTTTAATTGTTTTTATGTCAGTGCTAGGTTTTAACAGTATCCTGTATTAATTGTTTTACTATATGTTTTGTGTGTTAGGTCTATTTTGTAGACTGTATGTGTTGTTTGACAATGTGTATTTCGTATGACTTGTTGGTTTGTATGTATGTTTGACCAAATCCACATCCTGTTTTGTCTCTGAGACTGTATATTGGATTTACGGATTGTGAATAAAATACAAATACAAATACAAATACTGACAAGTGTACATTTGTCAGACTATAAATATATAAAGAAAATGTACTGGATGAATAATATTAAGATTAAGTAATATATTATCAATGTTTCTGGTGATGGTACACAATGGTATGGCATACCAGTACCTTTATTGATGGTGACATATTAGATGAATATTATACACTCAAAAATTGGGGGGGGGGGGGGGTGGTGGTAACAGAGCATATTTGTTGTTTTTGTTCCAACAGTATTATCACAATATAAAATGATATTGATTTTTAAAATTTGTAATATGAAGCCAAGTGGCATTTTCAATTTTACTTGCTTGCAAGGAGTCAGTACCAGCACCTTTTTGTTTCTGTTGAGGAGTGAGTACCAACACTTCTTTCTTTTAACTAAAAAAGCACTGCAGATTGTTAAAAATTAAAGTGTATTGTGAGTTCTGATTGGCTAATGTTCTTTTGAAGTATTATTTTGGCCTTTTATCTTATTGAGAGAAATCTCAGAACATGAAAGTTTAAAGTTTCATGAAAGTGATTATGTCCAGTGCAGATCAGAAATCAGTGTTTGAGACATGTGTTATAGTATAAAAGTATTCTGGCCTTATTTATAAATGTGACTCTTCTCTTGTAATTTAAAGTATTGAACCTCGTTAATCATGGAGCACCATTATGAGGGTGGAATAAACAGGTGCTTCAATGTTTAGAAACATACCTCAATATCTCATTTAACAACCCTCTGAATGGACCATTCACCACTCTGCCTGAACAATCTTAGGCATGCCATATGTTGTAAATGTTTGTGGGTCTTACTGACATTTAGTTTGTGCATGATGTTTTTCAAAAAACCAACTAATGCACATTAAATGTCACTATTTATTTTAGTTGACACTACCCCTACATATGTTTCGGTCCTTATCGGACCATCATCAGGGGTCTTTGCATCAAACTACACTCTTACAAGTCCATAAGTTCGTGTGTTATCATTTGCAGTCAAGTCACTTTTGGGTTTTGTTATATTATGTAACCTTTAGGAAAACGTTATGTTTAAATTGTAAAAACTGAGACACTGTATAAAATCGTAAAAATTTAAAAGGTTAAAAATTTAAAAGTTTTGTGTACCTAATAAGTTGTCTGTTGCACTGCAGTATAGAATGAGGGGGTGCCACCACTCCAAAATAAACTAAATACAGTAAATTGCTTAAGTCTAACATTACCTTAATAGAGTCTTACAATATTTCTCAGCTAATTTCTTCAAAGAAGGGAAGATGTAAACCACTCATCAAAGCAGAGGTAAGTACTATATTATGTACGACTTATTTTCTTTAAGTTAAATTTTAAAAAATTGTGTACATTTAACATTATGGTGTTGAGACTTCTTGAATTTCATAAAATATTTAGAGCTAAATTATAACTACTGTTTGTGTTTATTATTTTGGGCTCAACATACTGGGCTGTAAAAGAAGAGAGTATGGCAAAATTTCAAAATCAATTTAGGGCAGCTGCAACTTACATTTTTTAAAAATATCCTAGATGTACCGACTGTTTAAATAAGCTCTGTCAGCAACCTATCTGCTCTGTAACTAGTGTTAAGTCATCATTCTTGATAGAACTAAATAGTGTGGACCATCATAAAATATGCAGGCAGTAGTTTTATAAGTGATTCAAGATATATAGTAAGATATAACTTGTATAAAAATAGTGTTTCTCAAACTACTACTTAGTGTAGCAAGTGGGGAGACATGTGTACTATAATCCTAAAAGATTTGAAATATAATCTGTTTTGTGTGGCAAGATCACGTATATCAGCACTTCTGAAGAAACTGTCTCCACGTTCACGACATAAGGCTGCTGCACCAAACAGTCCTTGTCCCTGGGTTGTGGTAGAATTTTCTAAACAAGATCTGGAATCTCCAGATGTCAGTGGGAGGGCCAGCTCAGTTCCTTCAGACCACAGCTTTGATATGGCTGTGCAGGCATCTAGGCTACGGAGGGAGCAGGCAGCATATAATAAAAACACCCATGGACAGGTATATATAAATTGAGATTACTACTAAATGTGACTACTCTAATAATCATAAATTCAATCCTGATGCCATTTAGGATTGGCCTAGAATGATGTAGTCTTCAAACCTGTGAACAGAAGAATGATTTGTGTGAGATCTGTTTACTTTTGCACCTCTTGTAGAAAATAAGAAATGAATAAATGTCCATTTATTTAATAAAGCTACCAGGCTATTCTCATACTATCCCATGTGTAATCTAATCTCAACTTTGTAAACATAAATAAATAAATAACATTACGTTACTTTACGTTACTTGTACCGTACATTTTAATTATATATATGTTATGCAGACAAATGTACACAGTATTATGTTATTTAACACAATTTTATTAAATGTTGCCCAACATGTTTCTAGCCTATATAAGGCTCATCTTCAGGGGCTCTTTTGTTGAAATTACAACAGCTATATTATTGGTATATAAAATTCTTAAAAAGCTGTTAGATGTATTTGTAAATAACATTTCTAGAGTGAAGTGAAAATTTCACACTCATGTTCCATGTATGTATACCACAGTGACTTAGCTGCATGTATTTTCAAGTGAATCAGTTACTGAATTCTACCATTACATTTATGTGGAAAGTAATCATAGTTTCTATGAACATAACATATGCCTGAGGCTGGCAACACTAACTCTGATCGCGTTTGTAATTTTTGATATATGAGGAATGCCATCAAAAGTGTTGCAATTTCACTTGCCTGGTACATAAATTTAGTACTGTCAAAAGGAGCAGTAAATGTGTATTTATCAGATTTCATACAGTAAATAAAAATTAACGTACTGAAAGTTGTATATTCTTCAATCATCTATCACAGTGAAAAATATAATGGTCCCATACAAAATGGATCTTGTGTCATAGTTCTAGAGGTATGCATTGTAACCATGTTGGTGTTAATGGAAAGAAATTAGAAATTCAAAGACATAGTGATAGTTGTACCGCATTTCATGAAAGATTGTCTGTTGATTCAGAAGCTATTATACTTGCATACATATATATATATATATATATATATATATATGTATGCAAGTATAATAGCTTCTGAATCAATATATATATATATATATATATATATATAACAATACTATATTGTACCTATTAATATCGTTCCTAAGGCCGTGCCATGGCTCAGGCGGTTAGTCGCCGGCCTCTCACCGTGGAGGCCCGGGTTCGATCCCGGGTCAGTCCATGTGGGATTTGTGGTGGACAAAGTGGCACTGGGACAGGTTTTTCCCCGAGTACTTCGGTCTTCCCTGTCAATTTCATTCCGCCAGTGCTCCATTCGACGGAAAAAAACGAAAAAAACCAATAATCTTCATCACAGGGTTGCACAATAAGCCTCAAGGCTGCGGTGCGTCCGTAGCATCTGCTGCAGGGCCCTTAAAAAAAGTTCCTGCAGAATAAAAATAAACATATTTTTATGATGCCTTAACATTGTTTTAACAATATTTGTAGCAGTTTCAGCACCTGGATGCAAGCAGGTTCATTAGAATTAGCAATGTCAATTTTTAGGGTAAATGTACTAAGTTCTTTATTTGTTTTACTGGCTGTGTTTGAGGAATATGCATGCTTTAAAGAACACAATGTTGAGTTCGTTTGTATGTTTCATACATTCTCTAAGTCGTAACACATTACATCTTGGATCACTGTAGACTGACTTATTACCAGTGCTGTTTCATATTTGTTTGATATGTCCAGGTATTATATGATGGGTCTGATAAGCCCTGCAAGCAAGGAGAGGCAAAGAAACATCAAACGTCAAGCAGAGGTTTTGCTACAACTAAACATCGGGCTGCTTTCAACACAGGGTGAGTGGGTGGATGTAGCTAGCAGATTTAAAGTAGAGTGTTATTAATTCTTTAATAGTGTGGTAGTATGAGTATACAGTTATCAAAGGAAATAATTCATGAACAGCATGCATAATGACTCTGTATTAAAACATGGAAAAATGACTTAAGATTATGATTTTCAGAGCCTGTTGTAACATAAAACTTAAAATTGACCCTGTACTTAATTAAGCACCATGCCACGAAGATGTGCATATAAGTGGCGGTGTAGCTCCATGTATTCTAACCTCAGCCCTAGATGTAGGTGTGTGGTCAGCTTTACGCTCCAACTGCTTTGCCTCAGTAGAAAGGTATATCAGTACACATCATACAAGAGGTTGGGTGGGCCCCAGAGCCAGTCTCAGTGCTGTGGAAAAGAGAAAAATCTCTAATCTTATCAGGTATCGAACCATGATTCCCCTGTAATCCAGCCCACACCCTAGTCACTATACAAGTAGGAACAAATGAGATACTCTCTTCTGTGGTGTGAAGAAGGCCATGTAATTGATCCAGAATTCTTTTTGTCGTGGTGAATTTAAATGTAAATAATTTTTATAGAATTATGAATGAAAAGCTTATTTTATTTAATTTATTTAAAACTTATATAGAACAAGAAATAGAATTACATACATACCTACATACATACATACATACATACTTACATACATACATACATTTCACAGATCCAAAACCTGTCATAGGACAGTTGGATATGAAACAAGTCACAATAGTACAATACACAAACACAAACAAAGCAAGACAAATAACAACACACAAAATCAAATCTGTATAACAAAACATAGACACATAAAAACTCACACTACAATGATAATACAATTTCAAACATCTTTAATACAAATCATAGGCAAAAATAAAATTACATGTTATAATTTATAGTCATAAAAAATATCCTTTCTATGTGTCAGAAATTCAGCAAGTGAGTAAAAAGAATGATCCATAAGGTATCTTTGCAGTGCAACCTTAAAACGTAATTTATCATTTCTAGGATTCGAAATACTGGTAGATAGACTATTGAAAATTTTTTACGCCAGCATAGGAAACACCTTTCTGAAAGCATGAGAGATTGGCAATGGGCCTGTGAAGCTGAGTCTTGTTTCTTGTATCCACACCATGTATTGACAAGTTAGTCTGAAAATTGTCCTGATTATCCACAACAAACATCATCAATGAAAATATGCATTGACATGGGACAGGTAAGATATCCAATTTCTTAAATAAGCCTCTACATGAACTTCTAGATCCAACACGAGTCATAATTCTAATTATTCTTGTTTGTAATATAAATACCCGATCTGCATCAGTAGAATTTCCCCCAAAAATGATTCCATATTTTATTACAGATTGAAAGTATGTAAAGTAGACCATCCGAAAGGCATCTAAGTTTAGAATGTGAAACAGCTTCCTAACTGCAAAACATGCAGCACTCAATTTAGGGATTATTTGATTTATACGACTTTTCCAATTAATGTGATTATCAATTTGTATAACAAGAAATTTTATATTTGTTGTTTCTTTTATAAGTTTATCTGCATATCTGACAGCTAATGGATAAAGAGGTAAATTAGTAGTTGTAAATTTCACTATATTTGTTTTTTCCACATTTAGAACCAGCTAATTAGCATCAAACCATTCACAGGTATGGGACAGAAGAAGATTCGATGTCTGTTTAAAATCATCATAGTTATCTTTAGAAATGATGACACTAATGTCATCAGCAAACAGTGTGGGATCTGAAATAGTATTAATCTTCAATGGTAAATCATTTATATATGTTATGAAAAGCAGTGGCCCTAGAACTGATCCTTGAAGGACCCCACGTTTCACATTTTCCCAACTGGAGTGGTAAATCTGTGCAGTATTAGTTTTTAACTCCACTCTTTGCTTCCTGTTGGATAGATAGGATCTAAACCAGTCTGCATTTACTCCTTGGATACTACAATGTTGTAATTTTAATAACAAAATCTCACAGTTTTCACAATCAAAAACCTTAGCTAGGTCACAAAACATTCCTCCCACATGCATTTGTTTATTCCAGGCTTTGAGTATACTATCAGTTAATTTATAAGCTGCATTGTCAGTTGACATACCCTCCCTAAACCCATACTGCTCAGATACCAAAATATTATGAACTTATAAATGATGATTTAGTCTATGATACATAGCTGTCTGAAATACCTTTGAAATTGCTGTCAGTAATGACATAGGTCTATAGCTCGTCATACTGGACTTATCTCCCTTTTTATATAGAGGCTTTACTATAGCATATTTAAGATGATCAGGGAAAATACCCATAGAAATAGATTTATTACAAATATAACATAATGGTCCACTAATTTGTGGTCCACATAATTTTAGAATTTTACTTCACATTTCATCATATCCTGATGAATATTTGGATTTTAAGGAATTAATTATACCTATTATTTCCACTTCTGCTACTGGGATTGATTTCATATTGGGGAAGCTATTTGGTTAAGAATTCCTTAAAAATGAAATAGCAGAACTTTCCTTCACACTCTGTAGATTTAAACTATCAGATACAGTTAAAAAGAAATTATTAAAAGCTTCTCCTGCTTTTTCTGGTGTCACTATTGTATCAAAATTTATAAATATGGGGGCATCTGTTCTGAAGTACATACTTTCCCTGTCTCATTTGTTGTAATATTCCATAAAGGTTTTATTTTGCTATCTGATGAAGCTAATAATCGACTACAATATTGTTTTTTTTGCCTCTCTTATCACTCTTCTCATTTTATTGACCTCATGCACTTCGATCTAGATTTATTTCAGAAAAAATAAACATTTGTCTCATCCCTTTTAGAAAATGATATATTTGCACTTAGTCTGCATATTCACTCAAGCCTGTAGTCTGAAAATTATTGCTGATGTCATAACAGTGTCAATAGTGAAGAATGCGAATATAACATCTCATGAAAGAAATGTGGCAAAGATCTTAACAGCAGTACTAAAATGTATACTCATACAATCCACCACATATATTGTTATGGGGTGCTTTTTATATATGTTTGTGTATTCTTTGAAGTACAAAACTAAGAAACTCTTTCTGAAGTAAAATACTCGTATGTTCACTACCAAAGCAAATTGTTGTTTCTGGTAATTCGTGTTCTCGTTTCAATTCAAGGGGGCTTTCTTTGTTCTACAATTTCATCTTTACGTGATTTCTTTGGCCAAGTCAAGGTAATTTAAATGAAAGTGGTGATATCTAAGGTTTCACAGTGGTGATGAGGAAGACTGCTGTATTCTGGGATGTGATGCTGAGTAGTCTGGTAGAGGTGTGAACTTCACAAGGCAGAACACCGCAGTTTGAATGGATGTAATTTTGGTTTACATACTATTCTTAAAGCAACAAATGTATGAACCTTGCATTTTCACAGTGTTGTAATTCGTGCACTACTGTTATGTGCCTAATTACTGCTTCTTCTTCAAGCATGAGTGAATGTTTTAAAATGGAATGTTCATTTTTAGTCAGGTTATTCTCTCTGTCATTTTAGCATGCTCATTCTGCAGGTTTACTTCCTTTTATTGTGTCATCTGATGTCTACTGAAGGAACCTCTAACTTTTTCATTGCATCAATTCAATAGCAGTTTTATGTGGATGTAGTAGTAGTATTTGTCACAAGAAAGGGACAGGATGAGAATTTTAACACTGTTGTGATTCAATAAGCTAATGCCCTATTACAGAAAATTTACCATTACTGAATTCTCCATTTTGAGTGGAGACAGCCGTTCAATGTTTACACCGACAATTAAAAACGAATAATGAAATAAACCATGTTTAAATTTTATGTATTAGACATAGTTATTAATACAAATAAGGAGAAATAAATAAAGCATTTTGTTTGCTTAAAGTTAATATTTAAAGAATGTACATTTAAGATAGTAGTGCAGTGTTGGTACTATCACATTTTGTACAAAAACATCATAGAAATAGGAGTTAAGATTCCAATACTCTATGACTTGCTATCAACATTCTTCTGTAAGCAATAGAAATGGTAAAAAATTATTTTATATTTGTCCTCGTCCTTTGTTCTTACCATGATTAAATATTCTCGCAATGTAATATTTCATCTGCATGCTGATGGTTATTAAGTGAATGGGATAATCTGTTGAAAAAAAACATACAATTTTTACTATGTCTAATTAAGTACTTGCTTCTTCTGGGAAATGGCACTGTGTCACTGTGTGATTGACCCCAGTATTTAAAAGGAACAAAGTGGCTTCAAAACATTGGGAATCAATTACTTAGTAATGTGGCATCATATTCCAGAATAACAGAGTCCTTAACCACACTGCCTTGAAAACTGAGTCAGTTTTAGTGCTGGTATAATCATATTTCAAGTGATAGAATTTAATTGTAAAAACTTATATTATTTTACTGGCTGCAGTTCGGATTTTGAACTCTATTAAAGTAGTTCATGCTATTGTTTTGGAAACATGAATAAAGGCAGTTTGTTTTAATAGGAATTATGTGCTAAAAATTAAGAAATATAATTACGTGTCATTATATCCAGCACAGTTTTACATAACATTTTGATTCTGGCTTAGAAATGTACTGATTTTGTAGGCAATTTCTGAACTATCTGTACTTGCATGGCCCATTTATTGTATGTGTTGGAACAAAGAATGTGATCAATGTACATGAATGCAGATGTATGTTATACTATGCAGACAAATACTAGACCTCTCAGTATATCTTTATATAATTTATATATGTGTATGTGTCATGTAAGCACGTTTACACATTCCTGCTTCTTATTAACGGTTTAAGAAGAACACATATACAGTTCTTTTATGAACTACTTATACATGGGTGTTGTTACTGATTGAATTTTAATTAGTGCTTCCTTATTTGACAGTACAATAAGTATGCTACTTCCTCATGTCTGCCCCATGTCCTGTCCTGAATTGGTCTTGTCTTATTTGTCTGCCTGCCTTTCTCTTTTCAGTTACATTTTTAAATGAGTATATCCTCTGGACTGTTATCAGAGTGCCTGAGCATATGCAACTTTTAAATGAGAGCAATAGAATTTTATGTGGGTGCATTCTTATACAATTCTGACTTCATGATTTTGTTTTGTATAGATTTCTTCATCAAAACTAGTAATAACAAAGATAAAATATTTAATGATTACTGCCTTCTGGGATGAGACACTATGTAGACTGGTAGATAATTACCAGTGTTTTGGAGAAACTTACTGCCTGCATCTTCAGGTTCACTCTGAAGATGCAGACAGCAGAATTCTCTGAAATTTTGTAGTTTTATACTATATGCTACGTGGTGTCACATACCAGAAGGCAGCAACCTTCATAGTAAGTGCTATGAGAACCTCAAATCTCACTTACTAAAAGTAACTCTTGTTGCACAATTCTGAATATGAATATGTGCAAAATAAAAAAGCATGGATATGGTCATGAAATGCATGTATCTGCATACATAAAAACTACTTAACTTCATAAGATGAAACTGAAATTTCAGTGAAAGAGGATAAACCTCAGCCTTCCCAGAACAGAAATACAGTACATCATTTTCTGATGTTTCAGGATTTGCAATCAAAACAAATGTAAAATTAATATTAAATCATTTTAATTATTTGCAATTATCTTTTTCCTAATTAGTAAACACTTTAAAATGCAATCCCACAAGACCCTGCAGCAATAGGATTTGTTCTAATATTAAAGTACATATGAGAAGTGAAACACCTAATGTTATCATTATTCATCCACATGCAATACCATGTTCTCAGAAATCAAATGCGTATATTCTTTCCCTTAGATGACACCTGATGATTTAAAAAATCAGTGTGGGAACTTAGATATCACATATAGTAACAAAATTCCATGAAGCCTGTAGTAGTTACTGATGAAAAGATTTTAGATAGCATCTCTAAAGTCTTTGCATCACCAGAGGCATGAAGAATTCTTATGTGATTAGACAGTTCTGTCAGCAGGTTTGCGGGGCTCTTGATTTTTGAACTTGTACGGCTTGTCTCCGAATTTTTTACCAGTGATTAATATATAACTTCTATAATACTGTACCACATGCTTAAGCTACTGTTCCTGTCAAAGGCTTCATGCAACCTTGATCACGGAGAAAAGATGTAGCACAATTGCTAGAAATGGCTTATTTTCCATTTCATGGTGAAATGTTAAACTCATAAACTCTGTAATTGTGTCTGTAGGCACTTTCACATATTTGCAAAAAGTGCCTAGTAGCTTAATCATGTCTATCCATCTGTCTGTCTTGGCTCCCACTGGACAGATTTCTGTGAAATTTGATATTGGAGAATTTTATGAAAATCTGTCAAGAGAAACCAGATTTGGTTAAAATTGAACAAAAATATCGGGCACTTTACATGAAAACCTAAGTATGTTATGTTATTGCTAGCGACATTAAATTGCCTAAGAAGTATTGTCAATAGTGACATGTAGTGCAACAAATCAAAAGGAAAACATTGTTGCATTTCAATGGCAAAGTTTTGAATATTTATTACATTGTGATATTGCCTGTATTGTATAAAGACTCAGTTCATACCTCACAGAGAACATGGACTGAATCTTTATATACAATGACAGTCAAAGACCTAAGTACGTTCATATTGTTGGCAGCGACATAAAATCTCCATATTATTGACCTCTTCCAGCCAAAAGGTAGTAGAATGTTACGACAGCCGAGAAAGTAGATGCAGTACAAAATATTCTGTACCTCAACAACAATAATAAAGAGAATGCATTTTGCATTTCCATTGCAACAATGGTTATGCAAACACACCACAATGTTATGTTATAGGTGCCTTGCCTATCTTGTTTATTTTACATTTTCATTATACTTCACGAACCTCTGCAGAATTATTGAGATCTTTCAGATGAAGACAGTAAGACAAATGTAAAAGAAGAAGATTGGCTTTGCAAAAATATGATTTTTGGTACAGAAGTTTCCAGTATCAGTTTGCAGCCAGCTGTTAACATCCTTTTTCTTAACACCAAAGTGTGCTATAGGATAAATTGCTTTATCAAACAATACACCTATTTTGTCATTTAATAAGGAGTAATATGTGGCTTCTCTTGGAAGGGTGTTAAACTCAACTGGTAACATTGGGTCAAAAGACATCATCTGCTCTTCAAAAGAAAAAAAAAAAAAATCTTTCTACCTTCACAAAAGAGGAAACCAAGCCGCAGAATGCTAAATAACTAGCAATGGAAATTCTTTCCTTTGTAATTTTGCATGATCCGGACTAGAATGCTGTATAGACAAAGCTAAGCCATACTCAAATATTGCAATTCCTGCGGCATGTCTGGGAGAGTTTGTGTTTGATTCTCAGCCAAGTAGCTGACTAATGTATTCCTTGAAGTAAATGGTGGAATGATAACTGTGCATGTTTGCGTATTGTTGAGAAAGTATAATTTAGTAACTAAGAAAGAAAGAAACAGCAGTGACATATATATGTATACATAACCTTATATGGTCGTAATGAAAGTTGAAGTGAAGGGGCTTGCTTATGTATATAGAGGTAAAGGCAAATTTACCCCAGTGTCTAAGCACTGCTTCTAGTAACAGTAGCCCACAGGAGGACTGAAGATGTTTAGCTCATTATGAATTGTGGCACTAGGTGTAGGTATGTGTTCACCTTCATGCTTCTGCCTCTTTAGCCACTTATGTGTCCCATGTACCCATATGATAGGACTATGAATCAGATCTAGGCTCTACATCCTTTGGCCCATTG
Source organism: Reticulitermes speratus (assembly GCA_021186555.1). Classification (NCBI taxonomy): domain Eukaryota; kingdom Metazoa; phylum Arthropoda; class Insecta; order Blattodea; family Rhinotermitidae; genus Reticulitermes; species Reticulitermes speratus. Next base: position 33,028,031 of record JAJKFL010000002.1, read on the forward strand.
GTCCTTGTACTGACTGAGGTATCATTGCTCTCCATTAACTGCATGTGTGATATTTATAGTGCTACTGTCTACAGAGCAGACTGGTGTAACTGTAGACTTGTATTCTGAGGCACTCAGTTTAAATCTCTTTCAGCACACTGGCTATTCTGACTGAGGGTGGTTTTCCTTAGCCAATCCAAGGCAAATGCTGTGATAGACTAGAATAGAATAGAATACAAATAGGGCAGGCACCACAGTGTCCCATGCACATCGACCATGCTTGATCCTTTGTGCAGCCGTTATATTCCTGTGTTTGACAACCCCGCACTTTGAACAAAGTGCAGTATCCTGCTTACAGAGATGTCCTTAAAGTCCCCTGGTTTCATAAAATAAGCCCCAGGTACCTGAATCTTAATGCAGCCAAGGCCTCGCTGTCACAAAGAACATGTGAGGCCATTTTGGATGCCTGTTTGCATTTATCACACTCGGGACTCTTTACTAGCCCCACTTTAATTAGGTGCCCTTTTAGGTTACAGTGTCCACATAACAGCCCTATCACTATTCTTAGCTGATTTCTGCTCAAACTAAGTAGTTCTCCAGCTCTTTTATCAGAGGGTCTTTTAAGAAAGTCTTTAGTCTCTCTTGTCCACGAATGGACTGCCAATATTCTATTTGTTTCCTATTTATCCATTCACTGCTCACCTCCCTGGTAATCTTGACATATATGCCCAGGGCAGGTTCAGGTTGTATAAATGGACTTGAGGAGCCCTGTCTAGATAGTTGATCAGCCATTTCATTTCCACAAATTCCCATATGTCCTGGCACCCATATCAATTGAAACCTGTTATGTTCTGCCAGTCTCACCAGGGATTGATGGCAATTCAAGACTAGTTTAGAATTGATTTGGAAGTTATTGAGCGCCTTGATGGCTGCTTGACTGTCAGAGAGAATATAGATGCTCCTACCTTTGTAGCCATTTTCTGTATTCTCCATTATGCTTGCCTTGATGGCATATATTTCCGCCTGGGATACCGTAGTGTGGAGGCTGAGCCTGAAGCTATGCCCCTTCCTCGAGCCCCATTTATACACCCCGGCACCAGTGCCCTCATTGGTCTTAGACCCATCTGTATACCAGACCAGGTGTCCCTTATTGTCTGGATTAAATCCATTCTGCCATTCATGTTTGTTGGAAAGATGAACCTTGAATGGCTTATGAAATATGTATCTTGGTGTCATTCTAACGTCCCCATTAGAAGGATGGGTTCTTGCTCCATATCTCGAGACTTTTTAGTGTGACCATAGTTAGTAGATCCAGGTCTCCACTGTTGATTGCACATAAGTCTGTAGATCCCTGCCTGGGCCTCCGCCTTGATTGTCACTTATAAAGGCGGGAGTTCTGGGAGCACCTCCATTACTGCTGGTGGGGTAGTCTTCATCGCCCCCTTTATAGCCAAGCAGGCTAATCTCTGTAGCTTATTAATCTCCATCCTGCTGACGTTTAATGGTTTTGGCTGAGTTCCGGTCTAATGAAAGGATTAGCCTTCTGCCAGTAGACTTATTCTTAGAGTTGAGAACCCTCCAGTTCTCCATGTGGAGCCCTGAACTAAGGCTCTTGATCCACTTAGGAAGTTCTTCAGGACCTGTGGCCGCCTTATCCTTCGTCCTGAGAGCCCTCTTGACTGGTTTAGAGAGGTGCATGGCGTCAATTGCTTTACGCCTCGCTCCCTCCCTAATTTGGAACCCATGAAGGGCTGCAATAAGCCAATCTACAGACTTTTGATCAGCACATGCATAGAAGATTATGCCTCTCTCCAGTCTGTAGGATCGGAGAAGTGGACGTCCCCTATACGGGGTCTCGCGAAACACCTCCCCGACTTTGTCCAAGACCAAATTAACATCCTCCAGAGACAGCTTCTCCTCAGGATGGTCTAAGAGGACAGCTGCTCTAAAGTTGAGGATGGTTTCTTGGGAGTCTGCTCTGTGGGAGTGTAACCCCCAGATCTGGGTCGTTTAGGACCTGATGAAGGCTGAGACTTGATTTCATGCACCGGTTGGGGTACGCTCCTGGTACCATTTTGCCCTGCCTTAACTTTTCTAAGTTTGCTCCTAGTGGCCCCAGAGAGCTTGGTTCTCGCTGTTGGAAGCTTTTGGACAGTAGTTTCCTCCTCAGCAGGTTTGCCTATAGAAACTCCCTGCTCTGTCAGGCCAGATGGCCCAGCCTTTGGTGTGATATAATACTCAACATCCTTAGGTTTGCTGGGAGACCCAGCTCCCTGGGGCGGTTCGCCAGAATGGCTGGTCCCCTGTTGAGCGAATTTAAGCAGGTGTCTCTGTGCAACAGAGTCCCATCGTTTAGTTGATTTTTTGTATTTAACTACTGAAGACTCCATTTTGTGTCCCACGAGTAATGGGGAAGTAACGGTTAACACCCGCAGAGCCCCACACGGATGGAAGGCATAAGTACAACGGGGTGCTGCCTGGCGCACCGAGGGGGATCGTTAACGGCACGGCAAGTACCACCCCAGTGTCATGCAGCCCTCGGCACGATGCCTCACACCTTGGCTTGGGTGGACCATTGCCCCTGTTAGCCGCCTACAGACGTTACTCCCCTCCACGACGGGGAAGCCAGGGGTTGGCTTTTGGAGGGTCTAATGCTGAGATAGTACTTCTATTAGGACAGGAGAGCTTTCTTTCAGATCCTTTCCCATTTATCATTCACCAATCAACCCAATGTAGATGCTGTATAATCTGAGATACTGACATCGTTGCAAGATGACCCAGAAATACAGAAGCAATTTATCTTCGTTGTGTTCTGCTAAAAAATGGTTGAATTGGAAACAGGATTCGCAGATTTGTGATGACTGTAACGCTGTAAATAAACGTCAGGAAATATCCGCATAACATGACTACAGATCATCCCAAAAATCGTTTCCCCGAGCATAGAGAAATACGAGCGTGCTTAGGTAAGGCGAGTATACCGAAAGTAGGGTCTTTTTATGAGCGCTGGAACGTTAGACGGTCACCCAGTCAAGCGTTACGTCTCCTGCAGCGCAAGTTGTCAGTGAGTGTGAGAAACGTTTTCTGTTGAACAAAGGATGTTCATTTGCAAAGTATGCGTCACGAAAAAAAATGTCGCCGAAATTTTTCTAACAAAATTCCGCGTCAACAGTGCTGAGTGAAAGAACAATATACACAAGAGTGGAAAAATGTCGAATTACAGGTTCAGTGCTGGACAAATTAAAATACGGAAACTTGTATTTTTCTTGGGTGAATGATGGTTAAAGTCAGGGAAAGACTGGCGGTAAGTAAATAAGCAGCACAGAAGTTTGATGCGGAGAGATTTAATCACAAGAAGCTAAGTGGACTAGAGGTTAGGAAACAGTATCAGATAAAGATCTCTAACAGGTTTGCAGCTTTGGAGAACTTAAATGTTAGTGAGGACATAAATAGGGCTTGGGAAAACATTAAAGACAGTAACAAAATCTCAGCGAAAGACAGTCTAGGGCTGTATGAAAGGAAGCAGCATAAACGTTGGTTTGACGAAGAATGCTAAACATTTTTTCAGCAAAGGAAGCAGGCTAAAATGCAGTGGTTACAGAATCCAAACCAAATTAATGTAGATAATCTGAACAATGTAAGACGTGAAGCTAGTAGACATTTCAGGAACAAAAAGAAGGAATATCTGAAAGCTAAAATTAATGAACTTGAAACAAACAGTAAGAACAAGAATATCAGAGACTTGTATAGGGGCATCAATGACTTTAAGAAGGGTTACCAGCCTAGAACTGATGTAGTAAAGGATGAGAAGGATGGCCTGGTTGCAGACTCCCACAGTATTTTGGCTAGGTGGAGGAATCATTTCTTTCAGCTATTGAATGTACACGTGGTTAAGGATGTTAGGCAGACTGAAATACATACAGCAGAGGCACTAGTGCCTGAGCCCAGTGCCTCTGAGGTTGAGATGGCTATTGAAAAGCTAAAAAGGCACAAATCACCAGGTATTAATCAAATTCCAGCAGAATTGATTAAAGCAGGAGGTAGGACAATTCGTTCTGAGATCCCTAAACTTATTAATTCTATTTGGAATAAAGAGGAATTGCCTGAGCAGTGGAAGGAGTAAATCATTGTACCTATTTATAAGATTATTTTTACAAGGTGCGAGGCCTGCTTAAAATCCCGAGCTCAGCACTTCGAGATTCTCGTGCGAGATAAGGTAAGCTGCAGCGCAGGAGACACGGCGGATGCAGGCTTCGTGTGCGATAATTCAGCCTTATTTAACAGTTACTATGCTGTAGGGAGAGATTAGTGGGATGCTCTGTGTGCAGCATTCGTTTACAAATCTGGTGATCCACTTAGTCTGTGATATCCCTATTTTCTCGCAACAGAGCCGTAGTCTCCATCGATGGAGACATGCTTGCTCTAAAACGTCGGTATATATATGTATACTTCATGTACTCATCTCCGTATGCACCAGCTCTTGGGAGTGTGTGTGGTGCTGTGTCTCGTGTTACTCAAAATTATACAGACACCGCCTCTCAGTGTACTATGTCGTCCACATTACTGCCGTTCTTTCCATCACACCGCGTCCGCGTCTGCAGCTCATTTCGGTGCACAGGTCGTCTAGTATGGTTCGGTGCACCAACGCGTGCTGCAGCCGTAGAAGATGTTCGTACCATTTCAAATTTCTACTCGCAGATAGCGCTATAGCAGCGTACTCAAAGATGGCGTGTCGGCAGTTGTAAAGTTGACGTGTAGGATGTGCTCGGGCATGTAATTCGGTCACACCCTAATTCTGAGTCGTTAGTTTGGTGATAAATTTTAGTGAATGAAGCATTTAATTATTTTAGAGATTATGGACAACAGCTGGGAAGCCAAGTTGTTTTAATTGTAAGTATTGGAAGACCCTTTTTAACGGCACATGATGCTTTGGAATGATGTGGCAAACTAACAGGAATTCCACCTATTCCGACTACTCTTACGACTGTTCACGCCTGGTTGTGACGTGAGACCTTTAATTTGTACGCTTCAGTGTGTTGAAACTTACTGTTTGTTTGAAAGCGTTTTAACTTTGCTTGAAGCCTGTGGTTTTGGGGAACGCACGTTAGTATGTGTATGTGACGTTTTGAGGTGCGGAGATTGTCCATATGCGTTTGACACCTTATGTGCTGTTAAAATGAGGTGTAACGTTGGAGTCCCACAGTACTTGTTTCTGTGTTCTTTGTCGTATATTTCAATGATCTGTCTCCAACCATGAACTGTCAAAACCTCTACTATTTATAGGTGATACTTGTATTATTTCACATCCAGAATTTTACCATTTCAAAAATCGCATGCATGATGTATTCAGTAACTTGAAGAAGAAGTGCAAAGAAAATAAATTACATTAAATTTTTACGAAACGTGACATTTTATACTAATAGCAATACTTGGGTTGCTCAAATTATAAGATATGGATATAAGACAATGGACGAGGTGGAAATGTTTCATTTCTTTGGTCCACAAATTGGCTCTAAGTTAAACTGGGAAACAGATATTGAATATATTATCCCTAAACCAAGTTCTGCATGCTATGCTATAAGGGTAGTTAACATCATTTACAAAAATTGAAAATCTAAAAGTAGTTAATTTTGTTGTATAATGTAAAGCTTTCACGGCTACTGAATTCAGCGAAACTTGCTCGGTGTAGTAGCCACCTCAGGTGGTTATACAGCGAATAAACCAACTTTTCGAAAACCATGTTATGTGAAATAATAATGTGGGGAAATTCATCGTGTGCCAGGAAGTTATTTTACCTTCAGAATTAAATTATTAGAATAATATCAGGCACTAAAAGGGAAGTCTGCCGTGGGTTATTATGTAGGAAGTTTAATATTCTTCTGCGTTGCAGAGATTTTTTACTTTTGGTATGAATATTTGTTATGGACAATGTGGGAAAATATCAAAGTAATTCAGACAGACATGACATGAGCACAAACATTGATGTGACCTACATGTGCTGAGCAGTAATGTAAGTATCAGAGAGGAATTTATTATACAGGAGTCATGTTACTCAGTATCCTACTAAGAACCATTAAAAGTTTAAAATCACCGTATAAAATTATTTAAGCTAGAACTTAAAGACTATATTATTCTAGTCCTGCTCTGTAGGAGAATTTTACTTAAAGGAAAGTCCTGATTGTCTTGAAAACATGGTAGAGAAAAAATTTGTCCTTTGCCATAACACTGTATGTAGAATTCAGCATGGTTTTATTCTGTGTTTGAGATGAGTATTGTTATGGTGGAAATAGGTATTCATTATTCATTTATCTTTGTAGTTGAAACTCATATTTATTTGTGTCATAACAAGTTCTACATCCTTAGCTTAGTCCCATGTAGGATCTATGGAATGAAATAAATTCTGTCCTGTTGTGATATAGTAGTCAGTTGTCTGACTACAGTTAATGCTGAAGTCTTACGGTATTTAAAGTAACTTACGGGTGTTACATTATGTGGTGAAACAAGTTGTCAGTTATGACAGTTGATAAGGTCTGTTGTATGGTTGTTCAGCTGTGGTCCTTGGAATGTTTCACAATTTCTGCACATTGTGAATAATTTGTGAAGCTGGAAAGTGTCTCCAGCTGTCCATAGTAGCTCATCCATTCTGTAACCTGAATTCTTCCCACACATTTTTATGAAGGGTGTTTATTTACTTTACTACACCCATTTAATTTTAATTTACCAGAAATTGGTTGGTTAAATATTGTAAATGTGTGAGATCTTCTTCTTTGCCCTTTGGGTTGTGCTGAGTGCAAGGATTCATGCTGCTCCATCTTTAATTTTATACATGAAGTAACAGCAGTACAGTTTATAAGAATCTGTGTTTATGTTTATCAGTGAAACAAATGGTACAAGCTGTAGTGAAGAATACTGATGTAGAGGTACTGCTTATTCATGTATGTACAGTTTTTCTTCAGCAAAAATGAACATCATCATCTGAGATGTTCATATTTCTTTTCTTTGAGGTTTCGAACATACTTTTGCCATTCTGTGGGCCCTACGTGCATGTGTGTGTCAGATCCCTTTGTTCTGATTGCAAAGCTTCTTGATGAAGCATGCAGACTCTTCAACCTTAGAAGCTTCATCTTCACAAAATATATTGTGTGGATTGACATAGCCCTGCTGCAGAGAGCATTTGCTGTGTGATGGAAATGACTGTGCAATACCTCACTTATCTCCCACCTCCTCCCTAGTGATGTCATTCAGGAGTCTTTGCCTGTGACTCATGATTGTTTCCAGGAGGGTGTTCTGTGAATCAGAACAGTGAGGGAGGTGCATTTTTATTGATAGGAGTTTTGAAATTGGGAATTTTCTTCCATTGTTGAATAATTATCTATATTTTTACTATGTTTGGGACATATTTGTCATTGTAACAAAAAAGGGGAAGGTTTTTGCATTTGGTGCATGAACATAATAACACTCAAGCCTGCAAATTTGAGAAACTGAGGGAGAAAAGTAGCTAATTTTTATTAAACATTTATTGAATAATATTGTAGGCAACCTCACATGCTGTGTAACTTGACTGACACTGTACATGTATTGTGTGTATGAAGCTTTATGGGCAGTAACTTAAGAATCTGTCGAATGATGGTTTGAGGATTGAGATGTGTTGTAGAAGAGCTCAGTTTGTCAGGAACATATGTTAAACAGTAAAAGTATAATCACTAAATGGCTCAGGCATTAAACTTTGATAATTTGCAAATATGTGTCCCTGTCTGTCACAGTATTTACTCAATTTTGTGAGACCATAGAATGAGAACAAAAATAATGTGGCTGAAATAGAGAAGCATGTCGTGTGATAGAAGTATGCCAGTGTTTTGGAGGAACAGGTTGCCTCTGTCTTCAGGTACATAGTCTCATGAACATCATTGTGTACATCTAATTGGTGTGGTTTTCTGGGTTGTGGCTCCATATAATCTGGTAGGAGGTCATCAAAGTTTTGGAGGACCGTGAAAATGAAGGTAGCAGGTTTGTGTAAAATGTTGCCATGTTTATACGAGACTACATCATTACATCCTTTCAAGACAGCAGTCTTCATAGTCACAGCTTTAAGAACCCCAAATTTGGCAAAAGTTTTTCCCAGTCACTAATATTGAAAGTTCAGGCGTTTTTGTTGAGTATGATCCCTCTAGATCATTTACCTCTTAGATATCCCTGTTGAAGCACTGTTATTCACCTACTTTATCAGGGGTCATTAGAGCATCAGATTTCAGCTTCAATTCACATTCAGGCTAGGCTTGTCTGTTACTGCAGGGTCATGCATAAGTGACTACTGCTTTAAATAACCATGTGGTGACTTAATATAGGTAATTCAGTTGTCAGTTTCAAATTTTAGAAAGCTAGTACATTGAGAAAAGGAAATGTTAATTCCTTACACAACAGAACAAAGAATTTTATACTATGTAGGTACTGTGGACAATGCTGAATCAGTGGCTGTTGTCATCTCATAATTCTGCAGAATGTAATGTTATGCTGTGACGTATGTAGTGTATGGGAACCCACATGAGAAGTCAGAAAGGCACTGAGAAGTGTAATGTGAAAATGAGCTGAGAACAATTATTTTATTATGAATATTATGGGTGGCCCATAAATAAATTATACTGATTGTGTACATATTGATTTTCTGAAAAATGCATTTGTTTAATAGTCCTGATGCTGTCATTTCTGGTTTTTGTAGTTTTATTGTCCATTTTCAAGATTTCTGTTGCTGGTGTTTTTGAGATAGTCATCCTGCATATTGCAGTTTTCTTTTTGTTTTATCAACCCATCTTGTGGTGGGTGTTGGTTTGTAGTAGAAGACTGGAACATTAAATGTACCATATTTTTTTCTTCCATAATTACTGGATTTGGACTTCATACTCTTAAAGACCTCATTATGATACAGAAGCACAACTGTGACCACAGAGTGTCATAGCTAATTTATTATTTTTTTAAAGTATTTATAGTAACATTCAAGTTTGAAACAGAACTATTATCTTGATTTTTGAGTCCAGTACAGTAGTACTGTTGCAGTGCTGTTAGTCATAAGCAGATCCCTGCACATTTGTGGTGGTATCACATGTGCTACTGAATGCTGCATGTGCTGTATTTTGCTGTGCAGATATATATATATATATATATATATATATATATAAAATATATGTTTCTTGGTTAGGAATGTAAGAGGGTGTGGGGGGGGGGGGGGGTAAGACAAAAGTTATAAATAGGCAACCCAGTACACACATGTGGTGCTGAGGGAAAGGAGGGGTGACTGAGACGAAAATACACACTGTCACCCTATTCTATGTCTGTCTGTGAATGTAGAATGGGGAAGGGACTCTTGAATGAGAGGAGTAATATATGACCTGTCATCGTCATGTCATGGTCAAGACATTCTAGAGAACACTTTGAATATGTTAGCTGTGGCCGGCTGTTATTCAAGACCAGATCAGAGCAAGTGAATACTATTAACATGCATGTCTGTAAGAATGTGTTTATGTGATTTGACAGAAATTTCGATTATGTGGGTTTTGTATGTTATGTCTTGTTTTTCAGAAAATATTACTATAGTTGTATCTTATCTGTATTCAGTAAGCAGTAATTTTAATACAATGTATTTTTGGTACCTTATTATGTAGACGAATATTTATTTGTGTTAGCATTTTGCTACACTGATGTGGAAGGTAGCCCTTGTTTATTTATTTATTTATGGTTTATTTAATGGTGCTGTCAGTGTTTCATACCTTATAGCCTTGCATGCAAGGATGATTAATGAATAATGAATTGGAAAGGATGTGGAAGGAATTTGGTTATGCACTAATTTGGGCAACTGTCTTGAAAGTTTCCTGGAGGTACTGAGGAAAACCAGGAAATACCACTGTCAGGATAGTCGCAGCCAAGATTGGAACTGAGTACATCCAAAACACAGTTTGGAAGCGTATCTGCTTGAGTAAACTTGCTCAGTAGGTGGCTGTTAGTTTTGTGTATCCAAACTGACATTGTCACTAAAAGCTTTTAATGTTTCAGCTACACTCTACAGGGGCCATAGTTTGTCTGGTCCATATCATTGATCACTTCACAGACTGTTTCCGTATCTGAGGAACAGACTTGGTTCTGCTGGTGAAATTGAAGGATCTGCACCATGAATGTCTTTTTTCAGATCATCTTCACTGCACGCATGATTGCTGTACACTTCATCCTTTAGCATGCCTCACAAGTAAAGATCACATGGATTCAAATCTGGCAATCAAGAGACCACAGTCCCATGTTTATTATTCTATCATGAAAAACACTTTCTAAACAATGCGTAGAATTGTTTGCAGTGTAAAAATGGTAGCAGAAAGTGTATAATATGTCGGTGTGAATTTATGGTCTTAAAAATGGAATCAGTAATAGTAGTTGCACTTGTAGCACACCACACACCAACTTTAATGTATTGAATGGGCACATTATGAATTAAGATGGGATTTTCTGCAGCTTGGTACTTGTTAGTGTCTGAGTTGGTGTCCACTGAGATGAAACCAAGTTTCACTGCTAAACAGAATGAGCATGGGATCTATTTTTCCATCTTGTGATGTGATGACTGACTGTTGACGACTCTGTACAGACATGATGTCTGTGCGGTAGCACAGGTGGTAGCCAGCTGACTGAATGAGCCAAGTTCTCTGAGAGAACTTAGCCACAGGAAGTGAGCAGTGATGTGGGCCAGATAAAATAAGGACCCTATATAAAGTGTTATGATAAAAGTACAACTCGGCCAATTTAGAGGATGGTGACAGGCCAGAGATATGTTAAGCGTGATACTCAACATAGCCGCAGGCTGTATGTATTGTTATTTATTATTCTACTATAAAAGTTAGCACATAAAAAACAATGCAACGTGGAATGTAGAATTGTGCTGTCATTTTGCATCATTCATGCATGGTTGAAATGTGTTGGAATATGCACTACATATGAGGAACTCCATCCTTGCTGAAGTGTTGATGGTTTTGTGTATATACCGTAAATTGGTGATTACAGGTGAAGTATATCCTCATCTTATCATTGTAAGTAGAAGGGATGGGGTAATCTGTTGCAAGTAAAGCCTTAAGAGTAATAACAAGACAGGCAGTGTATGTGTAACGTAACATTGAGGCGCATTCGCCTAACCATTGTTGCCGTGGAAAAGGAATAAGTATTAAATATTATGAGTGTGTGCCTGTAGCCGTAGTCATCCAGCATGCAAAGCGCATGCACCATATTGTCAATCTGTGGCCTGTCCGGCTGTACAGCATTTTTCCACATTATCTCATAAACGTCACGATTTTCGGAAAAAAAGTTATTGAACATGAAATATGTGTTTTGATTTTCTTTGCAACTTTTTGTCTGAAACATTTCTCATTCTAAGAAGAACTGAGCGAGATATCATATATGTACATAAATCTCCGTGTTAAGTACCCGTTCTTGTTGTCATTTTTAATGAAACTTGAATTTTCTTGACAGATTTTCGAAAAAGATTTAAATATCAAATTTCATGAAAATACGTCCAGTGGGAGCCTAGTTGTTCCATGCGGACGCGCCGACAGATAGACTTGACAAAGCCAGTAGTCGCTTTTCGCAATTTTGCGAAGGCTCCTTAAGAATGCAGCATCGAGATGAAGAATAGAGTCTGCTGACTTCAGATTTATTGAACGTCTAAATTACAAGTGTGTACATTTTTAAGATCGATCCTGAAAGTTTTGTTTCCGTTGTTGATTCAGATTTTTTGTTGCTATAATTTAATATGCTGTATTTCTTGAATTTCAGAACGTATATGTTTTACATGCATACCGATCATGTGAGTCATCTGATGTTAGAAAATAATTTTCAAGGTTTTTTTCCTCTGACATTTTTTCTTTAGCAGATAAATATATTTGCGACTGTACCGTTTTGATTGACCAGATAATTGAATCATTCCTGTGCATACGTGGAAGTATCTACTTTTTTAATGACTGTACAGCCCTAGTGGGCCTGGGCCTCCTCTGTGAGGTTCCTCGATCACACTCAGACACACCACAATCGGTAGAACTCCTCTGGACGAGTGATCGCCCGTCGCAGAGACCTCTACTTGACAGCACACAACATTCACAATAGACAGACATCCAAGCCCCCGGCAGGATTCGAACATGCAATCCCAGCAAGCGAGCAGCCGCAGACCCACGCCTAAGACCGCGCGGCCACCGGGATCGGCTGGAAGTATCCACTGCATGTGGAAATTTTAGTTGAGGGATAATTCAGTATTTAAGTCACATGAAATACATGTAGGCGTAAATTACGGTTCATTAATATCAGTTATACCAGCTATTGCAATTAATTGCCGTGATCATATACTTCCCTGCAAGACAGACTCATTCCACAGTTACTTCATCTGTTTTTAAAGATGTTGCTTGGCCTGGTTCACAGTTGCATATTCACGGTGTGATATAGAGGTTTTTTGGCGCCCAGGCGAGTAATTACAATGACAGCCCTGAACAGAAATTAGGGACTTTAAGAAATCACAGTTACTGAATTTCGTTTTATTTGGCTCGGTGATCTCAAATTTGTTGATCGTAGAAAATCAAAATTTTTCTTTTAAAATATTCATTCTGCCGGCTCAATTTGCCGCCCCTTGGACTCTGCAGCCTGGAGCGGTCGCACCACTCGCGCCCCCTTTCCCCACTTACGCCCGTGCATATGCACAGACAGTTATTATTGTTTGATTCTGCCAATTATGTCTGCTTGTTGCTTTGTGGATTGTCAGCCATGGGAGACATTGGTCTGAGTGGATGAAAGTACTATGAAATTCTCTAACGTTTATTGTTGCTCAGAATGTTAATAATTTTGTGTCTTCTGGTGTCACGAGGGAAGGTATTTTGTATGAATTTTTACAGATATTTCAAGGAAATGCACAATTAACATGAACTTCTTGCGGTTTAACAGTTCACGTATGGTACGATGAGGCACTAAGCAGAATGGTACAACCGTCTTTAAACAAAAGGTAGAACTCAAAATTATGTTCATGCTTTTTTTTTTTTTGTGGAAAGGCCGTATAGTTTGTATAGTGATTAGGCTGTGGGCTGGACGATCCGGGATCCAATTTCCGGCAGGGCAAGAGGTTTTTCTCTGCAGAATGTACATACCGGCTCCGCGGCCAACACATCCCCCTCGTAGTGGTACCACAGTACTTTGCGCGCGGGTAAAGAGCCGGTGAATGAGCCTGACCACTCACCTCCGTGTAGTGCCGAGGTTAAGTCAGTGGAGCAATGCGTCCTGTCTCCCTTTATGCCTTCATGGTGTGACGATAAACCTTTAAACAAGTTAGAAAATGTTTGCAGAGTGTAAAACTTCTGGCTCGTTCTCTCCGTTATTGTCTCTAGATTTTAGATTTGTGAATAATTAAAAAAAAAATTTAAATGTGCCTTTCCGTGTTTTACACAACACGCAAAATATTTATCTGTATCGTAGCAACAGATTTACAGTCGTTTGTGATGTGATATAAGTTGGGACATTTACAGTCGATCATGCTGTATTACTATGTTTAGATCGTAAATCTTTCTTCGGCCTTAGCACGTACCTCACATTGAACACTGTCTTAATTGTAAAGACCAGTAACGACCAGATAGTATCATAAATGCACGTAGGTCTTTATGCCTGTTATTTTGGTACTAATTTAACCAAAATATTGGTGTGTCGGCAAACAATTTCTACAAATCCCAAATATGAAATTTTATGAAAATCCACCCTTTTGGATTTGCGCTGTTCCACGCAGACAAGCGGATATGACGAAGCTAGTAGTTGCTTTTTTGCAACTGCTTTGCCGAAATGCCTGAAATGACAACTGTTGTTGATGTATTTTCTTAATACAAAGCAACACCACTGGTTATGAACATAAATATCCAAGAGGGGCACGCGGTGGCGCAGTTGGTTCAGGCACTGCGCTACAAGCCGGAACGTCGCGGGTTCGATTCACGATGGTGTAATTGGAATTTTTCATTGACATAATCGTTTCGGTCGCACTATGGCCCTGGGGTTGACTCAGCCTCTAGCAGAAAGGGGTGAAGGCGGCCTGTGCCAAGGGCTGACAACCTTACCACCTTCATGTACCGATTGTCTAGAAATCTGGGAGCCTCAACCTCCTGGAACCCTAAGGATCTGTCCAGGCCTGTAATGGGATTGCTTTATTATTTTTCGCTCTTTGAAAGTCTCAAAAACTTCATTTTCCTCGAACAATGAGTGGCCTTGTTGAAAGAGTAGTTAATTTTATGGAGAGTGAAATGTATTTGCTTGCAAAAATGTATTTCCCTGAAACTCCCTTTTTAAAAATGGGGCACATCTTAAATTTAGAGGGTGTCTTGAATTGGAAGTAACACGGTACTAACATTTCTTTCATGTATTTTTTTCCCCAGATGTTACATTTTTTGTTGTATGACTCATTTGTTGGAAATTATGAATTCTGTTATGTTTTATAATTTGGAGGTTGGATGTGGAAAATTTTTGTAGTTAGAAACTGCATAATGTTTCTAATTAATGAATGATGGTGGCAAAATTACTTTAATTTCCTTGTTGGTTGGTGGAACAAGCTGATAAGTCTGAATATAATGTACATGCAAGCTGTATTTATAGTCTCCCCTTCATTATTCTGCAGCGTGTGTAAGGATACCAGCATTCACTTTCTTTATGAAAACTGGCAGTTCCTGACATACTAGTGGAAATTATACGCACAAAGCACCACGGAACAACTGTAGATTGAATTTTATAAAAACAAGTACCCTGTGGCATCCGTTTCTATTTTATTGAATGTATGTTGACATACTTTCCCTTTTTGACTTCTGTTAGTATTATTACATATTATTACATTCATTCCTTTCCTTAATGAAATTGTATTGCTGTATTGTATAATCATGTGTGTTTATCCTGCTTGGAAACTTGATGTGGTGGGGGGTGGCTTGGACTGTAGGGTGGTTATGTAGTTCTACTTGTATGCAAATGACTGTTAGTTGCTTGGCTTCACTCAAGTGCAATTTAATGTACTGGAACTGGTAACTGGGGCATAACAGGCTGGGAATTCTGCACCTGCTGACAGTGTGCTCTGCCATTTATGTATGAGTGGTTTGGATTGGTTTAATTGTCTGTGCTTAGTAGATATACTGTTCTGATTCAGTATTTATTCTTTTCATTGTGATGTATGAGGTTATTTTTTGTTGAAGATAATGAATGTTCGGAGGAAAAAATAGTTTGAGGGTACTGAATGTGTAAATTTGGAAGGAAGTCAATATCTGGCACTTGATAATTGTAATTAATCCAACTGATGTGCAAGTAGAAACTTGGTTTATTTGAAATGTGTGCTTTTTTTCCCCTTTATGTCTGCAATGTGCAAGTAGCTGTGACATTTTGAAGGATTTCACTGTGTGTGGCTCCATGATGAATTCATGATAACAGATATTCTTGAAATTAGTGTTTTAATTTTTCTTCAGAAGGATTTATGGAAGTTCTTATGAGATTTTGTTGTAATAAATGGAATAAATTTTCAAAATCAGTGGACCTTGTAGTCAATGGTGGTATACATTTGTCATTCATAAATTCATTTTCAGCATAATGGAAGCACAAATAGTGTTGACTTCCTTGAATTAACATACTCCATCAATTAGTGTGTAATTATGTTTGATGTGCAGATTAAAATGTACAAAACTGAATTTTCCTCTTGTTTTGTGTGGGTGTGAAACTTGGTCTCTCATGTGGGATGAACATAGATTGAGGGTGTTCAAGAATAGACTGCTGAGGAGAATATTTGGATCCAAGAGGGTGGAGGTAACAGGAGGTCAGAGAATATTGCGTAATGATGAGAAACATAATGATTTGTGCTCCTGGCCATATATTGTTAGTATGATGAAATGAAGGAAGTTGAGGTGGGCAGATTATTTGGCATGCATGGGGGAGAACTTCTTACAGGGTTTTGGTGGGAAACCCTGAAGAAATGACTCGAAAGTTATAGGCATAAGTGGGAGGATAACATTACAATTAATCTTAAAGGAATGGAACAGGAGGTTGTGGACTGAATTTATCTGGCTTAGGATAGTGGCCAGTGGTGGAGTGTTGTGAACATAGTAATGAACCTTTGGGTTCCATAAACTGTAGGGAATTTCTTGATCAGGTGTGGATTTACTGGCTTCTCAAGGACTTGCTTCATGAAGTTATGCCAACACTGTGGTGAAAAAATAATACACACTTGTTCAAGAATTTCAGGACATCCTGTCATGTGGCCTTGACAGTTTATGCATGCACTTGCTTAGTCCCTGATTGAAAATAATTACTTTTGTATATTCTCCATCACCAAGTTTCTTTCTTGTCGTTATCCCTTCTATACCTTTATTTCCTTCCCTCATTTCTGCCATATTCTTTCCCAGTTCCTTTTATGTGTCCATCCTGTTGTCATTGTTCTCCCTGTTTCTTCCTTCCTGTCTTTTTTACATTTAAACATTTCTATCTCACTCTCTTTCATCCATTCTTTATCCTTTCTATTCCTCTATTCCCTCCTTTCTTTGCTATTCCTTTCCCATCCTTTCTGTTTGTCTGTTCTATTATTGCTCCCCTCCTACTTCCTTCATCCCTTGTCTGAATTAAAACAGTTTAAGTTGTTGGATGATTAACACCATTGGTCAGATGCTGACAGTAATTACATCCTCTTGCATTGCGTTATGTAAGGCCTGAGCATTTTCTGCAAGATGTGCAGCCTGTTTTGAGTGCAGATGTACTTGAAACTTGCTTTTATGTCTGTTACTTATTCAGACACACCTATACATATGTATATACAGAATGGACTGTCTGACAGTTACACGTCTGCTATTAGAGAATGGGAAATTATAGATATTACATTTTCATAAGTCTGAATGGGAAAGAGGGAGCACATCCATGCACCACACTATACAGCCACACTGACTGCTGACATGGAGACACAACATACATTCTTCAAATGGTATAAATTATTTGGTAACTACATAACAATGTTGAAGTTTTTCTGAGGAATTTATTTGTTCCATCTCAAATTATTCACACGTCACAGAACTAACTCCATGGAGCAGAATCCTTCTAGAGAATTTAATAGTGCCCTGGCTGATATTCAAACCAGGCACCTTCAAAATACAAGGCTGAAGTGTCACTGCTTTAACCAACTTGCTGAATGTAGATTATGTAAAAATTACAGTTTAGTGAGTTGAGAGTTGCACATTTTAAACAAGGTCCTGGCACTGCAGTATGTTGTCAGTGGAATGCCATTCTGCTAGATGTATTTAATGGGTTCCTGTGAAGTTGCATTTTGAAATCAATTTGACTGCATGCTATCACTTCTTGTAGCAATTTACTTGCAGTTGTAAAGGTGTGTAGTGAATGTGCATGACTGTTTGAGTCTGTCAGTTTAGCATTTTGTTGTGTTGTGTTATTTTCTTGACATGTATATACAAGAATAGAGTTTGCATTTGTAATAGAGAGGGAAAGTGCCTTGTGCATGTGTTGGATAATATCAGGGCTCATCCATTGTACAGAATACCATACATACTGTACAACAAGGCAGTTATGTGCAGCATATATTTGTAATGCATATGTCACTGAGGTTATTGATTTAAATATGTGTGTTCCTATCCAGTATTTAATCGAACTACTGGCACATGTAACCGTAAATGTCTATTTGTTATTTTGTGTTGCTCCTCCTACATGTTTCGGCTTCTACGAGCCATCTTCAGGGAGGTCATTTACAAAGGAATACATTTAGAATAAATGTTGTCAAAGATATGCATATATGTAGTTAAAATGCAATATTATCAATTAAAATATTGCTAAAAATGTATAAAATGTATATTAATTACAGATACTCTACATTTCTCGATAACTTTATGTTTAGTTGCAGACAAACATCCATGACACTGCTGTCATCTTCATTGTAAGGGAGTTATATTCCTGTGTTGTCTGTTGATATTTATACCACAGTGGTCCACTGTGGTATAAATGTGTAGGAAACATGTACAAGGAGCATCACAAAATAAGTAGTTATTTATGGTTACACATGCAATTAGTTGGTTTAATACTGTATAGTCAATCTATTGCACAGAATGTGGATAACATTAAATGTGTGTTCCTGGACTTGTGAATGACATGTTCCATAAGTCTGCTTATCAGCTGGGTGTTTTTGTAACTTGGAGCAACTTTGCCTTTGAGATGTGCTGTAATATGTGGGGATTGGGTTCCTCTGTTTAAAATAGAAGGGATTTAATAGAATAGAACAGAAGTATAATACACAGTAGTACATTTTGTTATTATGCTTGTTACTTTTGTGGAAGGCATGTGTTTTGAGCCCCATGGTATCAAATGATTGACTGTAAGTTATGAAGGATTTTCAAGAAATTAATCAAAGAGCCCTAAAATATTGCAAATGGCATGATGAACTAAATATTGAAATGTGCTATTTGACATAAGTTGTCAACTTTATTTTGTGACAACTAACCTTAGAGAATTCATTTTTACTGATTAGATTAAGTTTGAATTTTAAAGTAATTATGTGTAAATATGTTATCACCACACATATTTGTTTATTTTTAACGTGACCATTAACTACTGTGGCCATAAAGAATCAAATTTGAAAGACAGTTGTGAAATGGAACTAAAGGAAAATTTGTTGATACCTGATATGAATCCATATATCATGCAGAGAAGCATCTGTATATAGTGCTGCACAAATTGAAGGCATGAACTAGGTGAAAACACATTGCTAGTATGACCGAAGAAGGCATCGTCCAGTGGTTTTGTGCATGCCTATTATGCATGTGTATACACTCTGGTTTTCGCACCACCTTAAAAGCGTGTGTGAGATGGAGCTGATGTTTGCAGCAGCAGTCGTCAGGTGAGCAGTGGCACTGCTGCTGCTAAGGTGAAGGCTAAAGTGGCGGCTACATCGCGGCCTCACACGCTGCGAATCCAGCTGTCCAGTCATCATCAACACAACTTCAGCATGGCCTCTGATGAATCCATTGGCAGCTGTTCACTTGATGCTGATGTCACAGATAGCGATGCTTCAGGTACTTTCTGATGGCAACATGATATGCTGCAAGAACTCATCATGAAGTAGAATTCATAGGCTGTGTACGTTCTGACATGAGTTAAAAACAACAGAGTTTGTAGTGCCTTGTTTCAGTGAAACCAGAATATTTAGAGAAGAATAAAATGAAAATTTTCTTAAAATGTGGAAAGGTAGTAGTAAGTATTGTGTTTTCAAAAGTACTATACAGGAAGTGAACATTTATCAAAACTTCTCATGTCAGGTCTCTTAATAAATTTTTCCGTTACATTATTAACAAATAAGTGTAGAATGTAACCACCTGACATTATTTTTATTCTAAGTGTAGGTTTTAAAAAAGGTCTGTGGTGAAGAAAGCACATTTTACTATATGATCAAGAAGGCAAGAATTGTAAGATAACATGGCGCAGTGTCCAGCTGCACAGAAGAATTTTACATTATAGATATGAATATGACAGAAGAAGAATATTTTATTACCTGTTGTAACAGTTGGTCCATCCTCTTCTCCTGTTTCTTTCTGCGTATGTTATGTGGCTGGTGTATTTTTTTAGTATCATCATGTAGATCATAAATTCAAATTTATGATCTTTTGTATATTACAGTTCATACAAATGTATGCAGGGTTCATCCATATAACGCTAAATGCCAGTCATTTTAGTTCAAGATGTGGGTTGAAGGCAAACTTGTTACATTCATTACAGTGTCTGGTTTCGTTACTGTATTTTCAGCCGTCTGCTTCATTGTTTGCAGCTGTTCCTTCATATGGTGTGCTGTGGCTGTAGATTGTAGTGCTGACAGTGCTAATTGTTTTAGGGCTGTAATGTACTTACCTTCAGCTCAGTTTATTTGTTGTGGTGCTGCTGCTGCAGGCCACAAAAGTTTTTCAAAGTTATTTGGGCTTTGTGCTTGCCTCCATGGTTCTTATAATATGTAAATCAGAGACAGCTTTTATTGTTGTTTTTATGTGTTCGGGAGGATCAGCATTGCTTATGTAAATTAATTGGGCATTACTGTTGACTTATTGTAATTTCAAGCAACTCTTCTTACAAGCAGCAGAAGTATTCATCCACATGCTTTCGGCTTTAACTTTAAAATAACACCTTGTGCTTTAAAGTAAGGTGCCTGGGAAACAGTGGGTCACTTTCTATAATATTAAAAGAGTACTTGTAATCATCCAGTAGGAATAACTTCACAGCAGCAGCTGTATTTGTCAGATTTATTTTAATATTAAGGTACTTCAGTTTTACATAAACTACAGTAACTTTAGTGCATACATTGAAGCCTCTACTGTATGTAAACATGTTGAATCTGTTCCAGAATGTGTGGATTTGAGTACGGTGTCTGCACATACATTAAGAAGTTTACAACTATCAGCAAAAACTCCTGATCCTGACTCTATAGCAACCAAATCTGGAGGTACTTCTACACCTGAATATGTTAAGCGGACTGCCCGTCTCTTTGAATCCACTGATAGCACAGCCTTAGGAAGTCAGTCACCTAAGAGTTCAGTGCTTCGAAGCAATGGAAGGCATGTTGGTTCCAGTAAAACTAGTGATATTCGAAGTGTGGTGGTAGTTAATGGGACCAATTCAGTGAAGACTGGAGAGAATTTGTTAAATGCTGATGGATTTACAGGGAAGAAACCCTCCTATTTAGGTCTGTCATGCTCAATAAGTGGCTACAGTGGCATCACAACGTATGATAGTAAGCTGCGTGAAGGATTTCTTTCACGAGATCATAGCCCGGGACGTTTCGGTATCCAAAAAAGTCGTGATGTGAGTCCCTTACGACAAGGAGCTAATCAGTTTGAAAACCATCTTATATCAGCTTACAAATCAGACTGTGGGAATTTTCTAGTTGCACCATCCATGAAAGCAGGTGTTGTGGGTAGTGGTGACAAAGTGGATTCTGCATCATCCTTAAAATCAAGACCAAATATAGTAGAAGG
Source organism: Reticulitermes speratus (assembly GCA_021186555.1). Lineage (NCBI taxonomy): Eukaryota > Metazoa > Arthropoda > Insecta > Blattodea > Rhinotermitidae > Reticulitermes > Reticulitermes speratus. The sequence goes on from JAJKFL010000002.1 coordinate 33,049,033, forward strand.
AGACACACCTGGAAGTAAAAATGTAAGAACAACTTCTGGTGGAAATCAGATAGATGTTGTAAAGGATGTGAATGGGTTTGATCAGCTAGGAAGAGAGAATAGTAAAGTCCAGAGTTCTCAGTCACAAAGGATGATGGGGGATGGTGGAAAATTTTCAGTAACTGTGCAGCATACAGTGAATGGTGTTGCAGATAAATTAGGTATTACCTCAGATGATTGGGATCACAGACCTGTACAAAGTTCGCATTTGGGTAATTGTAGTAGTTCAAGTACAGAGCAATTTTTTTCTGATTCCAAATCTAATATACGAGAGTCAACACGAAATTTCATGTCCTCCATGTTGACCACAGAGTCTTCATTTTCTTCAGCATACTGTGAAACTTCAGTTACAGAGACAACAAAATCAAGAGAGGTAACAGATTTTTCTTCAACGGTAAAGAACTCTTCTTTGACTTCAGTACCGAGAGATGGTTTTCGAGCCTTTTCTCCTGTCAGATGGTCACCAGAATCACCAAAGACTGCTCTGAGAGATTTTCCAGATTCCCGTGTGACTTCTTCTCCTAGAGATAGTTCCAGCCTGTCGTCATCTTTGAAGCGTTCTCCAGATTCTCCAAAAACTTCGAAAGATTCCCTCAGTGCACCTGCAGCAACATCCTCTCAGAAGCGATCCCCTGGAGCTGTACGAGTAGTGGAATTCACATCTCAGACAAAAAGCTATGTCCGTACGGCTTTTGTTTCTAGTAATTCTGTGGAATTGACTTCAGCAGCTACTACTCAGGGTCATTCAGATTCATCTCAGCTGAGGAGTTGTGTGGATGGATCACAAACAACAAGTTATGTGAAAAGTATTTGTTCTGGTCTAACTACATGTGGTTCAATTGACAGTCAGGGACCTTCTAATACATTAGCAGCCCAAAGTAAGCGTCCAGAGTTGGAAACCACTGCATGGACTAGCAAGTCTTTCATTCAACAGAGGGTGGAGCGTTTATATGGTCCTGGAGCATTGGCTCAAGGTTTCTTTAGAAGAACACGTCACAAACCTGCAGATGAAGTGCAGGTAAGACATCCCTGTTGATTGCCTAACCTAATTTTATACAGTGACTTAGTCAGTTTTTTTTTCTAGAGGTTTTTTTTTAAGTTTTAATTTAAGCCTGTCATAAGTTCTTACAGGTAATATTTTATTACTGACGTCAGAGAATGTGCACTTGTCAGTTATTTTCATTTCATCATAAAAAGACTTAGCTTTTTCAATTATCATGGGCTCAGTCACGGGTTTTCCTTTGGAACCGGTTATAGAGCACCTTGTCCAGTTGTGCTAATTTATGCTTTTTTCAATGTCTGTTGCTTGAAAAGGACCTTCACACTTTCACTTGACCTTCCATTTCTTTATAACGTAGATAGTTGATGATCCAGTGTTGTATGAAGCCATAACCTCTCTTTGGCTTGTGCCACATTCAGGCTTCCTAATTATTTCAAGTTTCTGAGGAATTGTTAAAGTTGCAAGGTTTCTGTTGCCAGCAGTACCTTGTTTACTGATCTTTGGACCTTTTGAAGCCATTATAACAGCTCAATGGGTTCAGTAAGCCCCATATAACTCAAGGTAAAGTCATGGAATCGGTAAATGCACCGGAAGTTACGGGTGGCAGAATTTCCAGTCTTGGGGCTACTTTCCTCACGTGTCGAACTATCAGGTGTGCTGGATTAAAGGAATTGTGCTGTAATTATGTTTTGAATGCTACTTTCAAATTAGAACAAACTGGACTTTGAATGATATTTTGACTCAGGAATTATATGGGTATTGTTCATGTCACATTTCGGCATATGGTGTGTGAATTGAGGACTAGATAAGAATTAGTATTCATTGTATTTTACACCAGCTCATCATCTTTTGTAGGTTTGTTTGCTTGCATTGTACAAATCTGCCCCTATGTTAATAATGAGACAACATTCCTTTAAAACATAGGATTAGGTTAATCGGAATGGTTAATTGAGTGATTGTAGTGGGATTTATTTAAAACATATTTCTATAACATGGGAAGGCATTACATCTTACTGCTTCAAAGGAAGTGATACACATTTTAAATCGGCAATGAAAATGTGTATTGTAGTATTGTGAGTGAATGAATGAAATCACTACTCAGTGTAGAATGTTAAGCTTCATTGTGGCACGTGTAATCTGTTACATATATTAAATTTCAAACAAATTATATAAACATTCTTGGTAATATTGTTTCTAAAAGAACATATTATGATACTGTGTTCTGAATTGTTGAGTTTTTTTAGCATGTAAGCAAGAGCATCATTTGTCATGTTATAATGCTCATTCTGTGGCATGCACAACAAATTTTCATTATTTAATTTTTGTAGATGCCATTGCATTCAGCTAAGCATAATTTATCCTCAGTAGTGTAGAAGAGGGCTGATTGAAGTATTGGTGATAAGGGTTTAAAAGAACATACCTACAGAAAATCTTGTTAATGTATGAGAAATATAGACATAGTTCCTCTTAATTTTTATTATGCTTGCAGGAATGAGGCTGTTAGCTATGATAATAACTTTATTTCTAATAATACAAACACTACATTTTTAGGAATAATCATATCTCAGCTTTTATCCAAACTGAGCAGGGCCTGCTATATAATGAGAAATCTTAAACCCATTATGTCCATTGATTCTTTGAAAATGGTGTATTATTCCTACTTCCATTCCCTCATTACTTATGGAATTATATTTTAGGGGAATTCCTCTTTTAGTTTACAGGTATTTAAAAGTCAAAAGAGAATTATAAGAATTATGTGTGGACTACGTCCTAGAGATTTGTGTAGGGATGTATTCAAAACTTTAAACATTTTGCCGTTAAAGTCTCAATACATATACCCCTTATTGTTATTCACTGTAAATAATGGAGATTTTTATCACTCTGTATCTCACATTCATGATATTAAGACCTGACGCAACCAGGAGTTATTTCAGCCTCAATCAAATTTGGTGTTTTATCAGAAAGGGCCCTACTATTCTGGTGTCAAGCTTTTTAATGGTTTGCCACTAAGTATAAAACAGTTAGCTCACAATAACACACAATTTCGAACAGCCTTAAGTACTTCTCCATTCTAAATCATTTTATACTGTTGAAGAATATTTTGATTGTGAATAGGTTCTCAGCCTAAGCTCAAGTAAGGTTCTGAATGACTGCATTTGTTTCTTAATGTTTGTTATTCATATGTATGTTAGTAATTATTATCCAACTTTTGCTATGTATTGTATTGATTATACGTGTATATTACGCAAATATTTATATCTTCAGATTGCTTTATTATATGTGTATGGTTGTACAGTTAGGCTTAGTAATATTCCAAATTTTATAATTTTGACTAAACTTGATCTGTTGCTTTGAATCAGTGAACGTGATATAATTTCACTTGCACTTGTGGTGTTGGTGATGTGTCTTGCTTGTTGTATTTATTTTTTGTTAATGTGTTTGTGTCTTCTGTTTTGTTCACTTGTATTGGACTATTTTTACATCCTGCGGTTTCTTTTAACCTGCTAGAGGATTTATTGAATGTAAACCATAAATAAATAAATGAGTAAATTTGTATTATGTTAAGTGCTGGACTGATTTGTAAACTGACTTTTCACTGTTACCAATTGGTGAAAAATATTTCTTACAACTGTTAAATGCACATCTGTCTGCTTATGTTTGTGACTCATAGTAATATGCCCGTTACTTAATGAATTTTTGTGATCAGGCATGTGGAATGTTCATGCTGAAGGCAGTTCTGTGGACATTTTTCACTATGAAACAAGAAAACTGTTGATTTATTTTATAATGCACAACTTACATGCTGTTAAAAGACATACTTACTATGCTGTCAGGGTCCATCTGAAAGCTGTACTCCACATAATGGTCACCGCAACAACAGTAGCCCTGCACTACCAGTCTTAAGGCATTTACGCCCAGAATTTCGTGCACAGTTGTCTTTGGGATCAGCTGCTAAGAAACTGCATGAACATAGTGCTGGAACATCTCCTGTTGAAGACACGAGAGCAAGCGTATCTAAACGGTAAAACAGAAAATAAAGGCTATGAAAGTGTACAGAAAATCATGTTTAGGATGAAGGTGTGCCAAAATCAGTTTGTACCAGTTCTGAAGAACTGGTTCCTAAAGAAAATTCACAACATGAAAAAGGGTCTTGGAAGCAAGGCTGTCCCAGTAAAACGCTATAAAGCGAGTGTGTGCATACATGCACTCACTGATGCATACACACAAACTGAACAAATTACAAACCCTTCTTACATTCTGGAAAGTAGGCCAATAAAAATTCGGTAATTTGACAACTGAAGAACTGGTAGTTAAAATTTTGGCAGGCACACATGGTTGGGGATGTACAAGGTACTTCTTTTCTTTTGTGTTTCTGTAACAAATTTTACACTAACAGAAGCATTGTACAGTTATGTTTCTACTGCTAGTAGTAGAATAAGTAAATGTTATTTTAATGTTTTAGCATCTGATTTTCATGTGTAGAAACTCATGGTACACTGTCACTTAAAAATTTTCTGGGTTATGGTAACAGATAGCCTTTAGTTTACTGAATCAAAATATTACAGGTTTACTAGAATTCGATATGCTGGGACATTACATTGTTTGGAGGCTCCATCTCAAATTTTATGTGTGACATTTATTCCATTTCGTTATAGTTTTCTTTAGTTTTGCAGAAAAAGAATGGAAGAACAATTAAGGAATGTAATTGAAAGAGGGGGAGAAGAGACATGCATGCAGGTTTTTGGTGGGAGAACCTGAGGGAAGGAGACCACTGGGAAGGCCTAAAACAGATCTTAAGAAAAAGTATGAAAGGGTGTGGACTGGATTTATCTGGCTCAAGATCAGGACAAGTAGCAAGCTCTTGTGAACATGGCAATGAATTTTTAGTTTCCATAAAATGTAGGGACTTTCCTGACTAGATGAGAAAGTATTAACTTCTCAGGAAGTACTTAGTTCTGTGGATTGAGTGAGTGAGTAAGTTAGTTCTTTAATTAGTTAATGAAATGATAAATAATTACTGTGTGTTTGAATGAGGTTTTTAAGAATGTTAGAACGTTTTTATTGCAGGCATATGAATCCATTCTGATAACACTGTAACCTGTATCAATTTAAGTATAGGGAACATTGTGGAACATTGGGCCTGTTAAGAGATGTACTGTAGTTACATAAGTCCTTATAATTTGCAGTCTCATTTACATGTCTGTTTGTTCATACACAATTTACGTGCACACCATTAATTAATGCCAACAGTCTGTGACAGCTTATTTATAGTCTTCAACATGGCTGCTGTATGTTGATCACACACGTGCTGCTTCAACGTGTGTAAATTGATGTGGTGATATCTTTTCGTATGGAACTTCTGATTTCTTTTAAACACACAGTGTTAGAGAAGAAGGATTATGTGATGATTAAAATAAGGTGAATCGTATTTAGGCCTGTTTTTAAAATGGCATTATTACATGCTATTTACTGGGGAAGGAAGAATAATGTGAGTTATTTCAGAAAGTGTTATGCACAGGAGGAAACAAATGTGTATCATGTTGACAGTTTTCTTAATATGCTAGATCTGCAACAAAGGTTATACCACTGCAGCAGCAAATCTCAGTAGAGAGTCTGGCAGAGAGCTTAACAGACCTTCAGCCTGCAGCTCCTGATGTAGTTCTACCCATTGAGCAATCTCAGTCAGTTTCCAGTCAGCCATGTGAACAATCAGAGGAAAGTGTAGACCCAGTCACTGAAACACACAAGGATGGACATTATTTCTTAAAGGTAAAATATTTACATCTCAAAGATTTTATATGTTGAACTTCATTGCACTACATTAGTGTTTGGTCCTTTTAAACTTAAGGTACACATGATGTGGAAGAGGAATGAGGCACTGCTTAAGTGTTCATTATAATAACACACACTTCTTTTCTCTCCAGTTTACTATAAAATCTTGTTGATCTGAAAGCAGTTACTTCAAAATATGATGTAATTCCAAGCATTTGACGTTCCCTGGCTTTGAACATGGGATTTTGTTTCGTTTTTAATACAGTTAATTTGAAATATGGTTAATTTCTAATTTGAAGCTATATTACAGGCCTTTGATTATTAAAAGTTCAATAATTTGAAGTAAGAATAGAAAACCATGTAAGACTGACATCAACAAAGAAATTAGAGGTTTTGAAGATGTTCCTAATAGTCCGGCACTGTCTCAGTCCTGATGGTACTGGACTGGTCCTGTTGGTGCCAGTCTGGCACAGTAGACTTCTGACAGCTTGGCAGCACGCCAGGCTGTCAGAAGTCTACTGTATTATGTTATTTTGTGGGCAGTTTGTGCAAACATTGTCTTAATTAACACTCGACACTCCTGGATTAGGTCAGTTGAGTCTTATTTTAAGAATCAGTGAATGAAGAGTAGAGTGTAACAAATGTGAATTATTGTTTATTGGCTTGCATTTTGATATAAATTGTATTAAATTACATAGTAGGCACTTAAAAATGCAAACAAGAAAGGATCTTCGAATTGCTCAAGAAGTGAAAAAATTGTAACATTAGGACTTAAAGCAGCCACAGAACAGGTGAGTGTGCCTTTAAGAAGTGTGTGATTTGAAGTCGCATAGCTTGAAGTCCAGTTTTTCGGTTCCAAGTGCTTTGAATTATCAGGGCTGTTCTCTAATGATGTATATGCAGGTTATGTAATAATGTTATAAAGAAATGTAATAAAAAGAGAATTATAATTGTTTTTCTGAAAACATGTCTCTGTTTTACTTCAGAAATTTAAATGTCAAGAATCTTAAATATCTGAAAAATAGGTGTGGTTGTGCTAGAGACATATAAGTGAAATGTGTGCAGGAAAGGACTGAATCTGTTGACAGATGTAAAAGCATAATTTGAGTGATTGTGTATTTGATTGGCTGATATACCACTGTTACATTTACTGCCATTTGTGTTGAACCTGCCCATTATTTTTTGGTTTATAGTTACTGAAGCAGGAGACGGAGCGACTCAATGAACTTGTGGAGGTGGCAGAAGCTGACTTAGCAAAGGGAGAGTTGCTGCCTGAGGAAGCTTTAGGAAAGCTACGAGCTGCCTCTGGGCAAGCTAGGTTACTGATTCGACAAAAACTGCAGCAGTTTGAAGGGCTGTGCCACAAGAACATTGTGAGTTGCTATTTACAGCACTGACGTCACTTCAGCACAGACACCTAGGTGTTTGGAATGCAAATGGTTGTTAGTCCAGTAGTGTGGAGAGGTTTAACATTTCTCTTCCCTGTGATAAGAGTTAAAGGTAGTGAATAAACTGTGAGTTAGATGTTACAGATTCACTTGTTTTGATTCCCTCTCCCCCACCCAATGTCATTTTGTTTGTTCATTTAATAGTTTGTCATGGTTAAATTATGTTTATATGTACAGCGAATCCTGTAGAGGCTGATGTTTTGACAACTAGTAGTAATGGGTGAATATTTCCATGTCCATTACTGTCTGCTAGACTTTTATCTGTAAAGTGCCCAGTTAGGATCTCAGCGAAGACATTGACTATCTTGACTGAGGTTTTTTTGTAGTTCCATGGAAATTCCAGGATATTAAGGCCATGACTGATTGCTTTTAAACTCCATATTATTATTTACCGGTCACCCTACAATTGATGCAGAACAGTGTGAGATACAGCAGTGTAAAATAGTCACCCTACGATTAATGCTGAACAGCATGAGATGCTGACAACATTGTAAAATAAACCACAAAACCACATTTCTTCTCTCAGTGGAGGAGGTAGGACTTATGTTTACACCAATTCTCAAACATCATGGAAAAAAAGTAGTTATGGTGGAAGACAACATACAAAAATGAAGGAAAGAGAGCATGCATGAAAGGAGTGGTTACCAGCCTGTGGCTCGCCAGATTAGTTTTCAGTGGCCACATTTGTAAATTATAAATGTATACACTATAAAAATCACACAATTTAGGTGGTTTGCTGTCCCACTTATTGTGATTTTTATACTTGCAGCCTGTGAACCAGCCCACGATCATGGTTGTGTTCCTTGGAGAGAAAGGTTGGATAGCCCTGCACTGAGTGTAATATTGTGGATCCCATCCACTATTACAGAGGGGATTGCTCGTAATGTTGTTGTTCCTGTTCTGAACACATGCCACAGAAAGTGTAGGCTGACATAAACTTGTAATGAGATATACATATTGAATCATTTGTTGTTGACAATACTGTGAGCTAGGATAGTGCAGCTGGTATAGTGACTAGGCTGTGGGCTCTTCTGCTGAGGAATCATGGTTCAATTCCCAGCAGGAGCAAGAGGTTTTTCTCTTGTTTGAAATGTGCAGACCTGCTCTTGGGCACACCCAGCCTCCTCTTCAGTGTGTACTGGGTCCTCTTTGCCCTGGAGTAGGGTGGCTGCAGTGTGAAGCTGAACACTCACCTTTATCAAGTGCCAAGGTTAAGAATGCGTGAAGGTATACCTCCACTCCACCCTATGCCTTCGTGGCATTTACAGGGACAAGTTTAACTTTACATTGCTTGGCTTTACTTTGCTTTACTTAACTGTACTTAACGTTAACCAGATGCAACCTTTTGCAGTCAAATATGTAGCCACTATGGCATAGAATGCTGAATGCCATCTGACAGCGTGAAACACAGGATTAATAATGTAAGAGCAATGCCCGCTTTGGTGGTGCATGGGATCCACAATATTGCACTTTAGTGCATACTGTTTGTCGTTCACACATGGTGACTGTGGAGATTGCAGTCATTTGGTATGTGATGCTGTGTCATTTATGTAGATAGGTAGAGTTCTCCCTAGAACAGGCCATGAAGTCCCAGAGGGGGAGTAGAGGTATAGCTCTACTCTTTCTTAACCTCGGCGCTAGATGAGGGTGGGTGGTCAACTCCACGCCCCGGCCGCTTTACCCCCGGGAAAGAGACCCAGTCCCCATTGTATAGGAGGCTGGGTGGGCCCCAGGGCCGGTCTGGACGGCTGCGTTATGTAGATAGGTGCTACAGGGAAACTGTGAGTTAACTAAATGACAGCTTCAGTTGACTACAGTGTGATGCCAAGAAAACTGATGTGTGACTAATGTTGTCATCAGAGAATATGCAGAGTACTGGATGGCCATTTAAATTCTGGGTTTTTTTGCAGGCGCAGAACTCAGAAGAGCCATTCCCAACAACCAGTGAAGACTTAGCTGGCTTCTGGGATATGGTTATGCTCCAAGTCGAACATGTGAACAGACTGTTTGAAGAGATTACAACTCTAAGGGCAGCCAACTGGGTAGAGGTGAATAGTAAACACATATTTTTTACTCAGTTCTCTTTTATTGGTATTATAAAATACCATATATACCTGAATATAAGATGAGAATTTTTTCCTGCTTTATCATCTGTAAAGCTGGGTGTCATCTTATAATTTCACACTAAGTTAAACAAATTTTGTGTAGGTATTTTCCTTAAAACTAACATTGTGAAGAGGGTGTCATCATATATGCAGGGTCATGTTATATTCAGGTAAATATGGTGTTGATTCCTTTTAAGTGTGATAAAGGTAGCATTAAACCATACTCACCTAGAACAACTGAATGAGATTTGCAGCAGGGTGAAAAAACATTAAAATTGTAGATTTGAAGCAGACCCTTATGGAACTTTGTTATTGCTCCACATGTATTAGTGTTTATAACAGCTTCAGGATCTTCACCAGAACGTGTTTCGTTTAATTCAGTACATAATCTTAAAATGTTTGAAGAACAGTGATTCTTGGAACATTTCCTGAGATTTTCAGCAATTTTATATTTCTAAAACTTTTCATAGGAACAGAACATAAGCACTTGTAGATGTTTGACAATGGAAAAGCTTTGCTCTATGCTGGTGAAAGCTGGCTTGACTGTCAAGGTGAAATATTTTTATTTTCCTTGCAGGAATTTTAATGTTTTATTGTTTTGTATAAGCTCGCATAATGTCAGAGTGAAAGCCTTATGGTGCCATGTGCTTCTTATTTTTAATGGTGGTGTTCCTTTCTTTGAGAAAATTAAATTATCCTTTTGAAGTTCTCTTTCTTGATGTGTGATTTGTTTCATTGGGAATCCAGTCATGGTTGTTTGCAGAGATTCTCTCTCCCCCAAACGATCTTTCTTTTTAATTAATATAGAATGAATTTTATAATTATGCAACACTAACACATGAAGATCAATAGTGTTCAGAAGTGTAATGTTTTTCTTGTAGCATTTAACCTGTTTGGAATATTTTGTGCTGCTTGTCATTGTAATCTATTCCTTTGCCATGCCATTGGATTTGCTATATCCAGATGCTGTCAGACCAATTAATGTAATGTCCTCTCAACCCAATGTTCTGGTATTTTAAGTATGATGGGGGACATTTTTATTATGTTCTGCTATGTTGATTGTGATAGAAGGGGTTAACTGTAAACAGTACTTCTGACATGCCATTAATTTTTGGAGGTGTCAGTAACATAGTTTGCACTAGGTAACTAACCTAAAACTTGTGAAATTGTTATTCCATGCATCAAATTTTTCCATAGACCTAATGGTTTTTCAGTTTTGTCTTGCAGTTCTTTGTTTATGCATCATTTACATCTGCTAATTGGCTCTCACTGTTGTTTTCCCTGATGCCCTAAACTCCTGGACTAGGGGCCTGGTAAGCTTTGCTATGCTTCCTTGCAAATTTTGATATGTTTTCTTCTGTTACTACTATATAGTGAAGGGATGGCCATTCAGGAGAACAATACATTGTGCAGAAATTTTCGTACTGTGACTGTAATGAGAATTGCCCTGTGAAGGTGACTGTCTTTTAGGATGTGATGCTATGTAGTGTGGAAAACATTTACAGTCTTCTGTCCTGAAAATGGAGACAGTAGGTGCCTCCAAAATGTTGGTAGATTTCTACCAGATTGCATGGCATCAGATGCCAGAAGACAGTAATCTACATAGCTATCGCTGTGAGAATTTCAAATCTTCCAGAATGACTGTGATTTGGTTTGTGCTTTTGTTGTAGTAAAGGCATTGAATCTGAATCTCGAAAACAATTAACTTATTTTGAGTAAAGAAAATTTTGATCCATATTTGGTTGATCACGGCTGTCACTTTACTTCAGTGTGTAGATTGATATTATATAGTATTAACTGGAATGAAATATGTGTGTAGAACTCAGTGGGTCAAATTTTTATATGTGTGATATGGTGGACTTTTAAGGGCATTTTGATGGAGGAAGAGAGACTGATGATTCAAAGTCAGTAATCTCAGTGCCAGATATCCTTCATGGAAGATTTTCCTCAGTTTGGTGTACAAGTGAACTGCTTATCAAAGAAACCTTAAATAATATTTTCACTGTATAAGGGAAATAAATTTCCCCATTCGGAAGACTTGTAAAAGCATGTATTGTGAATGAATCTTTCTGCAGTAAAATAAAGATGCTGTCATAATACTGATTTGGAAGAACATACGTTCATAAAATCAATATTTTGTCCTGATGCTCTGTGTCATATGTACATGGATTTTTGTCACGATTACAGATTCTTTAAAAGTGTTGTGTTACAAAACCCATGACTTTAATTACCAGTGCCTATTGTATAATGTTCTGCTTTCTGTTTTGTAAGCTTGAAGAGCACATAATCTCACTTTGGAGGCCCAGGTTCAATGTAAGGCCAGTCCGTGTGGGATTTGTGGTGGACAATATGGCACTGGTGTAGGTTTTTCTCTAAGAGTTTTGGTCTTCCCCAGTCAGCATCATTTCACCAGTTTTCCATACTAATTTATCTTTCACTGACACTATGTAATCTTAGCAATTGACAGCATTGTTAAATATCACACTTTAAGAAATAAGAGCGCAAAATTAGCAAATGTCACTGAATTTTGTTATTTTAATAGACATCTTATGGTTCATTCACTGGGTAATGGAATAAGAGCTGTGTGACATCTAAGCTTGGCCTTGGCCATTTGTGACTCGGTACCTAAGTGAAGCATGCTAACACATCCTTATGTTAGGAACTTCATTGAATTGTGTTTATAACTATTAGGTGTCATCAATTATGGCTGTCATTCCACAGTATTATCATTTGTACACTGTAGTTATGACAAACAGTGAAATATTGATATAGTGAGCACTCAAGTTAACAGAATACAGTATTCACTTTTTCAAAATATTTTTTATTCCCTGTCTGGCCCTCATCATAGGCTTTTCTCATTTTGTTATAAAATTCAGTTTAATGAAGTGTTGCATTTAATGCATTGGGTTTATCCAGGATAGCACTCAGAAATGCATGTGATGACATAATGAAGCAGGCGAGGTTTAAGTGATGCTTTGAATATGTCGTTTCATAAAGTAGTACTTTTTAATGCTTGCATAAAAACTCTTGTTTCATGACTGTGGTGTGTTATATTTAATGGTAGATAAGTGGTAATTATAATACTCCAAATCAAGCATTATATCTACCAGCATGATAGTTCTTGATTCACAAGTTTAAGGGGGTTAAATTTATTGTAATTTGATGGCTGGATTATTGGGTGATCAAGCTTAGAGGTAAAGTGTAACAATATTAAGGATTGCATTTCATTCTGGCTGATTCATTTGTTTCTCTCCAAAAAAGTTGGCTTATGAAGTTACTTGTCCATCTTTGTGTGTTTGTATACAGTCTTTATGAGTTCTGTTTGAGGAAAATACAAGTAAGTGCCTATTCTAGTATGTGGGGAAAAGCAATATAGACAGTTCTTATTGTCTTCTGGGAAAACCTAACAATCAGTTGTAAGACTGTTGCTAGGGCATGAAGAAAACACAAATTATTGAGTCAGATTTTTCTTCAAAGGCATGCCAGTTATGAATAATATCATGTTTTCTTTATGATTTCCCATGCAAAAATGGTGGCTGTGTATATTAAGTGTAGTGCTCACGTGATTTAATTTTGTAATAATATACCTTCTTACAGAGTGAAAGAAATTTGTTTATTTCTTTCAGTAGGAAAGTAGGCTTTATGAATTCTGCCTGGAATGCCATTTCTGTCATAACATTATAACAGTATGAATGATGGTCTTAACTGAAGAAACTGTTGTTACTTTACATATAAACATTTCAGTGAAAACATTATGATTAGTAACGCTGTTGTGGTAGTGAATACTGTATTGGTCAGAAGTTTTGGAAATGTTATATGTGTATGATGGAAGTTATGCAACTTCTTGAGAATCGAAATATTAACACAAAAATCAGTTTTATGAAAATCCAGTATTTATACAGGTAGTATTATTTTCATTTTTTTAACACATGTGTTTACTTCACTGTAACATGGCTTAATTTTAAGAACTAAATTTTAAGAACCACTTTAATTCATTGTAAAGATATTTCACAGTATTAGTCAGAAATAGCTTACAGATTCACAGCTGTTCCTCTTACATGCTGAGACCTGTGAAGTTCTGTTTCCAGTTGACATTATGTACCCTGCAGTGTTGTACAGTTGGGCACAAGGATTTGACACATTTCATAATTAAATTGATTTGTTTTATGTACAGGTACTGCATTTACATCCATGGAGAATACCTTTGTGTAGGGCATATAGGTCACTCTTCTGCTTTGTTGTAGAAAATATGGTACCTTTATTTCTTGTAAGAATATCTGTTGAAGTTTTGTAAATTTATCGATTGTTATTCTGCTTCAAATGATGCCTGTTTTTTTAGCTGGCATGGTTCAAGATTCATGCATCTGTGAACGGTGTAGAAAGATGCAAATCAGCACTCAGAACAAAATATTTTTAGTTACTCCTTATAAGGTGAAGTAATACCAACATTTCCTCGCATGTAACATCTACGTCCTGTACCTTCTCATAAGTTCTCCTGTTTGTTGCTGATTACAGCTATCATGTTGGCACATTACTCACATATATTTCTAGTTCAGTCTCTATGTGTAGTGTGAACATGACAGAATGAGTGTGGCTTGTAACAGAAACTTTGTACTAGTGACAAAAAATGTAGGCATTACCCATTTTTTAATGCTGCATATATACAAAAACCTTGCAAACCTTGTGTAATATGGGATTCTGTTCCCAACACTTTTGTTGTTACATGTGATTCATAACTAGCTACAACTCTGTTTCCAAAACCTTTTGTGTCACCTATACTTGCAGTTTTGCATCCTATAGTAGTTATAGAATATTTAAATTATTCTTGGATAATGCAAGATCTGTATATTACACATACACATTGGAATGAGCATTTTTACATTTCTTGTTATATCAGGTTTCACTGTATATCTATTTGATTGAAATTTCCTCTTTGTATATTTCAGTTACATATATTGCAGTGAATTTGATCGTGTATGACCCTGTGTTGTGACAATTCATTGTGAATATCCGTTTTTGTTTCTGTTAAAATATTTTGCATCCCGTCTTCTAATATCCGCTGCATTTTTATTAATTTTATTAATTTATTGAGTTGTGGTATGTTCTTTACATGAATCCTTCTCCATGTAACACCAGGTTCCTGCAGAGCACAGGTTCCTGAAATATATACCAATGCTTTTCTTATGACCATGTAACATGTTACATGGCTCTTGAGTTAGTGGCTGGTTCCAGAATGTCATGACTACCTGAATCTCATATGTGACTGTCAGACTTCTTTTTAATGTGACTGATTAAATCAGGAGTGTGTTGTAAGTCTAGATTGAGAAATTCAAGAAAAATATGCATTTGTGTGTAGGAAGCAGGTGTGATTACAATATGAAGAATCTTTGTCAGTTCTATTATACAAGTTCTGTCATGTTTTAGGCACATTTCCAAAGCAGTTGAGAAGAGTGGCTGTTAGCCTTATCATGTCCATCTCTCTATCTGCTTGGAAGAGTGTGACTCTCACTGGACAGATTTTCGTGAAACTTTATTTGTGGCAGTTCTGCTAAAATTTGATGACTGTTCAGATGAAAATAACACATTTTACATGAAGGCATGTCTCAATAATTGAGACTTTGTTCCCTGTGTGGTATGAGTGGAGGCTGAAGAAACTGTTGCATTCTAAACATAACAATTGAACGGTTGTATTTTGACCCCTTAGTCCGAGGTGACCATCTGTTGGCCACCATTACTCTTCAGTGTTATGCCATTGGTGATCTATTTGTCACCACTTAAAGGGTGTTTGTTTTCCCCTCGTCCATGAGATTCACCCACATCATTGAATAGTGTGACTTTTATTTGCTACATATCACAGTATTTCTCTGTGTGAGGGGTTATTGATTTTTAGCCTAACCTATCCATGCAGCCTGCATTTGTGAGGTATTGATCATGATCGATTATAAATCTGCTGCTAAGGTATGTTGAATTGTATAATGTGTGCTGTGTTAAACGTGGAAAGGCATCTTTAAAACACTTGCATTTTCAGTGTTTTGCATGAAGTTATTAATAAATTTAAAATCTAGAGACAGTAACAGAGTGAATGCGCCAGAAGTGTTATGCTCTGCAGACATCTTCTAACTTGTTTAAATATGTGATTGATGCATATTAATGTGAGTTGACTATGAAACATGTGTAATATAATGTATTTAGCTGCATTCGTTATACAGAAACATGTATTGCATATGTACCACATTTTAAGAAAATCTCCACATGCAAACGAAACCTGCAATTGAGGTAGAGTGCTTTTATGACATACTGTATGTCATACATAACATCTGCAACAACTGTTTAAAGAACTTGCATAATGAAACATTGGTCTTCTGAATTTCACCATTCTTATACATTGACATTTGAAAGTAAAATGTAAAACTGACGGCCAGCTATCTGCATTTAGTGTATTATTTATATGTCGTAAAGTTTAAAAAACAGTTGATGAATTGTGAAATTAATTATGTAGTTGAATAGGCCATGATAAGTGGGTCCCTGTCACCACGGCATGGCACGTCCTCGGGTTGCAGATGGAGGAACGGCCTCCGGATATGGAGGGCAGCTGCAAATACATTGAATAAGCAGTCGCAGACAGCCGACAAGGGGTGGTCTTTCAGCTAGTGCTGAGAGGTTGCTGGTGTAATATCATTATTCTGAATGTGCATGCACCAACTGAGGAGAAAAGTGATGACTCAAAGGACAGTTTCTATGAGGAATTAGAACACTTTTTGATCATTTTTCTAAGTACCATATGAAAATTCTGTTAGGAGATTTTAATGCAAAATTGGGGAAGAAGGATACTTTCAAACTGACGATCGGGAATGAGAGTTTACATGAGGATAGTAATGATAATGGTGTTAGAGTAGTAAACTTTATCACAGCAAAAGATCTAGTTGTTAAGAACACGATGGTCCCTCACTGAAACATTCATAATATACTTGGGCCTCTCCTGATGGGAAGACTCATAATCAGATTGATCACGTATTGATAGATAGGAGATGGCATTCAAGTATACTCGATGTGTGATCTTTCAGGGGAGCTGACTGTGATACTGATCACTATCTGGTGGTTGCAAAAGTTAGGGAAAGACTGGCGGTAATTAAACAAGCAGCACAGAAGTTTGGTGCAGCAAGATTTAATCTCAAGAAGCTAAGTGAACTAGAGGTTAGGAAACAGCATCAGATAAAGATCTCAAACAGGTTTGCAGCCTTGGAGAACTTAAACATTTGTGAGGACATAAACAGGGCTTGGGAAAACATTAAAGAGAGTATCAAAGTCTCAGCTAAAAGAGTCAAGGGCTGTATGAAAGGAAGCAGCATAAACGTTGGTTTGACGAAGAATGTTCAAAATTTTTAGCTCAAAGGAAGCAGGCTAAAATGCAGTGGTTACAGAATCCAAACCAAAGTAAGTGGAGGAATCATTTCTTTCAGCTATTGAATGTACATGGGGTTAAGGATGTTAGGCAGAGTGAAATACATACAGCAGAGCCACTAGTGCCTCTGAGATTGAGATGGCTGTTAAAAAGCTAAAAAGGCATAAATCACCAGGTATTGATCAAATTCCAGCAGAATCGATTAAAGCAGGAGGTAGGACAATTCGTTCTGAGATCCATAAACTTATTAACTCTATTTGGAATAAAGAGGAATTGCCTGAGCAGTGGAAGGAGTCAATCATTGTACCTATCTATAAGAAGGGTGATAAAACATATTGCAGTAATTATCGAGGCATATAACTTTTGTCAACCACACACAAAACTTCTATCCAACATCCTTCTGTCAAGGTTAACTCCATATGCAGAGGAAATTATTGGGGAACATCAGTGTGGATTTAGACATAACAGGTCAACTACTGATCATATATTCTGCATTCGTCAAATACTTGAGAAAAAATGGGAATACAATCAGGCAGTGCATCAGCTATTTATAGACTTCAAGAAAGCCTATGATTCAGTTAGGAGGGAGGTCTTGTATAATATTCTCACTGAGTTTGGTATCCCCATGAAACTAGTAAGGCTAGTAAAAATGTGTCTAAATGAAGCCTATAGCAGAGTCTGGGTATACAAACATTTGTCTGACACATTTCCCATTAAGAATGGTTTGAAACAAGGAGATGCTTTATCGCCATTGCTTTTCAACTTTGCTTTGGAATATGCCATTAGGAGGGTTCAGGCAAACCAGGAGGGCTTGAAATTAAATGGTACACATCAGCTTCTAGTTTATGTTGATGATGTTAATATAATGGGTGGAAGCATACATACTATAAAGAAAAACACAGAAGCTTTAGTAGTCGCTAGTAAGGAGATTTGTCTAGAAGTAAATGCTGAGAAAACTAAGTACAAGGTCATGTCTTGAGATCAGAATGTAGGATAAAATCACATCAAGATAGATAATAAATCGTTTGAAAGGGTGGAACAGTTCAAATATTTGGGAACAACCGCAACGAATGGAAATTCCATTCCATTAAAGTCGGGGAATAGTTGTTATCATTCGGTGCAGGATCTTCTGTCTTCCAGTTTGGAGGGAGGGGAGAGGTGCATACAGGATTTTTGTGGGGAGACCTGAGGGAAGGAGACCACTTGGAAGACCCAGGCGTAGATGGGAGGATAATATTAAAATGGATCTTCAAGAAGTGGGAAGGGGGGCATGGATTGGATTGATATGGCTCAGGATAGAGACAGGTGGTGGGATCTTGTGAATGTGGTGATGAACCTTCGGGTTCCATAAAACGCAGGGAATTTCTTGACTAGCTAAGGACCTTTTAGCTTCTCAAGAAGGACTCTGCCCCATGGAGTTAGTTAATTAATTAGTTAGTTAGTTAGTTGAATAGGGGGCATGTGTTAGAGGAATGAATGACAGCAAAAGACATGTATTTTACACTGAACGTTTTTGCTGAAAAAAGATGTTATGTTGTCATATCTTCATTAATGATATTTTTCTGTCATTCTGTCTGTAGGCTTCTGTTTCAAGTGTTCATGCATTATTTATTTATGTAACAGTTTATTCAGTTGTGAAATTTATCATATATTTGTCCATTCTGCACAAGAAGTTTTTGGTTGATTAAAGCAAGATCTGTCAGATTTTGTCACCATTTTGAAAATGCATGAAGATGTGTTACTTCATAGTTAGTGATAATAACCTCTTCCTATACAGAGTTTTGACACTGTGTTGTGATTGCTTTTGGAGAAGCATGTTATATATGGTGGTGGGTTGTAGCTTGTAGTGCAGATGAGGTTCACATGCTGCATGTAAATGCATGAAGGTCGGTATTGTAACCCATCCAGATAAAATATAAGAACTTTACAAACATTCACAGAAACACAGTGTCGTCTTATTTGTTATGTCATATAATATTCTCCCTATCAGGTAAACAAACTAGATTTTTTTTTTGGAATATCAGTCATTTAGGTGCAAAGTGCAGAGTAAGGTGTGTAAGAAAAGGAATCAGAATTGAGGAATTTTTAAGTTTTCTGGGATGTTATGCCATGTCAACTGGTCAATAGTTACCAATATTGTGGAGGAACATAGTGCCTGCATCTTCAGTTTCAGGCAGTTCCAGTAGGCTTGAATCATCATGAGTACTGCTGTGATAAACTCGTATCTTATGGGAATCAGAACTGATTGCAAGATTTTTCACATTTGTAACCATCCTGTAATTTGTATAGAACAATCAAGTGGCTTGAAGCCCACATTAGCTTTGTAAATGTAGCTCTACTGATGTCCTTGAGTGTGGAGTGGGAGTGTTGCGCTTTTTTGTGTTGAGAAAACATACAACATATTGTGTTCTGATGTTGCAAGAAGAGCCAGGAATAATAAACTACATTCTCGAAATCTACATACCACAGTGCATAACCTAGAAACATAAAGAAGCCTGTGTTGTTAATATTTCCTTGAAAGAACACTGAATGTTGGGGATCAGGATGGAGTTAAAAACAAGGAAGTATCCGCTCTATGCAATAGTTTAAATCAAGTGGAGGAGTAAGGAGTAAAGGTGGAACTGCTGTGAGAGGATAGTAAGGCTCTAATATAAGTTATTAGGGTCATTCATGTATTTAATAATTTAGACATGACATGTTTCAACTGAGTGCTTCAGTACCCACTCTTCTCCTGTTGTGAGTACAACTTTCATACTGAACATGAATATTGTTGTAGTAGTACTTCAGATTCATGTAAAACCTTTTTTTTTTTTCTTTCATCACATTTTTATTCTAAATTTATTAAGTTGATACAGAACTTTCTTTATACTTTACAATGAAAATGCATATTAAGAAAAATAATTTTATTCATTAACCAATTTTTTTTTCCAGTTCAGGTCCCCAGAACTGATTTTAAATGCAATTACTGTTAGCATCTTTTCTGAAACCTGATAAATACATTATTCTAAAAAAAATGCCATTTTGCATGGCAAGCTATTACAGTGTCTGACCTGTTAAAGATTTTTACTGTATTTAAAATTCTTCATTTTAACCACTTCAATTTCAGATAGAGGAGGGAAAGGCTGGTAAAGAGAAGTCTTATTTGTAATATACTGCGATTTCTGTTAGTGTTTGTTAGTGATATTTATGTAATGTCTGTTGATTACACACCAAGATGAATTTGCATATCCTCAGAATTAGTGCAGCAAATATCTGCATTCACTGGCTTGTTGCAGAGTCATTTGTACAGACGTGTTCACTGTGTTGTGGTATAGTATTTGGGTGTATAGTTATTGAACACTGCTCATCACTCAGGGTTGAAATAATCATTTTTGGCCCCTTATGCTGAAAATGGTTCAAAGTAGCCATTACTCAGTGTTTTGTAGTATGAGATAAAAATGTAGGCTATTCATGTATATGCATTTTAGTTTCTCTATAGGTATGACTGAAATTTGTATGAACAGTTTTGTTTTAATATGCTGTGTACAGGCTCAAGTTCTGGGCAAGGATGTGGCAGACAGTGCACCTAAACGTAGAGTTGGGGGTGGAACAAGGCGTAGTTCTGCAGCTCCAACCAAGAGTTCTGCTAGTAGTGAGGCAACTCGAAAGGCTCGTGAGGAAGGTCGTAGGAAGATGATGGAAGAAAGACGGAAGGCCATGAGGGAGAAGCGGGATACTGCTGCCACATCAGGTCAAGTCGAGATATTTGTACAGCAGGAGAATGGTAACTAGCAGAGGCAAGTAAGTGATTGTGATGATGGAAGCAGTGTACAACTGCCAGCAGTCGGCAGGGTTTTTGCACAGCAAGTGGATGTTAAAGTTAGTGATATGGAAGGTACAGGATAATTATGTTACACAAAAGTTTGAAGTAGGACATAAGCTAATGGCTGAAAGTTTTGAATTTGTTACAAGCTATTGGGATTACATGATGAAGGTGCAGAAAAGCTAGTCGAAAGTGTGAGTAATGGATCCAATGCAAAATTCGTGATGCTTAGTTAAGTGAGGCAACTGAATGTACAGAATTGGTTTCCTGAGTGAATGGCATTTGTAAAGGGCCTGAGTAGTTATATTATCATAATTAAATGAGTATAATAAATGGAAGGTGTAAATTTAATGTATTTTGTGCTTTTAAAGTTTTTAGTGTACAAGTGGGGTTAAAAACTCTTATATAAATTACATTTTGAATGTTGTATGTAGAAAATGTGTAATGGGGAAAATCTGGAGGGTCAGTATTCAGCTACACATACAGGCTAAATTGAATTCTTTTTAACCCCTGCTCTCAAATCTGTGTATAGAAACAGAAGTCAGTGGTTTAATACACGTGAGAAATAAATCCTAGTTTCAGTGTGTGGATGTATGTTAGTTGTATGGAATACAGGTATAACATCATGCTGAGAATTTGCAGCCACACTGGCCTCTTGTGGTCTTGTCTGCCAAGTCTGCTCCCATTCACTGATCTGTGGGAATTTTTTTGGTGTAAACTGTAATGTAGTTGGTGATGTGAAGGGGATTAGATGTATTTCTCATAAGTTCTCTGGTGCAACTTGTGTAGGGGGTTAATCTCAACCTAAGGGATGTTTTGGCATATAGTAGAAAAAGCCTTGGAACAGATTGGAGGCATAATTATGTATTGAGATTATATAAAGTTCTAGGAGTGACAGTTCATGTAATCCAAAGAGTATCGAAAGTGTACGCTGACAAGGTTAAACCTGCAAATAATTTTAGAATCTCATGAGGCTCATACCCTGTTTTCCATGGTTTTCAGGCTTATATGGTTGCGATAGAGCTTTCTTTGTTTGGTTTTCATGGAAGGTACATGCAAATGAGTTCTGTATAGTAGCATTACTAGATGACAGCAGTTTGATAAGTGGACGTAACACAGGGTTTTTTGTCAGTGTCAGATAGGTGGCATTAATAGTGGGTTTGTGGGTGAAGTTACGCCTGTATTAAGGTTAGCATGTGTATATTGTTATGCCTATCACAGTATGAAGTAAGTTGGGGAACTCTGTCTATACTTGAATGTATGTACACCTTCAATTTCTTGTACAGTATCATTTTCCTTATATCTCTGTAGTGTATGCACCACTGTTATTTTGTGTTGTTTGTGTCAGGTGGGTGTGTGAAATTGTTTGGTGCGGGAGATCTGTTTTTGATCTGTACCTGTGAAAATAATTGATATTATGTTTTTTTTTTTGAGTGAAAAAATAACCAGGTACGGTGAAGAGAGAAATTCTCTAAAGAGAGAGCAAACTGGCTGAAGACCCAGGGAACTGTGGGTTGAAAAGAAAACGAGGGTACTCTTGCAAATCTCCTCATAATGGAAGATTAATCAGGAATTAAAATGAAAGCTATTATGTTTTTAATGAAGTAACGTGAAGTGCAAAATCCACTTATGTTTTACAGTTTGTTGTGTGGTCTGTTGCGGTTTATTGTGCAGCATGATGAAACAGTGAAGCACTTGATTCACATACGTGAGCAACTACCAGAAGGAATTACATTTGTAAGAAAGCATAAATTCAGCTGGTGCTGACGAGTGACAAAGTAGATGAACATGAACATTATTAAGTTCACATGCAGTGATGCTTTTGAAACACAAAGAAACAAATACTGTATAAACCTGGTTATCCATGATGATGAAGGGGAAAGTATGCACATTTCACTGAAAAACATTGGCTAGTTCACACCTGGAGAAAGGCCAAGCATCTACTCACCATATTTTGTCCCTTTCTCATTTAACCTTTTTCACAACTGGGAAGGAAGGAAAGTCTAGTTCACATCTGTCTACATTTATGAATATACCAGATTTTACATTAACCCCACTACTGCAGCTTGCTGATTATGTTGACCTGTGTTCATGTGAAATTTGCTAGCGCTGATATGGTTGGTGTGATATAAGAATATTTTCATGTTGCTAATAGGTGGCAGTCATTCTCATATTGATTTGAAGAAAAAAAATACGCACTTTCCATTGGTGGATATAGTTCTTTGTTAGGTCTGGTTTAGAGAGAAATATGGTGCTTGTAAACCAAACTCTGGTGAGTAAAAACAACTGTGGTGTGGCAGTCTTGGAAGGAACTTTCATGGTAGGTTTGCTCTAAGAAAGTGAGGAAAACGGTACACTGATAAGTTACAGACAAGATAATTGGGAGTATGCTGAACTAGAGACAGTATAAATAGTACATGCAGGAATTAGTTAAATTTTGATATTTTGCCTGGAGACCAAGCATAACAACAACAGTAGATGTCACACAAATATATATTGTTACTGCCAAATAAAAAGACTTTATATATTCCATAATTTATGCAACCTAATGAGTGATCATGATATGAGTAACTGCATTATTTCACCAACTAGTGGATACATTTACTTGGATAACATACTCAGTTTTGCTGGAAAAATGTGTGTGTGTGTGTTTGTGCGCGCTTGTACATTTCTGAAGTCCTTAATCTGGCTGAAATTTCTTGCATAAGACTGATACTCCTGTTTTTGAACTGGAAAATTGCTACTCTAAAGCAGGGATGCACAAATTTTCCAGAAATCTAGGAGCCATTTTAAAACACCAAGTGCCAGAAGAGAGACATGAAACAAATACCATGCTGAGGACCCACAGATATTAGGCGGAACTGTACAAAATTTAGTTGCCATGGTGACCTGGTGATTGGAATTTGTGCACCCTGCTGTAAAGGGTGATTGCTACATAAGTAAATATGTGGTTGAATTGTGAAACAAATTGCTGGTAAATTATGAAAAAAAATGTAATGTTTTTTGCTGTCTGTATCAAATACTCCGTGTGGCTGTAAAAGGACTGTATTCTCAGAGTACAGGGTTCACCTGGATGAGTGATTTTCCCAATTTCTAGCACACAAAGACGTGATTAGTGTGACATATATTGAAGAAGTAGAGACAGCAGCCTCGTAGATTGATGTGTCAACATTTTTAACTACTGGATGATCTTAATTTATAATGAAGAAATTTTATTTGGTGATGGGACCATTTCATTCTTTATAAAGAGTTTTATTATTGTAGATTTCATTATATTGAGGAGAAAACTGTACTGTATAGATACTCATACTTTGCATGTTGATGGGACCCACATGGTTTGTTGTTCACCAATGTGATAAAGGCACTGGAAGATATGGAAAGCAAGCTTCTTGTATTCCGTCACTGTTACTGTATCTTTTGGTTGTGTCTTGGTAATATGAGTAGTAACATATTGTTCATTATATCTGGGGAATGTGAGAGCCGTTGTATATGTCTGGCTTGTTAATGGGTTAAAATGATGTTCATCATTTCTGTAAAAATTTGTGAGATTATGATAATTACGTGGAGGAACAGCGTATGTGAGGTAAGTGTATGTCTACTGGATGAAACAGTAACTTAACTGTGATTTTCTTTCTTATCACTGCTGTTTATCTGTTTTGGCTCTCATGCAGGATACTCTTAGCCCTCCTGAGAAGAATTTTTTGTTATATAAGACAGCATTTGCTAATGCAAAGATGTGATTATTGATTTTCATTGTTGTAAACTACTAAATTTTTATGTCATGCTATTTTGTGCAATTTAAAGGCTATGTGTATTAAAACTGCTGTTGATAATGAAAGATTTAATTTGATGATAACTGTTAAATAGTAAGTGTAATAAGACATTTCTGTATGGTTGTAATTATTATGCACTTGCTCTCTTATGCACCGTGAAGGAGGAGGTAATTCCGAAATGTCAGAATATTTATTTTCGATTAAGATAAAAAAGGAAATGATATCAAGATGCTGAAAGTGGCATTTTCTGAATTTCTGAGTGCAAATGTAAGTCTTTTGTATTAGCATTACTCTTCTTGTATAGACAGTTGTCTATACAAAGTTGCTACCAGAAAGTTTCAGTATTGTGGTGTCGCAGGTGAATAATGTGCAGGTGCAGGTAGGGTTAAGAAAGACTGGAGCTCTGCCTCCATTTCCCTACATGTTATTCCTGGCGTGGTGATTAATTAAACCAAGCTGAAGGAGGTGTAATGTTCAAACTCCAAAAGGTTTGAATAATGTAAGGAAGTATAAATCCGTAAATGATTTTGAAGTGGCATATGTTGACTCGAGGCATACACCAATATGTAGGTAACAGTAGAAATATTTGGTTAATTTAAAGTTTTAAATATTATGAAGCTTTTACAGAATCTTAAAATGTACGACAAACACTGTAGTACTGTTAGGCGTTTTTTTTAAGGGATAAAATATGCCCTCATATGTTGGTGTTCAGTTATTTGCTGGATTGTATTATGTTGTAAGAGTTATGAAAGGTTAAGTTGACTTTGTTGATGTGCAAGATAACCTATAGATGTAGCTAATTCAGGAATTGTTACGAGTCTGTTTCCAAGTTTGAAAATTCCTCAGACGCTGACGTGTTTAATATGGGATTTGAGGTTCTGACAGTGATGTGGAAGATATGTCTTCTGGGATTTTACACTGTGGCGACTGCTAAATAGCTGCCAGCGTCTCAAAGAATGTTCTTCAACTGCTTGAAATTGATGAAGTTTCTCATTGTCTCATCTTAAATTGTAATCTTCCATTTAAAACAATTTCTAACATAATGTTTGATCAAAATATTTGGTACTGCCCTTATATTATTCTACTGTTTGTTAAGATTGAACTAAATACACTTATGAGGCAATATATACCTTGTTATTTTATATTATATGTACATGTATACTATTATAACTATTTTAATTTTAATTTTTATCACCAAGCCTCTTATACTCTGTGATTTCCATGGGACACAAACATCATACAATATGAATGATGAAGTCCCATTGATGTTTGGATGCAAAATCAAATACTGTCTTCTAGGTATATATAAATGAGTGTTCAATGACAACTGATTATAAACAAGCTTAATTTTAAAAGATGCTTATTCTTCTTAATTTATACTGTTAGTCATTACTATTTTGTATGTAGAGGTATATTGAGATGAATGTTGAACAAAAACTGTATTTGATGCTGTGCATGATTTCAGGCTTCTACTGTGGTGTACTCAAGATCTCCGCTCTTCTGGGATGTTATACAGTGCAGATTGGTAGTTAGTTACCCTTGACCCTTGAAGATGGGATCAATAGTTTGTGCCGACACGTCAGTAAACAACTACCAATCTGCGCTGCATAACATCCCAGAAGAGCGAAGATCTCTATTTGATGCCACTGTATCTCATATATAGAGATGCATGTGTAGTGCTGTCCGATGTGATTATGCACCTATATATGTTTCCGTTGTGTTTTGTCTCCCTGATGATGGCTCAATCTGAGCTGAAACATGTTGGAAATAATGTAAAATAGCTGTGTATGTATTGCCTAATAAGTGTATTTAGTTGGATCTTAATAAACAACAATAGGTTTGATTTGAAAAGACAGCTATGAGTTACTGTCATTCTTTCACATCACATATTTGATGTACGTTCTAATATACAGACATTAAACCAAGCAGTATAATTTACTCACATGTGCCTCATATGCATGAGTGTCTACATACCATACTGGCTTATCAGAAAAAGGTGAGGTTTCAGTGAAGGTAATGGATTATTGTCGGAGAATAAGTAACAGTTGGGAGTTTATCATGAGATTGGTGATATCCCCTAGGAGGTAGAAGAATTGAAGGCAGAAAATTCAGTTGCTGTGGAATGGAACACTAAAAAAACCACTGGCTGCTTTTACAGAAATCTCCAGTTTTTAGGTCTTTATGAAGTAAAAAAAGGAACATTTATGTGGAGACTGTTCATGCAGTCGTCTGTCTGTGACCTAATATCAATGATTAAACTGCATGCCATGTTGGTAAGAAACTTAGTACAGGAGACCTTCAAAAAAATGTTGAGCAAGCATGAGTTTTGTGAAAAGTGAGACAGTGACAGACATACTTACTTGGGGACATAAATCAAGTTATACCTGTACTTTCCATAGTTTTTGACCAGTTTCGGTGAAATTTTGTATAGAAGGTCTCCATGTGATGCTGTCCAGCAGTATGAGTTTTGTGAACGTTTCAGTGCAAGCCATACTGTATTTAAGTTTGAAAAAATTGAAGAAAAATCAGCTTTTTAGAACGTAATGCTCATGTTGGTAAAACAAATACATTTTATGTAAAACTTTTGTATTTGAAGCATTATACTAGGAACTCCCAAGTAGGTTATATAAGTTGAGTCGTTTAAATTTTGTCATACAAATATTTGGCTATATTTTTAATTAAGACACACAAGTTACTCTGCAGGAATTGATATCTTGTGCATTGGTTCTGTGTGTGCAGACGTTTCAGTTCTTGAATAGACATTACTTTATTGGTGGCAAAAATTTGTGTGACTGGAAATTTGTGTGCAGGCAAATACAAGTAAAGATGTCCCATTTGATTATTTAAAGTTTGGATAATTATATATATATATATATATTATTTATTACTGCAAGTGGGTAAATACCCGGTGGCAGTGGTACTACTATGACACATAACACAGAATAACATACATCACAAAAATTAACAAACAAAACAATACACAAACACAAACTTACAAAAACAATGAAACACATACAACAAAAAGAAAGAGTACAAAAAAAAAATGAAAACCTAACGTAGATGAAACAGATTAAAATAATTTGGTATACCGAGCAATGAGTCAACCATACTACACAAAAATAAAATTCCATATTTTGAAAAAGTGATACACACACATTTCTCCAGGACCTTCACTCCACTCCACTTCACTACGCTTATATACACATCACGGCACCCCCCGTTTTGCCTCCCTTTACTTCACTTCACTTCACTGCATTATTAGATGGTTTTCCCACACTTCTATACCCTTCATATCACCTCACTTATCACTTTCCTAACCCTCTTCCTAAAAATACTTGGCTTACAGGGGAAAGTCCCTAAAGAATTGCAGGTAATTGGTTCCAGAGTTGGATGGTCCTATTTACAAAGGAATATTTCCCGATATCCGTCCTTTGCTTCCTGTTCCTAATTTTCCGATTATGGTAAACCCTGCTCAGATAGTGTGCCTTTGCAGTCTGTCACCTATAGCCTTCCAAGCCCGTTCTCCAGTATACGCTTTGAAGAGAGCACATATGCGTGCTATCTTTCTGCGCTGCACCAAAGTTTCCCAGTTCGAATCGGTCGTATGATTTGCAAATTTAGCCGCTTTCTGTTGTACCCGGTCTAACGCATTTATCTGTCCCTCCCAGTATGGATCCCAGCACGCAGCCCCATACTCAAGAATAGGACGCACTAGTGACGTGTAGGCTAAACTTTTAGTATTACTATTTCCCTTTTTGAGAATACGCATTGTGAAATGAAGTGCCTTCCAAGCTTTTCTTACCGTGTAATTAATTTGGTCAGCCCAGCTTAAATTGCTGCATGAGATTATTCCCAAGTATTTACAACTACTCACCCCCGGAATTACTTCGTCCCGTAAAGAGTAACCTAATGGATCCTTCACCCGGGCTGTCGTGAAACTAACTGCCTTACTTTTACCTGGATTTATTTTCATCGCATTTTCAACCGCCGACTCCCCCAGTCTGTCCAGATCTATCTGCAGTCATTTTTATTTATAATTTTCCTATATATTACACAGTCGTCTGCGAAAAGTCTAATAGTTGACTCAATGTTCCTCCAAATGTCATTAACGTACACTAGGAACAGAAGTGGGCCCAATACGCTTCCTTGCGGTACACCTGACGTTACTCTGACCTCCTCTGATAATTGCCCTCCTACCCTGACTCTCTGCGTACGACCCAAAAGGAATTCCCTTACCGATACATCTACCCTCGAATCCACGCGTGAGGCCGCAATTTTCGCAAGCAGCCGATCATGAGGAACTAAATCGAAAGCCTTCGAAAAATCTATTACAATAGCGTCTACCCTGTCTCCGTTATCCAGAGAGTCGGCAATGTCCTGGCAAACCTTTATAGTATCTTTAGTGATACATATTTGTATGTTCCATTCCTTCCTGTAGTGTAAATAACAAACATGTACATGAACATAGAAAATTTTCTGTTGGTTTCCTTTAAAATGTTGCTTCCTAATCACTTTAAGGAACTTCGAATAAGGATTTGAAAGAGACATGCCATACATTTCAACATGTGTATAACTCATGTGCACTGAAAAGTTGAGGTTTCTTTGGCAGCATCAAATAAATTTCACATAGTTCAACTGGGCAAAGAGGCACATGTTAGTAAGAGCTTCTTGAGGAACAGAATTTGTACCTTGGTGCGGCCACATTTTTCGTTCTGTGTCTAGACTGAGTTGCATTACAATTTGACCCCATGAGGCAGAAGAATTCATTGAGTGAGCCACCAATTTGAAGTGCCTACTTTACACCAAGAATTGAAGCATGGAATATAACAATTTTTTAGATTCATATATATGATGTTAAGTGTGTATCTGTTAAAATCAGCTTACACTGCTAGTAATTTGTGTTATAACTGTGGAATCCTATTTACTGGAAGAATATTGCACATGTTTAACTTTTACCTTATGGCCTTTTAATGCCAGGTTTCTCCTGTGGCTGGAGCACTATTCAATTTAAATGCTCACTGCAGGACATTGTTTTCCCTTTTGGACAAAAAGGGCATACATTTAATAGGAGAGTGTTGTCCTGTTTGTCCATTAAAGGTTAAAGCACATTTAATCAGAACTAATTATACTGGAATTTTACTTGAATTAAGCAAGACATTATGATATTTATCCATATTTATTCTATATATGTACACTATGCTACATTATCAGGCTTTGGATCAATTAGCACAAGTTAAGAAACCAGCATGACTGGGCTTATGTTCTTGTTATTTATTATGATGTAAGTGATGACTTAAAAATAAAGCACACCAATTAATCAATTATGAACACTGAATCAACATTTGTGTTGGAAAGTGATTCTTGTCTTGCACTCCTAGGAGCTTGTCATATCTGCTGAGATTTGCACAAATCGTGACTGAATTGCATGGGTTTGTGATGGGTTGCAGCTGAGCCAGACAGCTCCTCTGCTTTGTTGGGTGTGGGGCACCACCCTGGGACTTCTTTTAAAGACAGTGATGTCACGTGTAAAAAATTTATATCTTCTTTAATTTCTGACTTCTGTGTTTGAGGCTGAAATGTGAGCCACTTCAGCTTTTCTTGTGTCATGTGTGCTGTATTCCACACTTGGAAGTTTTTTTCTTAGGTGCCACTTCTGACATTCTGTGAGCATCTTCCTTTCTTCACGTTTTGTAGACATTAATTTATGGTGCTGTGAGTGACCTTAGATGACAGGAGTGGCACCTTAACTACACTTGACTGATACAAGTGAAGAGGGAAACATCCCAAATATATCCTCCTTTGATATGGTGAAGTTAATTTTTTATGTCTAAAATTGTAATTGGTTATATTTCCTCTTTTTTTAGTATCAACATCCCGTTGTGCATATAATCGACTGTTTTGTCAGAACAAACACAACACTTAAACACATGCACTTTATTTTCCTCTACGACATGTTTCGGCCGTGTGTACCGGCCATCATCAGGTAGGACAGTGGTATTCAACCTGGGGTACGCGTACCCCCGGGGGTACGCGAAGACATCTTAGGGGGTACGTAAAATTAAAAAAAAAATAAATATATTATTTAATGATAAACACTGAATAATCAGGACCAGATTTAGGGTTAGCCACAAGAGACCCGGACGTAAGGACATGCGATTTGGGAGCGCCATTTTCTCTTCTCTCTCCTTTATGCGATTCTTATCTGGGCGGCTAGTTTCATTTTATTCCACATAGTGCATATAATATGTTATTTAATAGTTTGACTCTCCTTTTTCTCATTTAAAACTTATTATTAATACATTATTTTGGATGCAATTTATTTAATTTATTTTAGATGTAGATTATAGACTATGTATAACTTGAATTATGCACCAACAACTTTTGGGGTACAAAGTTGAAGAAAAATTATATCTGGGGGTGCGCGAACAAAAAACGTTGACTACCACTGAGGTAGGAAATACAATACAATGACACGAAAAGTGTACCAAGGTGGAGGCCTCCCCTGCACAGTTAAAATGTTTAAAGGATGTAAACTGTCCATTATTCCCTATAAGGAATAATATTAAGATGCATACACATTAATAGGTAAAATTAGCTGAAGTGTAGTCATTAAGTTATTGGGATGGAAGAGATTTCTGTTATTCATAGAATTTTGTAGTGGACAAGGTTCGCGTAACCGGCCTCCACCCCAGTACATTTTTCATTTTATGGTATTGTAATTCCTACCTGATGATGGCCGGTACACACGGCCGAAACATGTCGTAGAAGAAAATAAAGTGCATGTGTTTAAGTGTTGTGTTTGGTCTGACAAGCAAAACAGTATATTTCCTCTGTTGTTTAGTTAAGGGCTTTTTTAGGCGCGTTCACATAGTCGCAGAAAGCGCCTATTACCTTCGTCATGTTCGTCTATATGTCCATCTGTTCCGCATTTATCAGCGCGGCTCCCACTGGATGGATTTTCGTGAAATTTGATATTGGAGACTTCTATGAAAATCTGTCGAGAAAATCCAAGGTTTGTTAATATCGGTAACTTTAAATGAAGACCTAAGAACCCTTTATTATTTACGGCAACATGAAATCGCCATAACGCGCTGTCTTCAAGTGAAGTGGTGTCAAGTTAGGGTAGCCGAGGAGGTAAAACATTACGCGAACGCGCCACATTGTTACGTTATACGTACATTGAGTGTCTGTTTTAACTGTGCAAGTTATATAGCACCGAACTGGAGGATCAATTGTGAAAGATGTGGATGGAGGTGGCCTTGACATGTTACAAGAGGGTGCAGTCGCAGTGCTGCTGTGAGACCTCATTAGAATGTAGGTTGGTGGTTCGGTACCGAAGTTTCAGGACCACCTATCGGTCCCTATTTTCAAGGGTCAAGTAGTCCAAGACCGATAGATTATCTCGCAATGTCGTTAACCAACTACGAACCTATGCTGCGCTATTTCTCAGAAGAGCCAAGATCTCGGTGGAAACCTGAAATCTGGTCGGTTAGCGTAATATCAAGAAACGTGTAAACTGAATCCTCACTGCTCGTGTTTATTTGCGTTTTGTCTGTCTGTCTGTCTTTGGCTCCAACAACCCAGCTCGGGCCTAGGCCGCCTCATTGTTGAGGTTTCTAGAACACACAGAGTTACACACACACGGTAGGACTCCTCTGGACGAGTGATCAGCTCGTTGCAGACAACAGACGAAAATCCGTGCCCTCAGCGGGATTCGAACCCGCGATTACTTTGGCTGAATTAGGACGCTTAAAAGGTTTCATTCATAATTACTCAGACCCTTTTGGGGAACTCTTCGGTCTTTTAGTTTGCTTGATGATGAAATTTGACTCTCGCTGCTGAAATTTGCAGCTTGTAAGCAAAAGATGCGCTGTTGGGTATGGCCGGAGAGACTGTCATGTATTTACAGTCTGTGCTCCTTACACTTAGTTAATTCAGTGTAATAACTAGATAGCCAGAAAATGATCATGTTTGTTACGTCGGAAGTCGCCGATCTCAGTGGCCGCGCGGTCTAAGGTGTGGGTCTGCGGCCGCTCGCTTGCTGGGATTTTGGATTCGAATCCCGCCGGGAGCATGGATGTCTGTCTCTTGTGAGTGTTGTGTGTTGTCAGGTAGAGGTCTCTGCGACGAGCTGGTCCCTCGTCCAGAGGAGTCCTACCGAGTGTGTTGTGTCTGAGAGTGATCTCGAAACCTCAACAATGAGGAGGCCTTGGCCCGCTAGGGGCTGTCGAGCCATGAAGAAAAAGTCGGAAGTCAGGATAAAATCCATGTTGCACTTAGCCTAATGGCAAGCAGATGGCTAATAACGTCATGTAGTTGAGATCTGGTTCTTCTTCTTCTTTCTATGGGCCCGTCGGCATTCGCTCCGGATGCACCGCAGCCTTAGGCTTATTGTGCTCACCCTTAGTCTTTCTTTCAGCATTGGTTCATTAGCCCTGTGCTACTAATAAAGAGACACAGGTCTTTTAGTGGAGCCAAGCTTATATCTCTTGGTTCAGCGAACATCTTCCCAAAGAGCTTATAACGTTGTCGAGCCAGTGCCTCGCAACCACAAACAATATGTTGCACAGTTTCAGTCTCCGACCCACAAAATCTGCAGGTCGGATCTCCTTCGAAGAGGCGCATTATGTTCAAGTGCTTCCTCACAGGTGCATGTCCTGTGAGGAATGCTACTACTGATCTAAGTTGATTCCTGCTCAATTTAATCAGGCCATCAGCTTTCTTCTTGTATGGTCCATTGATAAAGAGTTTACCATGTTTGTGACCTGGTATACTGTTCCAGGTAGTTAAATGTTGACACTCAGTCCAGTTCTTGATTGCTTCTCTTGCTGAACACTTTGGTATTCCAAGAGCCGGCTCTGGGCCAAGTAATGGTTTAGCTGCACCTTGCTGAGATCTGGTTGAGAGAATTGGATCGAAATTGATGGATTGACAGTTGGTGCATTTACTGCATGACAGGATGCTGCACGGCACAGTTGTATTTGCTTGTTTGTAGTGAATATGTCTTTATAAAGGTAAATAATTTATATGTATAGTATATGTAATGTTAGCCTAATGCTGATTTAATTTATGAATTAACATATTTTGACCCATTTTTATTTATACATATAAATTTATAAATAAATACCGAAATGACATTGCTGTTGCTGGAATCACGTATGTTTCAGCACTTGTAAAGTGCTGATTACAATTTGGTGAATAGAGCCTGGTTATTGTAATGACACGTTGTGAGAGTACTGCATTTTGATTCCGGTTCCATGACAAAAGCCCACACGACGAAAGCCCACACGACAATTGCGCACAGATAAAACCCCACTGTCATGAATGCTCACAGGAAAAATACCCACACCGATAAATGCTCACATGGATATATGCTCACACGGATGAATGCTCACACGGATTAATGCTCACAAGGATAAATGCTCACACGGACAAATGCTCACACGGGCGAAAAGTTTGTGTCCAGTGGCCATTCCCTTCTTATACAGAACAGAGACATAGCCTGAACGCTAACCTAAGTTTGTGTCCAGTGGCCATTCACTTAATATACAAAACAGAGACATAGCCTGAACACTAACCTAAGTTTGTGTCAAGTGGCCATTCACTTAATATACAAAACAGAGACATAGCCTGAACGCTAACCTAAGTTTGTGTCCAGTGGCCATTCACTTAATATACAAAACAGAGACATAGCCTGAACACTAACCTAAGTATGTGTCAAGTGGCCATTCACTTAATATACAAAACAGAGACATAGCCTGAATGGCCATTCACTTAATATACAAAACAGAGACATAGCCTGAACGCTAACCTAAGTTTGTGTCCAGTGGCCATTCACTTAATATACAAAACAGAGACATAGCCTACACGCTAACCTAAGTTTGTGTCCAGTGGCCATTCCCTTCATATGCAGAACAGAGACATAGCCTGAACGCTAACCTAAGTTTGTGTCCAGTGGCCATTCACGTAATATACAAAACAGAGACATAGCCTGAACGCTAACCTAAGTTTGTGTCCAGTGGCCATTCACTTAATATACAAAACAGAGACATAGCCTGAACGCTAACCTAAGTTTGTGTCAAGTGGCCATTCACTTAATATACAAAACAGAGACATAGCCTACACGCTAACCTAAGTTTGTGTCCAGTGGCCATTCACGTAATATACAAAACAGAGACATAGCCTGAACGCTAACCTAAGTTTGTGTCCAGTGGCCATTCACGTAATATACAAAACAGAGACATAGCCTGAACGCTAACCTAAGTTTGTGTCCAGTGGCCATTCACTTAATATACAAAACAGAGACATAGCCTGAACGCTAACCTAAGTTTGTGTCAAGTGGCCATTCACTTAATATACAAAACAGAGACATAGCCTACACGCTAACCTAAGTTTGTGTCCAGTGGCCATTCCCTTCATATACAGAACAGAGACATAGCCTGAACGCTAACCTAAGTTTGTGTCCAGTGGCCATTCACTTAATATACAAAACAGAGACATAGCCTACACGCTAACCGTGTGAGCATTTGTCCGTGTGAGCATGTATCAATGTGAGCATTTATCCTTGTGAGCAATTATCCTTGTGAGCATTCATCCGTGTGAACATATATCCGTGTGAGCATTTATCGGTGTGGGTATTTTTCCTGTGAGCATTCATGACAGTGGGGTTTTATCTGTGCGCAATTGTCGTGTGGGCTTTCGTCGTGTGCGCATTTATCCGGTCACCTTTGAATTCCATATCATTCTGTTAATTCTGTATCATAAAGTTTACTGTACTTCTCAGAACAAGTGCCTTCTACCTGAGACAGCTCAGTGCAGTTTACATTACTGGAACCCACCTTTCTAACTTTGCCATGGTCTGTCTCCTGTCTTGTCTTCAATTTTTCTGGCAACATCACAGGTAATACGTATAATAAAAGTTCGTTGTTATACCATGTTCTGTGTCTTGCAGTTCAGCTTTGTAGATCCAGACATTCCATTCAGATTGTTTCAGATACTTTGTGTCGTAATATTCATCCCTTATTCCCTCATGGTGTAGTTCGTGTAGCTGAGACACCTTCATTTGACACTGTATGATCTGAGCTAATGACTGTCGTTAAATAAACTGCAGACAGTGAAGTGGTCGCCATGAACAGTTATAAAAGGTTAAATGTACACTCATGAAACAGAGGGTGAGTGGAGGTATAGCTCCACTCATTCTTAACTTCGGCACTAGATGGAGTTCAGTGGTCAGCCTCACTCCCCGGTCGCTACACCCCCCCCCCCCCGGCGAAAGAGCCTCCTGTACCCATTGAATAGGAGGCTGGGTGGGCCCCAGAGCCGGCCCGAACGTTTTGGAGAAGAGATAAATCTGTGTTGATTCGAACCCAGGATTGTCCGGGCCGTAGGATTATTTCTGTGCAGTGCGTGGCGCAAGGCTGCCTCGCCTATCTTTAGCAGCCCTCTGCAGAACTCTGCCGTTTGTCAGTCTTCTCTGTAACACCTGTGTGCGTGTTACGTGTATTGAACGCATGTGATGAAGGTGACAGTGGCTTTCAGGGCCTCGTGTATTATTCATACTTGAACAACGCCGTACTTACAGACGTGATCAGATCAGTCGAATGTGCGTTTTGTTTAACTGTTATTGATTAAGTTTTTACATGAATGGGATAAACGAAGTGGCTGCACGAAGCATATAGCAGACAGCCGAGGAACAATATCGCACGGCATGTCAAATGAAATTGTTTGATATATCGCTGTAATGTTCTTGAATTGGATGTGGTGTGTAACAAGAATGGAACTATTCACGTTTGTGATGAGAGAGAGAGAGAGAGAGAGGTGTCTTATTTAACGACGCTATCAGTTGCAAAGATTATGAGTTCATCGGCTTTAACGCCGATGATATATGAAGTAAATATGAGTACACGCATGGCACACTGGTGGCACGATACTAACAGGGAAACGCTGAAGTGCTGAGAGGGAAACCTCTGCCAGTGACACTTTGTCAACCACAAATCCCATACGGACTAATCTGGGATCGAAGGTGGGCCTTCACCGTCAGGGACCGGTGACCAACTGCCTGAGCCCTACACGCGTGTACGGTCCGCACAGACGGTCCTTCCTCCAAGTCACGCTCTGTATTCGGATTTCAAATAATAATACTTATAAATTTATTGCAAACAAGCCTGCAGGTTGGACGACTAGAGAATCGAGGTTCGATTCGTAGAGGGGACGGAAGTATTTGTCTTCGCCACAGTGTCCAGACTGGCTCTGGGGCTCGCGCAGCCTCCTGCTGAATGTGTAAAGCGGTTAGTCTGTGCAGCTGTACCGTAATAATATTTGAACCATTTCACAGACATTCATGAAACCTGGCCTGCAGTATTGTACTAGAAGGGGCCAATATAGTTCGCTACTTTATACTGTCTTTCCTTCAACAACATAAAGATTGGGGCCGTCCGAATTTGTGATGTGTGCGAGACACGCACTTTTATGGATTGTTGTGTGTGGTAATATGCCTTCGATTGTCACTTTTGTTAGGGTGGCTGTAGCTGTGACTGCGCGAAATCTTTTTTTTTCGTTTTCTGCTTGATTGCAATCCAATGGATTTACAGACATGGCGACTCACCTTGTGGACTAGAATGCGTCAAAACTTGGCCAGTATTGTTTTCGAAGTGTGGTGATTGTATTGAATTGAATGAATAATTTATAATGGTATCGTAATACGTGTACCAGCATGTATTAAGGACAATAACGGCATTTATTAAGCACAGCAAATAGAACGACCAGGAAAAAAGTTTCTCGTCTACATTGCTTCCAGAAGTCCTTCATATGGAGGCCGACGGTACGCAGGACGTTGAAGTGACAGGAGTTGAAGCGCGTCTTTCGAACGTTTTGATACCAAGTTGCGGGATTAAGATCTTAATTTTGTAAGGAATGGGGAGCAGACACGAGAAGTGAATTGATCAGGTATTCTGGGGCACTTTCACAAATACCTCTCCCGGCATGGTTTAAATCGTTTATTCATTCATCACTTCTTGCGCCTGTCACGAAATTCGACCTATCGAGAGAATGGCGTGACTCCGAAATGGCAGACTTGAAGTCAGCACTGTTTTGTGGTTGCGATGGCTGCACAAAAGTTAACTACACGCTTAAAGGAGCACACAATTTTTCATACTTATTCACAATAATCAGTTGTAAAAGAAGCATGACGACGCCAACACTGTTTGTATACTTGCACTTCAATTAGTAAACACGCAATGGAAATGAAAACTCCGGACATCAAAACGATGAAAACAGGTAGTGTCTTCTGTAGGCTGACGCTTCTCGGAAATTTCACATCGTCGTTTGTAACTCCTAATGGCAAATACTTTTCTCCAATTGCCTTCAGAATTCCGTTACGCCTCATCTGTTGAAGTCTGCAAAATAAGAAAAATTGGTTTATATAAATTATTATTTCGAAATCATTAATTTGTACTGCAATGCTCAAAAACAGTTTTCAAGAGATTTAAGCAGTTAAGAAATTAATAAATTAGAGTACACAGCATTCTAAACGTATACTTTCCATTTATTATAACAACTACGAGTTTAAGGTTTGTTGCTACTAAGTAGGTCTCTCGGATTGAATTATTGACCTAGGAATTCGGGAACATTTGGCAAAACTTGTGTTGTGGAACTCAATAAACTATATTCAAAACGTCATAAAATAACACTAGCATTACTTTGATGAAAATTTATGTAAGATTAGCATATATATATATATATATATATATATATCACCTGCCTTTCTGTCATGACACTGGAAGATTTTTGCAACCTTAAATTTAAAGTTTAAGAAGAGAAACTTTAACCCAATGGGGAAGATACCTTTGCAGAAGCTAATAATAGAAGAGATACTCAAGAAATTTCTTGCCTTTTGTGAAACTCGAAGGTTTATTACTGTGCTTACGAGACAAAGTTGGTCGCCATCCTGAGCCAAACGAATTAAGTCCGCATGCTGCGAGTCTTTGAAAGATACATTTAAATGTTATCTTCTTGTATCTAGGTCACCCAAATTGTCTCTTTCCATTGAGTTTTTCGACTACATTTTGAAAAATTTCTCATATTTGACATACGTGCTATATGCGTTTTCCATCTCATCCTTTTGGATTTGATCACCCTCATAATATTTGATGCAGAATACACATTATGAGGCTTCGTGTTAACGTCTGGGTCTTCTAGCCAGAACACAATTTTATATTTGGTTTTAGAATCAAAGAAAACTTGCGAAATTATGCGAGACAAGTAGGCCAAATTTTCAAAGAAGCGCAGTTATCCTAAAGCTTTGGACTGACTGGTAAATAAAACCATGGAATTACTGCAGTAATGGGGTCGACATTTTTAGCACTACTTCAGTGAAGTGTGTAGAAATTTCAGTGTAATCCTGATTTTGTCATAAAATAATCTTATACGTATTTGAGCATAAATACACATTAATTAAAATACTTCAAGAGGATATTAGGTATTTTAACATAGGATAATATATACAAAATCATGTTCAAGACAACTACTAGATTATTATATTATTAAATCCTTTTAACTTACAATATGAAATGATGCATAAGTTCTTACGTAAATTTTAGTAATTTCCTTTTAACATATGTGATCTACCTGTTAATGACCAAGCTTGGTCGCAATGTGCAGGAGTGAGGTAAATAAAATGTGGTTGTTAGCTCTGCATGAATGTGAATTTGGATGGTTGAATATCAATTGATTGAAGTGTTGGTATGTTTCATACATTGAGCAGAGGTCTGTGTGTGGTGTGATGACAGTAACGTACCGCTGTGTGAAGAGTCTCTTGTACTGACTTTCCTTATTCATGATTATCGAGGTAGATGCATGGAAGGAAGCGTCTGGAACTTCTACAACGTTGCAATTGTAGTCACCATAGCATTGTCTTACAAAGAACAGTGAAGTAAGAAACGCGTAATTCTTATTGTCACAGATTCGCCGTAGACCTTCTGTGTCATTTGTGGGTAGGTTATCATAATCCGGTTTTATTTGCCTTTCAAGCACGCCCTTCAGTATTGGATCTGTCGAATTCTGTAAATAAATGTACCAATCATCAGTTTGGTTCCGGCAATTAGGATATTCTTTAATCTGTTTCGATTTTATCGGTGCTGATACATTTGCCCCTCGCCCGCGCAGCAGCAGAAGGAAGGGGTGAGGATGAACGTCGATATACACATAAATATGTACATAAATTATCACTGCGATATTTATAACGTCTTACATCTTATTGAGTAAAAAGTAATTTTGAAAGCTTATAACCTTACCAAAATGGCGTCTGATAGAAAAATACAAGTCATAGTCACATATTAATGAAATCGGCACAACTAAACTGTTATTGTCACTGCTTTGCTACATGTTTCGGCTATATCTTAGCCATTATCGGA
Organism: Reticulitermes speratus; assembly: GCA_021186555.1. Taxonomy (NCBI): domain Eukaryota; kingdom Metazoa; phylum Arthropoda; class Insecta; order Blattodea; family Rhinotermitidae; genus Reticulitermes; species Reticulitermes speratus. Next base: position 33,088,785 of record JAJKFL010000002.1, read on the forward strand.
CAACTGTCTTCATATGTAAATTTGCATCGACATGCACTGCAAACTATGCTTTAGTAACTATGAGATCAAACGTTTTCATTTGGTCTGTACAATTTTTAAAAAGTGTCATACAAGTTTAAGTATATTCAAAAAATGTACAATTTTCTGAAATGTTGTTAGAATTCCTCGTGTTGTGATTCGTTCGTTTCATTGGTTCTCTGCAGCAATCAATTACCGTTATGGTTGTTCCCTCTGGAGGACTCGCTTTGGAAAAGGCTATGGACCTATCGCAAAACGGACTGAGAAATCAATGTAATTGTCGTCGCTCTTCAGTGCACTGTTTTGTAGACGTATTTGTCATCATTATACTGAGAAAGAACAGTGCTCTGTCAGAAGACGGACCCTCAGCTCTACTTACTTCGAAGTAGTACATTTGTGCAGAGTTGGGAAACACTCCGAGTTTGTACGTTCCGTCGTTCAGCAGGCCTTTGAAGTCTGTGAAAGGAAGAACAGTTCTCCTGACAGTTAGGAACGAGATGAAGGTGGCAGAGTAGGCGACCAGCACGACCACAGCCGTGAAGTAAGAGGTGACGAAGACCACGCGGCAAGCCCACGACCGCGGGGTCGTGGCCTGACCTGTATCAGACAGACATTTCCATATTCTGTAATTTTCCATCGCCGGCGAAGAAACATTTCACAACTCTGCAGCGATATGTATCTACTAATGGTACTGGCAAGACAAACATGCTGGTTTCTAGCGAATGTTAGGTGCATTCTTTCAAATAAGAACTTAAGTACCTCAATGGAGCAGAAGCCTTCCAGAAATACAAACAGTCCTTCAACTGGCCAAGACATTCCCCGCGTTTAAAGGGTCACAGTATCTCCAAACTCCGAAGCTCTGTGTTATATTGTACGACATTTGAGCTCTTAAGGTGTGGGGTTGTTAGCTTCCCCCCCCCCCCCCCCCCAACCTGTAAGATGGGCGACCATACCTTGTTAGCTGTCCGAGACATCATATTCCTTACAGGTCAGTGATGTGCAACTTGTGGCTCGCCAAAGTTATATTTGTGGCCCGCAAGTTTTCGAACACATTTAATTTATTCTCTCCCGTCAGAATGGAGGAGGACTTTTTAATGATTCGGTGAAATTCGTACGCCTAGTCACATTTGGTAAAAAAGTTTTAATTTCTAACGGGACCTGTACATGTTGTGTTGGTATATATTGTGTTCTGCAAACTTTGTAGTGGAGGAGGGTGGTAAGCTCCACCACTCTCCTTACTCTTTCATTGCTAAGTATGTTCTAATAATAATTAGCACAAGTATATTTCGGTCAATAATAAATCATTTGAAAGGGTGGAACAGTTCAAATATTTGGGAACAACCCTGACGGATTGAAATTTCATTCAGGAATAAATTAAGAGCAGATTGAAGTCGGGGAATGCTTGCTATCATTCGGTGCAGGATCTTCTCTCTTCCAGTTTGCTATCCAAAAATATAAACATTAAGATACACAGAACTATAATTTTGAAGTCTGCGGTCTTCTGGGATATTACGCGGCGTCGTGTGGTAATTGTTTACCGACGGTTCGGGACAACGTATCGGTCCCATCCTCACGGGTCAAGAGTCCGAGTAGGAAGGAAAGCCAGCCTATAATTTTGTCTGTTGTTTTGTATGGGTCTCTCACACTGAGGGAGGAACACTGAAGGTGTTCGAGAATAGGGTGCTGAGGAGGATATTTGGGCCTAAGAGGGACGAGGTAACAGAGGAGTGGAGAAGACTACATAATGAGGAACTTAATGATCTGTACTCATCACCAAATATTATTCGGGTGATAAAATAAAAAAGAATGAAGTGGGCGGGGCACGTAGCACGTATGGGGGAGGGGAGAGGTGCATACAGGATTTTGGTGGGGAGACCTGAGGGAAGAAGACCACTTGGAAGACCCAGGCGTAGATGGGAGGATAATATTAAAATAGATCTTCAAGAAGTGGGATGGGGGGCATGGACTGGATTGATATGGCTCAGGATAGGGACAGGTGGCGGGCTCTTGTGAATGAGGTAATGAACTATCGGGTTCCATAAAACGCTGGGAATTTCTTGACTAGCTGAGGACCTGCTCCATGGAGTTAGTTAGTTATATTTCGGTTATAATTTTATAAAATAGAATTTCATGTATTTTTAAATAAAATATCAGTGACAAAGAAAAGGGGCAGTCTTCTCTTTGATGTTCTTTTCTTACAAAAATAATTTAATCCTGAACATCAAATTATAATTAATTGCGATATTAATTTTTACTAATAATCAATTAATAGTAATTTTATTCTTTTAATCCCTTAGTGTAAAATAATTTTTTCCCGGAAAAATAATACTTCTATTATCACACATTGATTTGCGGCCGGCGCAGGATTTGGAGGTATTCAAATAGTCCTTGTGCAATAAAAGGTTGAGCTACATCGTTATATGTCTGGCTACCCTCTACATCTGCAGCCTGTCTCTTCTATCGGCGCAATTTCAGGGCACGCCATGCCGTGGTAGCATGGGAGCCACTTTCTAAACACGACAGTTTGCACAAAATATTTTGAAAACATAAAACAGGCGTTTCCGATGAAAATAGCCACACGATAAGAGATGTGTATTGCATGTCTACATCCCTTGCACTCTTTCTCAAATTCTAGGATAGTGAGTTCGAATCCGGCTTGGGGTATTGACATAGTTTCGCGGCTTCTATTTTTGTGCTGTACTATACAGGTTGTGAGTTAATTCTAGCGTACTCGTATGTTCAGACTCCCCTACTCCATTCGTAATTCACGAATTTTTTTTTAAAAAACTATTTTGAATCCGAAAAGACAATACAATGTAGCCCTTGAAATTTTTCTGTATTTTTACTGTAAGGACTGAAATATTATTTGATCTGCAGTCTGTGTGAACTAACATACTGACCGATACAAGAAAGACAATGTGCAATTGGCTGCATTGTTTGCGAGTGATCCTAAAATAACCACAATAAATCTCGTTTATACAGTAAGTCATTTGAATCACGATGCGAAGAAATTTATTCCTACAGGTCTATGAAGTTCCGGCTTCTGACACAGCTGACCTGCAAAATTTCAAGCTTCCACTGCGGTGTAGTTGAGGCCTTCGCCATTCTGGGATGGTACGCAGCTTCTATTGGTAGTTGTTTGCCGACGTTTCGGGACAGCTTATTCGTTCCATCTTCAAAGGCCAGTCAGTCCAAGAATAATGATTGACCCTTGAAGATGGGAAAGATAGGCTCTCCCGAAACGTCAGTAAACAACTACCCACATATGCTACGTAATATCCCACAAGATCAAGACCACAGCTGACATGTTCGTCGGAGAAAAAAATTTAAAATAAATGCATTTGCGATTGAAAGTTTATTTAATATAATTTCTGTTATTGCGAGTTTAGTAATTGTATGGCCATGTCAATTTAAGCTTTTTGTATCAGCTCAGTTTGTTGTATAAAAGCAAAATAAGAACAAATAATACCTTTGGTCATACGGAAGACCACAGGGGAGATATGTAATTGCAATTGTTTTGAAGATGTGACATTAAATTGGTTGAATAAAAAGACTTCAGCAATGTACATTTGATTGGCAGTATTGAACTTTTGGTTTCTAATAACTACCTGTTATATAATACGTAATAAATTTATAGTTAGGTGTTATTGCGGAGCCGGGATACCTCAGTGTGCATAGTGACTACTCTACAAATTGTAGCACCGAAGAATCTAGCTTCGATTCCCTAGAGCGACAACAAATTTTTCTTCTCTCCGTATTGTCCAGATTGGCTGTCCTATCCACTGGGTGTGCGATTCTTTCCTTACTGTTAAAGCGACCTGGGCGTGAAATTGACCACTCACCTTTATCTAATGCCGAGATTAATAAATGTGAGGAGGAACACTTCTACTCCGCCATACGTCGTCATGGCGTGGTACTTAATTACGCAAAGTCACGAATTTACCTTTTAGGACATTAGTAGATATATTTGGATAACATAATTCATATATTTGGACATACCAAATGTATAGAGAATTAAATCTTCACATCCATCATATAAGAAATTCTCAGAAAAAATACAGTCAAATGTGAGAATTAAGAGTGCCGATCAGAGTGCATATGTTTTGGGTTCTTTACCTTTAGCTCTAATGAAGACGGTTAACATTTAATTGTATTGCTGTACTAACATTTCAACCTACAGTTCCTGCCACAATTTTAGACTTCTACTATATCGTGGAGCAAGCTTTCCTATTGCATATTGATAGCAATCGTGACACAACTGTTTCCAATTCGCAATCATCTTTTAATTTGTGGCCTCTAGGATTTTGTTTGTGCGTTGAGAACAGATGACAATCACTTGGCACCAGGTCAGAGCTCTACGCGGGATGCTCCAAGATTACTTATTTACGGCATTATAAGCCACACATTTATTTTCTGACCTGTTGTCATAGATCGGGTTTGAATTTTGTTGTGTTTGTTTTGAACACGGGTCGTATTTATATAAAATGCAGCTAATGTTTGGCGACCTGTTCTTACCCTGCTGACAGAAACTGGCCATCACGTCAATCCATGAGTCATAGAAACTGTAGTTCTTAACTTCTGGCTGGTTTCCGTATTTATGTCCCAAATACGACGTTGCGAAAAGAAAGAGTGCTAACATCGCCATTGCTGCACCGAGCGCCCACCACATGCCGTAAGACAACGGTCCCAACACGTAGTGCCACGTGGATTCATCCGTGTCGATCTCTTCTATGAATACCGACATCCTAGTAACATTTGTACATTTTATTACTGCTGGAAAATACCTTTTAAAATCTCATTTTTATTCTTTTCCCCTTCTACATTTCCTTTACCCCTTTCATACATTTATCTACCTATATCTGCAGGCAAACCTGCAGTATTTCCTCATGTTGCGTAAGTGGCTTCGCGTCACTTCAAATATTTGTATTTTCACAAACTTTGTGGTGGACAAAGGGGCACCAGGGCAGGTTTTTCTCCTAATACTTAGGTTATCCCCTGCCATTGGCATTCCAACAGTGATTCTCAATAATATTTCTATCACCGACCCTATATAACCGTAGCATGTAGCAGCATCAATTGGAGAACGAAATTTTTTACATGAAAAATGGCTGAATGTGAACAAGGAGATATGCCTGCAATAAAATATTAATAAGAACAAACAAAGCTCAAATAATAAATATAGGCAGATATTTAGATAAAGTCAAATAAGGATGTTTTAACAAGATAACGGGGCACGCGGTGGCGCAGTTGGTTGAGGCACTACTCTACAAGCTGGAAGGTCGCGGGTTCCATTCGCGATGGTGTCATTGGGATTTTTCATTGACATAATCCTTCCGGCTGCACTATGGCCCTGGGGTCGCCTCAGCCTGTAACAGAAATGAGTACCAGGAGTATTTCCTGGGGGTTAAAGGCGGCCGGTGCGTAGGGCTGACAACCTTACCACTTTCATGTGCCGATTGTCTAGAAGTCTGGAACCCTAAGGGCCTGTCCAGGCCTGTAATGGGATTGCTTTATATTTTACCTTTTAACAAGATAAAGTTTTTTTTCATGAGTATCAAATGATGAAGGGCTACCGCCGTGACAAACCGGTGTTAATCGGTAGGTAGCCTCCAGCACTGTGAGAAGTAAATGAAATTGTTATTTTTATCATTATTACGTAGCACCATTATGACAAAACACACACGCTCACACATGCACATACTGTGCACAAATACGAGGCCAACCGTTTGGACGTCACAGTTTGGCGAACTGAAGTTAAGTAGAAAAGTAAACTTCACCTTGTTATCAGTATGGGCGGCAAGAAATGTACTGCAGACATTCTCTCCTCAGTGAAAATAAACCTTCCGATTCCAACTTCAACCTGCTTGCTAACCGTCAAATTCATAACGCCATTCCAGGTGCCATCATTCCTCTGCGAACCGTAAGCCTTGTCTTCAGCTACGTAATATACAGACCTGCGTAGAATCATTCAGTCTGATCACTGAGTGAAACAAGTCCTTGATGTCATGTGGAAAGATAGACAATATTAATTTTTTTAACCCTTTAAAGCCTATTGGTTACTTTCTACATCACCAGACGTAACATTCAACAAGAAAGGCAGTGTACGTATAATGTAACATCAAGGCGCGTTCGCGGAACAAATGTTGCCGTGAGAAAACAAGAAGTATTACATATTCTGAGTTTCCGTCTGCACCCTTAGTTATACAGCATGCAAATCGCATATTTTCTGCTTCGTATTATATTGTAATCTCTGGCCTGTCTGGCTCTACAATATTTTTCCACATAATCTTAAAAAGGCACGATTTTCGAAGAAAAAGTTACTGAACATAAAATGTGTGTTTTGATTTTTTCAAAACTTTGTCTAAAACATTTCTCATTCTAAGAGAATTCAGCAAGGTATTATCATAAAATTACATAGGTTTACATGTAAAGTACCCGTTATTCGTGTCAGATTTTAATGAAACCTGAATTTTATCGAAATATTTTCGAAAAATCCTCGAATATTAAATTTCACGATAATCCGTCTAGTGGGAGCCGAATTGTGCAATGAGGACAGATAGACAGACAGACAGACGGGCGGACAAACAGACATGACGAATCTAATAGTCCTAAAAATTCTACGTTTTGCCCACAGGGCGCATTCTTGTGTTTGGCATGGATCTCAGAACGAGCAGAGATTATCCCTATATAGCTTTATTCGAGTGGCTTCTATAACAGAGAGGTAGAGTGTTTACTGCGCGGTATGAGCTACATTTTCAAATATAATTTAGGTTAATTTTCATTTTCAAGGGGTTGAAGCGATTAGATTTTCCCAGATTGCATTTGATGTATGTTTGATTAGAGCATAGTGTGACCGCTGGTAAAATATAGGAAAAATGTTTAAATTAAATATGTATGTTTAAATGAAATTTAAAATTTTGGTATAATAATTTATGAAGAAGTCATTTGAAATGTTAATTAATTTTCTAGTTCTAGTTTTGATATTTCTCCTAGAAAAATAAGTTTGTAAATTATAAGTACCGAGCCTTCTTTGCCATATTGAAGAAAGCGAGTTAATTTAATTCACTAGAGCTGTACACATACACACACACACGCACGCACTCTCTACGTCTCCACACACAGATACGTTCACACACATATATACAAGCATACATGCCCTATGTCTGCACACACCCGAACAGATTTGGCTCCGAGAGGAAAATGAAAGCCTTTACTGCAGGTGTTGTGTTTCTGCCTTACTTCCTCTTGATGATGGGAGATTTTCCTTGGCCAATAAGTGAAAAAGTTTAGAATTGTCTATTAGCTACAGTTATATATCGATTTTACCCGTATTAAAAATAATTCTACGTGGTAACTCACGAAGAAATTAAATAACGCGTATGAACACACTCTCGCTTCCGAGTATAAGATGTACTTGGTTATTGAATTGCTGTATGTATTCTGTGTTGTTGCCAAGACCAGGATAATAAACACGTTCTTTAGTCGGTACAAACGTACAGCCAAGGTATAGAGCTCCATAATTTATTGCTTTATTTCTAACAAAACTTATTAGAGATAGGAGATATATTCTCATACTCTTAAGCCTACATTCTAGTATGTGAAATGCATTGTATAGGAAAGTGGAAAGTAACTGTGAATAAACTGATAGCGAGTATTACCTTGAAATACGTAGCGTTAGGGTATTGGATCAAGTGAAGCTCCTTCAGAGTTTGGCTGAAGTAGCATTAGTATATGGTATCAAAACAAGCTGCTTTAAATATTGACTGAAACAGCATTATAATATTTTACCGAAATAGGCTTGATCAGGAACTTATTTTAATAGCATTAGAATATTTTATCCAAAACATTTATACGGAGATTGATTGAAATAATATTAGCTAGTTCAATAAAATTAGGCTTATAGAGAGACTTTCTGAGATATACACTTAATAACGAGTTAATAAAGGAGGGACTAACAAAATAAAGTGCAGATATGGGCTGCCTTTGGATTCTTGGTTCAGGAAAAAAATATCTGGTCTGCGGAAAGTTCGAGAGTTTGAAATAAGGGCACGGGAAAGAGAGCAGGCGAAAGAGGCAGTGCAAGACTGCACGGAGTTACCGTGGTGTTCATGCAACATGGCCTCAATATCTGCAATTACTTCATTCTGGAGACCGATCGGTAGTGGGAAACTATAGACCGGTCAGTTTAACCTCAGTAGTTTGCAAACAAATGGAGCACGTTATAGCAGGGTATCTAAGGCAAGTCTGGGAAATGAGTGAGTGGTTATATGAGGGTCAGCATGGATTTAGACCAGGGTACTCATGCGAAAGCCAAGTAGTCACAGTTTGTCAAGATATTGCTGATTCATTAGACGAGGGAGTCAGGACTGACGCGATTATAATAGATTTTTCAAAGGCTTTTGATTTAGTCCCACATGATAGGCTGCTTTCAAAAATTGCGGAAACCGGTGTGGACTTGAGGGTAGTGGTGTGGATAAAGGAATTTCTCTTAGGACGTTCGCAGAGAGTTAGAGTAGACGGACAACTATCTGATGAAGTCAGAGTAACGTCGGGAGTGCCGCAAGGGAGCGTATTAGGTCCGTTGCTGTTCCTCGCTTATGTTAATGATATTTGGAGAAACATTGAGTCAAATATACGGCTTTTCGCTGATGATTGTATAATATACAGGAGGATAATCGATAATAATGACATTGAAAATTTGCAGACAGACTTAAATAGATTAGGGGAATGGGCGGTTGAAAATGAAATGAGGATAAATCCAGGTAAGAGTAAAGCAGTAAGCTTCAATAGAGCTAGGGTGAAAGGTAAACTGAGGTATTGTATTGGGGATCAACTAATTCCAGAGGCAAATAGCTTTAAGTATTTAGGAATAATTATACGCAGCGACCTAAGCTGGGCAGATCATGTAAATTATACACTAAGAAAATCGTGGAGGGCTCTTCATTTCGTAATGCGTATACTCAAAAGGGCAAATAATAATACGAAAAGTTTAGCTTATACGGCACTTGTGAGACCGATACTTGAGTATGGAGCGGTGTGTTGGGACCCATACAGAGAAGGTCAGGTAAGCGCTTTGAATCGCGTGCAAAAGAGAGCGGCAAAATTTGCAAATAATATAAATGAATCGGGTTGGGAAACATTGACACAGCGTAGAGCGATAGCCCGAATATGCGCCCTTTTCAAAGCATACACCGGGGGACGGGCTTGGAAAACAATAGGGGATAGACTGCTAAAACCATGCTACCTGGGTAGGGACGATCATAGTCGGAAAATTAGGATTAGGAAACAAAGAACAGATGTAGGTAAATATTCCTTTGTAAATAGGACCATAAAAAGCTGGAACCAATTAACTCCAAGCGTACTAGCGACTTTCCCCTGTAAATTAAGCTCTTTTAAAAAAAGGGTCAAGAACGTCATTACAAGCTAAGGATTTTTAAGTGGAGATTAAATAAAAATTAGGGATGTGAAGTGAAGGGGTGTGAAGTGATGTGAAGTGAAGTGCTCTGGTTTCGAAGGTGGAAGTTTGTAATTAAGTACTTGGGGGATATTAATTAGATGTACTTTGGTCTGATATACTGGGTTTTATACTGTTATTTGGGTTTTTTTGTATTATGTGTTTCTGTACTGTATTAGTATTGAAGTTATGATGTGTGGTGATTTGTATGTTTTGTGTATTGTATGCGTGTTGTTTTTTTTTGTACTGTGTATGGGTGTTTTTGTAAGGTGTGATGTTTTGTAAGTGTGATGTATTTGTAAGTATGGATGTTTTTAATGTGTGACGGTGTTTATATGTGTATTGTATTTATGTATGTAGTTATTGTTTACTGGTGTTTTTGTATTTGTATGTGTAAGGTGTTTCTGTAAGGTGGTATGTTTTCTATATGTGTTTTGTTTATGTATGTATTTTGTTTGTTTGGGATAAGGTGTGTAGGTTTCTAATTGAGTTATTGTATTTGACTGTATTGTATTGTGTTTTGTATGTGCATGGGTTTTTTGTAATGTGTAACGGGTTCTAATGTGGTATTATTTTATGTTTTTGTGTTTGTATTCTGGGTGTTTGTATCTTTCTATATGTGTACTTGTATTTACTGTATGTATTTTGTTTGTATGTGTATGGGTGTTTTTGTAAGGTGTGGATGTATTTGTAAGGTATGGATGTTTTTGTAAGGTGTGGATGCTTTTGTAAGGAGTGGATGCTTTTGCTCGGTGTGGATGTTTTTGTAATGTGTGTACGGTGTTCTAATGTGTGTACTTGTATTTACTGTATGTATTTTGTTTTGTAATTGTGTATAGTTTGTTTTGTATTGTTAATTTTATGTATATTTATATGTCCATTTGTATTGTGTGTACTAGTGTAAGGACTACTGCCACCGGGTGAAAACCCAATTGCAGTAAATAATAATAATAATAATAAAATTCTTCACTACGGTACCGACTACGCTAAAATGTACCTCAGATCATTACTCACGTGAAGTTCAGTATTTCTTGCAAAATATGCCATATTTCCTCTATTTGTCCGCAGAACTTGAGTGCTGTTCTCTCCTTGCAGGTTTCGATGTCTTTGGCCACATCCTAGTAACGATTTAATGGCAGATATTGTTACAGTACAAGGCCTACGACTCTTTCTGTGTTCAACTTTGCATAACAACGGCAACACGTACATGAAATCTATCACTGGGGTTAGAAGAACAGCGAAATATTATGCCATATCCTAATAATCATTTATACAGTAACATTAATATAACCGTTTTCTATTGCCAGCCATTCGTAACCTATTTAAAGCGACAGAACTCACAATGGAATATATCCCTGACTGTATGACAGCACCACGAAGATCTCCCCTTCTCTCATCAAACGGTACTGTGGACCACGTGACGCCGTCACAGGAACTCCAGGTACCTATGCGGTATGTCTGCAGAGGACGGGTCCGATGAACATAGAAGACTTCTGTGAGTGTTACTTCTGAGCATCCGTCCTTCGTAGCATCTTGCTCTTGGGCCACCAGAAATTCACAGTTTATTGGAACGTGTATATCGGAGAAGTAATCTTCGAGTGACATCATCCTCTCCAGGAACAGTAACCACCTTCCCGCCGACATAGTGTTTGCCATCGACTCCTGAACAAAAGAATAACCATTTTTTCGTAACCGAATGGACCTGCATAAATAAGCTGGAGAGCCATTCTAGACAATTAATTACATTAATGAATTTGTACTTTCACTAATACTGCAATTGAAGAGTCACTAAAAGGGTAAAATAGAACAAATATTTGCAAGAATATCTATACAATTAATTCCATACCTTTTTTCTGCGTATATTATTGGCTATACCGTTTGAGGTCTCCACCTATCACTCTGTGGGATTCTTTTGGGTCCCCGGACATTCTTAAATACGTGGATATGAAATTGCCGATGAGCTAGTAAGGGAAGCTTCCATTCACCATTTTGTTGGACCGGAGCCGGCCCTGGGGGTCTCGAGGCAGAGTATAAAGAAGAAAATTCAGTGCTGGTTGGATAAACAGCACATGACACTGTGGCAGGGTCTTACCAGCATTCAGAGACAGGCTCGAGGGTTTATCTCGGGCCCTCGTACTGCTGCTAAGACCAGGCTGCTGTCCTTTAATAGGACGCAATCCAGGGTAGTTATTGGCTTTCTTACCGGACATAACACCCTGAGAAGACGCCTTCTCATACTGGGATTGAGCGACAGTCCCTTGTGTAGGAAAAGGGAGCAGAGGAGGAGCCCTCAACTCATGTCTTGTGTGAGTGTGAAGCTTTGGCGACACTCAGACATACTTACCTGGGTTCCTTCTTTTTGGACCCTGAGGACACCAGAAGTCTAATTCTGGGGGCGATCTGGAACTTAATTAAAGTGACAGGGCTGTCATGACTTGGACTTCAGTTAAGGGGCACAAAGGGCCTGTAAAAGGCCTACGTGCATCGGGACCGCAATGGCTCGACTCATTATTTATTCTGTTCTGTTCTATACCATTTGAGTGGAAGGCATGGTTTTAATATTATTATTTTTCTTGATTAAATTTCAAACGTTGTGGTGTGTGGTAGCAATGTGAATTGGTGTGACTAATTACCATCGACCAAGGCGGTCCATGTAAACTCCGTGAACTATTTGCATTCTCTCTTTATTTCATCCACCGTTTGCGCTGAAAACGTGTGCAGAGTTATTAATTTTGAAAACATCCTTGATTTGTAGCAGGAATTGAATTTATATTTCTATCCACTTTCCGTATTTTATTGCCGTTGCTTAGTGCTTTAAATTAACTAGCTTCACGGATCAGAGCTCTGCTTGATAATTTATAATTGCTTAGTTGAAGGTTCTTCAAACCTTTTCTTCTGTATGTCAAATCCGCACTGACTTTACGAGGCGACAGCCAGACTATGAAAAAGTTAATTGCTTTAACTTTGTATGTTTCATCCTTTTTCTAATTGTTCAAGGCCCCTTTCATAATTAGCTAGCAAGATTAGCAAGAAAAGCTTTTAATTTGGGAATTCTTTCATGCAGAATATATCGTTTTCCAAAATAATATCAAAGAAGTTGTAATTTGGGTAGAGTGTTCTTCTTAAAAACCTTTACCAGAAAATGTATCAAATTTCCTTCTTTGAATTTGACTTCCAGACCATCATTAGAGTGTAACTCAATTTCACCTAAAGTTCTGGTGGTACTTCCTAGAGATCAAAGTCAAATGCATTAACCTCATTTCCCCGTTATACACATAAAGGTCGGCGAAGCTTCTTGGCTGTGTAACTTTAAATCACGTATTCTATTCAGAAAAAAACTGTTGGACAAGGTGATTATTTTCACGTTCCAAACGTTCATTGCATGGAAAATGAAAGAAAAGGATTTTCACAATCTAAGCTTCAAGTTTTTCATTTGTTTTGCCTGAAAATTTTGAACACGTGCGTAAGAATCACACGTAAGTCCAGTAGCAAGGCCGTGCCATGGCTCAGGCGGTTAGTCGCCTGCCTCTCACCGCGGAGGCCCGGGTTCGATCCCAGGTCAAGTCCATGTGAGATTTGTGGTGGACAAAGTGGCACTGGGACAGGTTTTTCTCCGAGTTGTCGGTTTTCCCCTGTCGATTTCATTCCACTGGTGCTCCATTAATTGTAAAAGCTTGGTAAAAAAACTGCTCATCTATCATCATCATTGGGGTTGCACAAAAGGCCTTAAGGCTGTGGTGCGGGGGCCCTTCATCACAAACGAAAAAAAAAGTCCAGTAGCATCTTGCAGCCTTGTGTTGACATCATTCATGTTCTTTAGTTAGATCTGCAAGGAAAGACAACTTCCATAGCCACGCCCTGTTGGTGGTTACAGCAAGAGGTCTGTTTCTTCATGTAAAAACGTCTATTTCAGGATCCATCTGAATACTCTCCTCCCATCCTCGTCTGGGTCTTGCAAGTGGTCTCTTCCTTTCTTGATTGCGAGTATTATCATCTCACGTATGGGTGCTATGTGCAACTCCCATCTATCCCCCTCCTTTTAATAACCCTAATAATAGCCCGTGTAGTGAAGCCAACTCATCGTGCAAAATTTAATCGCACTTCTGGTTATTAAAAAGTACAACTAAATACACTTCTATTAGTTTGTTTACAACACCATTATATGTTATTATGGCCTCGTACATGTTTCGGCGCTATATGGGTTATCATCAGGGATAAGCATAGTACAAGAGACTCATGTGGCATTTATATGTGTCTGCATAAAATGCGGCTTGTGCATAAATAAAAATGTAAAATTAAAATTCGAAACTTATAGAAGGTGTCTTCAACTTGGACGTGCAAAGTTGTGACATAAAGCCTAATTTGCATTAAAATATCTGCTGCAGTCTCTTTAATCCGATGGAACGAATGCATTCCTGTGAGAAATGTTAAAAATACTTTGATTAGAGATGGCAAGCCAGTACCATGATATATTAAATATGACAATAAAATAAAATGTAAAATGATTTTGCGGAGAAGATAAATTAAAGAATGAGATAGAAAGTAATAATGATGGATGTACATATTACTATAAGTGTACTTATCCACGACTTTCTGATGAAGTTGTGTGTCTACGTGTAGAAAGCTAAGACAGTACTGTCCTAGTTTTCTACACGTAGACACACAACTTCTGACGCACAGTGGACCCAGAAAACAACTGAGATATCCTACATTTTAACTTTGTACTTTTAAAATGTACCGTTATTGTTGGTTTGTAATTTGTGTAATTCATAATCCAAGTCCCTGGTGATGATCCCAAAATAGGGATTCGAAACATGTCGGACTAGTTTTATGGTAAATTGTATTGTATAATAAAGAATAATAAGTGTGCATTGGTTGGTTAAAGAGATGTGTGATTGTTCTACATATTATATCATTCTGCATTGAGATGCAAACGAAGTGTCCTGCTTAACCTTTTGAAGATACTTCTGCAGAGCTGTTGTGCCGTTGTCTGAGATAATGACAAAAAATGGACGAGAGGGTTCTTGCCTCAGGTTCCTGATAAGTGATATGTCAAATATGACAGCTACAGTTGCTGGCCTCACTGCTATGAGTGCCTTCATTTTCAGTAAGGCTGTATGCTTGCTGACTTCTGCAAACAATGAAAAGCAGAATATCAGAATCGTCAGCAGAGTTAGAAGGCAATACCGGTAGTCATATATTACGTACACTGAGGCCACAGGAAGAAGTCCCATGGATGATGGAGGTGATTGGGTTCGAAACTTCTCCTTTGCTGCCTGTAGTTGTATTCCCCTCCAGCCACATCTGGCTTTTATCAACCAGCCCAAAGCGTTTGTTTATAGCGGAAGTGATCACACAGTTATCACTACGTCCAAACATATATGCGTACAGAATGCCTGGACGACTGGAGGGAAACATAGTAAAGTGCTCTGGAGGAATCGTAGCAGCTGGAGAGGGATGGGGACGGGGATGGGGATGGATCCCGGGACTTCTTCATGTACCGTCAGTATAGCTGTGTCTGCTTTTAAAATGTATGTATCTTCTTATGTACATTTAAATGGTGTTATTTGACGTACTGCATATGCCCCAATTCAGTGTTTCAGAAAGAGTAGCTGTCAGTACGATTATTCAAGTTGTCGAATGCCCACACGAGTATCCGAACCATGAGCCAGTTTCTAGCTCTTCACTGATTGTGAAGTAAGACACGCTCTGTAATAACGACTTAAACACAACTGTTGTCAGCGAGTACTATTTGAAGTGAAAGTTAAACGTAGTAACAGGTTATGTACAAAAATGGCAGGACGAAAATAGTATGGGAAAATAAGTTCTCGATGTGAATACGTGTACACGCCGGGCATACTTGGGCTAATTCTTGGGATCTAGAAATACGCATTTGCCTGGCAATATCTGCTTTACCATGTGTTGTCCGGAGACCTTGAAAACCTGTCATGTTCGGTTATGTAAGAGAAACAACAAGAAAATCAGCTGATATCTTTCGAAGTGCCTCAGTATAACAAACAACAATAAATTCACTGATATCTCTAGAAATAATTTAGGAACTTCGCTTCGTCTTCAAAGATCTTCAAAAATAGTCCAAAATAACCCGTTATTTCACCTGTCACATATTATAGGATGCAACCACTCTCTTCTTCTTTTATTTCTCTTTTTAAGTTCTCTTTAACTCTGACCAGTGTATGCATATAGTACAGGGGTGACCAAATCGCGGCTCGCGAGCCACATGCGGCATTTGACATATAATGTGCGGCTCGAGGAAATATGTTGGCTGAGCTCCTTTTTGCATTACAATTCATATGAAAGGTAAATAAAAAATTTTCAAGCTTTATAATTAATTACCGAGTATAAACTGAGAGTCCACTGGATTAAAACGTAAGTTTAATATTCATGGTGAGTAAATATATTTAAGAACTTTTGTAACAAAATGTGCATGTAACAATAAAAACGTGTGTGTAATATTTGTTCATGTCTTGTGGCTCTGAAACATCTGAAGTTTATCGTATGTGGCTCTTACGTTAAGCAAGTTTGGCCACCCCTGATATAGAACAGCGATGTGTCACGAGAACGTTGCCATGTCGTGTGGCATCAGTCAAGTACACGTCAACAACTCTGACCGTAGTGAATGCATATAGAAACATTGTTAAGTCGTGAGTCCAGAAAGATACCGTGGCCACTTACCTTGTTGAAGTTGGGAGGACAGCAAGTAGACACATGTTGCGTGGTACCTGTCCATTATACTGACAGTAACACCGATCGCAGTCTCCGATGACAACGGTGATGTGTTGACATGTGCAAGGAAAAACACAAGTAAGATTCCCCTCGTGAATAATTTCTCAATCATTTCGAAGAGTGTAAAATTCTAGTGCGCAAATCAATATATTAATATATTTTACGATATTTTAACGTTATCATGATCATTTAAACTACGAGTTTAAAAATTAAAAAAATATTTTCTTCCCTTAAATATATCACACGTCGGCTTTTAGTTAAGGGTATCGTCTAAAGAGCTCTTGGCTGCATGTTGCTGCCTTTCATTGACGAGTAGTTAGCGCAGGTTTTGAAAATCAAATTGTGGAATTAAGCCTTCGCCACTTTCTTCTTAATTCCTTCACTTTCATGCTTTCCTCTCTACGAAACATGATTCCATCTCTAGAAATATAACATAAAAACTTACTTTAATAATTGTAAGCGATGTTATATTATTTGTGATTACACACTGACTTGACAATTAGTTTTTAAATTTATACAGAAAGTTTGTCATTTGACTATTGAATGATAACAGGCTTGCTAGCTTCATAAAATACTTTAGTACTTGTAAGCTGACACAGAAATTGTGTCAAATAGCAGTTATATAATTTCCTAATGTCTCCTACTTTCGTAGATGCAATGCTGTAGCATAAGGCTAATTAAGTGCTGCGAATTTAATGCAGATGAAGATGCTGACAGGTCCTCACTTAGTCAAGCAATTCCCCCCATTTTGTGGAAACCGAAAGTTCATTACCGCATTCACAAGTGCCCACCTCCTGTCCCTATCCTGAACTAGATCAATCCAGTCCATGCCTGGACTCTGCTCCATGGAGTTGGAAGAATTTATCATTTGTGATGCGTCACACAGCGTTCAACTGACAGTACACATATGGAGAAAATAAACACCACTCTGATACTATTCTTAGTATTTGTAAAATGGCGAATTAGGAAACAGTTTTAACAAATGATACGATTGTATGAATGTGTATTAATAAAGTATATTTCTAACAATTGGTAACATAAACGTATATGCATGTGTGTAGAAGGACTGTGTAAGTTTACAAAGAAATACCTCCTTAACTGGAGTAGAGTAATGGTGGAGATTGTCGAATATGTCTGGTAATTCCGGATACCCCTCTCTAGAAGATACTGGTGCTGCAATTTTGCGAGGAACGGCTGAATTAAGTTCTGCCACCACAGAAAACCTGTTGTGACCTGTCGCCATACTGGTAGAGTCAGTTGCGTCCAATGCACAACCACTTTTAGTGTTTGCGAGAAATCAGAGTTTTTACGGGCAAGTAGAACTTCTTTAAGTACGCAGTTATTATTACATTTGTCGCACTTCAGTGTACTGCTTTCGAATGAGCTTGATTTTAACTGTTAGATGCACTGTGAGTGACATTGCTAGTGACAGTAGGTTCTGTGTAAGAACGATTTATATTGTGGACGTGAGGTGGCCGTAAATTTCCGATAGCAGAGGGCGGTAATGTCGGGCAGTATGCGACATTACCTGCCGCGTGTCAGTTGGTCTTTCTTTTTGGCAAGTCAAAGGCGTTGTTTGAAATTCAGCACCTTAAGAAGGCTTAAATAATTCCAGTAATGGAGGGCTCACTTGTTTTGGAATCCAGCAATGTCTGGATAAATAACACATTGTTTGGAATTTTGCTCTATGATTCTCTCTTTTCAACATAAAAAGAGGGGACGTTATGGTTGATAAACTTGATACGTTGCTTCTTCTAGGCGTCTGCAAGTACAAGACAAAGGATATTTGGTTTCATGTCGTGGGACAACGAAGAAATGGTAAAAGCAATAGTGTCCGACATTACCAGCCACTTGCCTCAGAAGCCTGTTTTGCACTTTTCTTATTCAAATAATTATATCTTTGATTATATTTATCTTAGTATCTTGAACCTTTTCAGACTACAAAATAAAGAACATCGGATGATATTCTGATACAAAAAACTTTAGAGAAATCGTTCTGACATACCAAAAACTTTGAAAAAAAAACAGTATCCGGCAGTCTCCTCCCTTACTCTATTCCTAGTCGAAACATGTTGAATTAAAACAGAACACACAGTTTATTATGAAAATTACGTCATCTTTTGTGATAGTATTATATCTATACCTCCTTAACAGAATAGCAAAAACGACGTGTAATAATGGCTGTGGTCACTCCTCATATTTTAAGGAAAAGTAGTCCTTTAAGTGAGATGATGTCAGTCCATGTCCGACTTTTAGACACACACCTTGATATAAATGTCGGACTGATATTTACGTTTGTGAAATTGAAAAGAAATTTGTTGGATCTGGAGGCGTGTTTTGTGTCTAAATGTTGGATCTGGAGGCGTGATTGTGTCTAAATGTTGGATCTGACGGCGTGTTTTGTGTCTAAATGTTGGATCTGGAGGCGTGTTTTGTGTCTAAATGTTGGATCTGGAGGCGTGTTTTGTGTCTAAATGTTGGATCTGGAGGCGTGTTTTGTGTCTAAATTTTGGATCTGGAGGCGTGTTTTGTGTCTAAATATTGGATCTGGAGGCGTGTTTTTTGTCTAAATGTTGGATCTGGCGGCGTGTCTTGTGTCTTATTGCTGGGATTAATTTCTCAATTGCTTCACGCTTTCGTACTGTACCAAAAGACAGTGTACCAAAATAAAGCTGAGTTGCTGCATGTGAGGACCACCTGCGTACTACGTTTTCGGAAATAAAGTCACCTACTGTGCTTGTTAAAAAATAGGCAACTTAAAGGTGTACATTATACGTGTAGTTTGGCTGTAATAGAAACCAGTACTTACTTATACAAATTGTGACTCGTAGCGATGGTCCTAGGTAAATGCGAGGTGGCTTTTCAGTGAACACAACTCCTGGCAATTACAATCTACCAGTGGTTCAGGCAACCGTCTAAGCGAAATGCAAGACTGCAATCATAGCATCATATTTAGCAGCGAAACATTGAATTCACTGTAATCGATTAAAGAATGGAAACACGTTAATAAGTTACTCGTCTCGAATTCTGACAGCGAAAGCAATGAAACACTAATGTTAATGGGTCAGACTTGAGGAACTTTGGATCAGCCGATAAGACAGCTGTTCATTCTTGCGGTGTGAAGCAATTAAAATCCTGCAGAACGTGTGCAACATTCGTCTGCAATGCCATAATATCCATTGTAAGTAAATGCGTCGTTCAACACGTATACAATATAAGAACATGAATAGTTTACAACAATCTTGCTGTTATTCTCTCAAGACGTATTCTAACTGCTTGTATGTCCATTTTCGAAGTCGTAACGTCAAAAGATACGTTCATAATTGATAAAGAAGCGGGTTGCCTATCCACTGCGAATTCAAGGTCTGGCACACCATTATAGCTCCAAGACAGACGTCTGGATCTATAGAAATTTCATATCTTAACTTATGGTTTATTTACCTCAAAATTTAAACTCAGTCCTTGAAACATCGCAATTGGGTCTTGCATTTGTAGATAATCATTACATATTTTATTATTGGATGTGCCCATTCGCAAAGTTCCAAGGCGTTAATTTATGAATTATATATCTGTCTTTGTTTATACAGTGCCATTCAATCCCCAAAATAAACCTACTGACAGTAATTGCAAGAAACAAAGCCCTCAGGTCGATCCTGATAAAAGTACTTGGTACACCCGCACCGTCGTTCCTTACTTCGTATTTCTGTAGTCTGTTTATTTGTGCAACTGGCCCTTAACAACAGCAACTGGTATATAAGATTTCCAACAGGAGAACTCTCCAGGGTGACATTATACCTTCGGCAGGATGCAGTGAATTTAGCCAAAATTAGACCTTCCTTGAGAAATGTAGCTTTCGCTTTTTCGAGTTGCCATTTTTTGTTGTTACTCATACCATAAGTTCTTTGAGTACAGATTAATGTTGCATTATATTCATTTCGGAGAGGATCAGCATTTTTTTAAGCTTATGGTTGCTTACATCGTGCAAAATACTGAATGGTGTCGTTGACCCATCTTTCGTATGAATATTGGAAGACGTTCTTCTCTGGCAATGCGTACCCAAGTTCCTGAAGGAGTTAATTAATTTCATTTTCACTTTCTCTTCTCCCATCTTACGACATGCTCTCCCATCAGTGAATCCATGCAGTGTAAATCACCTCAGAAGGTTTGCCCAAACAATCAAGACCTACTTACCGGGGCGTCATTATGACAAGTGCTAACTAGAAGCGAATAAAACTGGCTTGCCCTGGCAGAGGACATGTGGACCACCAACGAATAACGTAACCCGGGCTTTTCGAGAAAAGAGAGCTATTAACATTTGTTTTACCAAAACGCTGTTTGTAATACAAGAAAACCAAGACTTTAAACACAACACAATAAATAAACCTCTTCTGCATTCCTCCGTGCTTACTGACTCTACATCTACACGTATAGTCTGAACCTTTACAGAAAGGATAAACTTTTCCAACTACACAATTGCAGTTGGCACATTGTAATTTACAAGTTAAACTCTAACGATAAATTTACCAATTTATTCCGACTTAGGGGCAAAATACGAGGCAAAACAATTTTAAAATTCTGCTTGTTCATTGTCGATACGTCATAAACATGATTCCCTGCCTTCTGCCATCGGCCCCTCTATCCAGCGAAATACGGTGAGGGAAAGTGTGCGCTTCGCTTCGCTTTCTTTGGCTCCTTGTTACTTCTGTGCTAATCAGCACGTTATCTGTTCACCATCACCAAACGCTGACCAAGCGACCAAAGAGACCATACGAATCAGATAAGCTCGGTTTTGTTCAGACAAATCTACTGACTGAGCAAATCCTTACAGCCACCGCATGAGGCTAACCACTCACCGCCGTTTATGGTGAAGATAAAAATGAGCTGGAGCTTCATATCCACTCCCCCATACACCTTTATGACGTGCAGAAGAACAGCTTGACCTGTACCATCTATATTGTAACTGGAACAACTATTCTGCATTACGTGCTGCAGTGTCCATGTCTTCTTGATGAACCTGTTTAGTGACTGCATTAACAACTACTGCAGCATTTAGCAGTAGTTTTTTTCCACTTTCACTGGGTTTCTTTCGTAGTTCGGATTTTTGTCTTCTCGAATTTCGATGGCGTTGAAAAATTCCACGATTTTAGTGAAGAAGATACTGCTGATGACGTCATCTTTTGTGTCTACTTTGACTTTGGTATAAGCATTAGATTTGTGTTACTGGGTGAGTTGTGGGGTCAAAGGTCGAGTTCTGCAGCCACTAAATATTATGCCTTCGTGCTGTAAATTGAGATCTGCAGTTTGTTTTTACACTTATTTATGCAGCAGAGATTATGTCGTCTGCTAAACTCAGTTATCCGTGACCACAATGGTCTTTAGGTCATCAGTTATCTGTGAAAAAGTGAAGTTCGGCTGATTATAAACGGAATTTGATGTCAAGGCTGTTTACTGTGTCGTGCACGTTTTGAGACATTTGTGCCGTCTACGTGTCTGTCTGCTAGGTTGTATTTATTGCTGCACAGTTGTGATTTCCGGTGCCAGCACATTCCGCAAACGAATCTTGCTGTATTTCGTCATAATGGTAAGATATGTTTCGAATAAACATACCGCAGTCTAAAGAGGCGTAAGACGAGAAAGTTACATTTTCAAGCACGGAAGTCCTTTCTTCTTTGTAATGAAACAGAATTAACACTTCGAAAACGGATTTCGTTCTTTAGGTTACCAACTTATTGCGTGTTTTCATACGCGGTGGCGCAGTTGGTTGAGGCACTACGCTACAAGCCGGGACGTCGCGGGTTCGATTCCCGATGGTGTCACTGGAATTTTTCATTAACATAATCGTTCCGGTCGCACTATGGCCCTGGGGTCGACTCAGCCTCTAACAGAAATGAGTACCAGGAATCCTTCCTGGGGGGGGGGCTTAAAGGCGGCCGGTGCGTAGGGCTGACAACCTTACCACCTTCATGTGCCGATTGTCTAAAAAATCTGGGAGCCTCAACCTCCTGGATCCCTAAGGGCCTGTCAAGACCTGTAATGGGACTGCTTTCATACCTTAGCCTCTACTTCATTTAAAGACGTCATAGTTACTACTCGCGCCTGCATCAAGGCCGCCACGTTCCGACCACAGATATTCCCCCCCCCCTCCCTCTGAAGGTTCTAACTGTTCGTATTTACATTGGCCCTCCGCCCTTTTGTAAGATAGGTTCACTTCACTTCTTGCTCCCTTCTGAGCGACATATTTCGTATCCCATATACAGGCCAAGCTGACTTGTTCCTCTCACTTTCAGCACCCGTCCAGACCGGCTCTGGGGCCCACCCAGCCTCCTGTTCAGTGGGTACCGAGTCTTTCCCGGGGTGAAGCGGCCGGAGTGTGGCGTTGACCACTCACCCCCATCTAGCGCCGAGGTTAAAGAAAGATTAGAGCTATACCTCTACTCCCTCTCTGGGCCTTCATGGCCTGTTATAGGGTGAACTTTACCTTACTAGAGTGGCAGTCTCATGGTCACCATAATCTACGGTTTTCGCAATACTGTTTATCATCTTGTTGGTTCTGGCTTATTTCTACCATTTATGGATCGCCTCATTTTGAACGCCAATAAAACTATTTTCCCTTTTTCCTCCCTTAATTTTCCCTCCAGTTTTCCGTCATTTTCGTTGTTTCCATTATAGCGTCATGTTATATTTGTGGCGCGTTGTGTCATCTATGTTTAAAATGATGACCTTTCAACTGTCCGCAGTTAAGCAGTGCTAATAATTTCCTTTCAAGGGCTTCAAAGTTCTCAGCATTTGTCTATCTGTTTAATTATATGGCTTTCTGAAGTTCCTAGGCAATAAACTTAATATCTGACGTCCCCGTTGGTACGTACTTGCACAGTATATTTCACTCTTTTTCAGTAATTACAGTCACAACCAACATATATTTTTTTCAATACATTAGGCTACCGGTTTCAGCTCTATAGAGCCATCATCAGGCCTATACAATAACTATGAAAACCATACTCTATACATTTTATAAAACAAACCCCCTTATTTTGTAAAATTATATGTATAAAACGGGAGAGGGGGGGGGGAAGTTCCCTAAGAAAGGGTATATCTTAACAATATTAGTATAAAACATGTAAAATAAAAATACAAAATACAAAAGCACATAAGCATAAAAACGTGAATATAAAATTGTATAAAAATATATATAAAATGGTGTCGGACCGTAAGATGTGTATGTATATGCAGTGCTAAAGTAAGAAGGCCAGTGTTGATCCTGTACTTTTACATACTGATCTTCGTGCGACCGGATAGACTGGTCCTGCAAGAAGGTTGGTTGTATAGACTTTTTCCCGTACTCCAGGTATTTTGTGTGGTATCCACGGGTGTACAATTTTCAAGTTTTACTTTGTGTGGATACAGGAGTTTTACGTAAGGCACTGGTCTTTATTCTGCTTTCAACAGCACTGCTGTGTTTTACAGTCGACCGTTTTATACATGTAATTTTACAAAATAAGGTGATTCCTTTTACAAAACGCATAGAGTTTGATTTTCATAGTTGTTGTATATAGGCCTGATGATGGCTGTATATAACTGAAACCGGTAGCCTGATGTGTCGAAAATATATATGTTGGTTGTGACTGTAATTACTGAACAATACTGAAATATACTGTTCCTTGGCATATTTAATCAAATCTCCATAATGATTTTGAAACTATTAAGGCTAGCAGAACTGCAGTAAGAATGGGTTTCAGCTTTAGGCATTCTTTGTGACAAAAAAAAGGAAGATCGCCTTATGTGGAGACCACGTCCTTCTGTCCATTCCCTGGTGTCAGCGACTAAACCGCTTGTCGGGTTTTCATGATATCCCATACAGACAAAAAGTTGTCGAGTCAGCTTGAATTCCATAAAAATCGGCTCAAAGACAATCATACCTTACGTGAGGGCGTAAATTAATTTCTACCCACACTTTTCCCATTTCTTGATCGATGTACACTAATTTAGGGCAGGAAATCTTTGCATAATGCGATTGAGGAAAGCTAGGTTACGTAAAAACCGGTACATTACGTAAGGGGACACCGAAATTTGTGCCCGTATGCTCTACATTTTTTCATTTGATTTGGAAAAATTTCGGCACAGATGTTCATAAAACTTTATTAAATGGTTGTGAGTTTCGTGCAGATTGGGACAATTAAAGCCTTACATTTCTTAGGGGCGTAAAACAATTTCTCTCCATATTTTTCACATTTATTTCCCGATTTGGGTGAAATCCGGTCTAAGAGATCTTCTCATAATGTGGTTGATCATTTATGAGTTTCGTGAAAAACGGCGCAGGGAAGGCCATACTTTTCTTACGGATGTAAGTAAAATTTGATAATTTTGGAAATAAAGAAGGGCTTGAAAAAGATCCCGCACTGCGTCACGGAACACACCATTTGAAGGCTTGTTAATTATTAGCGAGCTGAATTCCACCTCACTATTTAGCAGTTTCTTTTTAGAAGAAGCCCGTGATCTGCGATTAGTCGTAAAACCTGACCCACATCATGTTTGTTAGGTGCGTTCGCAAAATTGCGAAAAGCGACTATTAGGTTCGACTGTCTGTCTGTCCGTCCGTCCGTCCGTCCGCGTGGAACAACTCGGCTCCCACTGGATGGATTTTCATGAAATTTTGTATGTGAGAATTTTTCGAAAATATATCGAGAAAATTAAAATTGCATTAAAATCTGACAAGAATAACGGGTACTTTACGTGAAGACCTGTGTACATTTATGATCATATCTCGCTCAGTTATTCTTGTAATGAGAAATATCTCAGACAAAATTTGTAGAGAAAATCAAAACACAAATTTTATGTTAAATAACGTTTTTACGAAAATTGTGCCTTTTGTGAGATAATGTGGAAAAATATGGCACAGCCAGACAGGCCACATGACAATATACACGTAATACTGCGCATGCGCTGTGCATGCTGGATAACTAAGGCTGCAGACACACTCAGAACATGTAGTACGTATTGCTTTTCCGCGGCGTCAAACGTTACGCGATTGCGCCTCAGTGTTACGTTATACGTACATTGCCAGTCTTGTTTTTCCAGATAAGTCTTGCGCGTTGTTCTGCTGGCGACCCTGCAAGTGATACAACTTCTTTACACAGAAAAGAAGGTCTCCTTGGAAAATGAGTCCGAAGGAACTTTCAGATTGCTACATAGTGTGTGGAGCCAATGTCACAGTATCTTGGGAGCAGTGGTGCTGACTTTTACGTTGCTTTCGTGAGTACCGTGATATGTCAATATAGTAGTACTATAAGAAAGGGAAGGTTTAATGTAGCTATGTCGAAAAAAATATTATTAGCCAGCGATTTCGACAGTCCTTGTTCAAAATGGACACTAAGAAACCAAAATAAGTAGAATTTCGGAATTATACTCGTAATTGAAAATACTTGTGTATCATTTTGGGGACTTCTTGCAACAAATTTACTTAAAACTTTTTTATCTTTTGTCTGCTATCTTTAAACTTTTAGGTAAAAATTAAAATACTGTATATATTGAAGAGGTAATTATACCTGCAATTCTGTACGGACGTGAAATTTTGGACTCTCTTACTAAACGAAGAAAGTGTCAGATATTAGGGTGCTGAGGACATTGTTTGGAACTAAAAGGAAGGATGCAACAGGAAACGGGAGAAGATTGGATCATTCGCATCTACATAATTTGCAGGCCGCGTAGAATAATATTCGCATAATGAAATCAATGATTATGTAGACGGGCTGAGACTTGTAACATGTATGGAAACCAGAATTCTAAATAGCAATGGTTAAATCTGAGCGTGTATTAGAATTTGATATTAAAGGGATCTTAGAGAGTAGTTAGGGAGGATGTGGAGTTTTGTGGTTCAGATTAAGTTCCATGGAGAACGTGGAGCTTATTACAAGTCCCGAGTTTCTGTATGCGCTTTCTTGGAAGAACAGGAGAGCCAAGAAAAGTTAGGAAATTTACACATGTCTTTAACGTCATGTATCCCGTTGCGTCATATGTATTACTTTTTCATTCGTTTGGCTTCGAAACAGGGACTTCTGCATCCTGCTTTCTTAACCTTCCATTTCTCTCCGATTCACACACACAATTTGATATTCTTAATACTTAACTATTGAATAATTTATTATTATTATTATTGGATATTAAAGAGAACTTGAATATATTATTATTATTATTATTATTATTGAGCATGTTTTATGAGTCTAAGTCCCACATAATGTAACAACAGTTTTTTAACAGATGCACAACTTACAATGGTATATAAAATGTAGTATTTTGATGTAATGAAAATAAGTGAACACCTGAAAATGACTTTCTCGAATAGAAACTTACTGCTGAGTGTTTTTAGTTACATTTTTAATTGGGCAGATCCCTCATCCAGGGGAGTCGTACCGAGTAGGTATGTGTCAATTAGTGTGATCAGGTGCAACAATAACCCGTTACAACTAAAATGATTAGGTAGAAAGTTATGACTGAAGAAAAAAGATGTCCTTGATTGTTGAATGGACTGAAATAAAGGCTTCTAGTAAAATTATTTTAATAGCACATTTAATGCGTGAATTAAGACGACATTTGTGTGCGGGGAGCGATAATTTTCGATTTCTTTCGATTTCTCGGAATCTTGGCTGTCTCTAACGGATGATACAGGAAATAAATTTTTGAAAAGTAATTTTATTAGTAAATTGTTATAAACCACTTTAATATATTACCACATTGAGAAGTATGTGTGTGGTATCGCTAGTGAATACAATACGTTAAACAAATAAATATCAAAGAATCTGTAAACGAAGGATCTCAGAATAAAGTTCATATTGATACAAATGTTGAAAGAACCGGAAACATCTTGTACGTCTGGAACTGTGGCATGCACAGTCGTTGATCCTACAGAAGAAGAACAAATCAGGCAATTTACGTATAAAAGTAACATGAGGCGCTTTCGCGAAACCACTGTTGCCGTAGAGGGGGTACGCGGTGGTGCAGTTGGTTGAGGCACTGCGCTACAAGCCGGAAGGTCGCGGGTTCGATTCCCGATGGTGTCATTGACATAATCCTTTCGGTCGCACTATGGCCCTGAGGTCGACTTAGCCTCTAACCGAAATGAGTACCAAGTATATTTCCTGGGGGTAAAAGCGGCCGGTCCGTAAGGCTGACAACCTTACCACCTTCATGTGCCGATTGTCTAGAAATCTGGGAGCCTCAACCTCCTGGAACCCTAAGGGCCTGTCCAAGCCTGTAATGGGATTGCTTTACCTTTACCTTTTACTGTTGCCGTAGAAAAGCAATAAGTATTACGTATTCCGAATGTTTGTAGCCTTAGTTTCCATCACGCAATGCGCATGCGCCGTGTTATATTGTCATCAGTGGCCTGTCTGGCTCTACCATATTTTTCCATATTATCTCATAAACAACACGACTGTCGGAAAAAAGTTATTTAACATAAAATTTGTGTTCTGATTTTCTCTACAACTTTGTCTGGAACATTTCTCATTCTAAGAGGAATTGGGCGAGTTATTATCATATACGCACATAGATCTTCATATAAAGTACCCGTTATTCTTGTCAGATTTTAATGAAACTTTAATTTTCTCGACAGATTTTCGATAATCACTCGAATATCAAATTTCATGAAAATACACCCAGTGGGAGCCGAATTGTTCCATGTTGACGGAAGGGCGGACGGACAGACATGACAAAACTAATAGTCGTTTTTTTGCAATTTTGCGGACACGCCAAACAACACGCGTTTTTGTTTGCGAGTGTAATAAATGTGACCTTGTGGTGCTCTGAGCAATGTCTAATATCGCAGTATCAACAGTAACGCAGAAGATGTCACAGGCAGATCTTGAGGTGGCAGCTGTTGACGCGCTGTGGCTGCGGGTGGGACTGGCTACTCTCTTGATCATCCTGCTGATCACGTGGCTGAGGAAGGGTTCCAAACTTTTACCAGAATTGAGTACGAAAGCAGTACTGATCACAGGTACTTGAGTACAATTTTGATACTTTGAATTCGGACGATATATAATCTGACTTTCCGATAGTGTCATTCAGTATCCTACCAATAAATAAATAAATAAATAATACGAAGTGAACTAATCACTGTGAATAGCTAACCACTATAGTGAAAGAAAATTCTTATTAAAAGGGAAAAAAAATTGTCATGAGACGATTATGAAGAATGTTGGCCCAATATTTAACAAAAACACGTCGTAAGCTCAAGGAGTCCTTCGGAAAACTGGGAGTTACTCTGGAAACACACAACATTTAAACAGAGTACTAAGATGGGTCGATGTCCTCTAATTTAGATAAAAGAACCGGGGCATAAAGTTGAAGAGTCATTTCTGTCTAGTACCGAGGATAAATATTAATGCAGCTGTACATCTGCGCTCGTATGGGCTAACACCGTAAGGCAGGGCGCCGACATGCAATTTTTCAGTTCTGCAATCGTTTGATTCCGAGATGCCGTGCCCCGCTCACATATGCAATCAAACGATCGGCCGACTGACGTAGCCGCACACATGCGATAGATTCCGATTCAGTTCCAACATGGACTTCGTGGAAGTGGCTTGTATCTGCGCCCTCGAAATTTCGAGGAGAAGAAAACTGAAGAATAAAAGACGATTTTGGGTGCATCCACTAACAACTCAACGCTTGTTAAAAGGACAGTTTCATAAAATTTATGAAAATTTAAGGGCACATCCTAATAAATTTTTTAATTATTATCGTATGAGTGTGAACAGTTTTGACGAACTTCTGAAACTTGTGCAAATTTACTTTTAAATTATTCAGTTGAAAAATAACCGTCAGCACATGATTTAAAATGAAAAGGTCAAAATGTTTCGTAAGAAATGAAAAATAAAATATATTGAAAATATATTGTTTCTTAATTTTATTATTATTTAGTGATAAAAGGGAAAACAGGGCTAACTATTCCAAGAAAATTGTTTTAAATATTTTTGTTAAATTCACAGGTTTAGGGGACATCGGAGGATAAAATCAATTAATTTACCAATTAGTAATAAAAGTTTATTAGCAGACAAAATTAAAAAATAAATTAACTTACCTTGTTCTAAGAGCAAAGACATGTTGCTTGCTTTAGTTATAAGAAGAGACTGTTTTGTTTCATGTGAGCGGACGTCCATTGGATCCTGTTGTTTACAAAACGATTGCGCAATCAGACGATTCCTATTGGTTTGTGGAAAATTAGAAACTAAACAGTTGGCAGAATAAACGGTTGCAAGTCGGCGGAGTCCCATTTAACTCTTCGGTTGTTATCATGCAATCAAACCATTGCGCAACTAAAAATTGCATGTCGGCGCCCTACCTAACAGCTCGGGGTTAAAGGAAGGTAGTCCCAAGAAAACAAATTTTGACTCAACTAAAAATAATTATAATAACCGTATATGCCTTTTCCTCCGAAGTTTTATATATTTCTCTTTCCAGACTTGTTTTTTAGTCTCCTTGTAGAATCTGCTACTGCCTTATTGAGGGTCGTTAGGGTGAGTGTGTTTCAAGGCTGTCTTGTGAATGTGCTTTGTAGGTTGTGATTCAGGTTTCGGTCATGAATTGGCGAAACGTCTGGACAAGCTGGGGGTGACTGTGTTTGCGGGCTGTTTGTTTCCTGAAGGTGTTGGAGCTAATGAGTTGAAATCGGCCTGTTCAAATCGACTACATATTTTACACCTAGATGTCACTAGCGAGGACCACATACAAAATGCCGTCAGAGACGTAAAGAACTCTCTTGGGGAAAAAAGTAAGTATAATTGTGAAGTAAGCGCATGTAAAATCCACTTACGTGAACTGAAAACGAAGTAGCAATAAATTATTTAAGACTTACTTAACATGTCCCTGCTCTAGACTATCCGTAAGCAAGTGAGGCTATCCGTCAAAGAAACATTGAAAATTCTTCTGGTTATTTTTACTATATACGGACTTTTGACTGATATATATAGGCCTATATATAAACGTTATTTTAAAAAGAGATTGACACCTTCTTTTAATGTTTATAAGTAGCTATTAACATGCAATAAAATGATTATACCAGGAAGCACTGAAACTTAATGACTTAAATTAATCAGCCTATGTAATTATGCTAATTATCTTAAATTGATCCATTGTTTACGGTGCATTCTTGTACAGTTCTACTATAAACAACAAAATAAGTACACAATTTACAATAGAGAACAAATGCAAATTTTATTCCTCCTGCATGTTTCGGCCAGGCTGAACCATTAGAATACATCAAGTAAGAAGTAGGAATTAAGTAAGTTTTCATTAAAAAATTGCCTTGAGTGAGATGACTTTTGAAGCGTAAAAGTGCGTATTAAAATACTGTAGAAATCTCTGCAAAACCTCCCAATGTTCCTTTTCGTGAATGTAATATGAAATTTCAGAACGGTAAAATATACGTGACTTGTCCATAGTAACCTCTGTGCTAGACGATAATCCTTAAACTGTTCTTAGAAACGTCACTGTCTCTTGTTAAAATATAAGTAGTTTACTGAGTTGTTCATTATATATCGACCTCCTTTCGAAGATCAATGTTGAGAGATCTAAAGCTCTCAAACGATTGTAGTTTGTGGTACTCATGCCTCTCTTCAGGATATCTTAAGATATTTGGTTTCCTTAGCCACGAGCAAAACTGATTGAAGACGTTTTCCTTTTCCATAATACTCTTCAAAAGACACTAATTTGTGATTAACAGCTACGTAAAGTATGCATGGTTAAACAGGAAACTGTGACGTTTCCAGGAAATGTTAAAGGTTATAACCTACGGCAAACAATTTTCTAGGTGCTAACAACATATATTTTACTTTTAACATTTTGCGTGTTGTTATTGTAATTGGACTTAAACTTAAAATAAAAAAGTTTTATACGCTATTAAATCATCCTGCTTTATATGTTGTCCCAGCGTGGCTGAAACGTGTAGGAGGAATAAAAGTAGGTTGTTCTCCATTATATATTTTGTACTGTTGTTGGTTTTTACAGTGGAATGTACTCATTATATTAATTTGTTGGAGGAGAGGTTCGTACCGTAACGAATAAAGCGGGAATTCTCTTAGAGTTCAGTTAAGGAATCGGGCTTGAATTAACCATAATAATGTGAACCTGTCCGGGAATACAAAACTACAGGTAATAAATCAGTCAAGAATATTTCAAAATCTAAAATTCTTGATACAAAACCATGAAACGGAATATAGTAAAAATAAAGTCTGAAAATGCCTGTTACTTTTCCGTTCGAAAAATGTTATCATCATGTTCAACTTCTAAACCCTGAACATCAGGTTTTAAAGAAATAAGAACATTGAAAGTTGTTTAGGAAACCGGAAATACGGTCTAGAAGAGCATTTATAAGCCTCAAATTTCTTGAGTTGTTTTCAAAAATAACGCGGGCTTTCGCATCCTTTATGGTTTTTTCTCGGAATATTAATTTTATTGTTGTTACTGCTAGAAATGTCGTCTTTAGTAAATTTTTACACCAAATTAGTAACGGCGTTTCAGATTTTGTTGTTTTGTAAACATTCCAAATTCAATGTTTACGCAAGTCGTGCCTGAGGGGGTCGAAGGGTTGTGAATGTTGGTTTGAGGGGCCCGTGGAAGTAATTTTACTTTTAAAAGGTCCTTGGTACCTGAGAATTTGAGGAAAGACTGGTCTAGAATGTCACGATCGGCTAAGCATGAAGGATTCATGAAGTGAACACAACATTTTGTGGGCAAATCCGAGGGAATGTCGACATGAAAGTTAGGTAACGGTATATGTATTAATATTAAAACGGGCCTCAGAAATCGAACAAGGTGATTGGAGGTGGATGGAAGTGGCTGACTATTGGTTTTTATATCACCGGTGTTAAAAATAAGGATTTTTAGCGTTGTAGTTTTTTATTTTAATGTATTTACTTATTTATTAGAGTACTAAGGTTACTTTGAACTTACTTGAAAGAAGTTTTTCATCTTCCAACATTAATAACATTTTTTATATGTAGCACTGTGGGCTGTTGTGAACAATGCTGGCATTGGAAAAGTTGGCCTTATGGAATGGATGGATACGAAGGCGGCCAAGAAAATGTTTGAGGTCAACGCCATTGGTCCTGTAACTGTAACGAATGCATTCCTTCCTCTTCTCAGGATTTCACGTGGAAGGGTGGTCATCATTTCAAGCATAGCAGGTATGCATATAGAAGAGGTAATGCAACTGACTCTCCCCATATAAACGGGAAACAACTCCTTATCAAAACCAAATTATATGCCTAATGATTTAGCAGATCCTGCAATCCAAGTAATAAAGTCGACTTTTCCTCTTTCTTTACGGCTTTAAGTGCAAGAAAAGCTAGAACAAATTTCGCAGAGTCTTATGCGGTTTTAGGTGAAGATAGTGATGTGACGGCCACTCCGTCATGTGAGGTCATCACTATGCCATTCACAGGAAGGGCCGAATACATGTGAGGAGGGCAAGTGTGCCAGCTAAAGACCTAAAGGTCCCATAGAACAGTGGACCTTTTAGTCTTGTGTAAATTGTATTGCCGTCAGCTGGCTACACTACAACGCTACAGATACAGCTACACAAATGGCAGCAGGGATGTAACCGAGTGACGCCCAACGTCATGGTACTGTTGTCAAATATATTCAAAATATTGAAGGCGCAGTAAATGTTTGGTGTGAGAAATAACATCATGTGGAACTCAGTATATGGTTTGTAGTGGAGTTAAAAAAATATATATATATGTATGTCTAGGTAAGTTTTGAAAGTTGGTAATAGGGAGCTTCGTCACAAAATTCGCATTAATTCCTTCAGTCGCGTGTTTTAGAAGGCAGTTTCTATGCAAGATGTGACCAATCCAGTTAGTCTTTCTTCTTTTTATTTCACGAAGGATATTCCTCTTCTACTTGACTCTGTGTAATACTTCTTCATTTCTCACACGATCGGTCCAACTGATCTCCAATCTTCTCCAACACCATATTTCAAAACTTTCCGAGGTATTTCTGATCTACTTTCCAAGGTGCCCACGTTTCAGCGCCATACAAAGCTATGCTCCAAATGTAGCACTTTAGTAGTTTCTTCCTTAAATTTAATTCCTATAATAAATTTGTAGGTGAATGTTTTGGTTTCATAATATCGCATATTTTCATGTTGACGTACCTGCTGCTCCCCAAGGTCGACTATCATTGCCTTTCTGTGGGCTGTACAGCATGGCTAAGCATGCTGCGACTGCACTGGCTGACGTGTTGCGCATGGAGCTGAAGCATTGGGGAATTACTGTACATGATTTACAACCAGGTTTCTTCAGGCAAGTAGTTAGTTTCTAACGTCTCATCAGCGTGTATTGTTGTGGAATTGGGTCTGTCCACAAGATGGTTGTTCACACATTCTGTTAAAAGTCTGGTGATGAGATTTGAAATGTGTAAGCATGTTCTGCCCTGCAAGCGCGGAATTACTGGAAAATGTAATTCAAATACGTAGGGGATTAGAAAAAGAGGTGGTTTAGTTTGTTTGAATGCAATAAATACTTACATCGCGACTTACAAAAACAGCGCCAACAAAGGGCTAAATGGGGAAAGTATATTGCAAAGTGTAGCGAGTTAGCTTAAAGCAGCGCTTCTCAAATTATGTGCCGCGGCACATTGATGTGTCGCGAGAAATTTAACCATCCACAACGCGATTCACTAGCTGAATACAAACATTATCATGGCTATGAAAAACTATGTGAATTACAGGGTGTATTTAAAATACTTGGACAAATTTCGAGTGTGAGTTCTTCACATCAAAACAAAGAAAATATTGATTTCAGGCTTCCGCCGCGATGTTGATGAGATCTGCGCTCTTCTGGGATATTACGCGGCGTCGTGTGGTAATTGTTTACTGACGTTTCGGGACAACATATCGGTCCCATCTTCACGGGCCAAGAGTCCGAGGAGGAAAGAAAGAAAGCCAACAACTTATAACGTAGGATTCTATATGGGAAGTTGCGCGCGGGGTAGCAATCAGTAGGCGTGATGACAGCCAATAGGGTTGAACCAGGGTGTGAAAGGGGTGGATAGGGACAACGTAAAGGAGGTAGGGTTACCGAGAATGCAATCAGCTAAGACAGATGGAAAAAACATATGGAATAGAGTAAGAGTAAGGGAGGAAAATATAAAGAAAAAGATAAATAAATACAATACAAATAAAACAAACAGTAACAATTAAGAATAGAAATAAATAAATTGGACATAATAAAAATGTATGTCCATAAATGAGTGATTTTTGAGTTAATTGGAATATTACATTCAACAGTAAACACCTTACCTATGTAATGTTTTTTGCTTACATCTGACAGTACACTTACACAGTACACTTACACACTACACTTACAAGAGGCGTTCTCAATTTAGTAATTGTCGACTTCTTGTTGTTTATCAAGACATACTTCACAACAAATGCCAAAAAAATTATCCAGCTGAAACAGTGCGCGCATGGACACGTTTGATCATGGACTATAGCAGCCTTTCTAAGGTCACGGGGCTGCTGCAAATGGTATGACAGACGCAAAAATGCGTTGGTGAAGTTACTCTTTATTTTCAAATGGAGCTGAATATGCTAGGGGTTTTAAGTTTTCCCACAAATAAAAATCTAAAGGGCTGATGTCGGTTGAACTTGGGGGCTGTACCTAAGTGTTTGCGGACATATGTTGATATGAACTCTTTTCCTGCTTTTGGTGTGGGGAACTTACCCCTGAAATATTGTTCAAGCATTTAAGATACACTCTGCATACCAATCCCACATATCCCATTGATAAATTCGCTCGCAGCATAGCTTATGTGCCACTCACATTCATAGTTATTCGTCTGTAAGTAGTACTTAATGTTTATTTATAGAGATATACATTACTTATACAATTATTTTGTAAAAATATTCTAAAATTAGCAACATACTACCTACGTAGTGAATTACTCGTATACATTTTTGTAAATTTTTCCTTTTATTATCTGTATATTTTTATTCCAATGTTGTATAAAAATAAAGGTAAAGGTAACGCAATTCCCGTACAGGCTCCCAGAATTTCAAGACAATTGGCACACGAAGATGGTAAGGTTGTCAGCCCTACGCACCGGCCGCCTTTACCCCCCCCCCCCCCCAGGAAATATTCCTGGCACTCATTTCTGTTACAGACTGAGTCGACGCCAGGGCCATAGTGCGGCCGAAAGGATTATGTCAATGAAAACTGACAATGACACCATCGGAAATCGAACCCGCGACCGTCCGGCTTGTAGCGCAATGCCTCAACCAACTGCGCCACCGCGTGCCCCTTGTTGTATAGAAAATACACAGATAAATTATACATATAATTATACGTAGGCCCTATAGTTATTCATATTTCATTCTGTGTGTTGAATTTCATGTTACACATATGCAGACCAAATCTTGCTAAATTTTCAAGCACCACATGAAAGGTTGAGCGGGTCTGCTCTAGGCTGTCTTGTTTCCAACCTGGTTGATGTGAGACAAAGAAGACAGCTGGGCATCAAGGGTCACGTCGAGATACCGCAGTGTATCGACCCAATATATTGGCTTTGTAAAGAGTGGACTGGCTTGGGCCTTGGTAGCAGCTAAACATGGACAGCTAGAAAGAAAGGAAATTCAAGACAAAAAGGTCATCACTTTTAATGTCTGACCTTATGGTCACCAGTTTTGCCAAGCCAACCTCAAGATCCCAGCAGAATAACAAAAGCTTGCATGATCATGTATTTGCTCAGCTACACTCTATAAAGCACTCAACAGAAATGTGGTTAATTTTAATTAGACACAGTGTTCCGCTTACGTTACAGAACAAACATGACTAATACTGAATCAGCGATGACGGAGCTGGAGTCTACCTGGATTCAGCTACCTGAAGAAGTTCGTGCTCTATACGGGCAGAAAGTTCTCGTAAAAGTTCAGGTGAATATAAAGTTAGTCAATGACTAATGTTGGTATGTTTGTATATTTGTTTGAGAAGCGGCCTAAAACAGGAAGTCCTAATTTATTTTCAACAGTTCTAAACTGTTTCGTTATTTTCGCTGTATAATTCTCTTCCGCAAATTTTACTTTAATTTCTTGTGACTTGTGGCATAAGCAATTTTTGGTGAAGACATCGATTTTATTTCAAATTTTCGAAACTTTAGTACAGTAGGCCCTCGATTTAACGGACTAATTGGGGGAAGGGGTATCCGCTATTGCCGAAAGTCCGTTAAATCGAATGTATTTTAAAAACGTATATTAATAACGAACTTACAATGTACAGGTGTATTAAAATGTATAAGTATGAATAAAATATTATAATGTACATTGAGTAATTTATACACGCCACTAAAACATCTGTTACAATATAAATATAACTAAACTTTATTTTAATTAAACACGTCAAAAATTATACATTGTGTTTCCACCACTTTTCTATTTTATCTTTTTATTCGAGCCACTGTTCCACATCATTCTCAGTGCATTTTCGTTGCCGGCCCTCAGAAGAGTGTCCCGAAAATTAGACGCCTAAACTCCCTCAAAGTCCATTTCAGATTCACCACAGGTTCTTGTATTAACAATGCCGTGGCGCTTTCGAAAACGCCACAGCCATACATCACCCCCCTGAAATTTTAGGCCCATATGCTTAGCAAGCCTTTCAGCAGCTGACTTTAACTCAACACCTCCAACAACAACACCACTTGAGCGCTGCTTCCTCTAGGTTATTATCTTCGGCCACTTTCGTATGTTTCTTACTACCAACTGTAGAAGTAGTCTTGGAACAACCCATCTACACTGTATTTTAATGCAAACTCCTTAAATTTTCTTTTTTTGCTAATATCTGAAACTGTTTGCTTTTTGACTCTATAAATCTCGCACACACGTGCAACCTTCAAGCTTGTCAGTCAGTTCCGATTTTTGTGCAGCACTCAAGTTAACACGTTGACGCTTTACTTCCTTATCCCTCGAGGCCATAATGATAGACAAATACGATTATTACATATTTATTATAAAATACGTAAAAATCACAATTACGTAAAACGAAAAACCAACCAAAACGTAAACAGTAGAATAGGATGAAATGCACCGGAAGACTGACAGTGTTGACGCACACTGCTAATCACTCCCCCTCTATTAACCCCTTCCCTTTATTAGATAAAGCTGACTCATTGACCCAACCTTTTAGCGTGCTCTATTCGCGAATAAAAAAAGAGGTTATAAATTTTTCCTTGAGGACAGAAATTATTTGACCGTTAAATCCGAAGTCCGTTAAATCGGGGTCCGTTAAATTGAGGGCCTACTGTACTTTTAAAGTGATTATGTTGGTGAAATATGCACCTAGGAGTCTGTGTTGTAACACAGAAGGCCCATATATGATAAAAACTTGCTGTTATTGTATATCAAATTTATTGTAATTTCAGATGATAGTGCGTTATTTTTTGGATGGATTGCTGATGGATAAGAAAACGTACAGAGTTGTTGACGATCTGCAGGATGCAGTAGTTGGAAAGTCTCCGAAGGTATGAAGTCAAAATCAGTGTCACGCAGCTGACAGCTGTATAATGATATTGTTTGTCAGATTTTTAATTTTTATTGTATTTGCGTTTGTTCTACCACTTGGAAGACCCAGGCGTAGATGGGAAGATAATATTGAAATGGATCTTCAAGAAGTGGGATGGGGGGCATGGACTGGATTGATGTGGCTCAGGATAGGGACATGTGGCGGGCTGTTGTGAATGCAGTAATGAACCTTCGGGTTCCATAGAACGCGTGGAATTTCTTGACTAGCTGACGACCTGTTAGATTCTCAAGAAGGACTCTGCTCCATGGAGTTAGTTAGTTAGTTCCGTTTGTTCTAATGACTTTTAACCTTTCAAATACCTGCGCTGCCAAACAGGAAAGGATGTAGGAAAATACCCCTAGAAATTCCTTTTATATATTTAGGTAACAAGGAAATTTACTGCATTTTACGACGTACTGTATAATAACCCTCTTATTTACCAGAAAACGCCGTCTCTTTCATAATTTCATGTCTTTCTCTTTAAATAATACGTCTTTAAAAAACCAAGCACTAAAATGTAAACACCTACCCCGGTCGGCTGACTGTTAAGCGGTGTTGCTTTTACAGCATATTTCATAGGATATTCGTGGGAAATTGTGAGTTGCAAGTAGTGTGTTGACTAATCTCTCAGTTTCTGAGCTGTGTAATACGGACGATATTATCTGCTTCTGTACAAATTCTCGGGTCATACTGATTTCGAATGCTTCGTACGAGAAATCAGCACAGTTAACCATCTTTAGTCTATTCCGTTTGTCGTGCGATCTATGGCGTAGGTCTGCAGCTGCTTGATTGCTGGGATCGCTGGATCGAATCCCCTGAGGGCATGGATGTTCCTCCCTTGTGTCTGTTGTGTGTTGTGTAGGTAGCGGCCTCTGCGACGGGCTGATAACCAAGAGGATTCCTACCGGGTGTGTGTGTCTAAATGTGTATGACCTAGAAACCTCAAAGCGAGGCGCCCTAGGCCCGGTTTGGGCTGCAATGCCACAGAAAAAAAAACTGTAAATTATGAAATAACAATATGACGGCCACTCATTAGGCGTTTTGACGACAGTAACTAATGAAATACTTACATATTACGTATGAAATATTGTTTGCATACCAACAATCACAAACACAGCAACGGTGAGAAATTTCGACGTGCGTTAAGCAAATTTAGTGCATGTCTACGTAGACGAAACGCATGTACTTAAGTAATACGTTTTTCACACAATACAAGGAAACAGAGGCAATGCTATTAGATCTGTAGGGCTAGAATCAGAGCGGTAGGAAAGTGGGCTTGATGTCTTCTGCTTGTTTCTCCTGGTTGTGTGTCACTTTATCACTGAAAGTGACGTGATGAATTCATTAAATTAACAATGATGACAGTTACATTTTGGCTGCCTGATGGCAACATGCCGTGATTAGTGGGTCCCTGTCACCACGGCATGGCTCGTCCTCGGGTTGCGGATGGAGGAACGGCCTGTGGATATGGAGGGTAGCTGCGAATATGCAGTCGCGGACAGCCGACAAAGGGTGGTCCTCCAGCTTGGGGGTTGGGCGAGGTGCTAACAACTCCTCGCCGTAAAAAAATTACCATGTTACGAAACACTATACAGAGCCTCGGACCTGGACTGATTCTTTGAATAGGGACAGGTGGCGGGCTCTTGTTGGTGCGGTAATGAACCTTCGGGTTCCATAAAACGCGGGAAATTTCTTGACTAGCTGACGACCTGTTAGCTTCTCAAGAAGGACTCTGCTCCATGGAGTTAGTTAGTTAGTTAGTTAGTTAGATGGCAACATGAGCCTCTCCCGCCGCGTCGGTGCCCAGGCTGTACTAAGCATCCCCCTGCGCCTCTGTATCGAAAAAAAAACTTTTCGGCAGCTGCAGTCCTGGTGCCGTTAACATCAGAGCTCCTTAGGGTGCGTAGTCCGATTCGTGTGTCCGAAAGTGTGGGCGATTTCACGTGCCTCAAGCAGCTGAGTCAACCCAGGCCCTGGCGTCAATGTGAGGAAGTGGGACATGCGACATGCCACAGAGATGATATGTCAAAGAGAGGCTCGCCAAGGGGCTTTTTCAGTTCGCAGCTTGGCTACTGATATAGCAGTCCTCGAAACTGCTGGCAGCAGTGAGAGTGCAGGGACAGGGACCGGTTTGAAACGTTGTGGTGTAATAAAAGAAATGCAATGAAATAGGTCCGGAACAGTAACAAAACTTGTTGCAATGTACTGTCTTCCCGAGTGTGGTGTTTCTATCAGTGTGATCGTGAAGCGTCGTAAAATGACGAGGCCTAGGCCCCCAAGGGGCTGTCGAGCCATTGGAAAAAAAAGTAGTAGTAGCAGTAGCAGTAGCAGTAGCAGTAGTAGCAGCAGTAGCAGTAGTAGTAGACAATCATTTTTCTCAGTTCACTCACCATTCATCAAAGCAATACACAGTATTTACAAAGACACTACTTGTGCCTTTACTCACCGTTAGCCACTAGCAAAGGTGATAATGTTCTACAAATTCTCTCTGTCAACTACAGAACAAGCATATCTTTTAACTGTATGTAAAAACACGCGTCTTTTTGGCAATTCTCTTCAACATATTAAAACATTTTAATTGAATGTAAAAGATTGGTTTCAGTTTATGCTACCCAATATAAGTATATGTCGGACTAAAGGACTGAGGATTCGGGGTTCGATTCCCAGCAGAAGCAAGAGATTTTCCTTGTCTGAGCAGTTCTGAAGCCCATTCAGCCTCCTACATAGTTGGCTACCAAGGACTGCTTAAAAGTGCTGCCGGATCATCAAGCTGACTCCTCACGTCTGTCAAGTGCCAAATTTTAAGAATGCGTGGAGCCATACCCCCACTCCTTCATACTTTCACAGAGCGTTGAATTTAATTAAGCACAGCTACATCTTTATTTTATATGCCTGTTTCAGAATGTTTATCGTCCAGGTCTAAGAAGCAAGCTGCTTCATATCGTGGTATATCTCGAGTTCTTTCAACAGTTGGCGGCCTGGATCATACATCTTGTTCTAAAAGAGGAGGTTGTATGTTTACATAACTTGCTTAGTATAAAACATGTGACTGTGGTGAGACATTGGAATTACAAATCCATGAAATTTCTGGCACTATGGCTGTGCTGACATTAAAAACTTCAGTATAAAATCAGCAGTTTTCAAATTCTGTGTTCTGTTTCTAAATGCTCTGATGAAGAGTTAAAGTCTCAGATAATCAAATTTTTGTTCCTGGACACATTCTGTTACACATCGCTCATCGCAGGCAAAGGCAGATGTCATTCTTTTGCTGTCTGTAAATATTGATTTTCGTGTTTCATATTCGATCATGGAATCGGCAATTTCAGAGTATTATTCGTCTAAAAATATATTCCAGTTTTGCTAAATTTAATGAATGCAATTGCAGATATAACGTGAACCTTCGAATGTTCGTTCCAGTTTTTCAAGTTCATGAATCTGTTCAGTCAGATCCCGGTGGCCGCGCGGTCTAACGCGCCAGTCTGCGGCCGCTCGCTTGCTGGGATTGCGGGTTCGAATCCCGCCGGGGACATGGATGTCTGTCTTTTATGAGTGTTGTGTTGTCAGGTAGAGGTCTCTGCGATGGGCCGATCACTCGTCCAGAGGAGTCCTACCTTGTGTGTGTGTGTGTGTCACTGAGTGTTATCAGATGCAACAATAACCCTCTACAACCACAGTGAGAAGTAGAAGATGCCAGACTAAGAAACAAAGAACGAAAGAGTCTGTTCATGCCAGTCATTCCATTTTTAGTCCATTTAAAGTGATAAGAAAACATAACGTAAGGCCAGCAGTACAGTTTCTGTATTTACAGCAGCATCAGGACTGATGGAATTCACAAATGCAGTATTTAGTTTTGGTACTAGTATTTGGAATTGGGGGTTACGCCTTCCCTGTTTTATTATGTAACTTTTCTTGTCATAATTAAATCCGCCAAATGGTTGTCCCCCATAAACTTTCCGGAACAAAGTAACATTGAGCGACTGAACGTGCAATTAAGGGCCCGTCATTTCCTCATTTTCAACTCAAGGTAGTTAACAAGAATTATACAAACGCTGATGCTTGCACACATGCAAAAGAAAGAATCTCAGAATCAGTTAAACGTAAACATCACAGGCTCCAGCACGTCACACAACAAATTACAGGCCCCAAATAATAAGACTGTGTATTTGATACAGGCCTCAACAGCCATAGCGCTGAGCGATATTTGACACGCTCTGGACTCAGCTGACAGAACCGCTTACCGATACAACTTGTGTCACGCACTGTTCTGCTCGAAGAAAAGCGAGTCTGTAACCTGGGGATAGTTCAGCGCGATCATGCGCGCTCTGGTGTAGTTGGTTGCTCTGCTCCTGCATGTACAGTGCACAGGTGCAAAGCGGCGCTGGCACCCGTTTCGTGGACACCTAACGCATGGTCCGCTATTCGGCTGAAATTTCTTACATTCCTGTTCCTTCTTAATGATTGCGAAACATTTTCACGTTATAGAGTTCTAATTGGTACAAAGCATGGTTTATAAAAGACGTGTCGTACTTCTTTATTTGTTGGCTTTGTGAGTCTTCATTGTGTGAATTCTATTTTTATCTGCCCTAATTTATGTGGCCGGGGCGTGGCGTTGACCACCTATCCCAATGTAGCGCCGAGGTTAAGAATGAGTAGAGTTCTGTGCCTTCTATGACATGTTATGGGGTGGCTTATACCTTTAAGTTTATTTGATTTATGTGTACATTAACGACCGTTATCTTTGAAACGTGTTACAGTATAACTTCATCACTATAAAGACCTTCACTGTCGTAGCTGGGATACTGTAGCGTCTGTAGTGGTGACTAGGCTGCGGGTGGTGGCGATCCAAGGGAAGGTTAATAGATTTTTATTTTTTTCTCAAAAACGTTCAGACCGGCACTGGGTCCGTCCCAGCCTCCTAGTCAGTGGGTATGGGGGTTCTTTCTTTGTGAGTAAAGCGCCTGGGGCGTAAAGTGCAGGGTTAACAACGAGTGGAGCTAGACATCTACTCCCCCATACGCCTTCATGGCTTGGAGGGGGAAAGCTTTACCCTTACTTCAGCTTTACATTTGTATTTTGCAATTAACTTTGTTCTATTTTCAACAGATTAATGACGCGAAGTCTAAACTTACAAAAGCTGTGACTGCCGATAAAGCGAGAAGAAATAATGATTAGTAGAATACATCTAAAGCGCTACACCATGGATTAAGGATAAATGAATGTATACATCTCTTAATTAATCATTGTTTATCTGTGTGCAATGAAAATTAAAATTTTGTGAACCTCAGGATCCTGTGATACATAAAGTTTCGAGAGTTCCGAAACCAAATCTGGTTTTGAACTATCTTCTAAGGCAATTAAATCCCATTCACATGACCACAACCTGTTTTTCCAATACTCACATTATTATCTTAGCATATATATTTTACCTTTATTTTTTAAAAAAACGATACAGCCCTGAACGAAAGAAATTTTCGAATTGGTTTGGAAATCTGGCCAAATCTTTTAGTAAATTTTTACTTCGTAGAGTAGTCTGATAATAATTCATATTACAATTACATGTTAAAACAGTTGCAATAAGACTTTTACTTGCATATTATATTAAATACTAACATGTCTTTTTATTAAATGATTAAATAAGTGGTGCAACAACACCTATGAAAGTCTTAGAAAGTAAAATGTTAGTGTACTAAATACCAAAGATGAAGATGAATATATACACAGTTATGTTAACTTCAAAGAGTGTAATTTCTTTATTTCACAAACACAAATGTCTTTAATATGTCAACTGTAGTTTTTAGTTAACATGTGTAATGAGAAGAAAATTTACCACTGTTAAGTACGATGAAATGCTTTGTTATTCAAAGTGGAAACATTACACACTGCCTACTGCGGATTAGTTACTCTATGGACTAGCTAGCAAGTCCGCAAAAAACAGTGATTATAAGCTCGTTTAGAGTATGAAATATGTATTTATTTTGCAAAACAAAGGAATAAGAAATTTTACGGTAAACTATAACCTGTGTACGTATATTATGTAGTCACTCGCTTTTGGACTTAATAAAAAATATAATGCAGAGAAATTTTTTCCGAAGAATAATTTATCTATATTGACACATAAACTGAGACGGCTCACTTATTTATTATTTATTTATCTTAGGTTAAAATAAACATCCCTTCTTCTTTTGTAGCCCATTATACAGTCAGATTTGTATTTCTAAAGAGCACATGAAGAATTGTAAGTTCAAAAATATATCACGTACAAAAGTAATGACACATATGTTGTTCTTATATAACCTATTAACCTATAATTTGCATTACTTGCATAACACTATGTCCCTGGGGTCGACTCAGCCTCTAACAGAAATGAGTACCAGGAATCCTTCCTTGGGGGGGGGGGGGGGGGGGTAAGGCGGCCGGTGTGTAGGGCTGACAACCTTACCACCTTCATGTGCCGATTGTCTAAAAAATCTGGGAGCCTCAACCTCCTGGATCCCTTAGGGCCTATGGGACTGCTTTCATACCTTAGCCTCTACGTCATTTAAAGACGTCATACTTACTACTCGCGCCTGCATCAAGGCCGCCACGTTCCGACCACAGATATTCCCCCCCCCCCCCCCCCCCCTCTGAAGGTTCTAACTGTTCGTATTTACATTGGCGCTCCGCCCTTTTGTAAGATAGGTTCACGTCACTTCTTGCTCCCTTCTGAGCGACATATTTCGTATCCCATATACAGGCCAAGCTGACTTGTTCCTCTCACTTTCAGCACCCGTCCAGACCGGCTCTGGGGCCCACCCAGCCTCCTGTTCAGTGGGTACCGAGTCTTTCCCGGGGGTGAAGCGGCCGGGTGTGGCGTTGACCACTCACCCCCATCTATCGCCGAGGTTAAAGAAAGATTAGAGCTATACCTCTACTCCCTCTCTGGGCCTTCATGGCATGTTATAGGGTGAACTTTACCTTACTAGAGTGGCAGTCTCATGGTCACCATATTCTACGGTTTTCGCAATACTGTTTATCATCTTGTTGGTTCTGGCTTATTTCTACCATTTATGGATCGCCT
Source organism: Reticulitermes speratus (assembly GCA_021186555.1). Taxonomy (NCBI): domain Eukaryota; kingdom Metazoa; phylum Arthropoda; class Insecta; order Blattodea; family Rhinotermitidae; genus Reticulitermes; species Reticulitermes speratus. Next base: position 33,133,606 of record JAJKFL010000002.1, read on the forward strand.
CATTTTGAACGCCAATAAAAATATTTTCCCTTTTTCCTCCCTTCATTTTCCCTCCAGTTTTCCGTCATTTTCTTTGTTTCCATTATAGCGTCATGTTATATTTGTGGCGCGTTGTGTCATCTATGTTTAAAATGATGACCTTTCAACTGTCCGCAGTTAAGCAGTGCTAATAATTTCCTTTCAAGGGCTTCAAAGTTCTCAGCATTTGTCTATCTGTTTAATTATATGGCTTTCTGAAGTTCCTAGACAATAAACTTAATATCTGACGTCCCCGTTGGTACGTACTTGCACAGTATATTTCACTCTTTTTCAGTAATTACAGTCACAACCAACATATATATTTTCAATACATTAGGCTACCGGTTTCAGCTCTATAGAGCCATCATCAGGCCTATACAATAACTATGAAAACCAAACTCTATACATTTTATAAAACAAACCCCCTTATTTTGTAAAATTATATGTATAAAACGGGAGGGGGGGGGGAGGTTCCCTAAGAAAGGGTATATCTTAACAATATTAGTATAAAACATGTAAAATAAAAATACAAAATACAAAAGCACATAAGCATAAAAACGTGAATATAAAATTGTATAAAAATATATATAAAATGGTGTCGGACCGTAAGATGTGTATGTATATGCAGTGCTAAAGTAAGAAGGCCAGTGTTGATCCTGTACTTTTACATACGGATCTTCGTGCGACCGGATAGTCTGGTCCTGCAAGAAGGTTGGTTGTATAGACTTTTTCCCGTACTCCAGGTATTTTGTGTGGTATCCACGGGTGTACAATTTTCAAGTTTTACTTTGTGTGGATACAGGAGTTTTACGTAAGGCACTGGTCTTTATTCTGCTTTCAACAGCACTGCTGTGTTTTACAGTCGACCGTTTTATACATGTAATTTTACAAAATAAGGTGATTCCTTTTACAAAACGCATAGAGTTTGATTTTCATAGTTGTTGTATAGGCTTGATGATGGCTCTATAGAACTGAAACCGGTAGCCTGATGTGTCGAAAATATATATGTTGGTTGTGACTGTAATTACTGAACAATACTGAAATATACTGTTCCTTGGCATATTTAATCAAATCTCCATAATGATTTTGAAACTATTAAGGCTAGCAGAACTGCAGTAAGAATGGGTTTCAGCTTTAGGCATTCTTTGTGACAAAAAAAGGAAGATCGCCTTATGTGGAGACCACGTCCTTCTGTCCATTCCCTGGTGTCAGCGACTAAACCGCTTGTCGGGTTTTCATGATATCCCATACAGACAAAAAGTTGTCGAGTCAGCTTGAATTCCATAAAAATCGGCTCAAAGACAATCATACATTACGTGAGGGCGTAAATTAATTTCTACCCACACTTTTCCCATTTCTTGATCGATGTACACTAATTTAGGGCAGGAAATCTCTGCATAATGCGATTGAGGAAAGCTAGGTTACGTAAAAACCGGTACATTACGTAAGGGGACACCGAAATTTGTGCCCGTATGCTCTACATTTTTTCATTTGATTTGGAAAAATTTCGGCACAGGAGATGTTCATAAAACTTTATTAAATGGTTGTGAGTTTCGTGCAGATTGGGACAATTAAAGCCTTACATTTCTTAGGGGCGTAAAACAATTTCTCTCCATATTTTTCACATTTATTTCCCGATTTGGGTGAAATCCGGTCTAAGAGATCTTCTCATAATGTGGTTGATCATTTATGAGTTTCGTGAAAAACGGCGCAGGGAAGGCCATACTTTTCCTACGGATGTAAGTAAAATTTGATAATTTTGGAAATAAAGAAGGGCTTGAAAAAGATCCCGCACTGCGTCACGGAACACACCATTTGAAGACTTGTTAATTATTAGCGAGCTGAATTCCACCTCACTATTTAGCAGTTTCTTTTTAGAAGAAGCCCGTGATCTGCGATTAGTCGTAAAACCTGACCCACATCATGTTTGTTAGGTGCGTTCGCAAAATTGCGAAAAGCGACTATTAGGTTCGACTGTCTGTCTGTCCGTCCGTCCGTCCGTCCGCGTGGAACAACTCGGCTCCCACTGGATGGATTTTCATGAAATTTTTGTATGTGAGAATTTTTCGAAAATATATCGAGAAAATTAAAATTGCATTAAAATCTGACAAGAATAACGGGTACTTTACGTGAAGACCTGTGTACATTTATGATCATATCTCGCTCAGTTATTCTTGTAATGAGAAATATCTCAGATAAAATTTGTAGAGAAAATCAAAACACAAATTTTATGTTAAATAACGTTTTTACGAAAATTGTGCCTTTTGTGAGATAATGTGGAAAAATATGACACAGCCAAACAGGCCACATGACAATATAATACTGCGCATGCGCTGTGCATGCTGGATAACTAAGGCTGCAGACACACTCAGAACATGTAGTACGTATTGCTTTTCCGCGGCGTCAAACGTTACGCGATTGCGCCTCAGTGTTACGTTATACGTACATTGCCAGTCTTGTTTTTCCAGATAAGTCTTGCTCGTTGTTCTGCTGGCGACCTTGCAAGTGATACAACTTCTTTACACAGAAAAGAAGGTCTCCTTGGAATACGGGTCCGAAGGAACGTTCAGATTGCTGAATAGTGTGTGGAGCCAATGTCACAGTATCTTGGGAGCAGTGGTGCTGACTTTTACGTTGCTTTCGTGAGTACCGTGATATGTCAATATAGTAGTACTATAAGAAAGGGAAGGTTTAATGTAGCTATGTCGAAAAAAATATTACTAGCCAGCGATTTCGACAGTCCTTGTTCAAAATGGACACTAAGAAACCAAAATAAGTAGAATTTCGGAATTATACTCGTAATTGAAAATACTTGTGTATCATTTTGGGGACTTCTTGCAACAAATTTACTTAAAACTTTTTTATCTTTTGTCTGCTGTCTTTAAACTTTTAGGTAAAAATTAAAATACTGTATATATTGAAGAGGTAATTATACCTGCAATTCTGTACGGACGTGAAATTTTGGACTCTCTTACTAAACGAAGAAAGTGTCAGATATTAGGGTGCTGAGGACATTGTTTGGAACTAAAAGGAAGGATGCGACAGGAAACGGGAGAAGATTGGATCATTCGCATCTACCTAATTTGCAGGCCGCGTAGAATAATATTCGCATAATGAAATCAATGATTATGTAGACGGGCTGAGACTTGTAACATGTATGGAAACCAGAATTCTAAATAGCAATGGTTAAATCTGAGCGTGTATTAGAATTTGATATTAAAGGGATCTTAGAGAGTAGTTAGGGAGGATGTGGAGTTTTGTGGTTCAGATTAAGTTCCATGGAGAACGTGGAGCTTATTACAAGTCCCGAGTTTCTGTATGCGCTTTATTGGAAGAACAGGAGAGCCAAGAAAAGTTAGGAAATTTACACATGTCTTTAACGTCATGTATCCCGTTGCGTCATATGTATTACTTTTTCATTCGTTTGGCTTCGAAACAGGGACTTCTGCATTCTGCTTTCTTAACCTTCCATTTCTCTCCGATTCACACACACACAATTTGATATTCTTAATACTTAACTATTGAATAATTTATTATTATTATTATTATTATTATTGGATATTAAAGAGAACTTGAATATATTATTATTATTATTATTGAGCATGTTTTATGAGTCTAAGTCCCACATAATGTAACAACAGTTTTTTAACACATGCACAACTTACAATGGTGTAAAATGATTAGGTAGAAAGATATGACTGAAGAAAAAAGATGTCCTTGATTGTTGAATGGACTGAAATAAAGGCTTCTAGTAAAAGTATTTTAATAGCACATTTAATGCGTGAATTAAGACGACATTTGTGTGCGGGGAGCGATAATTTTCGATTTCTTTCGATTTCTCGGAATCTTGGCTGTCTCTAACGGATGATACAGGAAATAAATTTTTGAAAAGTAATTTTATTAATAAATTGTTATAAACCACTTTAATATATTACCACATTGAGAAGTATGTGTGTGGTATAGCTAGTGAATACAATACGTTAAACAAATAAATATCAAAGAATTTGTAAACGAAGGATCTCAGAATAAAGCTCATATTGATACAAATGTTGAAAGAACCGGAAACATCTTGTTCGTCTGGAACTGTGGCATGCACAGTCGTTGATCCTACAGAAGAAGAACAAATCAGGCAATTTACGTATAAAAGTAACATGAGGCGCTTTCGCGAAACCACTGTTGCTGTAGAGGGGGTACGCGGTGGTGCAGTTGGTTGAGGCACTGTGCTACAAGCCGGAAGGTCGCGGGTTCGATTCCCGATGGTGTCATTGACGTAATCCTTTCGGTCGCACTATGGCCCTGGGGTCGACTGAATCTCTAAACGAAATGAGTACCAAGTATATTTCCTGGGTGTAAAAGCGGCCGGTCCGTAAGGCTGACAACCTTACCACCTTCATGTGCCGATTGTCTAGAAATCTGGGAGCCTGAACCTCCTGGAACCCTAAGGGCCTGTCCAGGCCTGTAATGGGATTGCTTTACCTTTACCTTTTACTGTTGCCGTAGAAAAGCAATAAGTATTACGTATTCCGAATGTTTGTAGCCTTAGTTTCCATCACGCAATGCGCATGCGCCGTGTTATATTGTCATCAGTGGCCTGTCTGGCTCTACCATATTTTTCCATATTATCTCATAAACGACACGACTGTCGGAAAAAAGTTATTTAACATAAAATTTGTGTTCTGATTTTCTCTACAACTTTGTCTGGAACATTTCTCATTCTAAGAGGAATTGGGCGAGTTATTATCATATACGCACATAGATCTTCATATAAAGTACCCGCTATTCCTGTCAGATTTTAATGAAACTTTAATTTTCTCGACAGATTTTCGAAAATCACCCGAATATCAAATTTCATGAAAATACACCCAGTGGGAGCCGAATTGTTCCATGTTGACGGAAGGGCGGGCGGACGGACAGACATGACAAAACTAATAGTAGTTTTTTTTGCAATTTTGCGGACACGCCTAACAACGCGCGTTTTTGTTTGCGAGTGTAATAAATGTGACCTTGTGGTGCTCTGAGCAATGTCTAATATCGCAGTATCAACAGTAACGCAGAAGATGTCACAGGCAGATCTTGAGGTGGCAGCTGTTGACGCGCTGTGGCTGCGGGTGGGACTGGCTACTCTCTTGATCATCCTGCTGATCACGTGGCTGAGGAAGGGTTCCAAACTTTTACCAGAATTGAGTACGAAAGCAGTACTGATCACAGGTACTTGAGTACAATTTTGATACTTTGAATTCGGACGATATATAATCTGACTTTCCGATAGTGTCATTCAATAGCCTACCAATAAATAAATAAATAGTACGAAGTGAACTAATCACTGTGAATAGCTAACCACTATAGTGAAAGAAAGTTCTTATTAAAAGGGGAAAAAATTGTCAGGAGACGATTATGAAGAATGTTGGCCCAATATTTAACAAAAACACGTCGTAAGCTCAAGGAGTCACAGGTCCTTCGGAAAACTGGGAGTTACTCTGGAAACCCACAACATTTAAACAAAGTACTAAGATGGGTCGATGTCCTCTAATTTAGATAAAAGAACCGGGGCATAAATTTGAGCAGTCATTTCTGTCTAGTACCGAGGATAAATATTAATGCAGCTGTACATCTACGCTCGTATGGGCTAACACCGTAAGGCAGGGCGCCGACGTGCAATTTTTCAGTTCTGCAATCGTTTGATTCCGAGATGCCGTGCCCCGCTCACATATGCAATCAAACGATCGGCCGACTGACGTAGCCGCACACATGCGATAGATTCCGATTCAGTTCCAACATGGACTTCGTGGAAGTGGCTTGTATCTGTGCCCTCGAAATTTCGAGGAGAAGAAAACTGAAGAATAAAAGACGATTTTGGGTGTATCCACTAACAACTCAACGCTTGTTAAAAGGACAGTTTCATAAAATTTATGAAAATTTAAGGGCACATCCTAATAAATTTTTTAATTATTATCGTATGAGTGTGAACAGTTTTGACGAACTTCTGAAACTTGTGCAAATTTACTTTTAAATTATTCAGTTGAAAAATAACCGTCAGCACATGATTTAAAATGAAAAGGTCAAAATGTTTCGTAAGAAATGAAAAATAAAATATATTGAAAATATATTGTTTCTTAATTTAATTATTATTTAGTGAAAAAAGGGAATACAGGGCTAACTATTCCAAGAAAATTGTTTTAAATATTTTTGTTAAATTCACAGGTTTAGGGGACATCGGAGGATAAAATCAATTAATTTACCAATTAGTAATAAAAGTTTATTAGCAGACATAAAATTAAAAAAAATTAACTTACCTTGTTCTAAGAGCAAAGACATGTTGCTTGCTTTAGTTATAAGAAGAGACTGTTTTGTTTCATGTGAGCGGACGTCCATTGGATCCTGTGGTTTACAAAACGATTGCGCAATCAGTCGATTGCTGTTGGTTTGTGGAAAATTAGAAACTAAACAGTTGGCAGAATAAACGGTTGCAAGTCGGCGGAGTCCAATTTAACTCTTCGGTTGTTATTCATGAAATCAAACCATTGCGGAACTAAAAATTGCATGTCGGCGCCCTACCTAACAGCTCGGGGTTAAAGGAAGGTAGTCCCAAGAAAACAAATTTTGACTCAACTAAAAATAATTATAATAACCGTATATGCCTTTTTCTCCGAGGTTTTATATATTTATCTTTCCAGACTTGTTTTTTAGTCTCCGTGTAGAATCTGCTACTGCTTTATTGAGGGTCGTTAGGGTGAGTGTGTTTTAAGGCTGTCTTGTGAATGTGCTTTATAGGTTGTGATTCAGGTTTCGGTCATGAATTGGCGAAACGTCTGGACAAACTGGGGGTGACTGTGTTTGCGGGCTGTTTGTTTCCTGAAGGTGTTGGAGCTAATGAGTTGAAATCGGCCTGTTCAAATCGACTACATATTTTACACCTAGATGTCACTAGCGAGGACCACATACAAAATGCCGTCAGAGACGTAAAGAACTCTCTTGGGGAAAAAAGTAAGTATAATTGTGAAGTAAGCGCATGTAAAATCCACTTACGTGAACTGAAAACGAAGTAGCAATAAATTATTTAAGACTTACTTAACATGTCCCTGCTCTAGACTATCCGTAAGCAAGTAAGGCTATCCGTTAAAGAAACATTGAAAATTCTTCTGGTTATTTTTACTATATACGGACTTTTGACTGATATATATAGGCCTATATATAAACGTTATTTTAAAAAGAGATTGACACCTTCTTTTAATGTTTATAAGTAGCTATTAACATGCAATAAAATGATTATACCAGGAAGCACTGAAACTTAATGACTTAAATTAATCAGCCTAGGTAATTATGCTAATTATCTTAAATTGATCCATTGTTTACGGTGCATTCTTGTACAGTTCTACTATAAACAACAAAATAAGTACACAATTTACAATAGAGAACAAATGCAAATTTTATTCCTCCAGCATGTTTCGGCCAGGCTGAACCATTAGAATACATCAAGTAAGAAGTAGGAATTAAGTAAGTTTTCATTAAAAAAATTCCTTGAGTGAGATGACTTTTGAAGCGTAAAAGTGCGTATTAAAATACTGTAGAAATCTCTGCAAAACCTCCCAATGTTCCTTTTCGTGAATGTAATATGAAATTTCAGAACGGTAAAATATACGTGACTTGTCCATAGTAACCTCTGCGCTAGACGATAATCCTTAAACTGTTCTTAGAAACGTCACTGTCTCTTGTTAAAATATAAGTAGTTTACTGAGTTGTTCATTATATATCGACCTCCTTTCGAAGATCAATGTTGAGAGATCTAAAGCTCTCAAACGATTGTAGTTTGTGGTACACATGCCTCTCTTCAGGATATCTTAAGATATTTGGTTTCCTTAGCCACGAGCAAAACTGATTGAAGACGTTTTCCTTTTCCATAATACTCTTGAATAGACACTAATTTGTGATTAACAGCTACGTAGAGTATGCATGGTTAAACAGGAAACTGTGACGTTTCCAGGAAATGTTAAAGGTTATAACCTACGGCAAACAATTTTCTAGGTGCTAACAACATATATTTTACTTTTAACATTTTGCGTGTTGCTATTGTAATTGGACTTAAACTTAATAATAAAAAAATTTTATACGCTATTAAATCATCCTGCTTTATATGTTGTCCCAGCGTGGCTGAAACGTGTAGGAGGAATAAAAGTAGGTTGTTCTCCATTATATATTTGTACTGTTGTTGGTTTTTACAGTGAAATGTACTCATTATATTAATTTGTTGGAGGAGAGGTTCGTACCGTAACGAATAAAGCGGGAATTCTCTTAGAGTTCAGTAAAGGAATCGGGCTTGAATTAACCATAATAATGTGAACCTGTCCGGGAATACAAACTACAGGTAATAAATCAGTCAAGAATATTTCAAAATCTAAAATTCTTGATACAAAACCATGAAACGGAATATAGTAAAAATAAAGTCTGAAAATGCCTGTTACTTTTCCGTTCGAAAAATGTTATCATCCTGTCCAACTTCTAAACCCTGAACATCAGGTTTTAAAGAAATAAGAACATTGAAATTTGTTTAGGAAACCGGAAATACGGTCTAGAAGAGCATTTATGAGCCTCAAATTTCTTGAGTTGTTTTCAAAAATAACGCGGGCTTTCGCATCCTTTATGGTTTTTTCTCGGAATATTAATTTTATTGTTGTTACTGCTAGAAATGTCGTCTTTAGTAAATTTTTACACCAAATTAGTAACGGCGTTTCAGTTTTTGTTGTTTTGTAAACATTCCAAATTCAATGTTTACGCAAGTCGTGCCTGAGGGGGTCGAAGGGTTGTGAATGTTGGTTTGAGGGGCCCGTGGAAGTAATTTTACTTTTAAAAGGTCCTTGGTACCTGAGAATTTGAGGAAAGACTGGTCTAGAATGTCACGATCGGCTAAGCATGAAGGATTCATGAAGTGAACACAAACATTTTGTGGGCAAATCCGAGGGAATGTCGACATGAAAGTTAGGTAACGGTATATGTATTAATATTAAAACGGGCCTCAGAAATCGAACAAGGTGATTGGAGGTGGATGGAAGTGGCTGACTATTGGTTTTTATATCACCGGTGTTAAAAATAAGGATTTTTAGCGTTGTAGTTTTTTATTTTAATGTATTTACTTATTTATTAGAGTACTAAGGTTACTTTGAACTTACTTGAAAGAAGTTTTTCATCTTCCAACATTAATAACATTTTTTATATGTAGCACTGTGGGCTGTTGTGAACAATGCTGGCATTGCAAAAGTTGGCCTTATGGAATGGATGGATACGAAGGCGGCCAAGAAATATTTGAGGTCAACGCCATTGGTCCTGTAACTGTAACGAATGCATTCCTTCCTCTTCTCAGGATTTCACGTGGAAGGGTGGTCATCATTTCAAGCGTAACAGGTATGCATATAGAAGAGGTAATGCAACTGACTCTCCCCATATAAACGGGAAACAACTCCTTATCAAAACCAAATTATATGCCTAATGATTTAGCAGATCCTGCAATCCAAGTAATAAAGTCGACTTTTCCTCTTTCTTTACGGCTTTAAGTGCAAGAAAAGCTAGAACAAATTTCGCAGAGTCTTAAGCGGTTTTATATTAAGATAGTGCTGTGACGGCCACTCCGTCATGTGAGGTCATCACTATGCCATTCACAGGAAGGGCCGAATACATGTGAGGAGGGCAAGTGTGCCAGCTAAAGACCTAAAGGTCCCATAGAACAGAGGACGTTTTAGTCTTGTGTAAATTGTATTGCCGTCAGCTGGCTACACTACAACGCTACAGATACAGCTACACAAATGGCAGCAGGGATGTAACCGAGTGACGCCCAACGTCATGGTACTGTTGTCAAATATATTCAAAATATTGAAGGCGCAGTAAATGTTTGGTGTGGAAATAACATCATGTGGAACTCAGTATCTGGTTTGTAGTGGAATTAAAAATAATATATATATGTATGTCTAGGTAAGTTTTGAAAGTTGGTAATAGGGAGCTTCGTCACAAAATTCGCATTAATTCCTTCAGTCGCGTGTTTTAGAAGGCAGTTTCTATGCAAGATGTGACCAATCCAGTTAGCCTTTCTTCTTTTTATTTCACGAAGGATATTCCTCTTCTCCTTGACTCTGTGTAATACTTCTTCATTTCTCACACGATCGGTCCAACTGATCTCCATTCTTCTCCAACACCATATTTCAAAACGTTCCGAGGTATTTCTGATCTACTTTCCAAGGTGTCCACGTTTGAGCACCATACAAACTATGCTCCAAATGTAGCACTTTAGTAGTTTCTTCCTTAAATTTAATTCCTATAATAAATTTGTAGGTGAATGTTTTGGTTTCATAATATCGCATATTTTCATGTTGACGTACCTGCTGCTCCCCAAGGTCGACTACCATTGCCTTTCTGTGGGCTGTACAGCATGACTAAGCATGCTGCGACTGCACTGGCTGACGTGTTGCGCATGGAGCTGAAGCATTGGGGAATTACTGTACATGATTTACAACCAGGTTTCTTCAGGCAAGTAGTTAGTTTCTAACGTCTCATCAGCGTGTACTGTTGTGGAATTGGGTCTGTCCACAAGATGGTTGTTCACACATTCTGTTAAAAGTCTGGTGATGAGATTTGAAATGTGTAAGCATGTTCTGCCCTGCAAGCGCGGAATTACTGGAAAATGTAATTCAAATACGTAGGGGATTGGAAAAAGAGGTGGTTTAGTTTGTTTGAATGCAATAAATACTTACATCGCGACTTACAAAAACAGCGCCAACAAAGGGCTAAATGGGGAAAGTATATTGCAAAGTGTAGCGAGTTAGCTTAAAGCAGCGCTTCTCAAATTATGTGCCGCGGCACATTGATGTGTCGCGAGAAATTTAACCATCCACAACGCGATTCACTAGCTGAATACAAACATTATCATGGCTATGAAAAACTATGTGAATTACAGGGTGTATTTAAAATACTTGGACAAATTTCGAGTGTGAGTTCTTCACATCAAAACAAAGAAAATATTGATTTCAGGCTTCCGCCGCGATGTTGATGAGATCTGCGCTCTTCTGGGATATTACGCGGCGTCGTGTGGTAATTGTTTACTGACGTTTCGGGACAACATATCAGTCCCATCTTCACGGGCCAAGAGTCCGAGGAGGAAAGAAAGAAAGCCAACAACTTATAACGTAGGATTCTATATGGGAAGTTGCGCGCGGGGTAGCAATCAGTAGGCGTGATGACAGCCAATAGGGTTGAACCAGGGTGTGAAAGGGGTGGATAGGGACAACGTAAAGGAGGTAGGGGTACCGAGAATGCAATCAGCTAAGACAGATGGAAAAAACATATGGAATAGAGTAAGAGTAAGGGAGGAAAATATAAAGAAAAAGATAAATAAATACAATACAAATAAAACAAACAGTAACAATTAAGAATAGAAATAAATAAATTGGACATAATAAAAATGTATGTCCATAAATGAGTGATTTTTGAGTTAATTGGAATATTACATTCAACAGTAAACACCTTACCTATGTAATGTTTTTTGCTTACATCTGACAGTACACTTACACAGTACACTTACACACTACACTTACAAGAGGCGTTCTCAATTTAGTAATTGTCGACTTCTTGTTGTTTATCAAGACATACTTCACAACAAATGCCAAAAAAATTATCCAGCTGAAACAGTGCGCGCATGGACACGTTTGATCATGGACTATAGCAGCCTTTCTAAGGTCACGGGGCTGCTGCAAATGGTATGACAGACGCAAAAATGCGTTGGTGAAGTTACTCTTTATTTTCAAATGGAGCTGAATATGCTAGGGGTTTTAAGTTTTCCCACAAATAAAAATCTAAAGGGCTGATGTCGGTTGAACTTGGGGGCTGTACCTAAGTGTTTGCGGACATATGTTGATATGAACTCTTTTCCTGCTTTTGGTGTGGGGAACTTACCCCTGAAATATTGTTCAAGCATTTAAGATACACTCTGCATACCAATCCCACATATCCCATTGATAAATTCTCTCGCAGCGTAGCTTATGTGCCACTCACATTCATCGTTATTCGTCTGTAAGTAGTACTTAATGTTTATTTATGGAGATATACATTACTTATACAATTATTTTGTAAAAATATTCTAAAATTAGCAACATACTAGCCTACGTAGTGAATTACTCGTATACATTTTTATAAATTGTTCCTTTTATTATCTGTATATTTTTATTCCAATGTGGTATAGAAATAAAGGTAAAGGTAACGCAATTCCCGTACAGGCTCCCAGAATTTCAAGACAATTGGCACACGAAGATGGTAAGGTTGTCAGCCCTACGCACCGGCCGCCTTTACCCCCCCCCCCCCCCAGGAAATATTCCTGGTACTCATTTCTGTTACAGACTGAGTCGACGCCAGGGCCATAGTGCGGCCGAAAGGATTATGTCAATGAAAACTGACAATGACACCATCGGAAATCGAACCCGCGACCGTCCGGCTTGTAGCGCAATGCCTCAACCAACTGCGCCACCGCGTGCCCCTTGTTGTATAGAAAATACACAGATAAATTATACATATAATTATACGTAGGCCCTATAGTTGTTCATATTTCATTCTGTGTGTTGAATTTCATGTTACACATATGCAGACCAAATCTTGCTAAATTTTGAAGCACCACATGAAAGGTTGAGCGGGTCTGCTCTAGGCTGTCTTGTTTCCAACCTGGTTGATGTGAGACATAGAAGACAGCTGGGCATCAAGGGTCACGTCGAGATACCGCAGTGTATCGACCCAATATATTGGCTTTGTAAAGAGTGGACTGGCTTGGGCCTTGGTAGCAGCTAAACATGGACAGCTAGAAAGAAAGGAAATTCAAGACAAAAAGGTCATCACTTTTAATGTCTGACCTTATGGTCACCAGTTTTGCCAAGCCAACCTCAAGATCCCAGCAGAATAACAAAAGCTTGCATGATCATGTATTTGCTCAGCTACACTCTATAAAGCACTCAACAGAAATGTGGTTAATTTTATTCAGACACAGTGTTCCGCTTACGTTACAGAACAAACATGACTAATACTGAATCAGCGATGAAGGAGCTGGAGTCTAGCTGGATTCAGCTACCTGAAGAAGTTCGTGCTCTATACGGGCAGAAAGTTCTCGTAAAAGTTCAGGTGAATATAAAGTTAGTCAATGACTAATGTTGGTATGTTTGTATATTTGTTTGATAAGCAGCCTAAAACAGGAAGTCCTAATTTATTTTCAACAGTTCTAAACTGTTTCGTTATTTTCGCTGTATAATTCTCATCCGCAAATTTTACTTTCATTTCTTGTGACTTGTGGCATAAGCAATTTTTGGTGAAGACATCGATTTTATTTCAAATTTTCGAAACTTTAGTACAGTAGGCCCTCGATTTAACGGGCTAATTGGGGGGGGGGGGGGGGGAAGGGTTATCCGCTATTGCCGAAAGTCCGTTAAATCGAATGTATTTTAAAAACGTATATTAATAACGAACTTACAATGTACAGAATGTATTAAAATGTATAAGTATGAATAAAATATTATAATGTACATTGAGTAATTTATACACGCCACTAAAACATCTGTTATAATATAAAAATAACTAAACTTTATTTTAATTAAACACGTCAAAAATTATACAATGTGTTTCCACCACTTTTTTATTTTATTTTTTTATTCGAGCCACTGTTCCACATCATTTTCAGTTGCATTTTCTTTGCCGGCCCTCAGAAGAGTGTCCCGAAAATTAGACGCCTAAACTCCCTCAAAGTCCATTTCAGATTCACCACAGGTTCTTGTATTAACAATGCCGTGGCGCTTTCGAAAACGCCACAGCCATACATCACCCCCCTGAAATTTTAGGCCCATATGCTTAGCAAGCCTTTCAGCAGCTGACGTTAACTCAACACCTCCAACAACAACACCACTTGAGCGCTGCTTCCTCTAGGTTATTATCTTCGGCCACTTTCGTATGTTTCTTACTACCAACTGTAGAAGTAGTCTTGGAACAACTATCTACACTGTATTTTAATGCAAACTCCTTAAATTTTTTTTTTTTTTTGCGAATATCTGAAACTGTTTGCTTTTTGACTCTATAAATCTCGCACACACGTGCAACCTTCAAGCTTGTCAGTCAGTTCCGATTTTTGTGCAGCACTCAAGTTAACACGTTGACGCTCTACTTCTTTATCCCTCGAGGCCATAATGATAGACAAATACGATTATTACATATTTATTATAAAATACGTAAAAATCACAATTACGTAAAACGAAAAACCAACCAAAACGTAAACAGTAGAATAGGACGAAATGCACCGGAAGACTGACAGTGTTGACGCACACTGCTAATCACTCCCCCTCTATTAACCCCTTCCCTTTATTAGATAAAGCTGACTCATTGACCCAACCTTTTAGCGTGCTCTGTTCGCGAATAAAAAAAGAGGTTATAAATTTTTCCTTGAGGACAGAAATTATTTGACCGTTAAATCCGAAGTCCGTTAAATCGGGGTCCGTTAAATTGAGGGCCTACTGTACTTTTAAAGTGATTATGTTGGTGAAATATGCACCTAGGAGTCTGTGTTGTAACACAGAAGGCCCATATATGATAAAAACTTACTGTTATTGTATATCAAATTTATTGTAATTTCAGATGATATTGCGTTATTTTTTGGATGGATTGCTGATGGATAAGAAAACGTACAGGGTTGTTGACGATCTGCAGGATGCAGTAGTTGGAAAGTCTCCGAAGGTATGAAGTAAAAATCAGTGTCATGCAGCTGACAGCTGTATAATGATATTGTTTGTCAGATTTTTAATTTTTATTGTATTTGCGTTTGTTCTACCACTTGGAAGACCCAGGCGTAGATGGGAGGATAATATTAAAATGGATCTTCAAGAAGTGGGATGGGGGGCATGGACTGGATTGATGTGGCTCAGGATAGGGACATGTGGCGGGCTGTTGTGAATGCGGTAATGAACCTTCGGGTTCCATAAAACGCGGGGAATTTCTTGACTAGCTGACGACCTGTTAGATTCTCAAGAAGGACTCTGCTCCATGGAGTTAGTTAGTTAGTTCCGTTTGTTCTAATGACTTTTAACCTTTCAAATACCTGCGCTGCCAAACAGGAAAGGATGTAGGAAAATACCCTAGAAATTCCTTTTATATATTTAGGTAACAAGGAAATTTACTGCATTTTACGACGTACTGTATAATAACCCTCTTATTTACCAGAAAACGCCGTCTCTTTCATAATTTCATGTCTTTCTCTTTAAATAATACGTCTTTAAAAAACCAAGCACTAAAATTTAAACACCTACCCCGCTCGGCTGACTGTTAAGCGGTGTTGCTTTTACAGCATATTTCATAGGATATTCGTGGGAAATTGTGAGTTGCAAGTAGTGTGTTGACTAATCTCTCAGTTTCTGAGCTGTGTAATACGGACGATATTATCTGCTTCTGTACAAATTCTCGGGTCATACTGATTTCGAATGCTTCGTACGAGAAATCAGCACAGTTAACCATCTTTAGTCTATTCCGTTTGTCGTGCGATCTATGGCGTAGGTCTGCAGCTGCTTGATTGCTGGGATCGCTGGATCGAATCCCCTGAGGGCATGGATGTTCCTCCCTTGTGTCTGTTGTGTGTTGTGTAGGTAGCGGCCTCTGCGACGGGCTGATAACCAAGAGGATTCCTACCGGGTGTGTGTGTCTAAATGTGTATGACCTAGAAACCTCAAAGCGAGGCGCCCTAGGCCCGGTTTGGGCTGCAATGCCACAGAAAAAAAAAACTGTAAATTATGAAATAACAATATGACGGCCACTCATTAGGCGTTTTGATGACAGTAACTAATGAAATACTTACATATTACGTATGAAATATTGTTTGCATACCAACAATCACAAACACAACAACGGTGAGAAATTTCGACGTGCGTTAAGCAAATTTAGTGCATGTCTACGTAGACGAAACGCATGTACTTAAGTAATACGTTTTTCACACAATACAAGGAAACAGAGGCAATGCTATTAGATCTGTAGGGCTAGAATCAGAGCGGTAGGAAAGTGGGCTTGATGTCTTCTGCTTGTTTCTCCTGGTTGTGTGTCACTTTATCGCTGAAAGTGACGTGATGAATTCATTAAATTAACAATGATGACAGTTACATTTTGGCTGCCTGATGGCAACATGCCGTGATTAGTGGGTCCCTGTCACCACGGCATGGCGCGTCCTCGGGTTGCGGATGGAGGAACGGCCTGTGGATATGGAGGGTAGCTGCGAATATGCAGTCGCGGACAGCCGACAAGGGGTGGTCCTCCAGCTTGGGGGTTGGGCGAGGTGCTAACAACTCCTCGCCGTAAAAAAATTACCATGTTACGAAACACTATACAGAGCCTCGGACCTGGACTGATTCTTTGAATAGGGACAGGTGGCGGGCTCTTGTTAGTGCGGTAATGAACCTTCGGGTTCCATAAAACGCGGGAAATTTCTTGACTAGCTGACGACCTGTTAGCTTCTCAAGAAGGACTCTGCTCCATGGAGTTAGTTAGTTAGTTAGTTAGATGGCAACATGAGCCTCTCCCGCCGCGTCGGTGCCCAGGCTGTACTAAGCATCCCCCTGCGCCTCTGTATCGAAAAAAAAACTTTTCGGCAGCTGCAGCCCTGGTGCCGTTAACATCGGAGCTCCTTAGGGTGCGTAGTCCGATTCGTGTGTCCGGAAGTGTGGGCGATTTCACGTGCCTCAAGCAGCTGAGTCAACCCAGGCCCTGGCGTCAATGTGAGGAAGTGGGACATGCGACATGCCACAGAGATGATATGTCAAAGAGAGGCTCGCCAAGGGGCTTTTTCAGTTCGCAGCTTGGCTACTGATATAGCAGTCCTCGAAACTGCTGACAGCAGTGACAGTGCAGGGACAGGGACCGGTTTGAAACATTGTGGTGTAATAAAAGAAATGCAATGAAATAGGTCCAGAACAGTAACAAAACTTGTTGCAATGTACTGTCTTCCCGAGTGTGGTGTTTCTATCAGTGTGATCGTGAAGCGTCGTAAAATGACGAGGCCTAGGCCCCCAAGGGGCTGTCGAGCCATTGGAAAAAAAAGTAGCAGTAGCAGTAGCAGTAGTAGCAGCAGTAGCAGTAGTAGTAGACAATCATTTTTCTCAGTTCACTCACCATTCATCAAAGCGATATACAGTATTTACAAAGACACTACTTGTGCCTTTACTCACGTTAGCCACTAGCAAAGGTGATAATGTTCTACAAATTCTCTCTGTCAACTACAGAACAAGCATATCTTTTAACTGTATGTAAAAACACGCGTCTTTTTGGCAATTCCTTCAACATATTAAAACATTTTAATTGAATGTAAAAGATTGGTTTCAGTTTATGCTACCCAATGTAAGTATATGTCGGACTAAAAGACTGAGGATTCGGGGTTCGATTCCCAGCAGAAGCAAGAGATTTTCCTTGTCTGAGCAGTTCTGAAGCCCATTCAGCCTCCTACATAGTTGGCTACCAAGGACTGCTTAAAAGTGCTGCCGGATCTTCAAGCTGACTCCTCACGTCTGTCAAGTGCCAAATTTTAAGAATGCTTGGAGCCATACCCCCACTCCTTCATACTTTCACAGAGCGTTGAATTTAATTAAGCACAGCTACATCTTTATTTTGTATGCCTGTTTCAGAATGTTTATCGTCCAGGTCTGAGAAGCAAGCTGCTTCATAGCGTGGTATATCTCGAGTTCCTTCTACAGTTGGCGGTCTGGATCATACATCTTGTTCTAAAAGAGGAGGTTGTATGTTTACATAACTTGCTTAGTATAAAACATGTGACTGTGGTGAGACATTGAAATTACAAATCCATGAAATTTCTGGCACCATGGCTGTGCTGACATTAAAAACTTCAGTATAAAATCAGCAGTTTTCAAAATCTGTGTTCTGTTTCTAAATGCTCTGATGAAGAGTTAAAGTCTCAGATAAACAAATTTTTGTTCCTGGACACATTCTGTTACACATCGCTCATCGCAGGCAAAGGCAGATGTCATTCTTTTGCTGTCTGTAAATATTGATTTTCGTGTTTCATATTCGATCATGGAATCGGCAATTTCAGAGTATTATTCGTCTAAAAATATATTCCAGTTTTGCTAAATTTAATGAATGCAATTGCAGATATAACGTGAACCTTCGAATGTTCGTTCCAGTTTTTCAAGTTCATGAATCTGTTCAGTCAGATCGCGGTGGCCGCGCGGTCTAACGCGCCAGTCTGCGGCCGCTCGCTTGCTGGGATTGCGGGTTCGAATCCCGCCGGGGACATGGATGTCTGTCTTTTATGAGTGTTGTGTTGTCAGGTAGAGGTCTCTGCGATGGGCCGATCACTCGTCCAGAGGAGTCCTACCTTGTGTGTATGTGTGTGTGTGTGTGTGTGTGTGTGTCAGTCACTGAGTGTTATCAGATGCAACAATAACCCTCTACAACCACAGTGAGAAGTAGAAGATGCCAGACTAAGAAACAAAGAACGAAAGAGTCTGTTCATGCCAGTCATTCCATTTTTAGTCCATTTAAAGTGATAAGAAAACATAACGTAAGGCCAGCAGTACAGTTTCTGTATTTACAGCAGCATCAGGACTGATGGAATTCACAAATGCAGTATTTAGTTTTGGTACTAGTATTTGGAATTGGGGGTTACGCCTTCCCTGTTTTATTATGTAACTTTTCTTGTCATAATTAAATCCGCCAAATGGTTGTCCCCCATAAACTTTCCGGAACAAAGTAACATTGAGCGACTGAACGTGCAATTAAGGGCCCGTCATTTCCTCATTTTCAACTCAAGGTAGTTAACAAGAATTATACAAACGCTGATGCTTGCACACATGCAAAAGAAAGAATCTCAGAATCAGTTAAACGTAAACATCACAGGCTCCAGCACGTCACACAACAAATTACAGGCCCCAAATAATAAGACTGTGTATTTGATACAGGCCTCAACAGCCATAGCGCTGAGCGATATTTGACACGCTCTGGACTCAGCTGACAGAACCGCTTACCGATACAACTTGTGTCACGCACTGTTCTGCTCGAAGAAAAGCGAGTCTGTAACCTGGGGATAGTTCAGCGCGATCATGCGCGCTCTGGTGTAGTTGGTTGCTCTGCTCCTGCATGTACAGTGCACAGGTGCAAAGCGGCGCTGGCACCCGTTTCGTGGACACCTAACGCATGGTCCGCTATTCGGCTGAAATTTCTTACATTCCTGTTCCTTCTTAATGATTGCGAAACATTTTCACGTTATAGAGTTCTAATTGGTACAAAGCATGGTTTATAAAAGACGTGTCGTACTTCTTTATTTGTTGGCTTTGTGAGTCTTCATTGTGTGAATTCTATTTTTATCTGCCCTAATTTATGTGGCCGGGGCGTGGCGTTGACCACCTATCCCAATGTAGCGCCGAGGTTAAGAATGAGTAGAGTTCTGTGCCTTCTATGACATGTTATGGGGTGGCTTATACCTTTAAGTATATTTGATTTATGTGTGCATTAACGACCGTTATCTTTGAAACGTGTTACAGTATAACTTCATCACTATAAAGACCTTCACTGTCGTAGCTGGGATACTGTAGCGTCTGTAGTGGTGACTAGGCTGCGGGTGGTGGCGATCCAAGGGAAGGTTAATAGATTTTTATTTTTTTTGTCAAAAACGTTCAGACCCGCACTGGGTCCCTCCCAGCCTCCTAGTCAGTGGGTATGGGGGTTCTTTCTTTGTGAGTAAAGCGCCTGGGGCGTAAAGTGCAGGGTTAACAACGAGTGGAGCTAGACATCTACTCCCCCATACGCCTTCATGGCTTGGAGGGGGAAAGCTTTACCCTTACTTCAGCTTTACATTTGTATTTTGCAATTAACTTTGTTCTATTTTCAACAGATTAATGGCGCGAAGTCTAAACTTACAAAAGCTGTGACTGCCGATAAAGCGAGAAGAAATAATGATTAGTAGAATACATCTAAAGCGCTACACCATGGATTAAGGATAAATGAATGTACACATCTCTTAATTAATCATTGTTCATCTGTGTGCAATGAAAATTAAAATTTTGTGAACCTCAGGATCCTGTGATACATAAAGTTTCGAGAGTTCCGAAACCAAATCTGGATTTGAACTATCTTCTAAGGCAATTAAATCCCATTCACATGACCACAACCTGTTTTTCCAATACTCACATTATTATCTTAGCATATATATTTTACCTTTATTTTAAAAAAAACGATACAGCCCTGATCGAAAGAAGTTTTCGAATTGGTTTGGAAATCTGGCCAAATCTTTAATAAATTTTCACTTCGTAGAGTAGTCTGATAATAATTCATATTACAATTACATGTTAAAACAGTTGCAATAAGACTTTTACTTGCATATTATATTAAATACTAACATGTCTTTTTATTAAATGATTAAATAAGTGTGTGCAACAACACCTATGAAAATCTTAGAAAGTAAAATGTTAGTGTACTAAATACCAAAGATGAAGATGAATATATACACAGTTATGTTAACTTCAAAGAGTGTAATTTCTTTATTTCACAAACACAAATGTCTTTAATATGTCAACTGTAGTTTTTAGTTAACATGTGTAATGAGAAGAAAATTTACCACTGTTAAGTACGATGAAATGCTTTGTTATTCAAAGTGGAAACATTACACACTGCCTACTGCGGATTAGTTACTCTATGGACTAGCTAGCAAGTCCGCAAAAAACAGTGATTATAAGCTCGTTTAGAGTATGAAATATGTATTTATTTTACAAAACAAAGGAATAAGAAATTTTACGGTAAACTATAACCTGTGTACGTATATTATATAGTCACTCGCTTTTGGACTTATAAAAAATATAATGCAGAGAAATTTTTTCCGAAGAATAATTTATCTTTATTGACACATATACTGAGACGGCTTACTTATTTATTATTTATTTATCTTAGGTTAACATAAACGTTCCTTCTTCTTTTGTAGCCCATTATACAGTCAGATTTGTATTTCTAAAGAGCACATGAAGAATTGTAAGTTCAAAAATATATCACGTACAAAAGTAATGACACATATGTTGTTCTTATATAACCTATAATTTGCATTACTTCTAACAGCAGTGTTTTAGTTTAAAGCATTCAGACATAAACTGCTGTTTACATTTGCAACTACCTATCACGTTTACAATGTGACAATCAGCGAACGCGCTTACAAACAGCACTACCATGCAGCTTTGTAATTTGCGTAGTGAACGCACTTTCCAACAGCACTATCGCCTGCCTCTGTGATTTGCGTAGTGAACAAACACAAGCGTTGGCTCTGCGTGTTGCTTTGTTCGTTGAAGGAAGAAAATGGCGCAACGGTTGTTTACAGGATGACATGAAATTAAACTGCTTTGTGGAGTTTTTTTAATTTCACATGCAGTGTCTTCATGTTTGGAATGCTGTCAAAATCTGGTATTACGTACCACCTGTTAAGTGTGTGTGTCCAGTGTTTCTTATATTTGTTGTTGTATTAGAAAATTCGCGTGAGTAAGAGCCAGTATAATAACTTAACCTTATACTAATAAAAGTGACATCTCCAGTTGCTTTCTGTGATTAGAATTTGATCTTGTTTCCTATTAAGTGCTCGTTTGTCTGTACAACGAAATCGTACGAACGCGATCCAACACGAAATGTGGTTATGCAGTGCTGTGATGTTCTGTCTGTGGAAGCAGTGAGGATTTTTATGTTAGATGAAATAAATGTCATATGTGGACTTCGCGAGTGACACAACGAAGACACGGACTGGATGAATTGTTCCTTTTAGCTAAACTCTGGAGGCGTTGGTGAGTGCAGAAGTTTACACCTATGAACTTCGTCACGATTTGTTTACAAGAGCAACAAGCCTGGACACATCAGGGAGTGCAGTTTAGCAGTAACACATAACCTTACCCCTCCACTAGAACAAATTATAACAAAGGTACGTAGGCATAAGTTACGTATACTGTCTAACCTAGTAGACAATCCTGTTGAGCAGTAAATGAACCTCGTTTTGTGCTTGGAATTGCAAAGCTCAAAGGGTATTTTTCCGTACATTAGCGCTGTTTAGGATATAAAGTGGAAACCAAACCCATACTCTCGTTTCTTAAGTACGAGTAGATGTGAAGGAACTGCATTTTATCAAAATTGCAGGACGTTTTAATATAAGAGAATGGCTCACAAAGTTATAAGTGTAAATTTTGTATTGCATGGGCCTATTTGTGTTTGTTTCATCATTTGACTACAGAACGGTTTAAAGCAAAATTAAGCCATGTGAAACTGAATAGCCTATTTTTTACGATCTAATGGAAGGACTTCTTGATGCAGTGACTAATAGTACCTTAATATTGAAGTGATTCATCCCCGTTGTGTTTTATTGAAATGTTATATTCAAACAGTCTTGCATATGTGTTGTGTAAGGCTGTTTTTAATGTAATAATATTACCTTAATGTTTCGGTTTATTTGAACATCGCCGATCTGTTCAAGTCTAAACAATTTTTTGTGCTGCTTTGAAATTTCTTTTTTCTTCAGCGCCATACCGTCCTATTATTGACAACTTGGTCATAATCTTCATTCAAATACAACACTCTTTACAAGACACCAACAACTGCACTATAATTAGATACAGTGATATACAAACATGTGGTAAACCTATTACATGTTTCGGTCTTTTTCGGCCATTTTCAGGGAGGTATTCGACAAGGTAAAATACAGCAGCCTAGTTATATTCTAGGTGTGCAATAATAGAGTTGAAACACAGATGTTAAAATAGTTTTAAAAATTTTTAAAAGAGATAGTACAGAATGTATATCGTAATAGTTATTATTTGAATTGCAGACAAACATCTATTGTAGCAATTCATCTTCGTTTTTAGGGATATGTACGTCTGTGTTCTGTGGTTGTTTATAACTCTCTTTTATTAGTTGTCATTTTATTTTACTCCATATATTTAGAACTAATTCATTCATTCATATGTGTTCCCTAATGTAGACAATTATTAAGAGTTTACCTAATTAAGAAGCTCTTGGGAATGATCAATTCTGTCTCCTATGTCTGTGTCCTTATCTTGGCACCTCTTCTTCATATCCCCACAATATATAACTTTGTATCCACTTTGCCGTCCAAGTGTTGAGCACGCAATGTAAATCTGGCAATGGATTTTATTTTCAGATGCATTTGCAGCTGTCTGATGTAGCGGCTGTACACTTTTCGTGTTTTGTACAGACTGTAACAAATGTATACACCTATAAACCTTGCACTTCGTCTATGAGATATATATATATATACATATATATATGCATATACATATTGGGTTTTGGGTATGGAACATCAAATACATGAAATTCCTGTACTACATCTACATTTCAGAAAAATAATTATTAATTAACTAGTGCATTTATTTAATTGCTTGGCTGTTTCCAAAATTTATTACACACTTATCTTTTTATGTTTAATGGAAATCGATATGCATACGGCGATTTCTCACGAATGTCAATAATGTTTACCTTGTTGGCTTGTGAAGTACAATTTTTCTCCTTCCGAGAATTGCCAGCAAATTTTTGTTTCCGTTTGAGAGGTCGTGTCCCGCTCGAAATTCACTTATACAAGTAGAGAAATAGAGACATACGTTGGTGTACTCGCCATTCAATCACCTGACACGGCTGCTAGTCCCAGAATATTTTTTTGGACTTAACACAGATATTGGAAAACAGGGTAAATCCATATTAAGTTACTGTAAGGGTGGAGTTTTCCTTTTCTTAATTAAGCAATACGCCGTCAAGGTGTGTGGAAAGCGAAGGCACATTTTTCACACACACATAACCTCCACAATAGACAGATGATAGCTTCACGCCTTGGATAATTGAACCAACGTGTGTATTCGCTAGGGTGCCTCTGTCGAGAATCCAGCCCTTTTCGTTAACTGTGTATTTCACGACGATGTATATCGCTAAGACTTGCGTCTGCGATGAAGGAATGAGTATTGAACAATGGTTGAATGCTTTTGACAGAGAAAAGCTGAAATATTCGGAGAAATCCCCGTTCTTGTATCAATTTGTCCGCCATAAATCCCTCATGGACTGGCCAGAGATCGAACCTGAACCTGCGCGACGTGAGGCCGGAGACTGACAGCCTAAGCCATGGCACGGCCAAACCCTGGCCGTCCAGGTCATATCGTATCGTACATATTACATGAACTCTACGCCTACGTAATACGTTACACCATGCCTGAAATTTCATCTGCGACTTCACACTGTCGCCTCCTAGTGTTTCGGAGGCAGGCAGTATTTTGTAGAGAGGAAAGCCGATATTTTCTGTCAAAATAGACTAGGATTGCCTCCTTTAAATCCTTACGTACTAATCATTCGTGCTCAGTTTTCTTCTAATTCGCTACTTTATAAATTTCGCAGTTCATGTTGTTAAATCGTAAAAATTAATTTATCATTGCACCCGAACTTTACATGTACGAGCCGAAGTCCTAGTATTCTGTCATTATGCAGCAGTCGGAAACGTTAGTCGTTGCGAATTAAAACCTACGCTGGCAGCAATAAATGTGACGTGCCTACGCTCCAGTCAATATTACAGTTTTCATCCTTGCCGAATAATTTTACAGCATACATACTAAGTGTCGAACCCGGTGGCCGCGCTGTCTAAGGCGTGGGTCTGCGGCCACTCGCTTGCTGGGATTGTGGATTCGAATGCCACCGAGGCATGGATGTCTGTCTCTTGTGAGTGTTGTGTTTTGTCAGGTAGAGGTCTCTGCGTCGGGCTGATCACTCGTCCAGAGAAGTCTTACCCAGTGTGATGTGTCTGAGTGTGATTTTGAAGCCTCGATATTGAGGAGGCCCTGCCCCACTGGGGGCTGTGGCGCCATGGAAAGAAAAGTTCATATTAAGTAAAGCCGTTATTTAAAATATCTCTTAAGGACTAAGTAAATATCTAACGGTAGCTGAACGTTCCCCAACCGGCTTGTTTAGAACCCAGGCACTTTAGCCCAATATTTGGAGAGCTGAGAGAACTTTCGCAAGTGGCTTGAAAATTTCAAGTACCATTGTATTTGTATCTATGCTGAAATTTGACATAAAAATGTATATAGTTGTGTGTATTTAATTACACATATCAAGAGCTGCTTACGGAGTACACCGCTTGTCCCGGAAGAGCCTCGCCTAGCCGAAAGAGAAAATCGAGTCTATAACATTCCGAAAAGTAAAGACGGATATTCGGGTACATAACTAACTAAATAAATAACTCCAATCAGCACGGCCCTTCCGGCAAATCTTATTATTCTTCATTTAGTCAAGATATTTCCCGAATTTTGTGGAACATGGGAGTTCTCTAACATATTCACAAGAGACCGCCACTGTTTATATCCTAAGCCAGATGAATCCAGTCCACAACCTGCCATCTTATTTTATCCCCCGCGTTTTTTTCATTCAGGTTTTGCTAACAAAATTCTATAATCAGGCTGTGAAACACGCGGCCCAGAGAGCTTTATGATATAGCCCGCTAGGCTTTTGATATTTATCAATTTTGACCGTCCGTGCGGAAAAACAACAGCAAACATTCCTGAGGAATATTGAAAACATTATTGCTGTCAATGACGCGTCTGCTGATTGTAATCCGTCCTATGTTTAAATTTACTCATCTTTTCAAATCCCTTAGTAATTGTGAAAATATTAAGTTTTAGAATATTTAAGTGATTGTAAATGTTAAGGTCAAGAAATTAGAAAAAAATATTTTTGAATAGAAGGATGTTATTCGCTTAGTGAATTAGTATTTAAATAAATTTTCAGACACACAAAGTTATTATTGTTAATGCATAATACAGCAAAGAAATCTGTAACACTAGACAAAAGAAGTACTTAATAACTTAATTTAATATGACGAAGATGCACGGTGTCAACAGTGTGAAATTTATAAGTGCTCAACAAGCAAGAAAAGTATACCAACATCAAAACATCAATATAACTTAATTTAAAAGAAGTACTTTACGTTCTCGGATTTATCAACATTGACGTATATATACATGTTAGAAGTGATGAGAAAATGTGACATTATATATTGCCGTCTAAACTGTCAATTTGGACTGGACTGAAGTTGCTACCTGTAGGCATTCTCTTCTTTCCCATACCTGCTATATGCCCCGTCCAACATATCTTGTTTGGTTTGATAATGCTAGTAATGTTTGGCGGTGTGTATACCTACAGTTCATGAAAAGCGTCATTGTGGTATTTCCGCAGCCTCCTATTCCTTCCCTCCTTTTAGGGTCAAATAATTTCCTCAGCACCTTGTTTCTTTATTGTCCTCGGTCTATGTTCTTCCCTCAGTGTGAGATACAAAGTTTTGTATCTGTACCAAACAAGAGGTAAATTTCCCTGTCTGGGTGTAATGTGTAATAGTGGATCAATGTAAACGTTCCCCGTGAAAACTGTAGCTAGAAATGAGAAGTGCTCAAGTTTTTCGTTTTGAAACTTTAGTGGGCCTCATTTTAGTGATAAACAAAGAACTAAACATGTTACCACACTCTTTTTCTTTTCTTGACGGTCACATGACAAAAGGACAAACAGGTGCATGGCGTTTCTTCCAGACGAGTTCTCTCATAGCATTTCGTTTATTCTGCATCTTTCTGTGTACTGTAATTTCTAGAATGAGAATAAGGACGGCCAGTATGTTGCCTGTCCCGAGGAGAAGAAAGAAGACCCGCACTCTCTTCAAGGTTACACTTGGTGGGTTTTCCGGTTCATCGTTCATCCTTTGTGGGTAATATTTCTTTTCCAGAGCATTAAGAATTCCAGCGCGCTTCATGGTTTGTAACCTGAAATTTGTTCAAAATTTTTAGTTTAAAACGCTGCCGCTACCATCTCACTTAAACTGAAGAACAGGTTTATTTGGCTTGGCGTTCTGCCGGTGGTTGTCGACCGTGTCCCCTGTCACCACGGCATGGCGCGTCCTCAGGTTGCGGATGGAGAAGACAGCCTCCAGATATGGAGGATGGATGCGAATATATTGGAGGAGGAGTCGTTCTACAGCTTGGGGAACGGGCGAGGCATTTACAACTATGTAACGTAAAAAACAAGCGTGTTACAAAATGTTACACCTAGCTAGGGACTTGGACAAGCAGGCTCTTCGGAACATCCCAAGCTATGGAAAATGGATATGTGTGGTGGAACATGGAATGCTAAGAGTCTCTATAACACAGAGTCGTTGGGAAAACAGCTGCAAGTGAATTAGCATTGTATAGGGATGGAATTTCGTAGACTGGATTCATCAGGGTCAGGATAGGGAAAGTGTCAGTTGCTGGTAAACACAGTATTGTGCCTTCGGCTTCCACAAAATACGGAAAATGTATTGACTGGCTGAGGACTATTGACTTCTGAAAAAGAATGTGTTAGACTTTGAGTTAGCTGCATCGTGTTCTGAGGGTGAAACAAATGAAACAGTTTATAGTACACGCAGTTGATCTATGCCAGTCTCGTTTTACCTGTTTAAATGACATGCGATGACACACACAAATAACAATCTTAGCTTTATTCCTGCGTTTTTGTTCCAATTGACGTCTGTCCCCTTCGTTCTCTGTAATAAGAAAACTCTGCCATATCGGCACCGCGACGTCAGTGTTTCCTTTTTGAATATCTTCGCGCGCGGGCTAGACCGAATGCGGACACTGTAGTTTGTTCACATCGAGTTAAAAATTTTAGTGTGGTTGGTTGTAATGATCCAAGCAGAGGTGTTTCCAGAAATAAGAGGCAGACTAAATTTTAAAGAAGGAGAACTGAAAGAATGAGTATTAGGAGACTAGAAGAGATTTTCAAAAAAGTATTATGTCAGTAGGTATCTTTCAAGGAAATAATTTTATAAATTATCTATAAATATAAATAAGTATGTTGTTTTAGAAACTCCTTCCAATCTCAGTTTATTCCATGCGAATCTGTTTGCAAGTGTATAATGCCAACGGTCTACAGTCCCACAGGTTTTGACCAAAGTGACGAGAAATTTTCATTCCAGGTTCCCATAATCCCTACTCCTCTGATTGTCCATTTCGAATAAATGTAGGCTCCAAGTGAGCGAATTATATCACCAAATACAACAAATTTAAACTTAGAAGATTCGAGTCTTTTGCGATGCTAAGCCTTGTCGACTGTGAAATGGTTAGGGAGAGTATTTTTGGACTCTTGACACCGGAGTCGAAGGCATTATGCTTCTCCGAAACCTAGGTAACTCTTTGACAGTCGACATGGCGTAACATCCTACAAGACTTGAGCCTTCATTTAAGACGACTGTAAAAAGCAAAGTCTCAGCCACTGTTTATATGACACTGCCATGTGTTACTTACTGGTGAGTGAACAGCCTTTTGTACGGACTTCTTTTGCTTGTGATCATCGACGCCATGTGCGAGAAAGAAGCCTTTGGAATGGGAATGACGTTACAGGTTGCATACTTCTCGAGTCCTCTGAGAGATGGCAAAGATATGAGGGCCCCGTATTTGTTTCTCGTACAGACCCTATTTAGAGCTTCTGTGTAGTTGTTTGGCAGATCGTGCTTGTAAGGTTTTATTAACTTCTTGTATACGTCTTTATATACTGTATCTACAGATTTCTGAAAACGAAGACAATGTTATTTTTTTTCTTCTTTGAGTAAAATGGCAAATCTGGCTGCCAAGCCGGAGATAGAGGATAACACTTTGTTTAGTTTTAAAGGATTCAGAACATATCCGAACATCTTTGGCTTCCCGTTTCCTCAGCTTGTCGCCTCACTGCGCTCCTCTTCAATACTTACACGATGTACATTTAATTATATAAGCATATACACGAGTATATGCTCACAGACTTTTGAGTGCTATTTGTTTAGCGGTATGTCTTAATGATTTTTCAAAACGTGTTCACGGTTGTGCACTTTGTGATTTATTCATAATATCTATTCGCCTTTTTTCAGTTACCAGTATTAATTCGCCGTAGTTTTTGTAGACTAAATTTTGCTAAATAATCAAGGATAGGGAGGATGTAAATTTATAACTTTATAACTTGCAGGGATGCTTGGTGTAATGTTACCAAAGTCCTTCAGCACAGAACAGTTCTTTACATTTGTTATCAGTTGATAACTTTTGCTAAAATCTTCGTGTTTTTACTTAGCATCTGTTGGCACGTCTGTTGTACTTAGTACGTAAGGGTACTTACACAGAGTGAAAGAAAAATGCACTGCCAAACCCACAGAAGGTGAATCTTTATCACAATACAAGAAAAAAAATTATTTGAACATAGGCCTTCTGAAGCGTGGTTTCTGAGTTACGGCTTCCTGAAGACCAAAGAAGAGGCTCAACGAGTCCACGTTGAGCTTCAAAGCAGGGAGTTGCTGTCTGAACAGTGATTGCCTGACACACTGGAAATTTCCCAGTGTCGTACGAATCATCTAAAATCCATTGTGTTCGTTGTTGCAAGGCCAGGACTTTCCTGACTTTGTAACATAAACAGCGGACTTCAGATGTCCCCACTGTAACATAAACAGCGGACTTCAGATGTCCCCACTGTAACATAAACAGCGGACTTCAGATGTTCCCTCTGTAACATAAACAGCGGACTTCAGATGTCCCCACTGTAACATAAACAGCGGACTTCAGATGTCCCCACTGTAACATAAGCAGCGGACTTCAGATGTCCCCACTGTAACATAAACAGCGGACTTCAGATGTCCCCACTGTAACATAAACAGCGGACTTCAGATGTCCCCACTGTAACATAAAAAACGGACTTCAGATGTCCCCACTGTAACATAAACAGCGGACTTCAGATGTCCCCACTGTAACATAAACAGCGGACTTCAGATGTCCCCACAGATAAAAAGGTAGGGATTTAAATCAGGTCCACCTCGCCCTATCCATTGTTCCGGAAACACGTTGTTCAAGAATTTCCGAATTGCAAGAATAAAATGTGCTGGAGCACCATAATGGATGAATCATGAATGAATACTGGTCTACAAATCCACAACTTGAAACAGTTCTGGAAGGACGTTTTATACGAAATCGTGGTAAACAGCCCCAGTCAGACGTGGGGGACTGAGGTAGTGTCCCGGAAGTCTGTATCCTGTAATGCCTACGTGGAAACTCAAGGTGGACACATTGAGCATTTTCAGAGGCCGTAAACGGAAACGAAGCTTCAGAAGGCCTATATGCATAAAACATTTTTTCTTCATTCTGTTGTAGATTTACTGTCTGTAGGTTTGGCCGTGCTTTTGTCTTTCACTCCGTATGTGTATATATATATATATATATATATACAACAATCATTTATACGTCTGGTGTAGTTAGTCGCACAAGTGTTCATGTACATAGGATGTCACAGAGCAACTATTGACATGTTTGGAGTACTTAATCAGAGAAGTGTGGTTTTATATAACGGAGTAATTTGTTTAACATATCTGGTGTATTTAATCAGATTTTTATCACAGAAATTATTTGACGCGTCCTATGTGTTAATAATTTTCCGGGAATACTCGTATGTTTTGCATTCCGTGAGACAAATTATCCTGCGGAAATTACAAGAATCTTAATATTTTTGATTGGTTACTCGAGACATCAGGAAAAACCCAGTTTAGGCAAATTTTGCTAGGGATAAGAGAGATTGACCTCCCTCATTGTTTACCCTATTGAACTCTGCTGTCGAGATTTTGTTGTTGTTAGGTAATTCGCTTTCCATGACAATGGTAAGCATTTTAAAGTCGGTGGTGTTCCGAGTAAGTCCCTTATATTTTTTCCCAGTGGTAAAACAGCCTGTAGTGAGCGAGGGCTTCTTCATTATAGAGGTTTCACGACCACTGTCAGACACACCACACTCGGTAGGATTCCTCTGGACCAGTGATCAACACGACGTAGAGACCACTGCTTGAGAACACACAACATTCACAAGAGACAGCTATCCATGACCCCGGCGGGATTCGAACCCGCAATCCCAGCAAGCGAGAGGCCGCAGTCCCACGCCCTAGACCGCGTGGCCACTGGGATCGGCAAGTCCCTTATATTATTACTTAAAATTATCGAACACATTTCAGAGTCTATTAAACATGAATCCTTAATGGCTCACAAGTCTAAACTATCCAGTGTCGAACCGTAAATATCTCTATAAATCTACGGTCGGCTGTGTTTGTTCGACTTTGTCACAATTTCTTTGCCGCAGCTTTAAGTTACGCTTTAGAACATACACCATTTGAAAGAGCAATTTAAAAGTTTCAGGAAGAATATGTAGTCAATATATTACGTTCAAGCATTAATTGGATTACCGTAAAGTAGTCGAGATCTGCTGAAGCTGCCAGAACGTCTATTCGGTATGTGCCGTCATGAAGGGCGCCTTGAAAGTCTGTGAAGGGCAGGTGATGGTGCTGCACAGTGAGAAAGGAGATGAAGGCGGCCGAGTATGCGACGGACAGCACCACTGCCGTCACGTGACTTACGAAGCCGATGAGACGTGAAGAGAGGGACCGCGGTGTGCCGCTGTCACCTGCAGAGAGCTTACGTTTAATGATTTGGTTGCATTAACATTACGCAAGCAGAAATTCTAATATGTCTGATATAATTTCACAACGCCGTGTTTATAGGCATTGTACTATTTTGAAACAGAATTTGAAGCCGAGATACGTTGAGCCTCGTATTTAGTGGGTACTTGGGACCCTTTTATCGGGGTTAAAGAAGCAGAAACGTGAAACTGATCTAGTGCCGAGTGCGAGATTGAGTGGAGCTATTCCCATACTCCCCCATAAGCCTGTATAGCGTCTACAGGGACGCCTTGCCTTTACCTTGGTGATCTCTTTTTCACATAAGCAGTTTTAGTGTTCTGTTAGTTATAGCAGTTAGGTGGGTAGACCCGTAAAAGTTACGTGGGACACGTGTATTCTCGTATTTTATATTGTACAAATTATACCTGAAAAACATAGATACTTCGTATTTATAAATAAGGCATCTATCCTGCAATCCTGTCAGTGGCTTATTCTCAACTTACTGTGCTCAAACACATTTAATCGACATGTAAAATAAAATCTGAACATTCCAGTCATATTTATTAAGGTTGTAAAAATGAACAGGGAATGAAAATGGTAGTATTTATTATTTCAATTGTCGTGAAAATGTATGTCACGCACATAACCAATCTTGAAATTCGCTTCCATTTCGCTGACAGTATTGTATTATCGTCACATCAGTCACACAATGAAGGACTACAGTGCTACCAACCTTGCAAACTCAAACTACCCAGAACGTACAGCAC
This sequence comes from Reticulitermes speratus, assembly GCA_021186555.1. Taxonomy (NCBI): domain Eukaryota; kingdom Metazoa; phylum Arthropoda; class Insecta; order Blattodea; family Rhinotermitidae; genus Reticulitermes; species Reticulitermes speratus. The sequence goes on from JAJKFL010000002.1 coordinate 33,165,877, forward strand.
CGAGTGAAAAAAATTTTCTTCAGAATGCTTCATTTCACGTGTTTCATTCTTCATTCCGCAATTCCAGGTAACGTGCAGACAAATTGCGAGGAACGTCATCGTTATCAGAATAGTCAGCCACAGTTGAGGTGTGAACGGCGAAAATATGATGCCATTTTTTTCTACTTCCATTTCAGGCTGTCTTATGTAGACGATCATTCTTTTAAAAACAAGAAAAGATTTTTCACATTTTTATAGAAATATGCAGTATATCTGATATGTTTGATTAACTTTTCTGTCAGGGTGACCAGTAAGTAAAGGCATACTTGCTAAAAACAAATACGTGTCTAATTATGTATTAATTTAAATTCATATTCCTCAACACATGCGTCTTTACCGTGTTCTGAAAAGTATTATACACCTACTGAAAATAACATAAATAATTAAGTGTAGGTCTACCGTAGAATGGCATCAGGTGTTATCATTTTCAAACAATAATCTGCCTGCTATCAGCCTGCAGGTTTATTTCACGTTGAAGTTCAGAAAAACAACAATACAACAAAATACACTCACAGATATGGGCCTATTAGAACGGTCTATATTCGGGGAAGACTTTAGATCAAAATCACTTGCCTTCCCGCGTCCTCTTCAACTAGTAAATTAAACATTATTATAAACAGTGTAACAAACAAGAAAGCCATAAAAATTGCGAAGATTATGTGTACTTAGATGTCCATATCGGTGGAAGAAACGCAATGGAACTTGTGCGTTCCGTTGAATAGGCCATGATGTTTATCCCGATATCAGCTTCCTCTCTGAATACCATCCCCATAACACCGCCCCAAGTCCCATTCTTATCTTGATTCCCGTAAGTGCCGTCTTTTGCTTCATAGTACTCGGACCTGTGTGTTAAACCAAATTACATACGTATATGTTAAAGGTCAAGGACCAAAATCAGCTACCTTATCAGTCTTGGGCGATACAAGGAATGACCAGCAACTGTCAAGAATACCCGGTCTCCTGTGACAGTGTCCATGAAAATAATAATTCAGCAATACTGTCCAGTTATTTTCAACAACTCTCGATCGGGCGTTATCAACATTGGCTGGTCACTGTCCAACATTATTTATCACAACAACATGAAACAAATAGAGATTAGATTTCCGAAAGGATAAAGGAATTCTTCTTTTACCAAACGTCCAGATCGGCACTGGGATCCACCCAGCCTCCTACTTAGTGTGTGCGTTGTGTTCGTTCTCCGGAGGTAAAGCGGCTGAGGCGTGGAGCTGATTTATCACTTCCATCCAGTGCTGAGGTTAAGTTATATGAAGCTGTGTTTTCACTCCAGCATACACTTTTATGGCTTGGTTCTTAATTAAGCACATGAACCGTACTACTTTACTTTATTTTAAATACGTGAAGTAGGACACATTGCCAAGAACTGGAGGGCGTTCTCGACAGTCCCAGCGGCAACACCACAAGCGCAGTTCACAATGTCGAACGCGGCTCCCAGGCCGAAGGGTTCCTGATAAAGTAACTTTCTTGGCAGTTTACAGATATCAGAGGCACGTGGCACGTTTTCTTCATTTTCTTTCAAATGCCCCAGCAGACAATGTGAGAGCACTGTGGGTCACATCAGAATACTAGAAGGTGTTCTTTGCACCTTGCTCTTCATTTCATGTCAGTGTGGCAGGCATTAATTTTGAAGGCTTGTATCGGTGTAAAGGCCAAGCCATTCAACATCTAGAAACGTGGGGATGTGGCGTAACATTAGAGTCTGCGGGAAGATTCATGCTCTGCTGGACCTGTGTGCCTCTTAATTTTGTTCTCAGACGAAGCACAGTTTTATTCGTAATGTAGTAAATAATAATAATAATCACAGTACCTCACGTTACTGGTCTTCAGAACATCTGAGTTAAAAAATTGTACAAATTTTCCGGAAGAAGGTTTGTTTAATGAAAATGTTCAACTGGGTTCTTTAATTTGCGCGGTTTCTCCCAGGATATTCTATATATGTCGAATAGTTGTCTAAGTGTTCCTTCTTTCTCCGTGCTCTACTTCTAAGAACTTTACCAAAGTAAGTCATTTTACAATATTTTCTCCCCTTTGGAAAGCGTCGTAATGTAATCTCTGTATACAGTAAATATTTCCAGACTCTCAGAACGGATCTTTAGTTTTGTGTCATTTTCCAATCGGATGTGATGAATATCACATAAAGCTGTAATTATACCATTGTACCAGGGCTAGTGTAGTGCGCCAGTCTAAACAAATTGCACCAACACAAGAATAAGGACTAGAACGAGTCAAGCTTTTCGAAAAGTGCAGAACACTGAGACACTTCTGGTTATCACAGCTGTTTTGATTAAGATTCATGTCCTCTGTCGTATTGGCAGCCTGTCTTTCTTGATATCGTATGCTATATTTGCCTTTAGACTGCATACTTCTTGGTGTCACTATAGACGCCTTCTTAACGTCGTAAATATGAATTCATATTGCGAGATTTGAGATTTTTACCGCTGTGTTGATGAGGATTCATGTATTCTGGAATGTGGAGCCTTGTCGTTTGCTAAATAGTTATCGACGTTTCAGAGGAGCTTTCGTAAATCTTCAGGGCAATCCTACAATGCAGATTGTTTGTTTTGCCGGCCAATTTTAAGATTTACGTATTGATGAATTTCCTTTATATAGCTTAGATTTTGTGCTGTAATGTTTTGCATCATAATCTGCTGCGGTCCCTAGGTTTGTCTTCATTCACTGTTTGTTTTGTAAGGTTCTGAGTGTTACTAAAAGCTGCACGGTGTGAAGAATTATAACGCTTTTACCTGTCGTTATCACTGTAATAATAAATGTTATCGGATAGAAATGAATTGAAATGAGTAGAAATGAACTGAATCAAATTGACTTGAAAAGAATTGAATACAAACCTAAATCTTGGACAGATTTTATTTGTATATTATTAACACTATGGAGAAAAACTCACGTGAAATTCATCCTCTTTTGTATCTCGTTCCATACTTCCCACACATAGCCGGAAAACTTACGTTGCTCTTTACTGTCTTCCGTCTCTGTTACTTTCAAATGGGGGAACTGCAAATTAATTGTGTGATGTTATTACTACAGTTAACTGAAACACTACTTGCAGTTAGACCAACTGAAGATTCTAATGTTCTGGGATGTTAGCCCGTGTTGATTGGTAAATTGGTACCTACGTTCTGCAGAATCATATGGTCAAACAGTACAAGAAGGCTTTTCTTGGTCTGACTGATCCTTGAGAGACTTTTCTTGGACTGTTTGACGCTGAAGACGAAGGCGACACGCTCCTCCAAAACGTCGGTAAGTATTTACCATGCAACATGATGTAACATCCCAAAAGACTTCAATCTTTGGCAGTGACGCTGTGACAACCTGAAATTTCTTTTACATGTATTATCACAGACGAAAATATTGAATAGTGCGGACACACCCTTACCTCCCCTTACACTGCATTTGCTCAGACGTTATTTTGTTTATTCCCGTAAAGAATTTAATCCAGTTTAATATTTCCTCATGTCAGACTTAACAATGAACTGTACACTTTCTTGTAACCTGTGGTCTTTTGGGTAATTACACGGCGTCGTGTGGTAATTATTTACCGACGTTTCGGGACAACGTTTCGGTCCGATCTTCACGGGTCAAGATTCCAAGGAGGTTCTTATACACCTAGTAGGTATATTTTGTTGATAGAGGAAAAGGAATTTCAACCAATCCATATATTCTTATAGGACTTCATGGTGAAGAATCTTTAAAAGCTAATAATCACGTAGTAATCCCCGGCATGTATGAAATCCGGTAGTTTATTTCTGCATTCACAAGAGTCAATCACCTTACCTTAACTTTGTGAGACATAAATCTATGCCTACGTGTGCCAAATGGCGTCTTATCTTTAGGTTTTCCGACTGTGTATACCCCATCATTGCCACATTTGTAACATGTCCTGGCAATGTCACTCTCGTTTATTTAATTGCCATGGACCTGTCGCAAGACTGCGTAATGAATAACATTTAGAGAAGAGTAATTGTTTCTTGGTGATGGACGCAGAGACTGTCTGGGAATCATTACCCTTTCTCCCAGATTTGACTGGGTAATCGCCCGAAGGAATGTCACAACAGATGTTACCTGATTACGGAATGCAGCTTTAATTGTAACTCCCTGAAGGTGCCTCCGCCGCTGGGTAACGGACCAGGCGATACCACGAACAGAATTCCAGTTACCCACTTGGTATTCCTGCAGTGGCCGAGTGAGATGAACATGGTACACCTCGGTGAGAGAAACATCTGTGTTTACTTGTTCTGCCACCAGAAACGGACAGTCCAGCGGGATATAAATAGCTGTTAAAAGCTTCAAATCTGATGTCCTGTTGTTCAAGAATATGAGCCATGTACCTTCAGGAAATCTTGAAACCTGTAACATTAGGGTAATGCTTTTAATAAACATAATTAACTCGGAAACAGAATTCATATTTGTTTTTTTATTTATCAGAGCAATTCACCGATGTCAGATCATATTGAGATATCCGTTCCCTGGGAGGGATGATGTAGAGCGGTCGACATATTATGTTATTGACACTTTCAGACATGTCCATGGCGATACTGGTCAGTAAAATATTTCTTCTTCCAAAGAAATTCTTCCACTTGATTGCTTCAAAACTTTTTTCAAGTCCTGTCAACAAATAACACACACATTAAGACTGAAATATGTCAGTAGCTCCCTCAGTAATGCTTGTTATAATTTATAAGTTGGTGCAAATAAATTATTAAACCTAGACTTGTAAAAATCTGTGAACGGCGTGAACACGCATGGCTTCGCTTTCTTCGAGTGTGTGATATTTGTTTATAAATATAAGAGAGACAATTTTGACTAAGTACCATCCTTTACCCAAGAGAATGCATTTGACCTGCACAGCGTGGGTACAGTCCCGTAACACTGGCGACAACGGTCGGAAGAAAACACAGATCATGTCAAAAACATGAGTCTGTATTACTGCATGACCTTCTTTCCACTGGTCGCCATTTGTTAGGTGTTTTTTTTTACAAAACACCTGAAGTCAAATTATGCACAGTTCTAATCACATAGAACACTACTGGACATAACTGTATTATCTCACACTCACAAAACGCAATTGCATTTCAGCCCGATGTATTTTTAACTGGAATACATCGTTTACTGGTCACAAGCAAATGACGGTCGGCTTTCCCCAACGAAAATCGCTGCCAAGGTCAACTGCAAACTCCACAGTCACTAACTATATAAGTTACTCATCCACAGAGGATGTAGTTACGATTGGTGTCCAACAGATGGCGTTAAAAATCAGACGGCTTTGACACGCTCATACATCAATATAATTCCCTCGACGTGTGACACTTGGCACTCCCATCTGTAAGAGACTTCAGTGTCTGATGCATGGTGTCTGTTCTCATATGGGTTCGAGAATTGCGTATTTTCCCTGATCATTACCGATATTTTTAAAGTTCTTTTAATGACGAATATGCTTCAGCGGGAGTATGATGCTCTGTCACTTACTCAGGTTCTGCGTCGACTGTATCATGTAGACACACCGTGATCTGTATTTGTTCAGTACTTCCATTGTTATAATGAAAGTTGTGTTTAGTGGAAGTAAACTGACAGGCACGAAAATGGAAATAATTATCAGAATTGTACGCCGATACTGCATTTCACCGCACGATTGATTATGGGATAAAAAAATATATTGTACATTTGCTAAAGAGGCCCAACAATAGTAAGGAATTTTAAAAAAATATTGCTAGTCTGCCTGAAGATTTTAAAGATATTTGTTTTTAACACACTTCTTTAAAAGACAAATGTGTTCATTTCTTCATTTCTGATGATACGGTTATCAGTTTTTCAACTCTCCGCTAAATTTAAATTAATTCTTTTGTTCTTCGCGTCTTAATGTCACACACTTTGCATCTTGTGGCTTTTATGAGAAAGCAAGTCGTCATTTAATATATTCTTTCGTTTCTTGTGTTAAATTTTGCTCTATCTTTTAAGGTTCACTATTAAAGAAAAAATGATACATTTAAAATAAAGCTTTTAATTTTTAAAGAATAAAATATTAGAAACAAATGTTTATGTGTGACAACAGGAAATTCATTCTACGTTATAAACTCGTGCTGTACAACTTCCTTACGCTCGGTGGTTTCAACCTCTATTGCACTAATCGAAACGGAGAACTGTTCTTCTTGAAGAGTAGTTGCTGGTATTTGCAGTTCTTACATTTGTTAAAATGAGACTTTTTCCCTCATGAGAGTATATCATTAGGTTTCTTGTTCCCTTTGTAATCGAAGTAAGTATGCAGGAACGGAAAGTTAACGGATGGTGCAAAGTCATAATGTTTCAGGGCCGAATATTTAACGAAGCAAGTCATGAACAGCGTGATAGTTTTAATGTACTTTTTTCATGGAGTGCATTAAACAAGATCTGTATCTATAATCTACAGTACTGTTGTGAGGGCCTCAATATCGCATATTTCCATCTAGACTAGTTAGAACAGCCAACGATGAATTGAGTACGTGGCTAGGATGGAAGGGGCGAAGAGAGTCCACGGAATTCTTGCAGGGAAACTTCGTGGAAACTTTCACGCCGAAGACTGGGATGAAGATGCAAAATCGACATCTAAGTTTTATCTTAGGAAGGCAGGCTGAGTAGCTTAGTATCGCTGCAATGGCCGGCAGTAGTGCAGTGTGTTAACTGTGTCGAGCCTTCGGGCTCTTCTACTGACTTTGCCTGTTAAGAGAAGTTCTGTGGGTTATTGATTGCGAATATCATATGGCCTTATCTATGAGCAGAGCATATCTGGGACAAGAAACTTTGCCATTTTCTGCTGGTACTGTGTTTATTCGAGTTCGTGACAAATTAAAAACACATTTGATAAGAGTGGAAGTGTTTTATGTAGACCTAAGTTGCTTCAAAGTTCTCCACTTTAAGTTTAGTAAGAAGAAAACAATGGTTTCAACGTGTGCTACCTTAAAAGTTTCCAGTGCGCTGTTTGCAATTTTGCGTAATTAAACGTTTTTTCGATGTTCAGTTATTGCAGATAACCTATAATTGCTTGGTTAGAGTCTCAAACCTGTTGTAGCGTAAATAAAAAAATTGTATTTTGTCGTGTTCTTGGATTTACGTGTAAAACACGCCGTAAAAAGTTGAAACTAGTGCTGGTTTGTTTTGTGGTACTCTCAGTAGCTCAGGCTATGTGCTGTATGATGGATTTCATTAGCCTATGCCACCAGATGTAATTAAATAAATTCGGTGAAAGTCGTGCCTGAGTAAAACCGTCTGCGATCAGTTGCAATGGACAGCGTTATCAGCTGCTAACCAGTTGTAATTAATAGGATATTATTAAAATAGGCGACCAAGTACGGATCATCTATCCATACATACCACCTCATCATGACTGGAGACACACACACGAACCACCCATGGCAAGAGATCGGGGGCTCCTTACCTCCCGCTACCGGGATGTGTTCACTGAGAAAAGCTCGTAGAAACCGTGGCCTTTCAGAAACACTGTGGTATATTGCATCTGGGGTAAATGTTTCTCAATCCCACATTACAGTGAATCGAATTTTTAACAGGAAGAGTACGTGCTTTACTAAGCCAGTATCTCTGTAGTTATTAAAGAGTGCTGCCTTGAGCTGCTGTAGATGACGTCACAGTACAGCCACCGAGCACGTAGGCCTGTATAAGAAAGATATACCTTGAAAAATAACACACGTTTTAAGATAAACTTAGGCGTGACAAATAATCATGTTTCCCCTTCAGGATTGTTGTTGCGATAACAATACTCAAAATGCTTAGTCCAGTCCCTACTAAATTATTACTGTGTGCTCTAGTCTAATAACGGGGACTCGTCTGTGTCCTTACACTGTCTTGTATCAGTTCTAGAAACCTCTGTGTTCTCCCGCCATAGCTGAACACACAAATACACACTATCACCTTTCTAAATCTAGATTCACTCTTCCTTTACCCGATGAAAATAAGTGCACAATTACAGTCCTTGTGTGTGAACGTTTCTCTGGAATATCTATTGGCTTCTAAAGAAGAACGAGAGTTATTTTAAATTAGAAGTTTTTTTAAATTTGCCTCATTGGTATTGCATAGTATAAATAAACCTTGTACATGTAAATGGCTTTCTAATAATTCTTCAAGGAAATATTATTAAATATGTTATTACATGCAGTAACATAAAGAAGAATTGCTAAGAACCATATTATTTTCTGTTTCATATTCATGTATGCGTAACAAATGTGTGAACATGGAAACATCAAAATTACATACTGCGAAGGAATGAGTTGGTTGACATCTGACACTGATACCAAACTTGAGCTGTAGCGCTTCTTTCCAAAATTGAATTTAAGTAATTAAGTTAACTGAAAATAATTCCGTCCTACCTTAGTCCAGAATGGACACACACTAATCTGCGATTAAGAAACGGTTATGTGTAGAATGTGAGGGTTGGAATTTGTATGGGGTGGGGATAGGGTGAGGATTGTTGCGGGCATTAGATGAGGTTGAGAATACGACTGTAGATCGGTATGGTGTTTTATAAGATAATTACTTATTGTTTGTTAGATATTAGTCATTAGATACTGACTACAACTGCTCTAGATCGAAGAAAAACACATAATCAAACATTAGATGGGCGCAGTTCCTTTATTAGCCCGTGCCATGTCACCACAGGCAAGACTGGCTACCCATGTCATAGATCAATAAGAAGACAAATTATGAATATGGACATAACCATTTAATAGCACGTTACGCACATGGGAGCACAGGGCCTAAAAGGTATTTATCAGATATTCATGCTGCCGGAAATTTTACTTGCTTTTACTGCAGGCTCCATTAGTGAAATTGTAGGAGCTCTATGCTATTGAAACATGAAATGTCATGTGTGTTTCAGGGGCTCATTTTATCATTACGAAAATCTGTGTATGTATGCACTGTTCTGGTAATTCTCTTCAGATCCAAGAGAGGCAATGCTTTTAAAATGCATTACCATTCCATCTGTATGCATAAGCAGAAGATTTATGATTTCAATTCCGAGCTCGTAATTGACACCTTTATCATACTTCTGAATTGGCATGGCGTATTTTGCAGATAACATGACGAAACTTTATGCAAGAGCAAATGTAATTTACATTACGAAACAATCAGAGTTATGGATGATACAGATACGATTTTGAAAAGAAACTTGCGTTTTCTGGGTTCATCTTCATATTAAATCCCAACCTGAGGTGATTACATTCAGTAAACTTCGGATACATCCATCTTTAAGACTGCATTTGTTATTATTCCGTGATATTAAGCTTAAAATGAACCACGGCCACCACCTTTACCTTCGATGTAATCTTCCCGTGTAATTCCAAACTATGATATTCTTTGCAGTGTGAAAAAGGAGAAGTGTCGCCCAGTTCACATAGTGACTACAGTAAGGGCTACCGGATAATCGGCCGGGGCTCAAACAGTGCCCTGTTAGAATGCAGGGGACACTTATCCCAGCAGTAAAGCAGCCGAGGCGTGAAGCTGGCCACTGAACTATATCTGTTGCCAGATGTTAGGAATTTGTGACGCTATTCTTCCATTAAATTGTTTTTCTTCATGGGGCAGTGATTAATTAGGAACGAAGACGGACAGCTGTACCTTTACAATTGAAACATAATGGTTATAATGTTAAGATAGTTCATCCCCGCTGTATCAGTAAAGCAGTATTTATTATTCAGCGTACAGTCATACACAACCATACAGTACAAGTTCTTTAGGCGACTACTTTCGTCTTGAAATAAGTCATCATCAGGCTCTTCTTTCTAAAAGTCTTCAGTGGACAATTATTACTGCAAATAGGTATGAGATCTCATCCTTTATGAGATGCTTAATAAATTATTGAAACGAATTACAAGAGGCCTTGAAAATTATGCAAGAACTTGTGGTAAAGAGTGTATAAAAGCGTTTGTGTAGTAAATAGACTGTATAGAGATGTATAAAAGATGTAAAAATTGTTTAAAAAATCCTTGGTAGGCGGTACAACTTTCAATAATCGTTTTACGTACATCGGGTTGCGTTTACAACTTTTATACGTCTTACTACTTATACCGTGTATTTACTACACAAACATTTTTATACACCCTTTACCCCAAATTCGTGCATAATTTCCATGCTGAATAATGTATAATGTTTGTAATCTAAGAATCTGTCGTGCGTTCTTATACCCTGAAGAAAGAGGAAACACTTTCCTCGAATAGTTGGTGCACATATATTCGTAGTAAAGTGCACGGTATAGCATCAGTCTTAATTAGGCTTACATGTGCTATGCAGTTGTTGAGACAGCAGGGGGATTAATGTGGCGAAAACAGGTTAGGTCTTCAGCAGTATGAATAAATATCTCAATGGCAGTCCTAGAGGAGCTAGCAGTGGCTCAGATAGCCACGACACTTGTTATTGACATGTGAAGAGACTTGGACATAAGATGCACACTTCTTGCCTGCTGATCTAGGCAATTTAACGACCACTTACAGCAGCGTATGTCACGTAATAATAATAATAACAATAATAATAGTGTCAGTTGAGGAATGCGTGTTCCGTTATGAGATACAGAGATATATGGACAGGAACCGTCATTGCATGTATGAAGATGACGTCACAAGATTTTTATAGATAAACTGAGTAAACAGACTAAAAACCGAGATAGCTGGTTTTTCTGATAATAAATGTAGTGTACATACTAGCTTACTGAAACTGTCATCACAAATCAACCTTCACGGCATAAGGATTTCTGCTTTAAAGACCCACCATTAGTGTCGATGTATCGAACTGTGTTTGTATTCATACAAGATATTCTAAACAGCATATCCGAAATTAAATAAATTGAAATGAAAATCATTTATAAAATTACGTTCTTAAGTAATACCAACCTACATACTGTGTATGTAGGTTGGTATTACTACTCCTGACAGTGAAGTAGTCAATATTGTCACGCAGAGAGTAAAAGAACAAGAAGTTCAACCAATGAATAATTTAGTGAGATTTAATTTACTAAATTTTTATTGGAATAGAATTAATTTGCAACCGATACTGGGTACTAAGGAAAGGTACGTCTGTTAGTTCGGCTGTTTCTAATATTGCAACAGTAATATTTCTACAGATATTGAAATCTGTCTACCTTTATTTGATTGGTAATTGAACTGATGGATAACATAATAAGTCATGTCTATGGATTATGGTAGTAGGTTGGCAGCACCTCATATTAAATACTTTTATTTGCATGCGTGTGTTACTAATATTCAAACAGAAACCAAATTATTTGTGGAAACATCCCATAGCAAGAATTGAAACTTACTTGTGAGGAAAAAGCTACTCAAAAATTGATAGGATGTTATTGGCAATTCTCTTGCCAAGCAACCACTTTCAAATCTTAGTCAATGAGAGTTCTTCATCAAGAATTTGAAGCAGAACACTGTCCCTCGAATAGCCAGCACCTGTACCCCTACTGTCCGCACCGTTTCCCTCCGTCAGCCCATACGTTGTGCGCCACAAAGTGTTGTGTCCGTGCCTTTCTGCTCTTACATTTGCGCCTCGCTTTGGGCGCCAGACGGTGCTATAGCTTCACTCTTATTCTGTGCTGGCGATTTCGCATCATTGCCACGTTTATGTCTCGTCGGCGTTGTACACTTTAGGGGAAAACGATTGCTTTTATCAGATAGAAAGTCTTAGGCTCATATTGGAACAAATATGCATACGTGTGTACGATGTGTAAGTATTTCAGTTATTAATTTATTAAGTTCACGAAACTCGATAATTCAGCAACTCATTTATTTTTATTACGGTAAAGAAACTTGGTAAGTCACTGCAAATAACAAAGTTCTTCCGATACAGGTTAAAATTTCTTTCCAGTATTATTGAAGTAATAAATGTCTGTATAATTTATGTAAAAGGTAACCGCATGTCTTCAGACGGGCTTAATAAATTTCTCACAACTGTTGGTCAGTTAGAATGTAATGCACTTTTTGAACATTCAGTAACAAGTCTTTGTATAAGTGGTGGAACAGCTGTCGACACGTTCGGCGTATTTAGTGACTTGTACAAGAGAATGTTCAGGTCCTGTCAAAAACGTTACATTGTAATTTCCACAAAACTGACTAAATGTAATAGGTTGTTCCAGGTTTTGAGAAGAGTAAAATTTTGGTAAATTTGAGCAGGTTGTCTCATCGAACCTTGTGTTTGAGGCGACATCGTGTATTTTCAAGATGCGTGATTATTTGTATACTAAAATCAATGCAACTTTTGCACAGATGTCATTTCAGCGGCATCACACGACTGACATACACACAATGCCTTGTGAAGACACGTAACTAAGTGCAACATTGAGACAACGAAAGAAAATTACAATTTACAAAGAGATAAAATCATACATTGCTTATTAAACTAACCTAATAATCAAATCTGTTGCAAATACCAACTTATGACAAAAAACGATTTATATAAATGAAGTAATGTGTAAAGAAAAAGACATCAAGTAGGAATTTCGGTACAGAAAATTTAGGGACTTCAGTGGAAATGTATAATGCTATTTTGCGTAGAGTAACAACTCGGATATCACTGTTTAAATAGTTTTATTACACAGCATTATGATAATTTTTACTTTAAATTAGCTGAATAAGTAGCCCTAATTTTTTCTTGTCACGGGCCGTGAAACCAACACAGTCGCTCCTTCGATGATCGTCTGTAAACCGTGACATATAACATTATCTTATAAATTCCATTAGCTGCGTATGTATATAGAATAATTTGTTGCCGAGAAGAGACAAGGAGCAATCCTCCAATTTGTAATTTGGGGAGGAGCTGCTAACAACTCATTTTAAAAATCAGCATGTTACGAAATGTTATAGGAGACCTCAGACTTCGACGGATTATTTGAAACGACCTAAGCAACGAGAATCGGTTGTGAAACATTATTAGGTCGATGAAATCAAAGAACATGAGATGGGCAAAACATATCACATGTAGAGGAGAGCATACATGCATTTAGAGTTTTGGTTGGGAAATCAGAAAGAAACAGACGAATGGGTGGAAGAGGAGATGGGAGGGTAGTAATAAAATGGGGTGGCATGGAACTGTGTGTGTACTTGATTAAACTCACTCAGGATAGGGAAAATAGTATAGACTAATGATCATTCTTTTGCCATAAAATGTTAAGAATTTCTTGTTTAGTTGCAAAGCCCTTAGCTATAAAAAAAGGACTCTTCTCCATGGAATTAATCTGGTCTCTGACCACTTAAGCAGCCGTCAATTCTGAGAATTTTGTACCAATATAGGATTAATAAACCTACCGGATCTCATTAAAAATTTGTTTCGGCTATGGCAAACTCATTGGACGGAAGATCATTTCACATACAGTAGGCACATACGTGTTCTTATAATTTTATGTATTTGCAATTTTATTACACAAGACATAGACTAAGGTTCTAATATGTCGTAGAGTAAATTTATATTAAATTTATTTTATGAATCTATTACTGCAATTAATATGTTGCTTTCTGAAGTGGTTTCTGAGCCGAAAGATAAAAACTTCGGCTAGCAGGCAAATTATAGAAACTAAGAAACCTGTTACCAGAATAATTAAAATGGGCAACAGTTCTTCTAGCGTCGCTTGTTTGTGTGATTCTTCCGAGTCTCTTGTCGTTATGGGCAAGACGTTATCTTGCAACTTTTGCAGAATCCCAGAGCTTCGGAGTCTTTCAATGCTGTAATCACAACGCACATATATATGTATATGAAATGTGCACTGAATTTCATAGATGTAAATACTAATTCCTTGACAGATGTACAAACCTGGAATCATATATCATGTGTTTTAGGTGCGAAAAGAATAGCCGTTTAATAAGTGCCGTACATAATGTCAGTACATTGAACTAAAACCTCTCCAGAAACTGATATTCGTCAGCTAATAAAGATATTTCCCACTCTTTATGGAAATCTGTTAGTCATGCATATTTTCACAAAAGCTTGCCAGTGGTTCCTATCCTCAGCGAAATATACCTAATATCATGCCAAGTAGGTCACGTGACGTTCTTAGGAAACACGTTTGCTCTATCGAGTTTAGTTTCGTTAAATGCAATTCAGGTGGGGTATGTAAGCTAGAATGACGGGATAATATTCTAACGCATCTTTTAAAATAGGGCTTGAGGATGTGGATTTTATTATAGCCAGTAATAGGCTGCTGTGAATAAGGTAATTATTAATTCTTTTCAATGGCGCAACAACCCCTATTTGGCCAAGGCCTCCTCATTACCGAGGCTTCAAGATCACACTTAGTTGAGACACACCACACTTGGTAGTAATCCTCTGGACGAATGACCAGCCCGACCCAGAGACCTCTACCTGACAACACACAACACTCACAACAGACAGATATCCAAGTCCCCCGGTGGGATTCGAACCCACAATACCAGCAAGCGAGCAGTCGTAGACCCACGCAATAGACGACGCAGCCACTGGGATCGGCGGTAATTAATCTTAGAGATAGTAAACTTTTTGGCCAGCTGAATGATTATCAGAGAGTTAAGGTACAGCAGTTCTAAAGTTAGAACATTTTTCGGGAGGTGAAATATATATTTTGTACTAGATATGTACTGGAAGGGAATTTTGTACCTGAATAGACTTACCATTGTGAAAGGCAGACTCACTCATTTAGTAATTATTATTTAACTAAAGCTTAATTTTATTCATTTAAATTAACTCACTAGTAACTGAAGAGCCTAGTATAAGAACTGTTTTTATTGACAATGAAAGATGCTGGTAACCGGAAGTATGCACGTGGAACAGCTAGAAGCTTGCATGTCAGACGATCGTTGTAGTATCTTGCACTGTAATAATCAACAGCAGCTGCAGATCTATATTGATCGCATACTTGTTGGAGACATTCAATCTCGTCTTCCGGATATGTGTTGACGTTTGGTGCTATCAGTCTCGAGTAGATGGTGTTTAATACGGGATCTGTGGCTTCCTGAAAATAAAAGAAGAGCTCATGATATTAGTTTAAATAGATGTCTATATTGTAGGCGAAATATTATGTCTCGTGGATTCAATAAAATAAAATATATATAGAGATAAACAGAATTTTATGTTACTTGTACCGTACATTTTAATTACATATTTGTTATGCAGACATATGTACACAGTATATGTTATTTAACATTATTTTTATTAAATGTTGCCCAACATGTTTCTAGCCTATATAAGGCTCATCTTCAGGGGCTCTTTTGTTGAATAATATAGCTGTTGTAATTTCAACAAAAGAGCCCCTGAAGATGAGCCTTATATAGGCTAGAAACATGTTGGGCAACATTTAATAAAAATTGTGTTAAATAACATATACTGTGTACATTTGTCTGCATAACATATATATAGATAAACAGAATATTTTATATGAAATGTATGATTATACCTGTAATAACTGGAGCCAACGAAATAGTAACAAAGGGTTTAAAGAGAGATTTGGAAGCCATACGAGGAAAACATTCAATAGATTTACTACAAACGGAGTTGTACTTGGACATCACACGTAATATGGAACGTGCTGCAGTCTGAAACTTGAAGCCTGAGCGGTGGGGATCACCTTTGTTTCAATAGGAGTACCAGGAAGAATAGGCCTGTGACAACGACGACCTCAGCAGCAACTCAATAATGATAATAATAATTTGCAAGACCTTAGGTCGATTACGTAAACCGTAATTTAACAGTACTGACTGATTATTAAATTATCAGTTTGCAATAATTTCAGAACTTACGCCCAACTACGTGGTTATAAAAACCACTTCAACCACTGATGTAAATTCACATGTTATAAATATGGATTAATTTTTACTACGGGCACGGTTCGAAATCTATCACTTGTTGTACTGTTACATTGGTTAATTTGTAAATAAAGACAGTAGAGACCAAGAAACGTTCTCTAATGTAATTTAGTTACTTTAGACGGGAATTCTCTGAAAGCCTCATAACACAATCACTTCTTATTTTCACAAGGCTCTGACTAAATTCGGTTGGTTACCCGGAACATCAGGAACAACTCAGCTGTGGCAAAGATGATTACATATAAGGGAGAATTATCTCTTTCACAGGTCATTCGGCCGGACATTGTGTTCGAGGCGTCGTGGTTTCCAGGCAGTCAGTTTTCCTTAGCAACAGAATGGACATTCCGAGAAGGAAGGGAATGGAATTTGTCTCATTAAAATATACGAATACATCAAGCTGTCAAAGGCAGTTCTGTAAGTGTGCGAAGCGTGGAATGTTAATCACCGTAGCTGCGCTGTGTCGGGTGTCAAAACCTCGAGAACTCCGGAAAAACACTTACGTAAATATCCAGCTGGATCACAAGTCTTCCTTTGAGAAGAGCATCGCTGCTTGCCTCGAAACTTGCAGTTGAATTTGAAGCAGAGACGCAATACGAGTACACAATACACATTCTTATTGTAAGTTCTCCATCCGTACACAATTAAATTTAGGCGAGAGCTTTAATAAGGAAAATAGTGCTAACATGTGTATATGAAGAATAGACTTTCGTGTGATGATGATATGCTAGGTTCAAATGTAGTGAGCTGTTTTTTGTGTAACAAACACATAGTTGTGTTGATGGAATTATTGTGTAAAAATTGTTATACGTTTATCAGCCCTGATGCGTGAATATGCATTCTACTTACGCGATCTATCATTAATCATATATGTTAAATTTACTAGTTCCTATTTTTAATTTACAAAAATCCCATTCCACACTTTAAAATATAGGCCTACAATTAACTTAGTTACTGGCCGAAATCTGAAGTCTTTACGGGCAGAATATGAAGATTGCTGTCTTCGAAATAAGTTAGTTTCTTACCTCGAAAAGGACGAAGTACACCGGCGTGTGAGGAATAATAAACCGGTACGTCCCACTATCCAGAAGGCCTTTGAAGTCTACGAATGGCAATTTGTAGTTGTTCACAGATAGTATTGCTATGAAGATTGCTGAATAAGCAATGAATAAGGTTACGAATGTTAGGTAGGCCGTGATATACACTAGACGACATGGCCAGGACTGAGGTGATGTGTCGTGCCCTGAAGAAAAAGCAACAAATACAGGACGCGAAGTATATGCAACAAGTCTAAAGTGCTTATACCTTTTAATTTAAACTTATCCCAAATTGCATAATTATTCGTATTTACACAATTTTAAATGTTGGCCTAACGTTATGGAACAATGTGTATTCAGGGGCATTATTATTATTATTATTATTATTATTATTATCACTATTTATTATCACATTTATGCAGTGTATTTACAGTTATATATCTTCAGCGGCACAACAGCCAAACTCGGGCCTAGGCCGCCTTATTGTTGAGGTTTCTAAATCACGCACAACTAGACACACACATACACACACACACACAGCCGGTAGGACTCTGAACGAGTGATCAGCTCGTCGCAGAGGCCGCTGTGTACGTAACACACAACAGAAAGAAGAGACCAACATCCATGCATTCAACGGGATTCAAACCCGCAATCCCAGCAATCGAGGGGCCCAAGCCTACGCCTTAGATCGCACGGGCACCGAGTAGGCTTTATAGTTATGTTTTTAGGGTGGACAATATTACGGCTATTATGTGGTTGCAGTAATCACGTATGGTACAGGCAATGTTATTTCCCATGATAAAGGTTTTGTACTTCTACATTAGTAATTCTCGAAGTATGGGCGCAGTGCTCAGATGACTGTTTTTCTGTAGTTCCACTATCATCATCATCATCATCATCATCCACATTCCTTACCCCACAGCAGTTTAGCTGGTTCTCAAAAGACTACGGGTCTCACAGACCAAGCACTGCTTATTCACTGTTCTGCCAAAAACTTTCTGACTGTACGGCATGTATTAAGTATTACTGATTTCTGCATTAGAATATGTAAAGCAGGGCGGAAATTAAGCAATTTTGAAATTCAATGAATTTTTTGGAATAATACCCGTTGTAGGTAGTACTAGTGGTATTGAATAGGCGCGCGCGCTTGTGTGTGTACGATTTTCTGTCTTTTCGATGTCTAGTGCTTTGCGTATTGAATAATGTAAATGTGCACAATTTCTATCGTGTCTCATTAAGTATTCGGTCTTCGCCAAAATGAGCCATCCAGAGGTTAGATGGTCAATAGTTTCTTCATAGAATTCCAGAGAATTTATATTAACCCAAATGTACTTGACTCCAAAATCCAGTATATCTCACAAGAACAATCCTTCATACTGAGGCCTTCGTTCTCCTGGGATGTTATGCAGCTTAGGTTGGTGGAATTTTACCGGCGTTTCGGGACAGTCTGGCTGTTAAGTAGTCCGGAACCGTCAGTAATCAACTGCCAACGTACGCTGCGTAACATCCCCGAAGACGGAAAACCTCAGCGAAAAAGTGGCAGAAGCCTGAAATGTCACATTCCTTCGTAATGCTTGCTTCTATTACACGCTCGAGGCATTTACTTGGATTTCTGTAAATGTGTTCGTTAAGGATGATATATAAACAATACTGTCAGTACGTGTTCGACTGAACCTCGAGTAGTAGCCTCAAGTGATAACCATTCTGACTTGCATTAGAGGTGTGCCCGGTTCAAATCTCGACCGTATATTCTGCTACCAATATCCAGGTTTACCTCAGTTTCTTCAAGCAAATTCCCATCCAGTACCTTGAGTTCTGTTGTATCTACTTCCTTCCACATACTTTCCAAATCATAATTCACCGTCAACCAATAATTTGGCACTATATATTCTACATCTTTGAGATTTCATGGCGACTAAATTGAACAGCATTTACTCAGGCTGACTTCCGCGTTGGGTGGTTCAAATAAACCGAAAATTCAGAAAACGACTCCGTCTCGATCATCGTAACTTCAGCTCTCCGTTACAATTGCTAATATTTACTAAAAGCAAATATCTATAGTGACAAGTTTCGTGGTACTGGAGAAGGATTGAGAAGATAATTTGGACCGATCGTGTGGGAAATGAAGAACTATTATCAGAGTCAAGGAGGAGAGGAATATCCTACAAACAGTA
The DNA here is from genome assembly GCA_021186555.1 of Reticulitermes speratus. Classification (NCBI taxonomy): domain Eukaryota; kingdom Metazoa; phylum Arthropoda; class Insecta; order Blattodea; family Rhinotermitidae; genus Reticulitermes; species Reticulitermes speratus. The sequence continues at coordinate 33,184,969 of JAJKFL010000002.1, forward strand.
AAAAGAAGGGACACTAATTGGATTGGTCACATCTTGCATAGGAACTGCCTTCTAAGACACATTATTGAGGGAAAGATAGAGGGAAGGATAGAAGTGACGGAAAGACGAGGAAGAAAACGTAAGCAACCCCTGGATGACCTTAAGGAAAAGAGAGGATACTGAAATTGAAAGAGGAAGCACTAGATCGCACTCTGTGGAGAACTCTCTTTGGAAGAGTCTATGGACCTGTTGTAAGACAGACTACAGAATGAAAAAGTTTTTGAACTGTTATTGAGTTATGTTGTTTTCACTAATTTGACTCTAGTCCGTGGTTAATCATAACGTAAATTACTGATACGTAGGAACATTTTGTTTTGGAAGTAGCAAGCCCGAATATGGGGACTAATCCCGTAGCCGAAACGTAGTGTGTTAAATTCCAATACATAGGCCTACAATGGAATGTCCATAATGTTAGCGAGACCAGATGTCATGCTATCGTTAGAATCCTACATTGTGGGTCTTCGTGCGATCAAAATAGAAGGTTGCATATAAAAATACCGAGCAAGAAGGACATTACTAACCTTGCTGGCAGAAAATTCCGAAAACGTATAACAGGGAGTTGTAGATATTGAAGTTCTCTCCCCTTTGATGCGTTCCTTGAGGAGAACTGACGTACCAGGTTATCGAGAGAAGAAAAATGAGCACAATGAAGAAAGCCGATATCACCCACCAGAATCCGTAGGAGAACGGCAGCGATATAAGTCTCCAGTTGGAATTATTCGACACTTGTTTCTTAACGTATGTCACGATCCTGAAAGAAATTTACATTGACATTGAAACTTAATAATATTTGTGTACTTCGTGAATGTAGATGAAAGAACTCTTCATTGCAAAGTCCAATACACAGCACATTAACCAATCACGTCCCTTCTTCTGCCTTTCATACTTCCCTCCACCCACGCCGTCCTCTTTGGTTTTATCGCCCTAACAATATCACTTGAAACACATATGGTGTTGTTTTTTTGCCCATCAATTACATAAACTCTGAAAAGTTAGAATTGCAATGATTGCCAAAACGACGGAAGAACTTCTAGAAACGAAAGGTTTAAACCTGAATCATGTGTCATCTAAGCACATAACTACATATATTTCATTAAGTTTTTTATTTATGTAAGCCTACTTGTTTTTAGGGTGGAGATATGTGGGAGGTTAATTAGTCTGGTAGAGACTCACGGACTTTTCAGATTTACTTACATCATAGTCGCCGCAGTGAAAACCTCTAATTTCGCATGGAGTTACTTTCCTCTCTCACAGTATTTTAAGTGTAGAGAGTAACGAAATATTATTCGTGGGTAAATAAGTGAATTTCGAAAGTTACTTTGAACATTATATATTGAATCCGAGATACCGCATAATGTGCTGCGAATTTTCTTTGCTCTGTTGTGCTGTACAACCAAAATTAAGGTGGCTAGACTTGAGAAAGATCTGAAATCCAAAGGTGTCAAGAGGTAGAGGAAGAAAGCAGAAGACAGGTCTGCGAGGGCTATCATTCTGAAGGAGGCACTGGTTAAACAATAAGGACCGCATGCTGAATAATATAATAATAATAAGAGAAGAAGAATAGAAGATTCTGCTGTACAAAGTGCAAATGGAATTTTCAAGATGAAATAATTCGTCTGTATCAGAAGATTTTCATAACCAAAGCTATTAAGTACTGTTTCTTTTGTATGTAATAATTTTAAAATGTGCATAAATATTTGTTTTTACTTATTATTGAAAAGGAGTGGATGTGAAGGTCATGTATGATATACGGCTCGAGGTCACCTGCTCTTTAACAAAAAACATGTTGACCTGACAAAAGTTTTGTCATAGGGCAACCCATGAAATGTTGTATACGTCATAAGTGCAGTTTTCATCCTTGACCTGTCGAACACGACCTAGTGGGAGGAAATACCTCTCGTTATTCGCGTACTGTTCAGTTATATGGAACATCAAACTTATCACTACAAAATGTTAATTGATATGAGTTTGTTCATCGAAATTTTGTATTTACTTTATATCATTTTACTAATATTACATTAAATACTAATACAGGAAGCTTAGCTTAATGTAACCGTAACAGCTGCATCACGTGAAGTTAAGTTTCTTTTGCAAGCGCCCATATTTCATACTCGATTGCACAGAAGCAGACCGTTTGTCACGCTGCTTTTTTTTCGACAACACTGTGTAATCCTAAACACGGAATATACAATGGCGTATATAAGCATTAATTCAGCTCAATTTTAGTAAAGTTTGTGGCAGAAATTCCAAAAGCTTTTAGTACTTACTTCAGGAATCAGACCGACTCTAATCGATATCCCATGTAGATTTGCCCTCCTCTGAATTAAGAGGGGTGCAGACCAAATTTATAACCCACCACTGATTTTTCCACAGGGCCACAAAGATGCTTCTGCAAGCTGCGACTTGGATGGTCCTGATAAATTTCTATAAGAGATAGTCCGTCTTCCCTTTTGTCCTTATTAATCAATGGCTGTGTTACAAAAAACTCACAATCATACGGAATTTTAATATCAGAGAAAAATATTTCTATAGAAGGAGCAGAGAAAAACATAAGCCATCGGCCTCTAGACAGAAGAGACTTCAGTGTAACCTGAAAGGAACCAAAAGATGGAAAACATAAAGCATAGTGTAGAGTGTGTGAAGAAGGATCCTGCTGCAAATATTACGACCAACAAGTTTATTAAATGCAGCCCCACATTAGACACACACACACACAGTGTGTGCAGTGCTGTGCAGTCAAACCCCGACACAACGCCGCTGTATGTTTACCGTAATGTGTGGCGGTATAAAGAGTGTGGCGGTAATTCACAGTGTATAATACGAAATTTCTGTCCAGTGCCTTCCACGGGCGCTAAGTGCGGGTGGCGCTATATCTGGGTTTGACTGTGCTTTTTTATTAGCCGCCATATATTACGTGTATGCATTCCATTTCTCTCAAGGGCGCTTATGGGTTTTTCTTTGTCCGTGTTTCTGAACCTTATATATAGATATGGTTTGTGGGGACTCACTGGATTGGGGGACAGGCCCGTCTGTGTCTGCACAGGACAACACAAAAGCTTAGAAAGAAATCAAACCTACATCCTTGTCCCGAGGGTGTTAGAATCTAATGTATCAGTGTCCGAGATATAGAAAAATACACTCCTTTGAGAGTGGGCAATGCGATCGACTATGTAGGCCTGTATAAACGTGCAGTATGTACACACATATACAGACAGATGAAGAATTAGATAAAACAATAGACTTAAAATAAATAATTTCGTTAAGGCAGGTACGTTTACCTGTTCTAGATACTTCTGAGCAGTTGCGTCGTTACTTAGTAAGACATATAGTGGGCTGTTTCCTTGACAGCTCGAGACTTCAAGTGTTTTGAGATTTGTGTCCATAGGTACTGTAGCTACTGAGAAGTTGCCTCTTGTTGTTAGTGTCTTTAAATACAGAAAGCTCGCAGAACCTGTCACAGAATAACATTTATTCATAACTACATGTAATTTTACCAACATCGAATTATGTACAAGTAAATCTAAGCGAAGCAGAATCATATTTAAGGTAATCCTAATCTTATTCAAGTGGTATAGGCTAATGATTAATTTGACTACCTCACAAAATTGGTTTAGAAGTAGATTGCAATGTTATTATCTTGTGGAAAGTTGAAACAGACTGATTCTTGTGTCTGCTGTCATTAACTCGAATGCATTTGTTTATATTCTTTTAAGACAAGAACTGGGAAATTTTAATCTGGGAAAGGAATAAAGAAAAGTAGTTAATAGCACGAACATTTCACAGTGCTGTAATGACTAAGAAACACCTGCCTTAACGCTGAAAGCTGCAACTTTTTCTCTTAGAGTATATTTATAGTATACTAGTGTACTTCGGAAAGTAGGTCAGAAACACCTGGAAAGTTTTGAAATATGGTGCTGGAAAAGGACGGAGAAGATCAGTTGGACCGATGGTGTGAGAAATAAAGAAGTATTACATAGAGTCAAGGAGGAGAGGAATATCCTACAAACATTTAAGAGAAGGAAGGGTAACTGGTTTGGTCACATCTTGCGTAGGAACTGCCTTCTAAAACATGTTATTGAAGGAAAGATACAGGTAAGGATTGAAGTGACGGGAAGACGAGGAGAAGGCATAAGAAGACACTGGGTGACGTTAAGGAAACGAGAGGATACTGGAAATTGAAAGAGGAAGCACTAGATCGCACTCTGTGGAGAACTGGCTTTGGAAGAGGCTACGGACCTGTCGTAAGACAGACTGCAGAATGAATGAATACTAACATGTGTGGTTGTTCTCAGAATGAACACAGATTATTCTTGTAGACATCATTAACCGGTTTATATTTGTAATAGAAGCTATGTGTGTTTTCTGTGAGGCAGAGACTGGCTTAATAAATATTACGTAGACGAATTTTAGACTTTAAACTTTTAATCGTTGAAGTAACCTTCTGGTGTCTGTTGTGGATATTGTATATATAGGTTATAGACACCCACTGTGCAAGTGTCTGTTATCGCAGAAACCTGTAATCGTAGTTGAAATCTTACTATAATAAAGAATGGGAGTCGGGATAGCTCAGTCGTCATAGCGACTCGCTACGGCCTGACGGTCCGGGCTTCAAACCTCGGTGGGGGGTGTTACTTTTTCCAGGCCCATCCAGAAGGCCCCGAGACCCACACAGCTTCCTGTAAAATGGATACCATATTCCTTTCCCAGGGTAAAGCGTCCGGGGCGTGACGCTAACGACCCACTCTCTTTTAGCGCAGTTTTGTAGTATAGGTAGAGCTATACTTCCACTTTCCCTCAGTGCCTGCTTGGCATGTAATGGGACAATATTTACCTTGTATAATACAGACGTGCCAGTAAAAATCAGACCACATGCTATAAGCTATAAAACAATAGGCCTTGTTTTAAAACGATTCTGATTTAACTTCGCGAGTTTGACGTATGATTAACGAGCATTACTGAATATATGCTTGAACAAAATGACAAGAATTGAAGAATAGAAGATTGTAATTGAAGTAAAAACTTTATGTTATTTACAAATAATACTTTTATTATTTTAACGGCATTTATAAGTAAGTAGATATACAGTTACATGTATGGGAATTACATTCATTAATGCTGGTTAACATAATTGACTGTAATACAGTTAAGTAGACTTGGATTATAAATACGGATAATTTATTATATTGCACACTGTCCGCTTTCTTTTTGGCAGTCCATACAGTTAACCTGCTAATTTTATTTCTAATCTATTCAAATTTTATATCAAAACTCTCTTTCTTTATGTGCTGTACTTAAATACATACAACTGTTAAATTAGCCAATTTAATTTCTTAAATTTTCGTTTATTAACTTAGAAACCTGAATGCACTGTAATATACACTTTTTCGACTAATCTGCTGATGTGTAGATTTCTTCATGTGAAAACATGATTTCTCGTGTGAGAATGTAAGTTATACGAAGATCTCTGCTGCCAAAATTAAAATTTACTTGTTTCATATCTTCAATGTGTTTATAGTGTAATGTGATGTTGTGATAAGAATATTACACATAACTGCGAGACTCACCTTGAATACGTCCGGAATGCAGCAGATAGACACATGTAGAATGATGATGATTCATCACACTCACAGTCACACCGACGAGTGTGTTCAATGAAAACTGGAAGTCTCCGACATGGATCATACAGAAAAGAAGCAAAAGTTTCATGTTACTTACAGACATCTTACGGTTTTTGTATTCAAACTACATAAAAAGGAATGCTAACATGTTCTGCATGACGTCATTTTTCCATAAGCTTATACGTGCCGTATGTGCCACTGCCAGTAACATTTAACCATACGTTCGTGTTGCCACTTGTAGTTGCCACAGCAAATGAAGTACTTGGTCTCTGGTTGGTCTCTGGTACTCTGGTTTGTTTTACGTAAGAAAGTTGTCTTTTTGTACCATACATTTGCGTCATTGCCCGCATTAAAGTAATATTGGATTTGAGAGAGAGACGTGACGTGACGTTGTGAGGTTTACGTGCTTCATACAAAAATATTGTCTGTCCGTAGATGGTTTTAGAGATAGTTGCATCAATCCGAAATGTACTTATTTGTCAGTTGTGGTTTGTATTACCAAAGAAAGTAAAAAGCTTTGAAAGTCACAGAATAGGCCGAAACATTTGAAATCGGTATATCTTGTGACGCTCTTTTAGCTTGTTCTATTTTAGTAGTTGTAGTTTTTTTCGGTTTTTATACTTCTTCATTTTCCTGAACACACATCTCTTTGAAACGTCATCCGTAACTATATTTTAATAAGCACTCTCAAAGCATAAACTACGAAATTAATTCTGTTGAAAAAATCCCTTGATTTTGAAGCGATATAACTGTAAATAAATTTAAGCAACTGAATCTACAATCATGAAAGAATGCAGATTTTAATAAGATTAGAGATGTGCGTTTTCTTGTGTCGCATTCTAGTGATAAATGGCGGCCTACAGAGCATGGTACTGTCCTGCATGATTTGTTATTTTTAGTGGCACAGGTAAAACTCGTCATGGCGTGATTAAATATATTATCCTTATTACGTCAGCATTTAAGGAACCAGCTGTAAACTTGGACTTAACCTTTCAATCAGAGTGTTTACCATGTATACCACCTGCTTCAACATGAAAAGACTTTGTACTTTGCACACGCAGGTTATTTATGTGTTCCGTGTAATTGACATAATGAAGAGCCATAAGTCTCTAAACGTCCCATTTATGTAAAAGCTGCCAAATTGTCTTTCTAAATTATGAATATATCACCACTAAAATCCGGCGCGGAATAGTTTGTGTTTTCTCCGTCTCCTAGCAACGACACCATAATTCTGCGTTGGGTATTCGCCTATAGAAGAGTTTTTACCTCGAGGGTTTTACTTGTATTCTTGCACGGGATGCATAGTTCAAATAAACCCCATAGTAGTGTCTTTGCTAAGACATGCGTGGAACCCACGGTTTTTATTTGCATTACGAAGTTTCATAGGGAGAAATCCACATAAACTTCGTGGCTGTGAAAGTAGATGTGTTTTATTGCAGGTTTTCCCTAATCCTCTAGGTAATTGCTGAAAAACTAATTGCTTTTATGGCACAACTGCTTGGTCGTTCCAAACAGCGGGCGCAGGTGGACAGGAGGCGAGATTTGCGGTCGTCCCCGGCGGCAGATTTAAAAAGTAGGCAAAGTTGGCTTCAAAATGAGTACTTTAAGTAAAAATTTTGAGCTTTACAAATTTCAAATTATTGAGCAAATAAAAGGAAATTCAACAAGTAATCGTGTTTTTAAAGTTTATAATTTACTGTAAAGGGTAGCCATTGTGATTATTCGCCCCCATCACCAACAAACCTAGCTACGCCACTGGACCTAATAAACGTAGGTACGCCACTGGATCCAACAATCCAAACTACACAAGTGGTTTCGAAACACCTAGGTATGCTACTTGTTTCAACAAACCTAGCTACACCACTGATTCAAACAGACCGTTTATAATTCATCTTTCATTCATCTTCGTGCCAGTGTACTCTAGATCAGTGTTTCCCAAAGTGGGCGGTATCGCCCCCTCGGGGCGGTGGGATTATCGAGGTGGGCGCTAATAGGTACGAGAGGTGGAAAGGAACGCTGTTATTATCACAGGGGGGCGCTAGTAGAAAAGTAGTGCATTTATTTTCTTAATAAAATTCAAATAAAGTAATTTTTGTGTTAAAAATAAAAAACGTACCAAATTTCTTAGTATTTTAATTTATGAATCTTATTCAAGCACATACTATTTTTAATAAACTATTGGTAGATTAATTATTGTTAATCATAAAATATATAACAAATTTTAATTTACTATTTACCACATAAAACATTAAGTTTAACTCTTATGATTATATTTAAACGATTTTTAAATATGAAATAAAAGTGGAAACAAAAGCGCATTTATGTTTTTTAAAAAGGAAGGGGGGCGCTGTGGGTGTGCATATGGAACCAAGGGGCGGTGGACCGAAAATGTTTGGGAACCAGTGCTCTAGATCGTCTGATATGCTCACGTCATTAAATGACTCACAAAAGTGTTTTACAGTGTTTGATAATTCCGCCTAAGTCAGCTCTCGAAAGCAAAAAGGATGTCAATTTTGTGAAGATTAAAATTGTTTGGTATTATGAGACAAACACAATGAAGCAACGGACATTTCGATTCTAACACTTTGGAGCATAAATTTCATGCAAACAGTATTAGTGACAAGTGTCTTTCATACGGTCTGGAGCATACTTCGTGTTGCGTGTCGAACAGAAGGCCATCCGTTTGAAGAATGATCGCTGTTTCTTGTAAGGCTCATAAAGAAACACAAGAAATCCCTATACATTGGTACAAGAGTAAAAGACCGGGTTTACGGAAGTGAAAATATAGAACGTTTTAAGGAATTTTAATAGTTTTAAATTTAAGAGCGGTATTTAGGAAATTATTCACATAATGAATCTTTGCGTAAAATGTCTCTTTATTAGACTGTTCAAGTTGAAGAGAGTGAGATGAGCGAGGTATGTGCCACACAAAAACTGCGGGCTCGAGAAAATGCACCTTACGTATTTTTTGGACATCTGAGTTACTATAAGATTCTCAACAAAGAGTGGTTTCAATTGGCTTACTTTCGTAACTCAATTAAATAATCAGTAACTTAAGAAATTTTAAACTAATAACTTTAAAACGACTCTCATACTAAAAATCACAGAACGACAAAAATTATCCCAGAAAGTAGACATTTAACATTTTGGCCGTTGTATCGTGTCAGCCATCATTCTGTGGCAGGATGTTGTCGTGTCTACAGTGCGATACTTTGATAGTGGGCCTATTGGATACTGGTAGTTTTGTTTTAAAAAAGTGCATGATTGTACTTTACTTATTTGGTTGGAAGTAACCCATAACAGACAAAGAGTTGACAACAGAAATCAAACTGGAAGTCATTATAAATTTTCGAAAATCAAGGTCAACCTGGTTTTCTGCAGGCATGTCTATTAGGTCTTGTGAACAAAAATACGAAATCTGTGTTTGCACATCTCCGGTATTGGTGTGTAGAAGTGAAAATAATATTAATATTTCGGCTGCAGGCTGGACGACCACTCATTCGGTTTTCGGTTGCAGATAGGGCCAAAACATTTTAGGCGCCTTCGCAAAATTGCGAAAAGTGACTATTAGTTTGGTCATGTCTGTCCGTCTGTATGGAACAACTCGGCTCCCACTGGATGGATTTTCATGAAATTTGATATTTGAGTATTTTTCGAATTTGTCGAGAAAATTCAAGTTTCGTCAAAATCTCACAAGAATAACAGGTACTTTACATGAAGACTTATGTACATTTATGATATCTCGCTCAATTCTTCTTAGAATGAGAAATATTTCAGAAACAATTTGTGGAGAAAATCAAAACACGTATTTTATGTTCAAAAACGTTTTCCCGGGAATGGTACCTTTTATGAGATAATGTGGAGGTATGTGGTAGAGCGTGACAGGCCACAGATGACAGTATATACGGCGTATGCGCTTTGCATGCCGGATAAGGCGAGAATACAGAGGCACACTCAGAATATTTAGTAGTTGTTCCTTTCCCACGGCAACAATTGTTACACGAACGCGCCTCAATGTTACATTTATACGTACGTTGCCTGCCTTCTTCCTTTCTCCAGAGCTCGTACTGACTCGCGTCCCTCAGTCTCCAGTTCAGTGGTTATCCGGGTATTTCTTGCCTGGGTATAAGGCAGCCGTGGTGTAAAACTGAATAATAGCTTTCGTGTCTTACCTAAGGAAATAATGAGTGGATGGTGTCTGACAAGAAATGAAATAGCTATTTTTATACAGGTTAAATTAGTGTTACTAAACGCGTAATGTAGTCTACTTAATTAGTAAGCATTTGTACTTAGTGTTCACATAAATGGATTCTCAACACTATATATCGTAACACAAGACAGGCAATGAACGTATAAACGTTATATTGAGGCGCGTTCGCGTAACCATTTTTGCCTCGAAAAGCAAAAGTGCATGGAAAGCCATGCTCCGTACTATATTGCCGTCTGTGGCTGTCTGGCTCTACCATATTTTTCCACATTATCTCATAAACGGTACCATTTTCGGGAAAAATTATTGAATATAAATGTGTGTTTTACTTTTTTTTTTACAAATTTGTCTAAAATATTTCTCATCATTACGAAAATCTGTGTATGTAATGTGTCACCACAGGCAAGATGGCTACGCATGTCATAGATCAATAATATAATAGCAAAATCCATGGGAGGCTCCTGATCATGGCTCTAACCATATTAATTGGTCCACGTATTACGATCGATACAAGCAGGTAAAAACTATTTAGATAACCACGGGCAAATTTTATTGACTTTACTAGAGCCAGCATGTAGTGATATTTATAGCTTGCAATTTACATAATTAGTGCTGAATTTTTAGTGCTCAAATATTTCTCACATCATTATCGGAAAAAATCTGTGTATTTTGTTGTCCACATGTCGTGATCCATCAGATCAGCACGAGGCAAGCTGAATGCGGTTTTACCCATTGTCCATTTTTGTAGATCAATAAGAAGACAAATTTAGAATATGGACATAACCATTTAATAGCACGTTACGCACATGGGAGCATGGGCCTAAAAGATATTTATCAGATACATGCTGCCGGAATTTTACTTGCTTTTACTGCAGGCTCCATTAGTGAAATTGTAGGAGCTCTATGCTATTGAAACATGAAATGTCATGTGTGTTTCAAGGGCTCATTTTATCATTACGAAAATCTGTGTATGTATGCACTGTTCTGGTAATTCTCTTAAGATCCAAGAGAGGAATGCTTTTAAAATGCATTACCATTCCATCTGTTGCATAAGAAGAAGATTTTGATTTAATTCTGAGCTCGTAATTTACACTTTATCATACTTCTGAATTGGCATGGCGTATTTTGCAGATAACATGACGAAACTTTATGCAAGAACAAATGTAATTTACATTACGAAACAATCAGAGTTATGGATGATACAGATAGATTTTGAAAAGAAACTTGCGTTTTCTGGGTTCATCTTCATATTAAATCCCAACCTGAGGTGATTACATTCAGTAAACTTCGGATACATCCATCTTTAAGACTCCATTTGTTATTATTCCGTGATATTAAGCTTAAAATGAACCACGGCCACCACCTTTACCTTCGATGTAATCTTCCCGTGTAATTCCAAACATGATATTCTTTGCAGTGTGAAAAAGGGAAAAGTGTCGCCCAGTTCACATAGTGACTACAGTAAGGGCTACCGGATAATCGGCCGGGGCTCAAACAGTGCCCTGTTAGAATGCAGGGGACACTTATCCCAGCAGTAAAGCAGCCGAGGCGTGAAGCTGGCCACTGAACTATATCTGTTGCCAGATGTTAGGAATTTGTGACGCTATTCTTCCATTAAATTGTTTTTCTTCATGGGGCAGTGATTAATTAGGAACGAAGACGGACAGCTGTACCTTTACAATTGAAACATAATGGTTATAATGTTAAGATAGTTCATCCCCGCTGTATCATTAAAGCAGTATTTATTATTCAGCGTACAGTCATACACAACCATACAGTACAAGTTCTTTAGGCGACTACTTTCGTCTTGAAATAGCCATCATCAGGCTCTTCTTTCTAAAAGTCTTCAGTGGACAATTATTACTGCAAATAGGTATGAGATCTCATCCTTTATGAGATGCTTAATAAATTATTGAAACGAATTACAAGAGGCCTTGAAAATTATGCAAGAACTTGTGGTAAAGAGTGTATAAAAAGTGATTGTGTAGTAAATAGATGTATAAAAGATGTAAAAATTGTTTAAATAAATCCTTGATAGGCGGTACAACTTTCAATAATCGGTTTTACGTACATCGGGTTGCGTTTACAACTTTTATACCTCTTACTACTTATACCGTGTATTTACTACACAAACATTTTTATACACCCTTTACCCCAAATTCGTGCATAATCTTCATGCTGAATAATGTATATTGTTTGTAATCTAAGAATCTGTCGTGCGTTCTTATACCCTGAAGAAAGAGGTAAATACGTTCCTCGAATAGTTGGTGCACATATATTCGTAGTAAAGTGCACGGTATAGCATCAGTCTTAATTAGGCTTACATGTGCTATGCAGTTGTTGAGACAGCAGGGGGATTAATGTGGCGAAAACAGGTTAGGTCTTCAGCAGTATGAATAAATATCTCAATGGCAGTCCTAGAGGAGCTAGCAGTGGCTCAGATAGCCACGACACTTGTTATTAACATGTGAAGAGACTTGGACAAAAATGCACACTTCTTGCCTGCTGATCTAGGCAATTTAACGACCACTTACAGCAGCGTATGTCACGTAATAATAATAATAACAATAATAATAGTGTCAGTTGAGGAATGCGTGTTCCGTTATGAGATACAGAGATATATGGACAGGAACCGTCATTGCATGTATGAAGATGACGTCACAAGATTTTCATAGATAAACTGAGTAAACAGACTAAAAACCGAGATAGCTGGTTTTTCTGATAATAAATGTAGTGTACATAACAGCTTACTGAAACTGTCATCACAAATCAACCTTCACGGCATAAGGATTTCTGCTTTAAAGACCCACCATTAGCGTCGATGTATCGAACTGTGTTTGTATTCATACAAGATATTCTAAGCAGCATATCCGAAATTAGATAAATTGAAATGAAAAGCATTTATAAAATGACGTTCTTAAGTAATACCAACCTACATACTGTGTATGTAGGTTGGTATTACTAGTCCTGACAGTGAAGTAGTCAATATTGTCACGCAGACAGTAAAAGAACAAGAAGTTCAACCAATGAATAATTTAGTGAGATTTAATTTACTAAATTTTTATTGGAATAGAATTAATTTGCAACCGATACTGGGTACTAAGGAAAGGTACGTCTGTTAGTTCGGCTGTTTCTAATATTGCAACAGTAATATTTCTACAGATATTGAAATCTGTCTACCTTTATTTGATTGGTAATTGAACTGACGGATAAACAATAGTTCATGTCTATGGATTATGGTAGTAGGTTGGCAGCACCTCATATTAAATACTTTTATTTGCATGCGTGTGTTACTAATATTCAAACAGAAACCAAATTATTTGTGGAAACATCCCATAGCAAGAATTGAAACTTACTTGTGAGGAAAAATCTACTCAAAAATTGATAGGATGTTATTGGTAATTCTGTTGCCAGCAACCACTTTCAAATCCTAGTCAATGAGAGTTCTTCATCAAGAATTTGAAGCAGAACACTGTCCCTCGAATAGCCAGCACCTGTACCCTACTGTCCGCACCGTTTCCCTCCGTCAGCCCATACGTTTTGCGCCACAAAGTGTTGTGTCCGTGCCTTTCTGCTCTTACATTTGCGCCTCGCTTTGGGCGCCAGACGGTGCTATAGCTTCACTCTTTATTCTGTGCTGGCGATTTCGCATCATTGCCACGTTTATGTCTCGTCGGCGTTATACACTTTGGGGAAAACGATTGCGTTTATCAGATAGAAAGTCTTAGGCTCATATTGGAACAAATATGCATACGTGTGTACGATGTGTAAGTATTTCAGTTATTAATTTATTAAGTTCACGAAACTCGATAATTCAGCAACTCATTCATTTTTATTACGGTAAAGACACTTGGTAAGTCACTGCAAATAACAAAGTTCTTCCGATACAGGTTAAAATTTCTTTCCAGTATTATTGAAGTAATAAATGTCTGTATAATTTATGTAAAAGGTAACCGCATGTCTTCAGACGGGCTTAATAAATTTCGCACAACTGTTGGTCACTTAGAATGTAAGCACTTTTTGAACATTCAGTAACAAGTCTTTGTATAAGTGGCGGAACAGCTGTCGACACGTTCGGCGTATTTAGTGACTTGTACAAGAGAATGTCAAAAACGTTACATTGTATTTTCCACAAAACTGACTAAATGTAATAGGTTGTTCCAGGTTTTGAGAAGAGTAAAATTTTGGTAAATTTGAGCAGGTTGTCTCATCGAACCTTGAGTTTGAGGCGACATCGTGTATTTTCAAGATGCGTGATTATCTGTATACTAAAATCAATGCAACTTTTGCACAGATGTCATTTCAGCGTCATCACACGACTGACATACAACACAATACCTTGTGAAGACACGTAACTAAGTGCAACATTGAGACAGCGAAAGAAAATTACAATTTACAAAGAGATAAAATCATACATTGCTTATTAAACTAACCTAATAATCAAATCTGTTGCAAATACCAACTTATGACAAAAAACGATTTATATAAATGAAGTAATGTGTAAAGAAAAAGACATCAAGTAGGAATTTCGGTACAGAAAATTCAGGGACTTCAGCGGAATTGTAAAATGCTATTTTGCGTAAAGTAACAACTCGGATATCACAGTTTAAATAGTTTTATTACACAGCATTATGATAATTTTTACTTTAAATTAGCTGAATAAGTAGCCCTGCCGATCCCAGTGGCCGTGCGGTCTAAGGCGTGGGTCTTCGTACGCTCGCTTACTAAGATCGTGGTTTCGAATCCCACCGGGGGCATGGATGTCTGTCTCTTGTGAGTGTTGTGTGTTGTCAGGTAGAGGTCTCTGCGACGAGCTGGTCCCTCGTTCAGAGGAGTTCTACCGACTGTGGTGTGTCTGATGTGTGTGATCATGAAACCTCGACGAAACGAGGAGGCCCAGGCCCATATAAGGCTGTCGAGCCATAGAAGAAGAATAAGAAGAAGAAGTCTTGTCACGGGCCGTGAAACCAACACAGTCGTTCCTTCGATGTTCGTCGGTAAACCGTGACATATAACATTATCTTATAAATTCCATTAGCTGCGTGTATATAGAATAAGTTGTTGCCGAGAAGAGACAAGGAGCAATCCTCCAATTTGGAATTTGGGGAGGAGCTGCTAACAACTCATTTTAAAAATCAGCATGTTACGAAATGTTATAGGAGACCTCAGACTTCGACGGATTATTTGAAACGACCTAAACAACGAAAATCGGTTGTGAAACATTATTAGGTCGATGAAATCAAAGAACATGAGATGGGCAAAACATATCACATGTAGAGGAAAGCATACATGCATTTAGAGTTTTGGTTGGGAAATCAGAAAAAACAGACGAATTGGTGGATGAGGAGAAGGGAGGGTAATTTTAAAATGGGGTGGGATGGAACTGTGTGTGTACTTGATTAAACTCACTCAGGATAGGGAAAATAGTACAGAGTAATTATTTTTCTTGTGCCATAAAATGTTAGGAATTTCTTGTTTAGTTGCAAAGCCCTTAGCTTTAAAAGAAGGACTCTGCTCCATGGAATTAATCTGGTCTCTGACCACTTAAGCAGACGTCAATTCTGAGAATTTTGTACCAAGATAGGATTAATAAACTTACCGGATCTCATTAAAAATTTGTTTTGGCTATGGGAAACTCATTGGACGGAAGATCATTTCACATACAGTAGGCACATACGTGTTCTTATAATTTTATGTATTTGCAATTTTATTACACAAGACATAGACTAAGGTTCTAATATGTCGTACAGTACAATTTCTATTAAATTTATCTTACGAATCTAATACTGCAATTAATATGTTGCTTTCTGAAGTTGTTTCTGAGCCGAAAGATAAAAACTTCGGCTAGCAGGCAAATTATAGAAGCTAAGAAACCTATTACCAGAATGATTAAGATAGGCAAAATTTCTCCTAGCGTCGCTTGGGTGTGTGATTCTTCCGAGACCCTTGTCGTTATGGGCAAGGCGTTATCTTGCAACTTTTGCAGAATCCCAGAGCTTCGGAGTCTTTCAATGCTGTAATCACAACGCACATATATATGTATATGAATTGTGCACTGAATTCCATAAATGTAAATACTAATTCCTTGATAGCTGTACAAACCTGGAATCATATATCATGTGTTTCAGGTGCGAAAAGAAAAGCCGTTTAATAAGTGCCGTACATAATGTCAGTACATTGAACTAAAACCTCTCCGGATCCTGATATTCGTCAGCTAATAAAGAAATTTGCCACTCTTTATGGAAATCTGTTAGTCATGTATATTTTCACAAAAGCTTGCCAGTGGTTCCTATCCTCAGAGAAATATAGCTATTTTCATGCCAAGTAGGTCACGTGACGTTCTTAGGAAACACGTTTGCTCTATCGAGTTTAGTTTCGTTTAATGCAATTCAGGTGGGGTATGTAGGCTAGAATGACGTGATAATATTCTAACGCATCTTTTAAAATAGGGCTTGAGGATGTGGATTTTATTATAGCCAGTATTAGGCTGCTGTGAACAAGGTAATTAATAATTTTTTTCAATGGCGGAAGAGCCCCTATTGGTCCAAGGCCTCCTCATTATCGAGGCTTCAAGATCACACTTAGTTGAGACACACCACACTTGGTAGTAATCCTCTGGAGGAATGATCAGCCCGACCCAGAGACCTCTACCTGACAACACACAACACTCACAACAGACAGATATCCAAGTCCCCCGTTGGGATTCGAACCCACAATACCAGCAAGCGAGCAGTCGTAGACCCACGCAATAGACGACGCAGCCACTGGGATCGGCGGTAATTAATCTTAGAGATGGTAAACTATTTGGCCATCTGAATGATTATCAGAGAGTTAAGATACAGCAGTTCTAAAGTTAGAACATTTTTCGGGAGGTGAAATATATATTTTATACTAGATATGTACTGGAAGGTAATTTCGTACCTGAATGGACTTACCATTGTGAAAGGCAGACTCACTCATTTAGTAATTATTATTTAAATAAAGCTTAATTTTATTCATTTAAATTAACTCACTAGTAACTGAAGAGCCTAGTATAAGAACTGTTTTTATTGACAATGAAAGATGCTGGTAACCGGAAGTTTGCACGTGGAAGAGCTAGAAGCTTGCATGTCAGACGATCGTTGTTGTATCTTGCACTGTAAGAATCAACAGTAGCTGCATATCTATATTGAGCGCATACTTGTTGGAGACAGTCAATCTCGTCTATCGGAAATGTTTTGACGTTTGGTGCTATCAGTCTCGAGTAGATGGTTTTTAATACGGGATCTGTGGCATTCTGAAAATAAAAGAAGAGCTCTTGATAATAGTTTAAATAGATGTTTATATTGTAGGCGAAATGTTATGTCTCGTGGATTCAATAAAAAATAATAATAATATATACAGAGATAAACAGAATTTTACGTTACTTGTACCGTACATTTTAATTATATATATATTATGCAGACAAATGTACACAGTATTATGTATTTAACACAATTTTTATTAAATGTTGCCCAACATGTTTCTAGCCTATATACGACTCATCTTCAGGGCTCTTTTGTTGAATAATATAGCTGTTGTAATTTCAACAAAAGAGCCCTGAAGATGAGCCTTATATAGGCTAGAAACATGTTGGGCAACATTTAATAAAAATTGTGTTAAATAACATAATACTGTGTACATCTGTCTGCATAACATATATATAGGTAAACAGAATATTGTATATGAAATGTATGATTATACCTGTAATAATTGGAGCCAACGAAATAGTAACAAAGGGTTTAAAGAGAGATTTGGAAGCCATACCAGGAAAACATTCGATAGATTTACTACAAACGGAGCTGTACTTGGACATCACACGTGATATGGAACGTGCTGCAGTCTGAAACTTGAAGCCTGAGCGGTGGGGATCACCTTTGTTTCAATAGGAGTACCAGGAAGAATAGGCCTGTGACAACGACGACAACAGCAGCAACTCAATAATGATGATAATAATAATAATAATAATAAAAATAATAATTTGCAAGACCTTAGGTCGATTACGTAAACCGTAATTTAACAGTACTGACTGATTATTAAATTATCAGTTTGCAATAATTTCAGAACTTACGCCCAACTACGTGGTTATAAAAACCACTTCAACCACTGATGTAAATTCACATGTTATAAAAATGGATTAATTTTACTACGCGCACGGTTCGAAATCTTTCACTTGTTGTACTGTTACATTGGTTAATTTGTAAATAATGACAGTAGAGACCAACAAACGTTCTCTAATGTAATTTAGTTACTTTAGACGGGAATTCTCTGAAAGCCTCATAACATAATCACTTCTTATTTTCACAAGGCTCTGACTAAATTCGGTTGGTTACCCGGAACATCAGGAACAACTCAGCTGTAGCAAAGATAATTACATATGAGGGAGAATTATCTCTCTCACTGGTCATTCGGCCGGACATTGTGTTCGAGGCGTCGTGGTTTCCAGGCAGTCAGTTTTCCTTAGCAACAGAATGGACATTCCGAGAAGGATAGGAAGGGAATTTGTCTCATTAGAATATATGAATACATCAAGCTGTCAAAGGCAGTTCTGTAAGTGTGCGAAGCGTGGAATGTTAATCATCGTAGCTGCGCTGTGTCGGGTGTCAAAACCTCTAGAACTCCGGAAAAACACTTACGTAAATATCCAGCTGGATCACAAGTCTTCCTTTGAGAAGAGCATCGCTGCTTGCCTCGAAACTTGCAGTTGAATTTGAAGCAGAGACGCAACACACAATAAACATTCTTATTGTAAGTTCTCCATCCGTACACAATTAAGTTTAGGCGAGAGCTTTAATAAGGAAAATAGTGCTAACATGTATTTATGGAGAATAGACTTTCGTGTGATGATGATCTGCTAGGTTCAGACATGTAGTGAGCTGTTTTTTGTGTAAAAAACACATAGCTGTGTTGATGGAATTATTGTGTAAAAATTGTTATACGTTTATCAGCCCTGATGCGTGAATACGCATTCTACTTACACGATCTATCATTAATCATATATGTTAAACTTACTTGTTCCTATTTTTAATTTACAAAAATCCCATTCCACACTTTAAAATATAGGCCTACAATTAACTTAGTTACTTGCTGATATCTGAAGTCTTTACGGGCAGAGTATTAAGATTTCGTTCTTTAAAATAAGTTAGTTTCTTACCTCGAAAAGTTCGATGTACACCGGTTGTCGAGGAATAATAAACCGGTACGTCCCACTATCCAGAAGGCCTTTGAAGTCTACGAATGGCAATTTGTAGTTGTTCACAGATAGTATTGCTATGAAGATTGCTGAATAAGCAATGAATAAAGTTACGAATGTTAGGTAGGCCGTGATATACACTAGACGACATGGCCAGGACTGAGGTGATGTGTCGTGCCCTGAAGAAAAAGCAACAAATACAGGACGCGAAGTATATGCAGCAAGTCTAAAGTGCTCATACCTTTTAATTTAAACTTATCCCAAATTGCACAATTATTCGTATTTACACAATTTTAAATGTTGGCCTAACGTTATGGAACAATGTGTATTCAGGGGCATTATTATTATTATTATTATTACTATTATTATCACATTTATGCAGTGTATTTACAGTTACATATCTTCAGCGGCACAACAGCCAAACTCGGGCCTAGGCCGCCTTATTCTTGAGGTTTCTAAATCACGCACAACTAGACACACACACACACACACACACAGCCGGTAGGACTCTGAACGAGTGATCAGCTCGTCGCAGAGGCCGCTGTGTACGTAACACACAACAGAAAGAAGAGACCAACATCCATGCATTCAGCGGGATTCAAACCCACAATCCCAGCAATCGAGGGGCCCAAGCCTACGCCTTAGATCGCACGGGCACCGAGTAGGCTTTATAGTTATGTTTTTAGGGTGGACAATATTACGGCTATTATGTGCTTGCAGTAGTACACGTATGGTACAGGCAATGTTATTTATCGTGATAAAGGTTTTGTACTTCTACATTAGTAATTCTCGAAGTATGGCGCAGTGCTCAGATGACTGTTTTTCTGTAGTTCCACTATCATAATCATCATCATCATCATCCACATTCCTTACCCCACAGCAGTTTAGCTGGTTCTCAAAAGACTACGGGTCTCACAGACCAAGCACTGCTTATTCACTGTTATGCCAAAAACTTTCTGACTGTACGAGCATGTATTAAGTATTACTGATTTGCTGCGTTAGAATATGTAAAGCAGGGCGGAGATTAAGCAGTTTTAAACATTGATGTAATTTTTTGGAATAATACCCGTTGTGGGTAGTACTAGTGGTATTCAATAGGCGCGCGCGCTTGTGTGTGTGTGTGTGTTTTGTGTATGTGTTTGTACGATTTTCTGTCGTTTCGATGTCTAGTGCTTTGCGTATTGAATAATGTAAATGTGCACAATTTTATCGTGTCTCATTAAGTATTCGTTCTTCCCCAAAAATGAGCCATCCAGAGGTTAGATGGTCAATAGTTTCTTCATAAAATTCCAGAGAATTTATGTTAACCAAATTTACTTGACTGTCCAAAATCCAGTATATCTCACAAGAACAATCCTTCATACTGAGGCCTTCGTTCTCCTGGGATGTTACGCAGCTTAGGTTGGTGGAATTTTACCGGCGTTTCGGGACAGTCTGGCCGTTACGTAGTCCGGAACCGTCGATAATCAACTGCCAACGTACGCTGCGTAACATCCCCGAAGACGGAAAGGCTCACGACACAGTGACAGAAGCCTGAAATGTCACATTCCTTCGTAATGTTTGCTTCTATTACACGCTCGAGGCATTTACTTGAATTTCTGTAAATGTGTTCGTTAAGGATGGTATATACACAATACTGTCATGACGTGTTCGACTGAACCTCGAGTAGTAGCCTCAAGTGATAACCATTTTGACTTGCATTAGAGGTGTGCCCGGTTCAAATCTCGACCTATATTCTGCTACCAATATCCAGGTTTACCTCAGTTTCTTCAAGCAAATTCCCATCCAGTACCTTGAGTTCTGTTGTATCTACTTCCTTCCACATACGTTCCAAATCATAATTCACCGTCAACCAATAATTTGGCACTATATATTCTACGTCTTTGAGATTTCATGGCGACTAAATTGAACAGCATTTACTCAGGCTGACTTCCGCGTTGGGTGGTTCAAATAAACCGAAAATTCAGAAAACGACTCCGTCTCCATCATCGTAACTTCAGCTCTCTGTTACAATTGCTAATATTTACTAAAAGAATTATCTATAGTGACAAGTTTCGTGGTACTGGAAAGGATTGAGAAGATAATTTGGACCGATCGTGTGGGAAATGAAGAACTATTAACAGAGTCAAGGAGGAGAGGAATATCCTACAAACAGTAAAAAGAAGGGAAACTAACTGGATTAGTCCACATCTTGCATAGGAACTGCCTTCTAAGACACATTATTGAAGGAAAGATAGAGGGAAGGATAGAAGTGACGGGAAGACGAGGAAGAAAACGTAAGCAACCCTGGATGACCTTAAGAAAAGAGAGGATACTGGAAATTGAAAGAGGAAGCATAGTATCGCACTCTGTGGAGAACTCTCTTTGGAAGAGTCTATGGACCTGTTGTAAGACAGACTACAGAATGAAAGAGTTTTTGAACTGTTATTGAGTTATGTTGTTTTCACTAATTTGACTCTAGTCCGTGGTTAATCATAACGTAAATTACTGATATGTAGGAACATTTTGTTTTGGAAGTAGCAAGCGCGAATATGGGGTACTAATCCTGTAGCCGAAACGTAGTGTGTTAAATTCCAATACATAGGCCTACAATGGAATGTCCATAATGTTAGCGAGACCAGATGTCATGCTATCGTTAGAATCCTACATTGTGGGTCTTCGTGCGATCAGAATAGAAGGTTGCATATAAAAATACGAGCAAGAAGGACATTACTAACCTTGCTGGCAGAAAATTCCGAAAACGTATAACAGGGAGTTGTAGATATTGAAGTTCTCTCCCCTTTGATGCGTTCCTGTGAGGAGAACTGACGTACCAGGTTATCGAGAGAAGAAAAATGAACACAATTAAGAAAGCCGATATCACCCACCAGAATCCGTAGGAGAACGGCAGCGATATAAGTCTCCAGTTGAAATTATTCGACACTTGTTTCTTAATGTATGTCGCGATCCTGAAAGAAATTTACATTGGCATTGAAACTTAATAATATTTGTGTACTTCGTGAATGTAGATGAAAGAACTCTTCATTGCAAAGTCCAATACCCAGCACATTAACCAATCACGTCCCTTCTTCTGCCTTTCATACTTCGCCCCCACCCACGCCGTCCTCTTTGGTTTTATCGCCCTAACAATATCACTTGAAACACATATGGTTGCTTTTTTTGCCCATCAATTACATAAAATCTGAAAAGCTAGAATTGCAATGATTGCCGAAACGACGGAAGAACTTCTAGAAACGACTGGGTAAACCTGAATCATATCTCATCTAAGTACATGAACTCATATATTTCATTAAGTTTTTTATTTATGTAGGCCTACTTGTTTTTAGGGTGGAGATATGTGGGAGGGCCGATCCCATAGGCCGTGCGGTCTAAGGCGTGGGTCTTCGACCGCTCTGCTTTACTAGGATCGTGGTTTAGAATCCCACCGGGGCATGGATGTCTGTCTGCTTGTGAGTGTTGTGTGTTGCAGGTAGAGGTCTCTGCGACGAGCTGGTCCCTCATCCAGAGGAGTCATACCGACTGTGGTGTGTTCTAATGTGTGTGATCGTAGAAACCTCGACGAAACGAGGAGGCCCAGACCCAATATAAGCTTCGAGCCAAATGAAAAAAAAATATGTGGATGTTAATTATGCGGATAGAAACAAATTTACTGACAATGTCAAATAGTTGTACTAAAATGTGATGAATCCATAGTTCTCAAGTTTTAGTTTTTTATTGAAACCTTAAACCTGATAACCGTGTAGTCTGGTAGAGGACTTCGCGGACTTTTCAGAGGTACTTACTCATAGTCGCCGCAATGAAAACCTCTAATTTCGCATGGATTCACTTTGCTTTCTCAGAATATTTTAAGTGAAAAAAGTAATGAAATATCATTCATGGGTAAATAAGATCAATTTCGAAAGTTACTTTGAACATTATATATATGAATCCGAGATACCGCATAATGTGCTGCGATTTTTCTTTCGCTCTGTTTGTGCTGTACAACCAAAATTAAGGTGGCTAGACTTGAGAAAGGATCTGAAATCCAAAGGTGTCAAGAGGTAGAGGAAGAAAGCAGAAGACAGATCTGTGAAGGCTATCATTCTGAAGGAGCACTGGTTAACAACTGTAAGGACCGCATGCTGAATATAATAATAATAATTAATTAATAATAAGAAGAGGAGAAGAAGAAGAAGATTCTGCTGTACAAACGTGCAAATATGGAATTTTCAAGGATGAAATAAATTCGTCTGTATCAGAAGATTTTCATAACCAAAGCTATTAAGTAACTGTTTCTTTTTGTATGAATAATTTTAAAATGTGCATAAATATTTGTTTTTACTTACTTTACTGAAAAGGGAGTGGATGTGAAGGCCATGTGTGATATACGGCTCGAGGTCATTCCGCCTCTTTTAACAATAATATCAACTTGATCTAACAAAACCTTTGCTATAGAGCCACTCCATGAAATGTTGTTTATGTTATAAATGCGGTTTTCATCCTCTGGCCTGTCGAACACGGACCTAGTGGGAGGAAAGTACCTCTCGTTCATTCGCGTACTGTTCAAGTTGTATGCAACATCAAACTTATCACTACAAAATGTTAATTGATATGAGTTGTTCATCGAAATTTTGTATTTACTTTTATCATTCTTACTAATATTACATTAAATACTAATACAGGAAGCTTAGCTTAATGTAACCGTAACAGCTGCACTCACGTGAAGTTAAGTTTCTTTTGCAAGGCGCCCCATATTTCATACTCGACTTCACAGAAAGCAGACCGTGTGTCACCGCTGCATTTTCTTTCGACAGCAGCTGTGTAATCCTAAACACGGAATTATACAATGGCGTATATAAGGCATTAATGCAGATCAATTAAGTAAAGTTTGTGGCAGGAAATTCCAAACGCTTTTAGTACTTACTTCAGAATCAGACCGACTCTAATCGATATCCCATGTAGATTTGCCCTCCTCTGAATTAAGAGGGGTGCAGACCAATTTAACCCACCACTGATTGTCCACAGGGCCACAAGATGCTTCTGCAAGCTGCGACTTGGATGGTCCTGATAAATTTCTATAAGAGATAGTCCGTCTTCCCTTTTGTCCTTATTAATCAATGGCTGTGTTACAAAAAACTCACAATCATACGGAATTTTAATATTAGAGAAAAATATTTCTATAGAAGGAGCAGAGAAAAACATAAGCCATCGGCCTCTAGACAGAAGAGACTTCAGTGTAACCTGAAAGGAACCAAAAGATGGGAAAACATAAAGCATAGTGTAGAGTGTGTGAAGAAGATCCTGCTGCAAATATTACGACCAACAAGTTTATTAAATGCAGCCCCACATTAGACACACACACACAGTGTGTGCAGTGCTGTGCAGTCAAACCCCGACACAACGCCGCTGTATGTTTACCGTAATGTGTGGCGGTATAAAGAGTGTGGCTGTAATTCACAGTGTATAATACGTAATTTCTGCCCAATGCCTTCCACGGGCGCTAAGTGCGGGTGGCGCTATATCTGGGTTTGACTGTGCTTTTTTATTAGCCGCCATATATTACGTGTATGCATTCCATTCCACTTATGGGCGCTTATGGATTTTCCGATTTCCGTGTTTCTGAACCTTATATATAGATATGCTTTGTGGGGACTCACTGGATTGGGGGACAGGCCCGTTGCCAGGTCTGTGCCTGCACAGGACAACACAAACTCAGAAAGAAAACAAACCTACATCCATGTCCCGAGGGTGTTAGAATCTAATGTATCAGTGTCCGAGATATAGAAAAATACACTCCTTTGAGAGTGGGCAATGCGATCGACTACGTAGGCCTGTATAAACTTGCAGTATTTACACACATATAGAGACAGATGAAGAATTAGATAAAACAATAGACTTAAAATAAAATAATTTCGTTAAGGCAGGTATGTTTACCTGTTCTAGATACTTCTGAGCAGTTGCGTCGTTACTTAGTAAGACATATAGTGGGCTGTTTCCTTGACAGCTCGAGACTTCAAGTTTTTTGAGATTTGTGTCCATAGGTACTGTAGCTACTGAGAAGTTGCCTCTTGTTGTTAGTGTCTTTAAATACAGAAAGCTCGCAGAACCTGTCACAGAATAACATTTATTCATAACTACATGTAATTTTACCAACATTAAATTATGTACAAGTAAATCTAAGCGAAGCAGAATCATATTTAAGGTAATCCTAATCTTATTCAAGTGGTATAGGCTAATGATTAATTTGACTACCTCACAAAATTGGTTTAGAAGTAGATTGCAATGTTATTATCTTTGTGGAAAGTTGAAACAGACTGATTCTTGTGTCTGCTGTCATTAACTCGAATGCATTTGTTTATATTCTTTCAAGAGAAGAACTGGGAAATTTTAATCTGGGAAAGGAATAAAGAAAAGTAGTTAATAGCACGAACATTTCACAGTGCTGTAATGACTAAGAAACACCTGCCTTAACGCTGAAAGCTGCAACTTTTTCTCTTAGAGTATATTTTAGTATACTAGTGTACTTCGGAAAGTAGGTCAGAAACACCTGGAAAGTTTTGAAATATGGTGCTGGAAAAGGACGGAGAAGATCAGTTGGACCGATGGTGTGAGAAATAAAGAAGTATTACATAGAGTCAAGGAGGAGAGGAATATCTACAAACATTTAAGAGAAGGAAGGGTAACTGGTTTGGTCACATCTTGCGTAGGAACTGCCTTCTAAAACATGTTATTGAAGGAAAGATACAGGTAAGGATTTAAGTGACGGAAGACGAGGAAGAAGGCATAAGAAGCCACTGGGTGACGTTAAGGAAACGAGAGGATACTGGAAATTGAAAGAGGAAGCACTAGATCGCCTCTGTGGAGAATCGCTTTGGAAGAGGCTACGGACCTGTCGTAAGACAGACTGCAGAATGAATGAATACTAGCATGTGTGGTTGTTCTCAGAATGAACACAGATTATTCTTGTAGACATCATTAACCGGTTTATATTTGTAATAGAAGCTATGTGTGTTTTCTGTGAGGCAGAGACTGGCTTAATAAATATTACGTAGACGAATTTCAGACTTTAAACTTTTAATCGCTGAAGTAACCTTCTGGTGTCTATTGTGGATATTGTATATATAGGTTATAGACACCCACTGTGCAAGTGTCTGTTATCGCACAAACTTGTAATCGTAGTTGAAATCTTACTATAATAAAGAATGGGAGTCGGGATAGCTCAGTCGTCATAGCGACTTGCTACGGCCTGACGGTCCGGGCTTCAAACCTCGGTGGGGGGTTTACTTTATCCAGGCCCATCCAGAAGGCCCCGAGACCCACACAGCTTCCTGTAAAATGGATACCAGATTCCTTTCCCAGGGTAAAGCGTCCGGGGCGTGACGCTAACGACCCACTCTCTTTTAGCACAGTTTTGTAGTATAGGTAGAGCTATACTTCCACTTTCCCTCAGTGCCTGCTTGGCATGTAATGGGACAATATTTACCTTGTATAATACAGACGTGCCAGTAAAAATCAGACCACATGCTATAAGCTATAAAACAATAGGCCTTGTTGTAAAACGATTCTGATTTAACTTCGCGAGTTTGACGTATGATTAACGAGCATTACTGAATATATGCTTGAACAAAATGACAGGAATTGAAGAATAGAAGATTATAATTGAAGTAAAAACTTTATGTTATTTACAAATAATATTTTTATTATTTTAACGGCATTTCTAAGTAAGTAGATATACAGTTACATGTATGGGAATTACATTCATTAATGCTGGTTAAACATAATTGACTGTAATACAGTTAAGTAATAATATTAACCATGGCTCGACAGCCCTATATGGGCCTGGGCCTCCTCTTTCGGAGGTTACGTGGTCTGCGCATTTGTGGCAGTTCGGAGACCAGCCGACTGGCTGCGCTGTTAAACTCAATCCTGATGTTACCGCCAGAGCATCTGGCAGCAGTCAGGAGACTGGTGAGAAATGGCCGCTTGAATTTCGCTTACAAGCACTACTAGTTCTATTCATGCCGTAAGGTTCTTTTACATGCGTAAATCTACGACATGGGACCGACGGCTTTACTTCCCCTCCGAAGGAAGTGGTGCTCCGGATTTTTATCACCCTTAAAAATCCATCGACCTCGGTCGGGATCGAAACCCGCGAACCTTGGGTCCAGTGGCGAGCACGCTAACCACCGAGGTCGACAGTAGAGTTAAGTAGAATTGGATTTATAAATACGGATAATTTATCATATTGCACACTGTCCTCTTTCTTATTGGCAGCCCATACAATTAACCTGCTTAACTTTATTTCTAATCTATTCAAATTCATATCAAAACTCTCTTTCTTTATGTGCTGTACTTAAATACATACAACTGTTAAATTAACCGATTTAATTTATTAAATTTTCGTTTATTAACTTAGAAAGCCTGAATGCACTGTAATATACACTTTTTCGACTAATCTGCTGATGTGTAGATTTCTTCATGTGAAAACATGATTTCTCGTGTGAGAATGTAAGATATACGAAGATCTCTGCTGCCAAAATTAAAATTTACTTGTTTCATATCTTCAAGTGTTTTGATAGTGTAATGTGATGTTGTGAAAGAATATTACACATAACTGCGAGACTCACCTTGAATACGTCCGGAATGCAGCAGATAGACACATGTAGAATGATGATGATTCATCACACTCACAGTCACACCGACGAGTGTGTTCAATGAAAACTGGAAGTCTCCGACATGGATCATACAGAAAAGAAGCAAAAGTTTCATGTTACTTACAGACATCTTACGATCTTTGTATTCAAACTACATAAAAAGGAATGCTACCATGTTCTGCATGACGTCATTTTTCCATAAGCTTATACGTGCCGTATGTGCCACTGCCAGTAACATTTAACCATACGTTCGTGTTGCCACCTTGTAGTTGCCACAGCAAATGAAATACTTGGTCTCTGGTACTCTGTTTTGTTTTACTTAAGAAAGTCGTCTTTTTGTACCATACATTTGCGTCATTGCCCGCATTAAAAGTAATATTGGATTTGAGAGAGAGACGTTAAGTGACGTTGTGAGGTTTACGTGCTTCATACAAAAATATTGTCTGTCCGTAGATGGTTTTAGTGATAGTTGCCTCAATCCGAAATGTACTTATTTGTCAGTTGTGGTTTGTATTACCAAAGAAATAAAAAGCTTTGAAAGTCACAAAATAGGCCGAAACATTTGAAATCTGTAATCTTGTGACGCTTCTTTTAGCTTGTTCTATTTTAGTAGTTGTAGTTTTTTCGGTTTTTACACTTCTTCATTTTCCTGAACACACATCTCTTTGAAACGTCATCCGTAACTATATTTTAATAAGCACTCTCAAAGCATAAACTACGAAATTAATTCTGTTGAAAAAAATCCCTTGATTTTGAAGAGATATAACTGTAAATAAATTTAAGCAACTGAATCCACAATCATGAAAGAATTTCAGATTTTAAAAGATTAGAGATGTGCGTTTTCTTGTGTCGCATTCTAGTGATTAAATGGCGGCCTACAGAGCATGGTACTGTCCTGCATGATTTGTTATTTTTAGTGGCACAGGTAAAACTCGTCATTACGTCATTAAATATATTATCCTTATTACGTCAGCATTTAAGGAACCAGCTGTAAACTTGGACTTAACCTTTCAATCAGAGTGTTTACCATGTATACCACCTGCTTCAACATGAAAGACTTTGTACTTTGCACACGCAGGTTATTTATGTGTTCCGTGTAATTGACATAATGAAGAGCCATAAGTCTCTACACGTCCCATTTATGTAAAAGCTGCCAAATTGTCTTTCTAAATTATGAATATATCACCACTAAAATCCGGCGCGGAATAGTTTGTGTTTTCTCCGTCTCCTAGCAACGACACCATAATTCTGCGTTGGGTATTCGCCTATAGAAGAGTTTTTACCTCGAGGGTTTTACTTGTATTCTTGCACGGGATGCTTAGTTTAAATAAACCCCATAGTAGTGTCTTTGCTAAGACATGCGGGGAACCCACGGTTTTTATTTGCATTACGAAGTTGTCAATGGGGAAAAATCCACATAAATTTCGTGGCTGTGAAAGTAGATGTGTTTTCTTGCAGGTTTTCCCTAATCCTCTAGGTAATTGCTGAGAAACTAATTGTTTTATGGCACAACTGCTTGGTCGTTCCAAACAGGGGCGTAGGTGGACAGGAGGCGAGATTTGCAGTCGTCCCCGGCGGCAGATTTAAAAAGTCGTCAAAGTTGGCTTCAAAATGAGTACTTTAAGTGAAATAATTTTGAGCTTTACAAATTTCAAATTATTGAGCCAAATAAAAGGAAATTCAACAAATAATCGTGTTTTTAGAGTTTATAATTTATGTAAAGGGTAGCCATTGTGATTATTCATCCCCATCACCAACAAACCTAGCTACGCCACTGGACCTAATAAACGTAGGTACGCCACAGGATCCGACAATCCAAACTACGCAACTGGCTTCAAAACACCTAGGTATGCCACTTGTTTCAACAAACCTAGCTACACCACTGATTCAAACAGACCGTTTATAATTCATCTTTCATTCATCTTCGTACCAGTGTACTCTAGATCAGTGTTTCCCAAAGTGGGCGGTACCGCCCCCTGGGAGGCGGTGGGATTACCTTGGTGGGCGCTAATATGTACGAGAGGTGGGGAAAGAACGCTGTTATTATCACAGGGGGGCGCTAGTAGACAAGTAGTGCATTTATTTTCATAATAAAATTCAAATAAACTAATTTTTGTGTTAAAAAAAAAAATGAACTAAATTTCTTAGTATTTTAATTTATGAATCTTATTCAAGCACATACTATTTTTTAATAAACTATGGTAGATTAATTATTGTTAATCATAAAATATATAACAAATTTTAATTTATTAATTACCACATAAAACATTAAGTTTAACTCTGTGGTGTGGCATATGGAACCCAAGAGGGCGGTGGACCGAAAATATTTGGGAACCAGTGCTCTAGATCGTCTGATATGCTCACGTCATTAAATGACTCACAAAAGTGTTTTACAGTGTTTGATACTTCCGCCTAAGTCAGCTCTCGAAAGCAAAAAGATGTCAATTTTGTGAAGATTAAAATTGTTTGGTATTATGAGACAAACACAATGAAGCAACGGACATTTCGATTCTAACACTTTGGAGCATAATTTCATGCAAACAGTATTAGTGACAACGTGTCTTTCATACGGCCTGGAGCATACTTCGTGTTGCGTGTCGAACAGAAGGCCATCCGTTTGAAGAACGATCGCTGTTTCTTGTAAGGCTCATAAAGAAACACAAGAAATCCCTATACATTGGTACAAAGTAAAAGACCGGGTTTACGGAAGTGAAAATATAGAACGTTTTAAGGAATTTTAATAGTTTTAAATTTAAGAGCGATATTTAGGAAATTATTCACATAATGAATCTTTGTGTAAAATATCTCTTTATTAGACTGTTCGAGTTGAAGAGGGTGAGATGAGCGAGGTATGTGCCACACAAAAACTGCGGGCTCGAAAAAATGCACCTTACGTATTTTTTGGACATCTGAGTTACTATAAGATTCTCAACAAAGAGTGGTTTCAATTGGCTTACTTTCCTAACTCAATTAAATAATCAGTAATTTAAGAAATTTTAAACTAATAACTTTAAAACGACTCTCATACTAAAAATCACAGAACGACAAAAATTATCCCAGAAAGTAGACATTTAACATTTTGGCCGTTGTATCGTGTCAGCCATCATTCTGTGGCAGGATGTTGTCGTGTCTACAGTGCGATACTTTGATAGTGGGCCTATTGGATATTGTAGTTTTTTTAAAAAAAGTGCATGATTGTACTTTACTTATTTGGTTGGAAGTAACCCATAACAGACAAAGAGTTGACAACAGAAATCAAACTGGAAGTCATTATAAATTTTCGAAAATCAAGGTCAACCTGGTTTTCTGCAGGCATGTCTATTAGGTCTTGTGAACAAAAATACGAAATCTATGTTTGCACATCTCCGGTATTGGTGTGTAGAAGTGAAAATAATATTAATATTTCGGCTGCAGGCTGGACGACCACTCATTCGGTTTTCGGTTGCAGATAGGGCCAAAACATTTTAGGCGCCTTCGCAAAATTGCGAAAAGTGTCTATTAGTTTGGTCATGTCTGTCCGTCTGTCCGTCTGCATGGAACAACTCGGCTCCCACTGGATGGATTTTCATGAAATTTGATATTTGAATATTTTTTGAATTTGTCGAGAAAATTCAAGTTTCGTCAAAATTTCACAAGAATAACAGGTACTTTACATGAAGACATGTACATTTATGATATCTCGCTCAATTCTTCTTAGAATGAGAAATATTTCAGAAACAATTTGTGGAGAAAATCAAAACACGTATTTTATGTTGAAATACTTTTTCCCGGGAATGGTACCTTTTATGAGATAATGTGGAAAAATGTGGTAGAGCGTGACAGGCCACAGATGACAGTATAATACGGCGTATGCGCTTTGCATGCCGGATAAGGCGAGAATACAGAGGCACACTCAGAATATTTAGTAGTTGTTCCTTTCCACGGCAACAATTGTTACACGATCGCACCGCAATGTTACGTTATACGTACGTTGCCTGCCTTCTTCCTTTCTCCAGAGCTCGTACTGACTCGCGTCCTTCAATCTCCAGTTCAGTGGTTATCCGGATATTTCTTGCCTGGGTATAAGGCAGCCGTGGTGTAAAACTGAATAATAGCTTTCGTGTCTTACCTAGGTAAATAATGAGCGGATGGTGTCTGACAAGAAATGAAATAGCTATTTTTATACAGGTTAAATTAGTGTACTAAACGCGTAATGTATTCTACTTAATTAGTAAGCATTTGTACTTAGTGTTCACATAAATGGATTCTCAACACTATATATCGTAACACAAGACAGGCAATGAACGTATAAACGTTACACTGAGGCGCGTTCGCGTAACCATTTTTGCCTCGGAAAAGCATGAAGTTTTACATATTCTGAGTGTGCCGGTAACCTTAGTCATCCAGCATGCAAAGCTCATGCTGCGTACTAAATTGCCGTCTGTGGCCTGTCTGGCTCTACCAAAGTTTTTCACATTATCTCATAAATGGCACCAATTTCGGGAAAGAATTATTTAATATAAAATGGTTGTTTTATTTTTTCTACAACTTTGTCTAAAATATTTCTCATTCTAAGAAGAATTCAGCGAGATACTACCATAAATATACATAGGTTTTCAAGTAAAGTACCCATCATTTTTCTCAAGTTTAAATGAAAGTTGAATTTTCTAGACAGATTTTCGAAAATTTCTCAAATACAAACCTTATGAAACTCTGTCCAGTGGGAGCCGAGTTCCATGTGGACGGACAGACAGATGGATAGACGGACACAGACACGACGAAGCTAATAGTCGCTTTTCGTAGTTTTGCAAACGCGCCTAAAAATAATAGGTTACTCGTATTTATGAACAGTCGGAGAAGAGACTACAGTTCAACTGAGTAACAATCAGGACAGGCGACTGGTCAGATTGCATCAGTAGTAAGGCGAACAAATAAAACATCATTTTGTTTGTGAAAATGAATATTGGGTTAGTGGTGATGACAGATCTACGAGTACTTGCGGCAGCATGCTCAGAACTGTGTATTGTATCCACTGCGTGTATGAAAGAGCTCATGAATATATCACGTCAATCTAAACTGCTAGAGAAACTGAAGTTTTAAACATGTAAATATAAGGAAGGAATTGCTTTAAATGACAGGCTGTTAAGAAGGCCAACTATTAATGAGACAGTGACAATGGTATTTCATCAAAATTCATTACGCTTCCTAACAAAGCGGAAGAGAGAAATAGCAACTTTACTTTGGGACAAATTGTGTTTGTACCGTGTATGCTGTTAAGTTTATAAAACGAATACTGTGAATACTGTTATACTGTGTATGCTGTTAAGTTTATACAACGCATGCTGTGAATGTTGTTAAGTTTATACAACGCATACTGTGAATGTTGTTAAGTTTATACAACGCATACTGTGAATGCTGTTGTACTGTGAATGCTGTTAAGTTTATACAACGCATACTGTGAATGCTGTTGTACTGTGAATGCTGTTAAGTTTATACAACACATACTGTGAATGCTGTTATACTGTGTATGCTGTTAAGTTTATACAACGCATACTGTGAATGTTGTTAAGTTTATACAAAGCATACTGTGAGTGTTGTTAAGTTTATACAACGCATACTGTGAATGCTGTTGTACTGTGAATGCTGTTAAGTTTATACAACACATACTTTGAATGCTGTTGTACTGTGTGTGCTGTTAAGTTTATACAACACATACTGTGAATGCTGTTGTACTGTGTGTGCTGTTAAGTTTATACAACGCATACTGTGAATGCTGTTGTACTGTGTGTGCTGTTAAGTTTATACAACACATACTTTGAATGCTGTTGTACTGTGTGTGCTGTTAAGTTTATACAACGCATACTGTGAATGCTGTTGTACTGTGTGTGCTGTTAAGTTTATACAACACATACTTTGAATGCTGTTGTACTGTGTGTGCTGTTAAGTTTATACAACGCATACTGTGAATGCTGTTGTACTGTGTGTGCTGTTAAGTTTATACAACGCATACTGTGAATGCTGTTGTACTGTGTGTGCTGTTAAGTTTATACAACACATACTGTGAATGCTGTTGTACTGTGTGTGCTGTTAAGTTTATACAACACATACTGTGAATGCTGTTGTACTGTGTGTGCTGTTAAGTTTATACAACGCATACTGTGAATGCTGTTGTACTGTGTGTGCTGTTAAGTTTATACAACACATACTGTGAATGCTGTTGTACTGTGTGTGCTGTTAAGTTTATACAACGCATACTGTGAATGCTGTTGTACTGTGTGTGCTGTTAAGTTTATACAACGCATACTGTGAATGCTGTTAAGTTTATACAACGCATACTGTGAATGCTGTTAATTTATAAAACGCTTGCTGCGAATGCTGTTATACCTTAAATTATGTTTAAGCAGTGAACGCTACGGTCGAGTGTTTAGCACTGTCGCTTCGTTTTCCGGAAATCCCACCCTCGTATCTCGGCCTAAAAATCGATTATCCTGACTGAAGTTTTTCGTGGTTCTCCTCAGTCTACACAGGTGAATGTTGCTATAGAATCTTAAATTATGACACGACCGGTTGCTTTCATCTCCCTTCCTATTCAGTCTTCCCTTGTCTTACTCTCATTTGACGCTATTAATATTAGCAATCTAAAATGTTGTCAAAAAAACCAAGATGGACGGATGTGCTACAAGTAGCTGATATTTTCCGCAGACTACATAGTCTCACCACAGAAGCTTGCTAGTGTCTTATCGTGTTAGATTTGGCGGGTTAAGAGTTACGAGATGGCGTACTGTACTAAGAATGTACATTGTGTATTGTGTTCATATTTTCGGCTTTCTGAAATAAGTTTACATTTGGCCTTTACGACGTTTCGAGAGTTTACTGTACTCCGGATTTCAGATGCTTGCTTGTCATTACATTCACATAATTCGTTACTGCTTTATGCTTAGGCTAATAAGAGTGACGTTTCTAGTTCTGATATCGATAGTGAAAGACATAGTGATGGCCTCTATGGAAAATTTACAGGGCATTAAATATATACGAATTGGAGAAGACTACGTAATAAGAAGCTTTATGATCTGTGCTCCTCACCAAATATTATTCGGGCGATGAAGTTAAGACGAATGACTTGGCCGGGGCATGTGGCACGTATGGGGGAGGAGAGAGGTGCATACAGGATTTTGGTGGGGAGACCAGAGGGAAAGAGACCACTTGGAAGACCGAGGCGTAGATGGGAGGATAATATTAAAATTGATCTTCAAGGAATGGAATGGGGAGATATGGTCTGGATTTATCTGGCTCGGAAGAGGGACAGGTGGGGGGCGCTTGTGAGTGAGGTGATGAACTTTCGGGTTCCATAAAATGCGGGGAATTTTATGGCTAGCTGAGGACCTGTTAGCTTCCCGGGAAGGACTCTGCTCCATAGAGTTATTTAATTAGTTAAATATATATATATATATTACACACCGTCAGTACATAATTAGTTGTAGTGGATACCCAGATTTGCAATTTGGTTTACAATATAATTTTAACTCATTTTAATGAAGACAATACGAAATATTCTAATGAAGAGATAGAAAAATTCGTGTTTGTATTAAGGTGAAACTCATATAAACACTGATAATGACACTCTTGGTGATGTAACATTTGTTGAAATGCTTATGTCAAGGAGCGTTATGTTGACTGGTGTGCAGTAAAGGGCAGTTCTGTTCGTCGTCAGGCTATCACGGTTGCTGTCATTCGAATTACTGTCTTTTATGTTTTGACGCATGCATCCACCTACATTTGTATACGGTGTTAAAACCCACAGGACTATAATTCCGACTGCTAATTGCTTTTAAAATATGAAGTTTTGTTGTTAAGTGAAGAAACAGGCAGCGAGGCTGCAATGTGTGACATCGCTCGCTCTTCCTCGGATTCATAATCCCATATAAAGTCTTGGTTGCCAAATGAAGTATTTTGCAAGAAGGTAAACCCCGCTGATGGTGATGCCAATTATACAGATCAGCAGGTACAAACTCAATATAAATGATTCCCACCCCATGCATTTATAAAGCGTTCCTCCGGCGTAGAAGTATCAAATCCAACACATTGCAACCTAACGGAAATATTGCAGACGTTTGCGAAAGGAGCAGGTGCTTATATTTGTATCAGTCCGGTTGAGATGTTTGTTGTTGCGCTTGATATGGTCACGGCGGTGTGTAAGTGACGTGGTTCACCGTCAAGTGTGGGAGTCGGCAGCGTCATGGCCACCTGTAACTGAGCAGTCGCCATGAATTACTTGCTCTTCTTGACCCTTGTCTCCCTCTACAGAATAGATGAGGTTGGAGGTGCACATTAATCAGCAGCAGTTCTAGAAGGCTGTGACAAATAGATTCATGAAGATGTGTTTTCTGGAAACTGATATTTTTTTCATCTCAAAAGGGATTACCCACAAAATTCCTGTACGTTGCTAGACTGCTTTGAGAACGAGCTTCATTCACGTGGATACGAAGAGTTGTCTTGCGATTGTACGTACCTACTTTCAGGAACAGTTCTAAGCACACGTTGAAAAGCTCTCTTCTCTCCTGTTAATTTTTTTTCATGTAACTAACAACACAAAACGGTCTTTTTTTTTTTCGTTTGTGATGAAGGGGCCCCGCACCACAGCCTTAAGGCTTTTTGTGCAACCCCAATGATGATGATGATAGATGGATGAGCAGTTTTTTACCAATTTTTACAATTAATGGAGCACCAATGGAATGAAAGCACAGGGGAAAACCGACAACTCGGAGAAAAACCTGTCCCAGTGCCACTTTGTCCACCACAAATCTCACATGGACTTGACCTGGGATCGAACCCGGGCCTCCGTGGTGAGAAGCCGGCGACTAACCGCCTGAGCCATGGCACGGCCGCACAAAACGGTCTTGCTTAAGAAGATAATGAAATCTCATCTGGTCAAAGTAACTGCATTCATTTTACGGTAACAGAGTTGTCATTCCTGTGCTAAAAATGGTCCATCGCAGATCACACATACATTGTAGGGAGAACACTGTCCACGTTCTCACAGATAACAGTATTTTTAATATTATCGTGCCGTCTACGCCTAGGTCTTCATATTAGTCTATTCCCTTCAACGTTTCCACCTAAAATTCTGAATGCATCTGTTATCCCACGCTTGTTACATGTCCTGTCTAACGTTTTATCTTATACGTCGGGACCGTCATATCTCATTAACAGTACGTGTTATTAAGCTTTTCATCTT
The DNA here is from genome assembly GCA_021186555.1 of Reticulitermes speratus. Lineage (NCBI taxonomy): Eukaryota > Metazoa > Arthropoda > Insecta > Blattodea > Rhinotermitidae > Reticulitermes > Reticulitermes speratus. The sequence continues at coordinate 33,221,891 of JAJKFL010000002.1, forward strand.
TCAGTACTTTTTCCCCAGATTTTCCTACTTGCTTTCTACGACGTCAGAATATCTTCAGACCCTGCGCTCACATATCACATTCAATCAGTTTTGCTCTCGTAATGTTAGAGACAAAGTTTCGTAATCGCACAAAACGATATGCAAATTTTCTACACAGGCTTACAGTCTTGTTAATTGTGTTTTTTGCGTATTGCGAGTTGTGTATTGAACTTACAGGTTTCGTAAACATGGGGAACTGATTGACTGTCTTAACGGTGGTCAGATTCTCTAAAATGCCTATGCTTCAAAACGTTGGCCCGCAACATTCCATTTAGGTTTTACCTAAACCCCATTGCGTCATAGCTTGAGTGGGGACTGTGTGGGAGGAGCGTCATATATATTGAGAAGGGTAACCTAGCTGTAGCTTCAATGTCAAATGCTCACGTATTTTTCTCATTTGTTGATTAACAGAACAGTTGCCGAGTGGAGAACTGATGAATGAGAAATGTTAAAATGCATAGGTGTAGATGCTGCTTACAGTAACTTGAGATGGGTGGGCGGTTTCCGACGTTTCGAAGGCACTACTTTCCATCTAAACGTCGGGAACCGCCTACATAAATACACGGCGCCACATTCCAGACGATCTGAATCCTCAAATAGACCGCTGTGAGAACCCCAAAAGTCGCAACAGCATGTCTGTGTAGGATGCATTAGCATTTACGTTTCTTACTTTTCCCGCCATCTGTAGTAACCCCTTTTAGCTGGTAACATATGTAACTAACATAAAAGCATTTCGCAGCAAGTAGGTGCAAATTACACAAGGAGAATATATTTAACCCCTAAATTATTTTATCTGACAACTATCGTTTTTCACTTCTCACCGCTATTCCGCCGCACTTGTGGAGCGGTCCGCTCAGTGGGCTACGTTATGCGATAAACAAGCCGAGAGGAAGTACACGTAGGAACCGGCAGATGTCAGATAGAATAGTGACCCTATATTTTGCAACATATAAAAGTGTTGCATAGGTTACACCAACCTATAAGAAAGACAAAACGTTCTTCAGTTCGGAAGCAGACATTTACAGCATCTTTCCGGGCAGGAGACGGTGTAATATTGAGCTGGAGCTTAGAGAGGTGTGTAATGAGTGGGCCAGACTCAGCTAGGCCTGCATACAACAGCAGTCTTTCTTGTTTGCAGTGCTGTATCTTTGGTTACCGTTGTCACACCAGGCGCGCACCCAAAGTAGGGGGGGGGGGGCTGCCGGGCTGCAGCCCCCCCAAATAAAAATGTTAAAAAAAAACATAAATTTCTGTACACGTGATTTATCAACGTCTTACGCGATTAGTCTTCGGCCAAAATCAGCCACCGAAAGAGGCTAATGACTATAACATTGGAATCTTTACAAATAAAATAAACTTAGGAAGTCTCAGGTGAGCTTAAAAAAACAAGATGTGATTTAAATTGAGTGAGTCATGGAATATGTACGTATGTATATTCATATGTATATAAATGCAGTTGCAAACAGTGTTATGTTACAGTTATATGTGTGACATGACTTTATGACATAGTTTTAAAATCAAACATAAATTATATATAGCCCCAGAAAGTCAGCACCCCCCCCCCCAATCACAAATTCAGGGTGAGCCCTTGAGTCACACTCTTCATTTTATTGTCAAATTCTATTCAAACCTACCTATCGTTACAGTAGAATGTGTATCAATTCTGCTTCTTACTCGATAGATCTTGGGTTCAAATCTCTGCTTGAAACCCGATTTTATCTTCTTTGAGACTTTTTTGTTTTCCACAATTTATCCAGAAAATTTCGGATTTAGTCTCCCAGATTATTCAAGACAGCTTTCTTCCTAATCTTTTGTAATTTATTCTTCACTGATAATCCTAATCGTACCATTCAACGCAATAGGACGTAGAGTGGGCTATTGATAGCGCCGTTAATCACTACATAAGCCAGCTTCTTTACATTTGCCCACATAATTTATTTGTGGGTACAGCATTGTTCTTGCCATAAACAGTGATATCTTTCCTAAACAGCATTCATCTTTAGTGTTTATTACGGAGAATTTGAAAGTTTACTGTATGGTAGGAACTGAATTTATAAATTTTAGTCTTAAAATATTAAAGTGGCAATTTCTTTGAAGTAAGTTAGCACGTGTTTTGGTAATTTTAGAATAATTCTTGATGGATGTTAGTTATAAGCTTACTGAAAATGTTAGCAAGGCATTAGAACGGAAGCTGCTATAAAGAAGACAGTGAAATGGGAGGAGTTTGTGCCGATTTATTAGCTGTTCAAGATGGCCACTAGTTCTTGTGTGGATCAGAGAGAAAATCTCGTCAGTTGCGAGAAAGATATTAAGAGGATGAGAGATTGCTGGGCGTGTCAAAGTGGAATTGCCTTCACCCCAAACTGGACCCAACTCCACAGAAAAGCAACTTCTCCAAGTGGACATTAGTTGGATACAAATATGAATCATCTTCATTCTTCAATAGACCCTACTTCCCAAGCAGCGCTGTGACGTTACATTAAAGTACAACTACACCAGTTTCGTTTGGGGTTAGTGGCAGAGCGCAGCGATGTGTACTGAGTTGTAAGTTCGGTTTGTATTAAAATGGAACTACAGGCAGTCTTTGCTTTATAAATGTAATTGGTTCATTCAAAACTGTTTGTTAGGTGAAAATTCGTAAACCAAAACCCAATTTCTATTACATTTGATATTATACATCTTCTGTGCAATAGATATATGTCAGAATGTATTTGTTTCTAACTGATTGCAAATCTGTTTGTTTACATGTATATTATTACTTCTCCAACATATTTGTGCTAATAATAATAGCCGTCTTTAGGGACAGTGTTGACACAAAGGATCATTTGATGTGTTTTAGTATCAAATGTTCCTTTGTTTCAACAGGCTCCCTATGTCGAAACATGCTCCGTGTTATATCGTCATCTGTGGCCTGTCTGGCTGTACCATATTTTTTTCCACATTACCTCATAACAAATGATGCAAGGTGTACACGTGAAATTAAATCCAGAATTGCCATGGTAAAAGCAGCATTCAACAAGAAGAAGAATCTTTTCACCAGCAAACTGGACTTAAATTTACGGAAGAAACTAGTAAAGTGCTACATTTGGAGCATAGTTTTGTATGGTGCTGAAACGTGGACACTCGGAAAGTAGATCAGAAGTACCTGGAAAGTTTTGAAATGTGGTGCTGGAGAAGAATGGAGATCAGTTGGACCGATCGCGTGAGAAATGAAGAAGTATTACACAGAGTCAAGGAGGAGAGGAATATCGTACATACAATAAAGAGAAGAAAGGCTAACTAGATTGGTCACATCTTGTGTAGGAACTGTCTTATGAAACACGTGATTGAAGGAAAGTTAGAAGGAAGGATAGAAATGATGGGAAGACGAGGGAGAAGACGTAAGCAGCTATTGGATGACCTTAAGGTAAAGAGAGGATACTGGAAATTGAAAGAGGAAGCACTAGATCGCAGTCAATGGAGATCTCGCTTTGGAAGAGGCTACGGACCTGTCGTAAGACAGACTACAGAATGAATGAACGTACCTCATAAACGGCACGATTTTCGTAAAACATTTTTGAGCATAAAATGTGTGTTTTGATTTTCTCTACAAATTTGTCGGAAATATTTCTCATTACAAAAAGAATTCAGCGAGATATCGTAAATGTATATGGCCTCCTGTACAATGGGTACCGGGTCATTCCCGGGGGTAAAGCGGCCGGGGCGTGGCGTTAACCACCAACCCCATTTAGCGCCGAGGTTAAAGAAAGAGTGGGGCCTTGCCTCTACTCCCCCTCTCTGTCTTCATGACAGGTTATAGGGTGAGCTTTACCTTTTTTAGCCTTTTACCATTTAAGAAATTGCAAATATAACACAGATGCCTAACTTTAACCTTATGTGCGACAAATTTAACACACTCAGAATCTGTACTTAACTAATCAGCTGTTAATGAAAGTAATAATAATAATAATAGACCTGTAGAAGTATAAATATATACAGTAGGAACGTAGACTTTGAATTCCGCTCGAAACCCAATGTATATTTTTTAGATCAGCTTCGCCTTGTAGAGATTAAACTGCATGTTCTCTTTTCGGTATTCTTTTTGCCCATGAAAATTAACTAAGTAAGCATATTTTATGATTTATAAAGACTTTCAAGGCCATTAGAGAGAAAGCGATGCTGCCAATAATTGCCCTTACAGCTCAGACCACTGCCATTGCAAAAATCGAAAATTGCCCCAAAACCGGGAGCGGATTTGAGATTTGAGTTCCCCACAGCGGATGGATATCGTTGAAGATTCAAGTCTTCTGGGCTATGACACCATGTAGATTAATAAATGGTTACCGACGTTTCGGGGGAGCTTGCTGTCTCCACCTTCAGCGTAGTTCAGTTGTTCTGCGGCGTAGCTTCTGTTTCTATCCTCTAGTACTTTGAGCCGACCAATGCTGACGTAAAGGTAAAGTTCACCCTAGAACAGGCCATGAAGGCCCAGAGGGGGAGTAGAGGTATAGCTCTACTCTTTCCTTATCCTCGGCGCTAGATAGGGGTGGGTGGTCAACGCCACGCCCCGGCCACTTTACCCCCGGGAATGACCCGGTACCCATTGCCCCAGGGCCGGTCTGGACAGGTGCTGAAAATCTTGCCCCCACCGGGATTCGATCCCCGGACCGTCCAGCTCGCAGCGAGTCTCTATACCGACTACGCTATCCCGGCCCACAATGTTGATGTATCATTAAATAAGCTTTCTTCACAATGGGCGGATTACAGTGGACTATAAGACCCTCCTCATCATCTATCGAAACTCCATTCAACGTAACTAATAACCGCTGCAGACATTGATATCCGTTCCCATTATCGGATTTCTGATTTGAAATGTAACAGCGCGAGTTTCCTGACATCTGTCGGTAGTACTTGTAACAGCGAGTGCATTCAACTGCCATCTTTGTTCTGCGTTTCGAAACAGAGACTACTTTATACTTCTAACCGTCTCCGTTAGATGACACATCATGAAACAAAAGCGATTATATTTAGAGCAGATTGATATCCGCAACACGTACTTTTGTGTACGTCATTCAATAACGGTGGTGATCAGACTGGGCTGTTCATCTTCCATTTTTCTTCCACTCCTGTTTAATTTCGCACAGTTGGCAAAGATAAGAAAAGTGCATTACGAAGAAGGAAACACCGTATTTGTCACGTTTAACCAAATGTCCCTGTCAGTAATTTGAAGTATCCCACACTCTGAATAACAAAAGGTGATTTTAGAATTGAAACAATATCTGAGTGCTGTTATATAAGTCCTTTACTGACCTTTCGCAATTCCATTTAGTACTGCAGGAATTTCACTTGGATAATGGTCTTCTTCTGGGTGAATCCCGCTGGGGGCGAGATTTTCCGTAGCCGTCCAGACCGGCCCTGGGACCCACTCAGCCTCCTGTGCAATGGATACCGGGTCCCTTTCCCAGAGGTAAAGCGACCGGGGCGTGGCGTTGACCACCCACCCCCATCTAGCGCCGGGGTTAAAGAAAGAGTAGAACAATAACTCTGCTCCGCCTGTGGACCTTCATGGCCTGTTCTAGGGTGAACTTTACCTTTACCTTTACCTTATTTTGCGTTTTACGCCCTGCAGTGTATTTGGTTTGTTATGGCGTTTCGAAGGTGCGTACTGCCTCAATCTTCAGTGAGACTGAATTAGGTTCAGCTGGATGCTGAAGTGATTGGGATAAAGAAAATATGTCAGTTACGTAGGAAGGTTTGAGGAAAGTTTGGCCGGTATTTAACCGACATACTTTCTCCCTCCCAATCACTTTCGCATCTACCTCAACATTTCAGTCGCCCTGAAGAAGTAGGCAATGTTTTTCCGAAATGTCGGTACAAACCAAGTACATTACACGGTGTAGAAAGCAAAAGATGATCATCGCTGCAACAACATCCGCTGTGAAAACCTGAAAACCTGTATCAAGTTCAATTAGAGATGTTTCTTTGCTGGTAGAGGTAGACCGTATGTGAGGCCGTGTAGTCCAGTAAATTTCACACCTCAACCACGGTTGTGAGAACTTAGGTTTTCGTTACTAATTTACTTAGACACATTTAAAATTTCAGATTTTTTACTGAAATATTTACTTGTTCTAGCCAGCCCTTTGGAAACAAGTAGTTACTGTAGGCCCGTTTGCGAGAAAGGTGATAAGTTCCTTTCCGAAGTGATTAACTGGTCTTGAAAGTTGGTTCCATTTATTATAGGCTCTAAAGTAAAATGTTGTTGATTGCAAGCCTTTCATTGAATTCCTTATTGAGCTGCGCGCATAACTGATGGCAGGAACGAACTTGCCCCTGTTATAGTTCCGGCCGTTAAACAATCCCGGATATTTCATGTGGGATTTGTGGTGGACGAATTGGTATTGTGACTGGATTTCCTCCAAGTAATTCAATTTTGTCGTCTCTATTATCTTTGTATCAGTGATTCACGCTCATATATTATTGGACTGTGTGCAATACAAAGGCCTGTTTGAGGCCGCAGTGCAAAGGGTGTCACTCCCACATGTATGGCTGAAGACACAAAGTAGCTATCTATATGGAACGGACTCCTTTTTTTTAATGAAAGGCCCCGCAGCAGATGCTACTGACGCACCGCAGCCTTAAAGGCTTATTGTGCAACCCTATGAGGAAGATTTAGAGGTTTTTTCTGCTTTTCCATTTTAATGGAGCACCGGTGGAATGAAATTGACTGGGGAAAACCGAAGTACTCGGAGAAAAACCTGTCCCAGTGCCACTTCGTCCACAAATCCCACATGGACCGACCCGGGATCTAACCCGGGCCTCCGCGGTGAGAGGCCGGCGACTAACCGCCTGAGCCATGGCTCGGACTCTTTCTTGAGAAGGTAATGGAAAGTCAACTGCTTAAGAAATTCACCTACCCTTACGAAGCCTGGGGGGTTAGTGTGTGTTCAAGAGCAACCTGGGGTGTTAGTGTGTGTTCAAGAGCAACCTGGGGTGTTAGTGTGTGTTCAAGAGCAACCTGGGGTGTTAGTGTCTGTTCAAGAGCAACCTGGGGTGTTAGTGTGTGTTGAAGAGCAACCTGGGTGTTAGTGTGTGTTGAAGAGCAACCTGGGGTGTTAGTGTCTGTTCAAGAGCAACCTGGGGTGTTAGTGTGTGTTGAAGAGCAACCTGGGGTGTTAGTGTGTGTTCAAGAGCAACCTGGGGTGTTAGTGTCTGTTCAAGAGCAACCTGGGGTGTTGGTGTGTGTTGAAGAGCAACCTGGGGTGTTAGTGTGTGTTGAAGAGCAACCTGGGGTGTTAGTGTCTGTTCAAGAGCAACCTGGGGTGTTAGTGTGTGTTGAAGAGCAACCTGGGGTGTTAGTGTGTGTTGAAGAGCAACCTGGGGTGTTAGTGTCTGTTCAAGAGCAACCTGGGGTGTTAGTGTGTGTTGAAGAGCAACCTGGGGTGTTAGTGTGTGTTGAAGAGCAACCTGGGGTGTTAGTGTCTGTTCAAGAGCAACCTGGGGTGTTAGTGTGTGTTGAAGAGCAACCTGGGGTGTTAGTGTGTGTTCAAGAGCAACCTCCCTCTCCCCCTTCCCTGAACGACATAACCTAAATCCTGCTGAGATTACAAAAGCCTGTTTATGTGAAACATTTTTTTATGGTTACACTTCCATGTAGTTGGGTCATCTACGAGATCTACTTGCGTTAGGATGTATAATTAAATAGGCCTAATACTAATTTCCAGCTCTCCTATTCGTGCTACACACCTTCCCCATCTCATCTTTCTTTCTTTCTTTACACCAAATGCGTTTGGTGTTTGACGTTGGTATTAACTTTACAAGAATGACTCTTCTCTGTGGAGTTGTTTGTGATTTAGCTTAACAAAATGTGTTTCGTTCTGTCATCATTTATTTTATCGTGTTAAACCAACAGAAGACGCAGATGAATGAAGCTGAAAGTGTAATTTAAATAAGACTTACAAGTGACATCGACCATAACTGCCTCTCTTTCTGAAACAGGGGGCAACAGGACGAGGACTTAGTAGATTTGCCATTACATTTGTTGAGTGACACCGAACTAGTGGAACATGCCGCTTTTCCCTCACAACTCCTTCTCTTCTGATGCAACAGCAGGTCTGTACCTGGCGCACAGTTCGCTGCATTGTAGACGGACAAACCTGAAAACAGAACTTAATATTATTCATTCCGTACATTTTAACTTTATATTTAAAGTCCGACAAATGTACATTTGTCGGACTTTAAATATACTGACAGCAGCAGTTCTGGTGTAGTGGCTGCTTTATGTCATAAACCTAGGCTGATTCAGGTTTCCCTCACCAGACAGCTACGACTGTGTATGCAGCACTTCCATTTCGCCTATATAAGAGAAACTTTAATAACTCGTAAACGTTCCCTTCCTCATTCGCAACTTTCAATTATTCATTTTTGTTTCTAGCTTTTTCTAAAGGCTACAGGATCGAGCCTAGGCGTTGGTTAGCACGACACAAAATTATAGCCTGTCTCCGCAGTTCCTCATTGGTGGAGTTAATAGTTATGAACAGGAGCAGGGAATGTTAAAATAAGCGGCTTTCGAAGGCGTGATTGAGTAACCAACACTAAACTTAGTTGAGTGTGTTGTAAATCGGGACATTTTTAGTGCCTGCATTTCTTACATGCGAGAGAAGACTACAAACTACAGTCAACTCTGCTATGACGCGATAGTTGCCTTCTTGTAAGTCCTCGCGTTATAAAAAATCTCATAATCAAATAATAATAATATTATTATTATTAGGTTTGGCGCGATATTTTCACACTGGTCGCTGAAACCGCCTAATAGCCAACAAACATGTGCGAAATTTCGCGCTATGCAAACAGCGTTCAGCTGTTTATCAATCGCACTATAGCCAATTCACGTTAAGGAAACACGCGTAATAGTAGAACTGACTGTACTTTATTGACATAGGCTTTTAGGCTTACACCGCGCGTGTTAGCAAAATAATGGTCTTCTAGGCTGGCCGAAATCCTTGAAACCTTCTTTATATAATGGACACATTTTCTACTCTCAGTCACCTCAGCAGCCATCTGAACCAAATTCAGTACCCTGAAGATTGAAGCACGAATTTTCTCCGAAACGTCAGTAATAACTTATTATACTGCATAATGTAAGAAGTCCAAAAGACCGTCATGTGTGCTTTAATGAGGCTGTCACATACCAGAAGACTCAAAAATATTTTTTGATAGATTTTATGCTCAATTGCTGGTAGAAAATTTGGCGGGCTTTTCACTAATCTATGTAACGCCAGTAGTTGTGACATTATGGTAAAATAAACTATTGTAATTATCACCATAAGCAGCAGCAAAAGAAACTGAATATCAGTAAAAAATGAGGCTGGCGTCAGTATCGTCTGGAATTGTATCGTTAGGCGACAGAAACAAACAAAATAACCTTTAATTTACTTCGCGTACATAATTTATCCTTTCTGTGCAACTCAAAACCACGTGATCACCCTAACAGCTAAATTGCACATCATTATCCATTGTAAACCTTTCTTTATTATGCCTTTCTTCATTTGTAACTGTAATATAGGAAGGACAATGTAAGAGAGAGACTATTGCCTATGAAATATTGCAATTCATTCATAGGCGCAATTTGGAAGTGTATATTGAAATGATTATATTCAGTAGTGTGTTGGGGTCAACCAGAGCTTTCACTCCAGCTGTGTTGTGGTAGTGGGTGGACCCGAGCCCCCTGGAGCGAGGATAATTGCTTTCACAAACCCCTCCTCCTCCAGCCCTTGTTTCCTGGTACCACCCACAAATCCTGTATCGTCCACAGCAAAACGAAATAAACATATATATTATGTAGCAAACAACTCTGTTTTTGTAATCTTCTAGACAAGTATTAATCTGTTAACATGTACAATTTGAACACTCAAGTCTTCTTAAATCTTCCGCAGTTGCCAATGGTGAATATTCACTCATGTTTCGAAGGAAAGTAATTCATAGTCTATCAGTCCAAGAAGAGTTGACAGCAGCAAACTCCGAAACGCCGGTGACTATTTGTCATTCCACATGCCGTATATTACAGAAGACTTGGATCGTCGTCAACATTACTGTCAGAACCTCAGTTTGTACAATATACACAATGTGTTTAAATTTGTAGTTTATGATTAACACTGTAAAGCCCTTAAGACGTGAGATATTTGGGGTTCTCACAGCGGTTTTGCTGAAGACTCACTCAGTACCAGCAGATTTGTACTGCTTCACTCTGAAAATGAACGCACCACGATCCTTCGAAACGTCGGGATCTATTTGCCCGACGACGCAGTGTAACATTATGGAAATCTTGATTCTTCTGGAACAATCATTGCACGCTGAATGTTGATATATTGTGACGGTGGGTCGACTTGCTACACCGAGGCCACAGAGAGAATCCCATGGGTGGAGGGGTTGACATCGCTGGATGCTTCTCACTTGCTGCCTTCTGTTGTATTCGTCTCCAGAACCCTTTGGCCTATGTCAGCCAAACCAAAGGGCTTGCTTTTAGTGGAAGTCATCACGTGGTTGTCGCTACCAAAAGTCTTGGGAATAGAACGGCTAGACGATTGGGGTAGTGTATTGTGTATTGCCGATCCCAGTGGCCGCGCGGTCTAAGGCGTGGTTCTGCGGCCGCTCGCTTACTGGGATTGTGGGTTCGAATCCCGCCGGTGGCATGGATGTTGTGAGTGTTGTGTGTTGTGAGGTAGAGGTCTCTGCGACGAGCTGGTCCCTCGTCCAGAGGAGTCCTACCGAGTGTGGTGTGTCTGAGTGTGATCGTGAAGCCTCGAACAATGAGGCGGCCTAGGCCCCCAAGGGGCTGTCGAGTCATTGGAAAAAAACTAGTGTAGTGCGCTGGAGGAGGGGGAAATATAACATCTCGCGGAAATTGTTTCCGTGGCGTAACCATAGAAAGACAGTTTCCGACACTGAAATGGACAAACGGACACGGGGCTCCATGCATTTTAAAGTTCTTTTTAGAGAAAAAGAAAGTAACCTTTAAATTATCGAAAACAATGCATCATTTTATGGTCTAATAGTTTAAGGATATAAAGTGTGTCATGAGTAATAAAGTAGACCCATAAAGATAAGTTTATATGGAGGAGTGGAGATATTGACATCTTTAAGCATTCTTATTATGCGAAGGAAAGTCGAGGAGTCGTGTTTCGATTCCCGACAAGGGCAAGTGATTTGTCTGTCCTCCAAAACGTTCAGATCGGTTCTGGGGCTGACCGGCTTTCGTCTTGTGCCGAGGTTAAGAAAGAGTAGGGCTATGCTTCTACTGCCTTCGTGGCGTGTAATGGAACAACTATGCCTTACGTAACAAGTATTCTTAACCTCTGCGCTCTATGGAAGCTGATAGAAAACTTCGCTCACCGATTTACCGCCGGCAAGACTTTTACACTTACAGTAGAGCCCAACAAACGTTGCATTGCATACCTTTCGTAGGAAAGCACAATAAGACGGCATAAAACATATTTTTTGCCGACAAAGAGTATGTTTGGGAACCACCAGAAATACAGGACGCCCGGAGTGGGTCCAACTAACTTCAAGGCACTTAGTCCTCCTTGAAATGTTGATAGTCTTTCAGATTTTTTATTATCGTTCCATCTATGCCCATTTCTTCCAAGTGGTCTCTTCCCTTCAGAGTTTTGACTAAAATTTCTTCTTCATTTCCGATTGTTTCCACGCGTGCTACATTTGCATCTCACCTAATTATCAATAATGTCGTTAAACCTATAACTATCTTTCTTTCTTTCTTTCTTTCTTAGCCTGACATCTTCTACCTACCCACTGCAAGTGTAGAGGGTTACTGTTGCGCCTGATAACAGTCATTGACTCACAAACACTCGGTAGAACTCCTCTGGACGTGTGATCTGACAGCACACAACATTCACAAGAGACAGACATGCATGCCCCCGGCGGGATTCAAACCCAAATTACCAGCAAGCGAGCGAGAGCAGACCTACGCCTTAGACCGCGCGGTCACTGGGATCGGCTAAACCTGTAACTGTCGAAGTTATAATGGAATAGAGACCTGAATTTTTCCAGAAGAACTTGACAAACTAGAGTATATATTCTCAGAACTTGTTGGTAATAACGACAATCTATAGTGTGGGCATTCTATCTAGTCCCCGCGCGAAAATTTCAAAGAGAAACAGTGATACCATATGAGCACATCACAGCTTAGAAAGAGGGAGGAAGAAACAGCAAAGCATTTCTAAAGCCACATTTTGTTACTCGTCATAAATTGCCATGGGTCAGTCCAGAAAAAAAAAGTGCTTATTGGGTAGATCGACTGGTCACTCCATAGTTTGTCTCATTTCTTCGGCGATATACTGCGAAAGCGTAAATTTGCTACTTACGGAAATTAATTTTCAAATGCAGTTGGGCAAGCGAGCATACCAGAATGAAGCAACGTCCAAGAGCATCAGTGCATGTAGCATGCAATTATACGTGTTGTTTATATGTGCCATGTGGCTAAAATGGGAGAAGCAAAAAGTTGTTATACTATTTCGAGAAATATCCACTTAAAAAACCAAGAAAGAGATGGAAGGATAATATGAAGACAGATCTTTAAAAGACAGATATGATGATGGTTGGTGAATGGAACTGGGTAAGAATCTTTTCCAACAAGTGTTTGTTGTTAGCAATGTTGAACTTTTGAGTTTCGTCACCACAGCAATAGAAAGTTATTCATTTACTTAATTGTTTAGTAATGTCTAATCTAAAATAATCCAGCTTCTTGTCTTATTTAAATTGGCCATATGCCACAGACAGTATTATTTAATTACTGGCAGACATGCAATCACGCACACTTACATATAACTTCGTACCTCACGCAATTTTCAGTAAAGCCTAGCTATCGCACATAACAGTTAATGCTGAATTTATTCTGGCCAAGAGAGGGAGTTATATTTTATCTATTTTAGAGTGGTGAACTGAAGAATATTAGGATGGGGTGGGGATGTAGCTGGTATAGGGAGGCAGAAAATAGATGCAATATTTTAGTGAGGAAAACTTGTGGGGAACAACCACTTTTCGACAGAAGAAGGAATTATGAAGAAAATATTACGATAAATTTCAGGGAAATGGAATTCGAGGTTCCGAAGTCGATGAATGTGTCTTAGGAAAGTAGCCAATAGCAGAGTTTTATACTAGCAGTTTAGTATTAATGTTCTATGGCCTATTATAAACTAATTATTAAATTTTCTTAAGTGTATATCTTTGCTTATCTCCTTAGTTAGTTTTTTAGATCAATAGGCAATTTAATTATTTACTTAGTTTTTTTGGTTCTGCATTCAGAAAATGCACTTTCTATAGAGTGAAGATGGAGGCAGGAGTTTCCTCCGAAACGTTATACTTATCTACCAAACTACACGGCGTCACATTCCAGAAGACAGCATTTTTTAAATTGTTTTCTATAATCAAATATTCGACGATCGCATAAGACTGGAAGTGTGTACTTAATTGGTGTAATAGTGCTGGCCTACATTTGAACAGTTCAGACACGTTTCATTCCGTGAACAAAGCTATCCCTTCCTTCACCTAACGAGAGGATTTGAAATGTCAGTTGGTATCTCGAGGGTAGGGTATTGTGTTATACTGTACTTTTCTCAGCCACGTGTTAGCGAACAATATGGCGGCATGACTGAGTAAAGATTTCTGTTTACGATAGACTTAATAAGTCCCACACCTCAACAGCATAAAGCCATCTGATGGAGCAGAGCGAGAAAAGTCTTTCAGTGCCGCCCAATAAATATCTGATGAATGATGAATCCTGTTCATACTTACATGGTTGTTGTATATCTGGGTGTCTGTGTGTAGGACTATGTATGTCTTTCAACTCTTCTAGGTGTAAGGCATGTTGTACGTATGATAAGCCAGTGTCAATTTCACGAGTTGGAAGGTACCGACACAATACAATACAATTAATCATCTCGTGAAACAACTGAAAGCAAACGAACTTAACTCTCTCCGTATCACCTGACTCAATTATATTTTTGCAAGAAAATATCGGAGACTTTAAATGATACAGCTTGTTAAAACAATACATAAATATAATTATATTTAAAAATATTAGACATTATAAAGCTAAAAGGTAAAGTTGTTCTTGTCTACGCCGTGAAGGCATGGAGGGTGGTAGAGGTATAGCTCTACTCATTCTTAATTAATCTCGGTACTAAATTCAGGTGACATGAACTTTACACCCCGGCCGTTTTACCGCAAGGAAAGAAACCCGGTACTCTTTAAATAGGGGTTGGGTAGGCCTCAGAATCTGTATGCACTATTTGGAGAAGAGAAAAATCTCTTGCCCCTGCCGGCATTCGAACCCCGTATCGTCCCCCCCCCCCCACCCCCGTAGCGTAAGCTATTAATTTACCCGTTTAACTTAACAGACATATGAGCGTTTTTAAGTACAGTGGTTATTGCACTCGTTTGCGTGTACCACACTGTTATTAAAACTTGGTTGAAATTTACGGGCCCAGTGCTTACACGTACATAAAGGTGGAAGGGTCGTTTGTTTTTCTTGTAAATCCCGCTGCTTATAGACTGCGCGGCCAGCTTAAATTCCAACAAAGTATTTGGTCACCCTGACTTCAGATATTGTGGCTTCCTTAGTCCATTAAACACAATACGTCTTAAAACAGACCAGTACATTAAACATCCTATTCTTTCTACTTCCTCAGAAATCGTGACGTTCCTCATTCCAAGCTGTATTCTCATAATCTACAAAGTTGGTACAGCACCCGTACACAGCCCACTCAATTTAGACGTGTACTTCCGTGACTCTACTACGTCGAAGGAATGTTGTAGAAGCCCCGTTATGTGGCGAGCAGACATTGTCATCCACACGTCGTGCTCTTTGTTTCACACTGCGGCGTGAGTGTCGCTCTTTGTCCACATTCTGCGCATGAGCAACTCTTGGATATCAAAGTGGCTTTTGTTCCTTAGTACCATGATATGCTTTCATAAAAATTATCTCTAAAGCTAACTAGAAGCACGCATGGAGTTGGAACATACATTAAGATTTGTTTATGGATTGAAAGCCATCCATCCATGACACACAAATTTCCTAAAGAATTTTTTCAGGAGATCAGTACAGTGACTTGGCCAATGATTCACAAATTTTCCGATTTTGAGAAACCCTACTGAAAATAAAAAAAGTATTCTAACCCCCCTTTCGAGGCTTAATTAAGCTCAATCAGTTCAGAAACTACTTAGTGACACGCGAACTATTATCAACTTATTAACACTGGTAACCGAATTCACATTTTAATCACCACGGGAACAAATACAAATGTTTGACCGTGCCTGACTTGCAGAGGCTGGGATAAGAGAGGAAACGAAGCGCTGGTTAGAGGAGAATACTAGTATGTTTGCACCAAGTTATGTTGACTTCGTGAAGCTCTTGAAATAACCCCCGCAGTTATCGGGGATCCGTGGCCTACTGGACTGGAAACACTGGCTGATTGACCAGGGACAGGGGATAAGATGTCTCTCCACCCCACAGAAACAGGCTCTACCCACCCAGCCACCTATCCAATAGGTACGGTGGAACGATTTCCCGGAAATTAAAGCGGCCGGAGCGTGAAGCTGACCCTTCATATACATCTATTGCCGAGAATAAGAATACGTGGAGCTATATCTTCAATCTCCTGTACATCTTCATGGCGAGGTACTTAAATGAGCATAGGAACAAATTTACATTTACTTGTATTACTGCTGAGGATTATCTCGCTGTAGCTTTTAGCCTGAAGCTGAAAACCAGCATTTTTCCACTAATCATTCCTCCTTTCTTCGGAATTTTGATGAGTTGGTTCAATTGTACAGTTGATATTCTTTTTCGTGAAGCGTAATATTAAATTGAACAATTCGGGGCCTAACAGTTTTACTCAATAATTTGCTTACTGCCTTCAATAACACGATGTTTTATAATGAAAATTATATATATATATATCTTTTAATACCCTTACTTCTTTCGCCCAACTCTACATCAACAGGAGCTAATTGTGTCAAAGGCATTTGTTTTTTACATAAAGCTTACACTGTATTCATGCTTGTTCTACGTTCATTTAAATAAATTATTAAAATTTGTTATTTATATTACGTTATATTCTTGATCGTTTAAGTATGTCAAGAATTAAAATATTAAAAATTATCTCCTAAAATATATTTATATTTCAATTATGTGCTCATCTTGTGTTTTCTTCATACTATACACAGATGGCCTTTGTAAGTTCTATGATTCCTTCGTATTGTTTTACAAGAGAACTAATTCAGAACCTTCTTCTTTTCCTTTTGTTGTTTTTTTTAACTTGGTATTTTTTTTACTGTCGGTATTTTATTTTATAAATTCCGATTATGCTTTTAGTAGAGCTTTTTACTTAATTATACAGGTATTTTTTATCAAAATTGTTTGCAGAAACATGTGGGAAAACAAAGTGGAGTTCTTGTTGTCGCCGTTAAGGGCAGAATAAAATTTTAGCCGTAATGAGGCAGATGTTGTAAGCTGTACACACCCTCTCTGAGAAAAAGTAATCTATTACGCTTCATGTAATGTGGGGTTTATATTTCACTGCCATGAACTCAGAATTAAATCTGATCGACAAACGTATCTTTGACAAGCAATAACAGTTATAACAATATGTAATATCACCAACTGGTACACAATAATGAAGTACAATGTAACAGACTTTTTAAAACTTCAGACATGGTTCGGTGTAACATCACACCATCCTCAGGGGAGACATACAGAACACAAAACACAAATACCATGACAACCCAATAATTAGGTTTAGAGCTAAATATTCGTAAGTTCCTACGGTCAGAAATGATCTCCCCATATTGTGCTTGTTGTACAAAGAAGGAAAAATATATTGAAATACGTTCGTCTTCTACTTTGTCTTTTATTTGTCATCCAAAATAAGATGCAGCTTCACCTCGAAGTCGCCATACAGTCGGGATAATATAAAAATAGAAATTTCTTTGTCTAAATGTTATTTTTTACAATTCGCGTCCTTTAAGACTTCACACACAGGCAACAACGGCCTGTGAGTTAGGACAAATGACGAGCGGTAACCGCGTTGACGTTCTTGCTAGAACAAACAAAAGAATGGCGGTGTACACACAATGTTACATGGATGATTATTACGTCTGGCTTGTGAACTAGGCAGGGAAAATTGAATTATTCAAGCGTTGTTGTTCCCCCAACCATTCTTCCTACTGCCGCTCATAAAGAAAGATTTTAACCCCTCCAGACAGCCATTAAATAAACGATGATTACTTGTGACATGGCGGAAAATGATTCTGGAATCAAATGGGTTTATTATTTAAGGTTCTAACATCATTTACTCAAAGTTTTCTTTCTTTGTGTTTGTGCGAAGTTAAGAGGCAGTTATGAAATTCATGTAACGTCATGTGTGTACAGATCGACAAAGTTTATTCTCTGAAGGTAGTCTAAGTCTTTGTGTTGTGTAGGGCACATAGTGTTATTAATATAAGAGTGATTGGTGGAAAAAGACGGTGCTTCTGTGACAGAGGTTCTCGTGTTAAAACATTTAGCAGTTATTCTGTATTTACGTCACATGCCGAACAAGTTTACTTAGAACAACAATTCACCTTCCAAGGGAAAACGCTAAGCTTGATTATTTATTGGCAAATGTAAGTCTGTTTGGAAGGTTCAGTTTAAAAATACATACAAGATTTTGATTTTGCTGTAGAATTTAATGAATCTTTCAGAAATGAAAGCCATAAACGCACATTACAAGGAATCTTTCCAATCACTGGATCATAGATGTGCTAATATAATTATCATGATCATCAGGCAAGTGTTTAGGAGTGCAGTTTGAAGATTTCAAGGAAGTAAATATCAACTAGTGATGTTGTGTAACTTTTGGATGACTACCGACGTTTCGGAGGAATGTGCTATCTCTGTCTTCATATAAACTGAAGACAAATGCAGCAGCGTTATTGGTGTCATAAACCAGCACTATAATTTTAGGACTAAATCTAGTTTGTAAGAGAAGGGATGTGAACAGTAGTTGCATGTATGACTGTCCAGTAAGTTATTTTCTGAAGATATCTTTACAGAGCCGAACAAACATCGATCTACCTACGTGTTTTACATTTTTCTCGCATAGCTTCATATTAAGTGTTTTGCAAGGATTCTTGACAACGTTGCTTGAAACTACCTGTCAGGTATATTGCTTATCTGAGCTGTCCTTGGCTACGAAATATTAATTATCTATCCTTCTGTTATTATTCTTATTAAAGCACGTTGAAGAAAGGTCGGCTAAACAAATGCAATGTTAGAATAAACCGAGAGAAAGAGACATACGTATAGACACAGGAGCCAAGAGCATTGAGCCGTTTTGATTCCTCAACGATTAGGCCTGAAATGGCTTCTTTAGACTCTGTAAGTAATCCTTACACAGTACGGAAGTTTTAAGTGGTGAGAAATGAGTCAAGAAGCGCAAGAAATACTTGAAATAGTCAGTCTGTGGTTCTTTTGGCAACGACATAAATAGCATTAAATTTCTGTTAAAAATGGACAGTATCAAGTTCATTGCTCGGGATGAAGGTCCTGTTTTAATAAATGGGCTTACGTTGTATTACTTCAGGATGACCGCAACACAACTACTACTACACATACTCTTACTACTACTACTTACTACTACCTACCTACTAACTACTACTACTATACTACCTACCACCCCCCCACCAGTACTAAGATCATTGCTAGTACTAGCACATTGTCAGTAGTCATGTTCGTAATACAAGCTATTACATTGAAGACATGAGGGCATCAGAGAAAATTTCCAACAGCACTCGCAGTAGCCCATTTAAAATATTGATTCTAGTGTTAGGAATATTTGAACTAAAAATAAAGCCACCAGCAACAACAGTATTATTAAAATGTAGGTCCCTGTTAGTTAACGTGGTGGAAACGGCACCTAACAATTCAGAAGTTTCAACAAAAAACCTTTCTTTCCTGCCCATTTCAAACAGTTACACACCCCAAGCTGCAGTACAGTGGATCAGCAGACAGCACGTTAGACGTATTTATATTCTCCATCAAGTCTAGTCTGCATAAATAGTCAGAGATCTGATAAACAAAATTTTACACTTCTTGGAGAGATACTGCTATTGGGACTTGCAAAATGGTTATTTAAGGCTTAATGCTTAAAGTGAAGTTACAAATTAACAAATGCGATTCATTTCAATATCGATATCACTTTCAACGCCAACACCGCGAATAATTTCAAGATTTTGATTAAGTCAAATTAACTTCACAAAACATATCTTGTTCCCCTCCAAGTACAGGCATTGATCGTATCTTGTCCAGAAGCCTTCCCAGACGTTACTGCGGCAAGATAGGCTACTTCCTGTCCTAATGACTTGCTTCGGAATTACGAACGTTATGTGCCTGCACCGAAGACACATGTTTGTCCGTCTAATGATCACTGCTACATGGGTGGCTCTGAACATATCTGCAGTTTTCAATTTTGTACAGTTCCCTTCTCGGCCAACAGCTTATCACTGTGTCATTATATAATACTTAAGCTGACTTTCATAAGTGAGTTGCAAGTCTGCAAAAAGGAACAGATCTACTAATTATATGGTTTCTATTAAGACAGGTACATTGAATTTACAAAAATGATAGAGAAAAGACGTAATATCTTTGTGGGCACTTTGAAATTATTTCGGTTATCTTTAAAGAGAAGTTCTGAAAAGAGCGTCTTACGCTTAATGCCATTATATCATGAAGTTCTCAGCAGCTAAAAGTAAATGATAAGAATGCGGTTTAGTAAACAAGATTTCCACTGATTCACATTTCGATTAGCCTGTGTTAAATTTACCAGATACAGACTACACTTTCGTCTGTCGCATTATTTCCGTGTTTGTAATTCTTGCCATATAAGAGGAAGTTTCTTAAAACTTTTAAAGCTTGTGTAAAATTTATCTCCACACAGATCTGTGATTACGATTGGCTATTTCGTTATTCATTGCCTTCACAAAATGCTAAGTGCACTTCGCACAACCGCCATGTTATTTTTAGAATCTGTAGGAATTTACTACAAAAAAAACACGTACATCGATGGTAGTTCCTTAACCTCACCAAAATTCAGGTTCTGTCACTAAATATCAAGAGTGCCTTTCGTACTCGGAACTTTACATTTCTTTTTTTACTGGTAACAGTGAAGAAAGTAAATTAAAAAGTAGACTACTTATGTGGCCCGGGGGGGGGGGGGGGGGGGTGGTAAAATTTTCGTAAGAAATTTCTTTAAAATTCGTCTGTTGTGTCAGACTCCATTGTGGATATCACAGGAACTTGGAGACAGTTAAGTGGCTATACAATAAACCATCGTTCTCTTATAACATAAGTAACATGTGTCAATAAAAGTAATAGCTACGTTCGTGTAGCTGTTGAGGGAGGAGAACTAATCAAATTTCCCAAAGGAGATAAAAGTTTGGAGCCGTGTGGGCTGAGGTTTTCCACAGACCAGCACGAACAAATGAAATCACCTTGTGGCAACAGTCTGAAGACTTCATGTAAAACCGCACTAGCACAAAACGCTATACAAAGACAGTGCTGCTGAATTAAAAGCATTTCACTTGTTTGTACTTTATTTATTTTATAGTGGGTCAGTAAATGCAGGGTGATTCAGACTTTAATATCTTAGCTTCTGTGTCTTCTTTCTGAGGTAATTTCTGCTCAGAAGTGTCAGTTAAACATACGTCCGGTTTGCAATGTATTTGTATTGTGTGAGGCTTAACAAAATGGTAGTAATCTGACAAGTACTTATAGGAAATTGTTATTGCTAAATTTGTAAAATATGTTCACAGTAGCTACCATTATCCTCGACACACATCTCGGCACGTCTGTGAATCGAGTATGTAGCTCGTACCATTTTATTCTGATTACTTTTCACACGATTTTCAATATTCAGAATGCTACGGGTCAATGCTTATCCTGTTTCCAGTTTTTGCTGATAACCCAGATTTATCATGTACCTCCACATTTAAGAATTTAGGTGCATGAGGTCTGGATGTTTGGGTGGCCAATGTTATGGACCACCATGATGAGAGAGTGACAGCACGAGATGCGTTTTTCAGAAGTGTTGGACACTTTATTAAAGCTAAGGGAGGTCATTTTGAACATGTAGTGTACGTCAGAAACATGTAGTGTACGTCAGAAACACGTAGTGTACGACAGAAACATGTAGTGTACGTCCGAAACACGTAGTGTACGTCAGAAACATGTAGTGTACGTCAGAAACATGTAGTGTACGTCAGAAACATGTAGTGTACGTCAGAAACACGTAGTGTACGTGAGAAACGCGTAGTGTACGTCAGAAACACGTAGTGTAGTCAGAAACACGTAGTGTACGTCAGAAACGTGTCGTGCACGTCAGAAACACGTAGTGTACGTCAGAAACACATAGTGTACGTCGGAAACACGTAGTGTACGTCAGAAACGTGTCGTGCACGTCAGAAACACGTAGTGTACGTCAGAAACACATAGTGTACGTCGGAAACACGTAGTGTACGTCAGAAACAAATCGCCGTGCAAGTACTAGTTACCGTATTATTATTATTATTATTATTATTATTATTACTTAGTAGTAAGGAAATGATAATTCCGTAAACACTGAGAATGTCGTCTGTGTTTTACGATGTTCCTGGCTTGGCATTATCTCAGGAATTATATTGTATAATGTAGTAGTGAATCGCCCTATATAGCTTAGAGTGATAGGATATTAGTAAGTAAAGACGTTTCGGCTCAATTAACTGCTTCTTAATTTATCTGGAGGGACTGATGAATATCGGAGACATCTGTCAGCTAATCTGTGTCCCAGGCAACATTTGAACCCGGTACCTTCTGAGTACCAAAGAGGAGTGCTGCCCCTTCTTTCTGCGGTCTCTTTGCGGAGCTGTCTGGGCTGCACAGTAGCTGCTGTGGTAACGATCCGTCAAGAGATCGTAAGATCACGTATCGAACTGAAATAAAGGAAGGCAAAATGGCTGTAAAGATAATCGTGTCTACTAGCATATACTTAGTGTAATGACAAATCTATCCGTAATTTGAGGTTATCCAGGAGCTAGTAGTAGTGGAAATCAATCATAAAGCTACATGAGGTCATGACAGGGTCATTATTGCCTTCCTTCGTGTTAATGTTTCCGGTGCGCAGGCGCCTATATGATGATGTGTTCTGGTAGCGAGGCTTTTAAGTGAAATTACATACCGTCAGACAGGGCTAATGAGCGTAACGTGAAGGGACCATTTTGCTACAAGCGTGGCTTAAATGGCATTAGACAGAGTTCGGAAAGACAGCACCAATGTACTTAAGGGGGGTAGGTGTAAACCTTGTCTAAGCGATGTTAATGTTGTCTGATTGAGGGGATTTTTTCTAAGCAACTACAGGTCTCAGGAGTCTAAGGCGTAGGTCTGCAGCCGCTTGATTGTTGGTAACGTGGGTTCGAATCCCGCTGAGGGCAGGGATGTTTGTTTCTTGTGTTTATTGTGTGTTGTGTAGGTAGCGGCCTCTGCGACGAGCTGATCACTGGTTCAGAAGAGTCCTACCTGGTATGTGTGTGTCTAATTGCGCGTATTATATAAACCTCAAAACGAGGCGGCCTAGGCCCGATTGGGCTGCAGCGCCACAGAACACCGTGTGATGCGGCAGTTTGTGGAGTAAAGGATTTCAGCCACGTTTTAACGTACCCTCTGGACCAGAATTAGGAGTTTCTACCGCCGTGAGAACGCCAGACCTTATTTAAGTACACAATGTAACATATTTTATTAACGGCAGTGTTGGTTCACTATCACTGCTGTAATAAAGGTAATTTAGTTTTATTATCATTATTAGTTGTAGTTCTCGTAATAGTGACATTAGCAAAGAGGAACGTAACGTTGTCCATTTGTTTCATTAAAAACCACGACATTAAACCCTATGGGAGTATAGCTCCACGCTATCGTGATCTCGGCATTAGATTAGGGTAAATGGTCAGTTTCATGCTCCGGCCACTTTCCTCGTGGCAGTTGAATAGGATTTTGGGTGGACCCCAGAGTCAGAGCTGAAGGTTAGGAGAAAGCATCTCTTTTCTTGTAGAAAATCGAACCACGATTCTTCGGTTTTTCAAATCGTAGTCTAGTTACTATACCGACTGCGCTATCTCGGCTCCTTTATTTTTGGCCAGCAGCATACCTCTTACCACGTTTCCTTCCAGTTGTGCATAGTGAAACAGAAATTATTCGGAAGGAAGCCAATTGCAAATGAATTACGAGACGCAGTTTATATGCCTGTTTTCGGCTGGTCTATTGCATGGTACATTTCAGATGAACTAGCCTACAAGATGTTTTAAGTAGCAGAGCAGAAGTGTTTTGTTAAAATCAATGCTGCATTTGTGTAAGGCCATGGCCTCTGTCCTTCATCGAATGGCTCGGCGCTTCATGGTCTGAAGGCACGCTTCTCTCCGCCATTGTATGACCAAAGAGACGTCCATTAGGGGATCGCATGGAAATGTATGAAGAACAGTTAGTGCAAGATAGGCATCAACACGTTTCCTGAAGGGCATTTCCGGAATTCCGCCTTTTTACGTTGCCCACGTGGAGCAGTTTTTCTGAAAATTTACTTGTTCGTAGAAATTTTGACGTCGGGTCTAAAGCATAGTGCATAGTTTTCACAAACTATTGCAGTATGGACTGTGTCACTGTTAGTACTACAGTTCCACTACTGATAGTTATACAACGTTTACTATATTAAAACTACCAACACTACCACTGAAGTACAGGCATTTTTTTCTTTGCTACCGAGAAATGAGTTGCCGTTACACATTAGACATGATGCATGTGGATCACAGAGCAGGTCTGAGCGCTAGGGTAATGAAAAAACTAATTTTGCTTGAAGGGAATCAAACCCTATTCGTCCAGGCTGTAGCCTAATCACTATACTGACTTCTACCTGAAAACGAGTACACATTTTAATAAATTCATGGACAGAATTGCATCACTGGTAGAGTCTAGAGTCAAAATAAAATTGTTCCCGCTGTTGTTCAGAGATCGAATTTCTTTTTCACATAATCGTCCATAACATTCATCTTTTTGGGGGGTTTAAATGTGTGATATAGGCATCCCTCCATGTATATTGCTACAACCCCTTCTTGGCCGTGGCATCGCTCAAAAGGCGCCTCCATTCTTCTGTATGCCCAGCTTGTCTTGTCCAGCCTCGTATTACTAGAATAAGTAATGCATCTCTCTGGACATCATCATCCTTCCATCTTGTTCTTGGTTTTCCTAATGATCTATTTTTACGAATTTCTCATTACGAACCTTTTTTGGGATCATTTCTTCTTCCATTCTTATTATGTGTTCCTAGTCTTCTAATTTTAATCTCATCCACAGTATTTAGATCTTTGTAAAGATTGCAAATTTCGATATTCCTTCTAGGTCACCAGCACCCTTTCTCTTGTATTGGGTCATATATTCTTCTTAATACTTTCCTTTCAGATGCATGTAGCATATGGTGATATAGGCAATTTTTACAATAATTAGGGGACGAGGTGGACATTAACTGTATATGCATAAGACATATTACTTTTATTCGAATAAAGTTTGGAATAATAAACTGCCAGGACTTACTCGTCACTGATCGTACTTCTTTTTTTCTCAGTCTGGCTGGTAAAATTCTATGAAAGTATGTTCAACAAAGCCATGGCCGGATCCTTGCCGTGCATTGCCGTTTCTTTATCTCATTTGAGGCTGCGTCATTGAAGATGAAGGTAAAGGTAAAGTTCACCCTAGAACAGGCCATGAAGGCCCAGAGGGGGAGTAGAGGTATAGCTCTACTCTTTCCTTAACCTCGGCGCTAGATGGGTGGTCAACGCCACGCCCCGGCCGCTTTACCTCCGGGAATGACCCTGTACCCATTGTACAGGAGGCTTGGTAGGCCCCAGGGCCGGTCTGGACGGGTGCTGAAAATGTCGCCCCCACTGGGATTCGATCCCCGGACCGTCAAGCTCGTAACGAGTCGCTATACCGACTACGCTATCCCGGCCCACACTGAAGATGAAGCAGACTCATTAAATACCCTAGCGATAAATCAAATAATCAGTGAAATTAAAGTGCTTTGAATTTGAAATTGCCGTTAATTTGCGATATTCCAGATTTAGATATCACCAAGCTTATGATGGTAGTTATTTACCGACGTTTCGGGACAGCTTATCAGACATATCTCAAGGGTAATACCGTTTAATTTATTTACGACGCTTACTTCTATTGTATCCATTTTCTTTTGACGTAGATAAAGCCGAGGTTCTGTTAGGTCAGAACATAAGAAGAAATTGAAGCTTGTGTTGGTATTTTACCTCGTATTGCGTTTACTTATGTGTTACTAGATGCGTCAGCGTGACAACATATGCCAAACTAGGGCAAACTTATTGTCATACAGATGTCCCTTTTATCGTGTCCCATGACACGGCAGCTGTCATGCGATATTCCGGAGGATGTAGGCTCTGTATGCGATAAAGCTGCTATGTTTGGGGACACGATACAAGAGACATCTGTGTTTAAAAATTGCAACGTGCATTTTCTCGGCCCTCGTAAGTGGAATATTATCAGAAATGACGCAACCACTCTTACAGAGTAATAGTTTTACATTCGTAGATGGGTAATTGCCGATCCCAGTGGCCGCGCGGTCTAAGGCGTGGGTCTGCGGCCGCTCGCTTACTAGGATTGTGGGTTCGAATCCCACCGGGGGCATGGATGTTTGTGTTGTGTTAGATGTATGGACGATAGCATGAAACATAAGGTGACATGCAGGACAAAAAGGACTTCAACAGTACAAATGGATCAAAGGGGAAAACCCAGGAATTAATACAAAAAAAAAAATCCCACCGGGGGCATGGATGTTTGTCTCTTGTGAGTGTTGTGTGTTGTTGTCAGGTAGAGGCCTCTGCGTCGGGCTGATTCCTCGTCCAGAGGAGTCCTACCGACTGTGGTGTGTCTAAAGTGTGATCAAAAGAACTTCCAACCTCGACACTGAAACGGGAAACCGGAGTAGGTAGGAGAGGACGACTTTTTAATAATAATAAAAAAAAAAAAAGTAACTTCAAGACGGTAGACTCTATGTACATTTCCTTATTCTCCCTCCCCTTTCTCCCTCCCACGTAATAGGCGTAACACGATGTCTGCTAGGACGTAAGGTTTATCGATAAGCGAAGTACACAGGAAATAAGCGGGCCCTGTCCTTAACGCCATTTTAGCACTTAATGAAATCGTACTAACTCTAATATCAATTACAATTACCGCGAATTATCATCGAGGGCGCCGTAATGCAGTAAGCGTGTTACTAGATACCGCGCATGCGCATGCTGTAACACGCTCCATTGCCTCTCTGCAGTAAGCGTACGGTTCATTTACCACCCCGGCACCATAAAGTAGTACAGTCGTATGTGAACAAACCGCCATGTCACAACGTACACCCGAAGCATAAAGAAACAACACAAGACAAGCAATGTACGTAAAAACGTAACATTGAGGCGCGTTCGCGTGACCATTGTTGCCATGAAAAGCAAGAAGTATTATATATTCTGAGTGAGTGTGCGTGTGGCTGTAGCCTCAGTTACCCAGCATGCAAAGCGCATGCGCTATATTATATTGTCATCACTGGCCTGTCCGGCTTTAGAATATTTTTCCACATTATCTCACAAACGTTACAATTTTCAGGAAACAAAACGTTATTGAACATAAAATGTGTGTTTTGATTTTCTCTACAACTTTTGTCTGATAAACTTCTCAGTCTAAGAAAAATTCAGCGAGATATTATCATAAATACGAATAGGTCCTCATGTAAAGACCCTTTACTCTTGTGAGATTTTAATGAAACTTGAATTTTCTCGTCATATTTTATAAAAATACTCAAATATCAAATTTCTTGAAAATCCGTCCAGTGGGAGCCGAGTTGTTTCATGCGGACGGACAGAGAGACAAACATGACGAAGCTCATAGTCGCTGTCCGCAATTTTGCGAACACGCCTAAAAATCTTACAGATTGCTCGGCAATCCGCCCCCGCTGTAGTAGCCCACAGTACGAAGGGGAGAGCACTCTGATTGGCCATTCAGAATTGATTTCAGGTAGACACAATCAACATACTTCAAGTAAGCAGGTGATCGATGATCAGCTGGCCAATAACTTCCTCTCTTTCTTTTCGAACATGGAGAACGCCACAGTATTCTGTCACTTTACCGATCCTGAGCCAGTTGAATACTCTCGAAACTTATTTAGGTCTATGAACCATTTTAGATTGTCTATCCCGTTCTGTTGGCTCTCCTGCAAGGTTTCTTCCATTCATTTTCTTAGGCTGTATTTCTGCACGTAGGCACTTTCTCATCTTCTTGCTTCCTACATGCTTCGCTTATATCATCTTTCTTGATTTGATCTGCTCTCTTAATAGACCTGTCAGATGAACAGTTTATTGATCCTGTATGCAGATTAAAACCTGTGGATTTTATTGCTACTTTCAATTTGAAATTCAGATTCTCACGGTGTTGACTAGGAAGAATTTTGCCCTGTGGGATGTGACACCGTGCATAGTGGCCTAAATATACCGACGGTTTGCGGGAACTTCTTACCTCTGTTTTAAGGGTAGAAATGGAGGCTGCAGGTTTATCCTACAAGTACTTAACTGTCAACCCAAACTACGTGGTGTCATATCTTAGAACATCGTCTTCTTCACCTATACGTTGTTGGTAAAATATTTGATTTGGTGAGTACCTAAGAAGATATTTCTGCTGAGAATTGTACACCACAGATCGACGGAAAGAACCGGATTTTGCCGACAGATTTCATGTGTCACCGGGAAGAAGTCTGTAGGCAGAAAACAGTGCGAAGCGTCAAAATAGACCGTTTAAAGTTGTCCGTGGCCTTGCCTCACGAGGACACTACGTCTGTAAATATTTTTGCCAAGACGGGAATATTTGTCTGTGTAATTTGATAATACTCTGTAGATGGCTTAGCCTTCCTCTCCCCTTCTTGTTCTGCAACTCATTATGCATTCATATATGTATATAAGTGAGCATCGGGAAAATGCTTCAAGTACCGACTGACTGCAGAGACCACACAAGCTAAGAGAGTTTCCATTGTTTCGGTTGGCCATAACAGTAATGGCGGCATCGATCGAGCTGCTCTCTATGGACCAATCCCCGTGGTGGTGAACAATTGAATGAGCAAGTGCGCCTGGGCACACAGAGGAAACTATGGGAGAGAGAGAGAGCTTGCTTTTGAGTCAAGTCGGTGGATGTTAATTTAATTGGCCACGCCTCTGCTACCGAGTTCAGGCGCTGTGAAATGTTACAGCAGTGATTTTCATAGAGGATGAACAGTGGTGTAAATAAACGAGAAATTCTGGAGTGGATGGAACTTACGAACGTCACGAACTTCTCAAAATAATATTGTTACAGCATGTGGATCTCAGAATGTCTAGTCAGGAAAACTGATACAAGTAATTTATTGACTTATTTAATTCTATGTATTTGTGGGTTTTGCGTATTTAATTGTTTATTTAAGATCATATTTATTTACCCATTTATTTTGATGCACATATTCCCATTTACTTGTTTCTCGTTTTTTATTTAATCTTACTTGTTTATTACTTACTTAGCTGTTTTACTCAAATAAGGAAAAGAATGTTATGTCTCCTGCTTGTCAGTGTAGGCTTACTGGACAATTTAAGCCACCCGAAGATTTTAGGCCTAATTTTTATCTTTTCAGGTATTCACAGCAGAAATCAAAATTTAATTTCTAAAAATGTCTGATATTTTTATACAAAGCATATCCCGTTCCCCTGTGTTGTATAAACTAATAGGTCTTCGCACTTCATTAGCAGATCTGGTCTCATTACTACATATAATACGGAATCCATGTGGGTCTTGGCCTGTATTACATGATATATCAGACAGGCAGCCATCTAATTTGTAGAATTCTTAATGTATTTATCCAGTGCTAGATCAGCCAATAGGCACAATAGACACGTGCTTTGGGGTCTGATAAGTTAATTGTCCTTTTCCCCTGTAGTTTTAACTCTTGCATATTTAGCACAATTGGAAGCAATAAATAAGGATTAATATTAGTTTTCTTACTCTACAAAAATGAAATGCGCTAATTTATTGTTAAGTTACAAAGCAAACTTTAGCAATCATACCATACTGTTTGTACCTCTAACAACTGAAAGGAAAGGACCCCAAAATGTTCGTGATCAGAAGTCGCAGATTTTGTAATCCGCCACTCTATTAATACATCCAGTTAAAATGAAAGTTAGTGTTTGGAGGGGTTGCAGGAATTCAGATCTGTGGAGCAGATTTGCTTATACAAAGGAAAATCTTAAAAATAAATTATGACTTGCTTTTTGTAAAACTAAATATCATAAAGTGGAAAATTAATTACAAATAGGACTAATGCATCTGAGAAATTATTTAGAAATAATTTACTTATCTAGGTAATTACAAAATCTGGTGCCAAAATTCAAATATGTCCCAATTAATTTACAGGTCTCCAACGCGCCACGCCTTTTGAAGTATTGTACAAACCTTAGGCTACTTAGTCGTAAAGCGCTAAGTTCGGCGGCATCTTTCTTAGTAAACCTTGAAATGACAACAACTCTTGACTTCAACAACAAAAGAACATCAAACGAAAAACTTCTTCTGTCTCTGTTTCCTTCGTGTTCAGCTGAAGATCCTATTGTGTTTGAAGAAGAAGCTATGAATATTTGAAACAATTGAGTGTGTTGGAGCGAGTAAGGATTATAGTTCTCGAGAAAGGCGTGTCGTTGCGCTACTGTCTCAGGAATCTCCAAAAACTTGAATGGAATCTTGATTATCTTACTTGGTGTAGCGGTTCCTAACATTCAAGCCGGAAGTTGGATAGAAGACAC
Organism: Reticulitermes speratus; assembly: GCA_021186555.1. NCBI lineage: Eukaryota > Metazoa > Arthropoda > Insecta > Blattodea > Rhinotermitidae > Reticulitermes > Reticulitermes speratus. The sequence goes on from JAJKFL010000002.1 coordinate 33,251,855, forward strand.
AGTTTAGCGCTGACATCAAATATCATTGTTTTAACTGCATTATAAAAGCTATTGTCTGTTACGGTATATTTTTGGATGGGTTGAGAATATATTTAGAGAGATGCAGAAAGCGTATGAATTACAGTATTATGAGTACGTATTATAAAATGCATACACGCAAGAGTGGAATTTCCTGCCAAGACCCTAGGTAATGGTGAGAGTAAAAAATTGAATTTCACGATTAGAATATTGACATGAAAACCTGAAAATATAGTAGTGCATCTTATGGAAGGTGTCTTATCTGATAGAAAGTTATGCTTAGCTTCTGTTATTTCCCAGCCTAGCTAGAATATTTTTACCCAAATCTTGACAGTAATTTTATTTTTTTTTAAATTTCTGATTTATTTGAGAATTTTATTAAAACAGGATTCTTTGTACTGTGATATTCTCGGTTATGATATTTTGCAGTCTGATTGGTGAGGACTAAATGTACACTTTTCGGAGGAATATGTTGCGTCTACCTCGAAGGTATAATTTCGAGATGATATGATTCTCCTAAATATTTGTACTCACTGATAAGATTCCATGACATCATAACTTCAGATTTAGGCGTAATAAATATATGTATCACGTCAAAACTCAGATCAGGTTATAAATAATATTAATAATTTGCTTGATGGATTAAACACCATTTGCAGGTACGTTATTTGAGGTTTTCATGACAGTACAGCTTCATATTGTGATCTCCAGAGTTATGACATTGTGACCTGATAGTAACGTAAGCATCTTTGCTTTAGAAGTTTAGTTGTTGCGGCTGTTACATGTGAGAGTGGTTTTCGATACTACAGTCAGGGAAGGATGTAGGCATACTCTACAATTATTGTTGTTCGTGGTAAGTATGAAGAAGCTTGTTTTCTCAGTGCGTTATATCCCGACGTTGGAGACAGAGCAGGTCCGAGATTTTGTCACTTGTACTCGCTATGGAAGCGTCAAGTCTTACAGGTCTAGACACACACACCTTCTTGAAACAATGCCTGCCGTCTCAGAACTGTACAAAAGTAACTTATCGACCGTTTGCAGTTAGAGATGATACTAAACACGATTGAGCCTCGCCCATTTAACTCCTGACGAAGCAAGACGAGTAAAAGAACGTACAAAGCTAATTGTAAAACCGTTTTTTTATTACAAAGCTGCTTGAATTAAGTAAAAAATGTAAAGTTAAAGTCTTAGCTGCCCTCGCCATGAAGGCATATAGAGGGAGTAGAAGTATAGCTGCACTCGCTCTTAACCTCGGCACTGGATGGAGGTGAGTGTTTATCTTCACGCCCCGGCCACTTTACCCCCGGGAAATAACTCCGGTACTCGTTGAATAGGAGGCTGGGTGGACCCTATAGCCGGTCTGGACGTTTAGGAGAAGAGAACATTCTCTTGCCTCTACCAGGATTCGAAACGTTGACTTTCCAGCTCGGCAAAATGTCGGTGAAAGGTTTTTTAGACTTATGAGTAACGAGAATTATTGAAGGAAAATAGGTGATACGGTTCAGTGAATTTAAACTTAACGGAGGGGCTGAGGAAATTACTAAAAACTGCGTCACAATAAGCATTTTTGTCAGAATTCGTGACTAATCCACTTACAGGCTTAAGCAGCTTTAGATCCCTGGACGTTGACCTTGTGACTAAGTACAAGGACGTGAAATCATATAGATGGCATAGATTTAAAATTCAAAATATTCTAGTCAGGGAATTAGGTGGAAGCGAATGATCTCACGCTCTGTCTTCACGCTGCGGCCACACCACTCCTTCCATAACGAATATCTTTAGTTGAAGGAGGCTATAAGCAAGGGGATGAACTCCCTAAAATATTATACACTGTATACAGCCCCTTTAGAAGCGTTGTGAATTATTCTGCACGGCATTGCAATGACCAAAGGAAGAATATGAAAAATAATTTTTTGTTTTTGTACAAAAATTCTCTTATCAATTTTTACCCTGCCTTTTATTAAGAATAAAATTAAGTAAAATTTAAAAAAATAATATGCAGTTAAGTCAAAAGTCAGCGTAAGGTTATGTTGGTGGTTGTCAGCATTTAGCCAAAAAGCAAATCCGCAAGGCTGATATTTAAATATTTAGGGCGGAGACATACATTGCAAAGTATCCACAACAGAATTTCCGTGCGAAGTCTAGCAGATAAATAAATCATGAAGTTTTCGCTGTAATTCCTCAAATTATTGCGGAATTTACGTGCGTAATATAACAGTTACAACACCCATGAATTTTTCTGTAGATGAGAAAATTCCGAAGGATCCAGTAGGCCTATTTCCATGTGTGCTGGTTTCCGCAAGGAAATTGTGTTGCGGATATTCTGTAGTGTGGATCAGCGGAATTACGTCGCAAGACGGACTGAGGTTTACGTTGTAACGTTGCCGCTTTCCATCACAGCATTACCCGACCCTTCAGTTTGACAGTCCTTCTCTCCCTGAGTAGCCAAGCCCACTGAATACACGAATCAACAGGCCGCAGTATCTGCTGGACATAGTGCGAACAGAACATCACAATGCGTCTACCGCCGTAGTTTCAGTTTCGGTCGTCTAGTCTAGAGTCACTTGCACATCAACATGGGTAAAACCATAGGCGCACCCAGAATATTTCTTTTTTTTGGGGGGGGGGGGCTGACCCTGAGGCTACGTATAATTTATGTTTGATTTAAAATCTGTGTTATGAAAATCATGTCAAAATATCCCAACCGATGTCTACTTGGTTACAGAAAAAATTAAAATTAACTGAAAAAGAAAAAAACGTATTCGTAAGTTTTTATTACATTTTTCAATATTCCAATGTACTAGTCATCAGCCGATTTCAGTGGCTGATTTAGGCTGAAGCGTAAATCACGTAAAACCTTTGATATCATCGTGTCTACAAAATCTGTTTTTTTTTTTAAATTCGCTTTAGGGGGGCTGCACCCTGGCAGCCCCCCCCCCCCCCCGCTTTGGGTGCGCCAATGAGTAAACTGACAATGGAAAATTCAGTTCCTGTAATGACAGTAATGGCGGCGCAAGATACACCCTGAAATATGCCGTCGTTTCCGAGCAGGAGAGGAGCCAGCGGGCGCAGAGCCCACAAAAGCGGCCGCATAGCTACACATAGACACACGCGCAACTGCTGGAGAAATTAAATGATTATTATTGTCGTTGTGTGTGCGGAAGACGTGGCTTGTCTTACCGATTAGTGAGCAGACGTGGCCAACATGCAGAACGGCGTTGAAGTGGCGCAACTGTGACGCCTTTCGGCAGATGAGCACAGCACGCTGCAATAAGGACCGTAGGTGCCAAACAGCGGGATGTTATTTTAATAACATCAGTAGGACAACACTTTTAATTTTGGAAAAGCTCTCTGAATGTTTCTTAACGCTGAAATCTTAGCTCTTCTGGGATATTACCGTAGATTGGTTGTTAGTTCCTGACGTTTCGAGATAGCCTGTCGGATCCCATCTTCAAGGGACGGTCTTGGACTTCTTGTCCCTTGAAGATGAGACCCGATAGGTTGTTCCGAAACGTCGGTAACTAACTACCAATCTACGCTGCGTAACATCCCAGAAGAGCGAAGATCCTATTTACACCGCAATAGAAGCCTGAGATCACGTTTCTTAACGCTTTTTACCGAAACGCCTATGTAAGACTTCAACAAAATGGTTGTGCAGTGATGTGAAATAAATATATATAATATATATATATATCTTTAGTCTTAATTCACCGTGCATTTTTATTGTTCCAGAAATACACCAACAAATGCACAAATCACTAAAAAGGTGCAATCAGCCCTTTATTATAGTCGAACCCTACATATGTTTCGGCTGTCCATGAGCCATCATCAGGGGCTTTCTAATAGTGCTTCTCAAATGCTGGATCGGCCTATTATTGACATTCGTAAAATCGTTTTTTTTGTGCACTGTATATAAAAACATATATAAGTAAAATCGTGAGTATAAAATATGGTTAAAATGATAGAATGTTGAAACCACACTGTTCACTGTATCTTCGCACTTTCTGATGTTCCACAAGATCATACACTGCACTGTGTTGATTGCGATGGAATTTGCTCTGGACGGTAATGGATGGTGCGTACTGTATGAATTTGGCTCTTCGTCTTTTACGTTGTAGTGAGTTGTCTTGTGACGATGTGTGATGTAGTTATGAAGAAGAGGTGGTTCTGGTGCTGTTGTAGTGTGGGGCTGCGTCTTGAAGTGTATCTGGTGAAGGTGAACTGTATTATACTGTATAATATGATATGTGTATGATCTTGTGGAACATCAAAAAGTGCGAAGATACAGTGAACAGTGTGGTTTCAACATTCTATCATTTTAACCATATTTTATACTCACGATTTTACTTATATATGTTTTTATATACAGTGCACAAAAAAAACGATTTTACGAATGTCAATAATAGGCCGATCCAGCATTTGAGAAGCACTATTAGAAAGCCCCTGATGATGGCTCATGGAGAGCCGAAACATATGTAGGTTTCGACTATAATAAAGGGCTGACTGCACCTTTTTAGTGATTTGTGCATTTGTTGGTGTATTTCTGGAATATATATATGTACACAAAATACATATAGCCTCCAAATTTTTGCCACTCTTGCAATGAAATATTGCAAAATTCTGCCTGTTAACTTCGCGATGTCTGTCTGTCCGCCCGTCCACATGTAACAACTCACTGATTGCTAGATTAATTTTTATAGAATTTGATATTATGAAATCTTAAAAAAATTATGTGTATATTACGATTATAACTGCGATTGAAATTGGTATAAACTGCCGGACACTTTAGAGGAAGAACTACTTACGGTGCTGCGCTCAACGTCAAGCGAAACTCGCTAAACAACGTCTAAGCGAAAAACGTTGTGAATATATTCCGTACTGAAAGTCTTTTCACACCCCTCATGGCAAATGTAAGTTTCAACAAATCTTTTCAATCTCTAGACAATCAAGCAGAAGAAGCCTACATCACAGAACTGTGAATCTGTGCTTGTATTTTCCCTTCTCAGAATTCTATATATTATACATAACTGTGTAATTGACATGCCTATATGATTTTTATTAATTGAAAGGTATTGATGTTTTTAAATGCTTCTCCGGGCTAAACACCATTTCATCATCAGATAACGGGAAACGGCAATTTGTCGTGACAGTATTGACGACAGCTCAATTAAACGCACTGATCACATGGCTTCACGTAACTGAAAAACTTGTTCCATATGAATGGGTTGTGCGTCATGCACAGAGAATTCCTGAATGTATTCGATGTGCTTCCTAACGGGGAAATTCCCACAAGCTTTGTTGCATGGTAATAATACTGTATCAGTGATGGCGTGCGCTCTGCTCTATAGCAGACCCGATGATAGAAAATGAAATTGCGTGTGGAATAAATGAAAGCTCACTTGTTTATTTTGGGGTGTAAGATATTAATTAGGCCGATTCCGGTGGCCGTGCGGTCTAAGGCGTTGGTCTGCTGCCTCTCGCTTGGTGGGATTTCGGGTTCGAATCCCGCCGGTATATCTGTCTCTTTTGAGTGTTGTGTGTTGTCAGGTAGAGGTCTCTGCAACGGGCCGATCCCTCGTCCGGAGGTGTCCTACCTAGTGTGTGTATGTGTCATTGAGTGTTATCAGCAGCAACAGTAACCCTCTACACCTACAGTGAGTAGGTAGAAGAAGTCAGACTGAGAAAGAAAGAAGGAAAGACAGAAAGAAAGAAAAAAAGAAGGCATTAATTATGACACCGTGTAATTTAGCGCAGTCGTTCTCTGCGTATTCCACCAAGAGGACTCTTTATTTACTTACAAAATTTCGAGGACTCCCTTTTAAAAATGTCTGCATTTCTAGGCTTAATTAGGGAAATGTTTGATGACAAAAAATATAAAGTCAGCAACAGTCGTAAATTAATTGACATTTTGTTCGTCAAAAAATTAATAACAAAGTGTAACAGATTAAACAAAGCCCTGGCTGGCGGATCGAGACTTAGTAGCAAGGAGTCCCTAGGATCCCTAGGAACAACTCCCGCTCTCCACAAATGCGCGCGAACTGCAGACTGTGCCGGGAATCGAAGCACAGTTTCTCGATAATCCAGCCCGCGGCCTAGTTATTATACCGATTAGGCTGTCGCTGTTCATCTCCCTTCGCATCTCTAGATGCTAATTTGAATGATCTTTTCGTCTTTTGTGTGCATGTTACAAGTTTCTGCCGTCTGCTTCTGCTTGATAAGGTTGATAATATCTCGAGGAAAGTTAAAGTTTTGGAATTCCTCATAATTATGCAGTTCTGTTATGCCGAAATTCTTTTGGTTAGGTTACATCTACTCCTCCACATTTCGACATGTCGTGCATAAGAACAACTTTACATTTCTTTTACTTTTTTATTATAAAACAGAGTTTGATTTATTTTTCGAATGCAGAAATATGATATTACTAACTTTGGATCGGGGGGGGTTCACACTTACCCACTGCCTAGCAATTACATCCCCTCTGTGTCTCAGTTATCACAGGTATTCTGGTTTTCGTTCCGAATATAGGCTGTCTCTCTCAATTGGTGTTTTCAGGCAAGAGATGTGCAATGTAGTCAAGGCGACGGAGCAGAGAACCGGCTGGGACACCCGTTGTTCGTTTTCATTCTTTCCATGACCCGAGTGTAGAAAGAACAGGCATATAAATTTCTATTCATACTTTCTACCTTTATTACCTGATTTGGGTGAAATTCGTTGTAATAGATTCGCACACTTTGCTGTTGAACATTATATCTTTCGTGGTAATCGGAGCAGGAAAGGCCGTAATTTTCCTATTGGCGTAAAACAAACTCTATTTACGCGCTTGTCGTTAAATCTAACTATAATTTGAAAGTAAAGAGTTCCTTAGTAAATTTTGCACATTAGGTTACGGAGTACACCATTTGCAATCTTCGATTTAATGGCTTAAACTTGTCATCTTCTGTGCCCAGTTTCACCATTTTGAAGGAACGTATTCAAAGTGATTTACATGTATTTGTCAAATTGGAAGGACGTCCTGCAAGTTATATAAGTACAAGCTGGACTTGGCCTTCGTTCTGAAGTCGTTGACTTCGACAATCACTTTTAGAGCCAAACACAAATTAGCTATTACGATTTATGACGCTTTATGTCAGTGGAACCTTTATTATCTAGTTCCGTAGCTCATTTGCTTCAATCACTCTCTGTGAATTTGTGAAGCAGCTCACGTACTGCTGATAGAGATTGCGTCATATCCTGTCAGCCTGCGGTGTCTCAAAGTCCACGGAGTTACACGTACTTATAGGCTGTTTGATATACAGAATGGGAATTCAGTGTGAATGAAAGATTACTGTTCTTCCATAAATACTGGAAGAAAGTCCGTCTAGAATGTGAACTGCTGGATGAATGCCTTGCACAGCGGCGGTCAGAGGCACACAGAGAGACGACTGAAAATGGAAATCAGTGTCACGTGGTGCAGATCAACGTTAATGCCAACTGAATGCATTTATGACAAAAGAGTACGGCCTACACGCACACCTAGACAGCGACGGAGCAAATAGACCTACTAAAGAGAATACGCATGATTAGATTGAGCGGTAGGCTGCGAGACGCTTCCCTTTTACGTAAGCGCAAGTACATTTTGCACTTGATCAGTCAATAGAATAATATTCATAAATATAAAATGTTATATTTTCAGAAGAAATGGTTAAATATAGGCCTATATCGTGATTAAATTTTTAGAGGCATTTTAATTCCTAGACATACAGCCTAGACGGGTGGGTATATGTACGCATACATACGTACAAACACTTACGCAAGTACATATATTATGTACATTTACAGGCCTACGATTTACAAAACTTGTATAGGCCATAGACGATCACGATGGACGTGCTTGTTGAACACAAAGGATCATTTTTTTTCAATTTAAATATTTATTTTACGCCCCTTGGGCTTTGCTGCCCCCGGCGGCCGCACCACTCGCCACTGTATCTGGCAGCCCTTAGCTTCCCACAGTCTGTGTCCTATGGAGCTATGTAAGTCTAGTATTATGTTGCCGTAAGTTATTTCATGGACCGAACCTGGTGGCCGTGCGGTCTAAGTTATAGTTCTGCTGCCGCTTGAGTGCTGGGATTGCGGGTTCGAATTCCACTGAGGGCATCAATGTTAGTACCTGTGTTTATTGTGTGTTGTGTAGGTTGCGGTCTCTGCGACGGGCTGACCACACTTTCAGAGGAGTCCTACATGGTGTATGTGTGTGTCTAATTGTGTGTGATCTAGAAACCTCAACAATGAGGCGGTCTAGTCCCGGTTTGAGCTGTAGCGTCACACGCAGTGCTGATGAAGGTTTAAGTCTTCCAGTATGTTACATCAAGTCGAGTTGTAAATATTCACTGTAAACGTTTGGAGGAGCGTAGTGGCTCCATTTTCATGGTCAAGTGCGACTTAGAATTTTCTACCCTGAAGATGGAGGCACTACGCTCCACCGAAACGTTTACGGTGACTATTTACCAGTCGTCTTAAGTTACATCCCAAAAGACTTCAATCTTAAGCCCACAACTGCCGATTTATATTTTGGTCTTTTGGTTTACAGCACCGTGTTGTCGTGTCGCTGAACACCAAAGTTTCGGAGAAATACTTTATTCTGTAATCACCGTGCATCTTTTCACAGTCACTATTTACATACACCAACTGGATGCAACTTTTATTTAGAAAAACTATACAGTTTTTTAAATAAAGTTGCATCCAGTTGGTGTATGTGAATAGTTTCGGAGAAATATTTCGTCTGCATCTTCAGGCTTCGACTCTCAGAACTATAATGTGGCTACACACTCTATTGAAACTTAAATATTCTCTTGTTAGCCACTGTTTCCATAAGGATACATTTAAAAATGCTGTTTCCAAAAGCTGTAACAGTCAGCGATATTATCTCTACGGCTACTTACTTCCTCGTGCAATTTTGCTGTTAAGAACTGCATCACACTTGCCGTGCCAAGCCCCGCTCCCTCCCACTGCTACCACATCTTAGCTTGTGCTTTATAAACACATTTTGTGCCGCTATGAACGGAATGAATAAAACGTTCAGTGGATCATAAATTTTCTAATGTATTCATCGCTTTACTGTACCCCTCAGCTTGACTGCCATTACTAACTTCTCCATGGAGTAGGAGGGGGAAGAATAATTTGCAACACAAATGTAGGGGATATTATAAGCACCCCAGTAGTGGAGTTTTCAACTTTTAAATTCATACTAAGATATCCTGTTAGTTTATATACATGCAGAATGTCTGAATTTCTCGATCTTTCAGTATTTCCATCCGTATTTTCTGTAATAGGATCGGTTCATTCTCATCTGAAGGAACTCTGGCTCATATATTTCGTGATTTTACCGAGGAGTAACACCAATTGTATTGCCGAACCCGGTGGCCGTGTAGTCTAAGGCGTAGGTCTGCGGCTGCCTTATTAGTGGAATCGCGGGTTCGAATTCCGATGAGGACATGCATGTTCGTATCTTGCGTTTGTTGTGTGTTGTGAAGGTAGTGGCCACTGCGACGAGCTGATCACTCGTTCAGAGGAGTCCTACCGGGTGTGTGTGTCTAATTGTGTGTGCCTAATTGTGTGTGTCTAATTGTGTGCGATCTGGAAACCACAAAACTAGCAGCCTAGACCCGAGATGGGCTGCAGCGCCACAGAAGGAGAAGGAGGAGAAGAAGAAGAAGAAGAAAACTGACTATATTACCTTAGGAAATAAAAACGTTGAAGTGAATGAAAGTATTAACGCAAATGTACGACTTTCCGGTTGAATGTCAATTTTTTCAAAATAATTAAATAATTAGTTTTTTTACTTTAAGTGAACTAAAAGAGGACGGTACAAAGGAGAATATTTGAACCTAAGGCGTACAAAGCAATGGGAGGCTGAAAAATGTGATGAGTATGCTCGTAACTGTTATCTTTACGACAACTTATTATGATGGCCAAGTAATGAAAACTGAGATGGGCTGGGGACATAGCACGCATGGGAGAGAGGAAATATACAATTTTATCGGAAAAAGTGAAAGAAATATGCGTATTGGAAAAGGTACGTGTAGTGAGAGGATAACATTACTACAGATGTTAGAGAAATTGTGTATGACGATGTGAAAAGGATTCATCTGGCTCAAAATATGTATCAGTGGCGCTTTTCTGTGAGCATGATCACGGACACAAAAGGTGGAGTAATTCTTGGCTAGTTATGCGATTTTTTCTCCTCAAGAAAAACTCAGCTACTTGAAGTTAATTTGTTATGTGTTATGTTCTTACGTCAGCTGTAATTTTAATAATATTAAGTTGCAGCATCAACAGATATTTACGCTGGTATGGAGCATTCCTGTCCTTTAATAAAGACGACAGAAGTGAATAATAAAATAAACTCTTTCTACCACACCATCGCCATCTACTTCGTGTTCTATAGGTCGAAATGTTTCGAAATGTTGCTCCGAAGACCCTCTACCCTGACTGATGTTCGCTGCTTTCCTCAGATCCTGAAAGTAAATGTGGCGATAATATGCCTCACATTATGCCGAGACCGCTTCATTTCACATGCTTGCCAATTACTCCTATCTGACCATTCTCTCATAAGAAGGATTTAACATCGTTAAATAAGTCCAAGGGGCCGGTATAGTGCAGGCGGTATAGCAACGGGCTTATGGTCCGGGTTTCGAACCCTCCTAGTGACAAGAGATGTTCTGTTCTCCTTACATGCCCAGACTGGCCCCCCGGTTTACCCAGCCTCATCAACAATGGGGGGGGCGGGTTATTTCCAGGGGTAAAGCGGCCGGGGCGTGGCGTTGACCGCCCATCACCATCTAACGCCGAGGTTCGGACTTGGTACAGCTAAATTCTACTCCCCTCTGTGCCTCCTGTGGCGTGTTATAGGATGACTTTACTTTTAAGCAAGTCAAAGTACTGCTACTGCTGCTAATATTACTACTACTACTGCCACTACTACTACATCGAGGCCTAGTAGTAATACGGCCGCTTCTGCAGATGGTGTTGCACAGTGCCATAAAGGAACTCAGGATATTGTTTGTATAAACACGCTCCGAGTTTCACTCGATTACGCACGAATGATTTCATTACAATTCCTTTCTTCTGTTTCCACTGCCTCCTGAAGCATGCTAATGGGACCCAGACCCAGCCTATTGTTAACAATTGTAACGTGTCTCCATCTACGAGCAGGGTCTGGCGACAACTACAAATGACACACGCAGTGCTGATGATATAACGTAATGGTAATGATCATCATAATAATCATCTCAGTTGTTAGAATGTCTACAACGTGTTGGCATTTTAATAATTGTGATTATTGTCGCCAGTCCATTACAGTGTTTCTAAATGATGTGCAGTAAAGTAAGTTTGTAGACTCCATTAGTATGAATGGGACTGCGCACAGAAAATTGGTCGTCTTCTGTAAAGTGTCTTCCTTTATGAATACACAAGTAGACCCTAAAGTTCATGTAAATTCGTGTTGTGTCGTATTAACTTAATGTCTGCACACACATATATACATACATAATATTTTATTATGTGGGAGTTGTATTATGGAAATACGTTTAATTTCTTTCATAATCGTAACCCCTATATCTCAGTGTCAGGCAGGTTGCATAGGTCAGTGAAGTATAAGCTTTATGAAGCAGTAAAGGAAATCAACTATTCGTTATTATCTGTTTCATTTCATGGGTTCTTATAGTTGACCATATTTTCACTTTATCAGTCACCCGGAACTTTCGCAGAATAAGAAATAACACTGGAAGACATACAATATGCTACAGTATTTTCATATCACTGTAACTCGCCTGAGCATACGTTTGAACGCACAATGGGGCCAGCACAGTTTGAAGTATTGTGGTTCGAGCTGATTCCGTTTTGCGAAGTCCTGCTTAGATGCTAACAGCAGGTTAGCTCAGTCAACATAGTAACTAGGTGCATAGTATGCGAGCGGGGAATCGGGGATAGACTCTTGGCAGAGGCAGTGTCCAGAGCGATACTGGATCCCAACCAGCCGCCTGTCAAATACTCATATATTTTGAGGGATTTGCCTCGCGGTTAAAATCTACGGAACGTGAAGCCACTCGCTTACCTCCGCGTAGTGAAGTGTGGAAGTGAAGGACTACGTCCGTCTTCCATCCTTCTTCATGGCGTGGTGCTTCATTAAGCACAGGGACAACGTTGTCTTTACCTTACCCTAGTTGGTCCAAAGAATGCCCTGCCTATTCCAGGAGCTCTAGACTCACTACATGTAGGTTTGTCGTGCAGATTTTTTTGTGTGTCAGTCTAACATCAGCCGTTAGGAAGGAGAGGTACCGGTTTGTGTGTCAGTCTAACATCAGCCGTTAGGAAGGAGAGGTACCGGTTTGTGTGTCAGTCTAACATCAGCCGTTAGGAAGGAGAGGTACCGGTTTGTGTGTCAGTCTAACATCAGCCGTTAGGAAGGAGAGGTAATGGTTTGTGTGTCAGTCTAACATCAGCCGTTAGGAAGGAGAGGTACCGGTTTGTGTGTCAGTCTAACATCAGCCGTTAGGAAGGAGAGGTACCGGTTTGTGTGTCAGTCTAACATCAGCCGTTAGGAAGGAGAGGTACCGGTTTGTGTGTCAGTCTAACATCAGCCGTTAGGAAGGAGAGGCACCGGTTTGTGTGTCAGTCTAACATCAGCCGTTAGGAAGGAGAGGTACCGGTTTGTGTGTCAGTCTAACATCAGCCGTTCGGAAGGAGAGGTAATGGTTTGTGTGTCAGTCTAACATCAGCCGTTAGGAAGGAGAGGTACCGGTTTGTGTGTCAGTCTAACGTCAACCGTTAGGAAGGAGAGGTACCGGTTTGTGTATCAGTCTAACATCAGCCGTTCGGAAGGAGAGGTACCGGTTTGTGTGTCAGTCTAACATCAACCGTTAGGAAGGAGAGGTACCGGTTTGTGTGTCAGTCTAACGTCAACCGTTAGGAAGGAGAGGTACCGGTTTGTGTATCAGTCTAACATCAGCCGTTAGGAAGGAGAGGCACCGGTTTGTGTGTCAGTCTAACATCAACCGTTAGAAAGGAGAGGTACCGGTTTGTGTGTCAGTCTAACGTCAACCGTTAGGAAGGAGAGGTACCGGTTTGTGTGTCAGTCTAACATCAGCCGTTCGGAAGGAGAGGTAATGGTTTGTGTGTCAGTCTAACATCAGCCGTTAGGAAGGAGAGGTACCGGTTTGTGTGTCAGTCTAACGTCAACCGTTAGGAAGGAGAGGTACCGGTTTGTGTATCAGTCTAACATCAGCCGTTCGGAAGGAGAGGTACCGGTTTGTGTGTCAGTCTAACATCAACCGTTAGGAAGGAGAGGTACCGGTTTGTGTGTCAGTCTAACATCAGCCGTTAGGAAGGAGAGGTACCGGTTTGTGTGTCAGTCTAACATCAGCCGTTAGAAAGGAGAGGTACCGGTTTTCTTTGTAGTCCCAGAAAATTTCTGTACTAACGTTTTTGTCAGGAAAACATTATTGTATTCATCATTCACCCTTCTTCTGTTTATCGTTAGACACTACATAGTGTCCAAATCTGACACACGATGTTCAAATTAGCTAAAGAAGAACTACTTTCAACATTAGATATCATTTAACATAATCCGTATTCCCTGCAATAGAATGACTATGTGTTATTTGATCCAACAAATTTCACAATCGATAATAAATAATGATTAATAAATAATGATTATGTGTTATTGATTGTGCAGTTTGTTGGATCAAGTACAGTATATTAGACATCATTCTACAAACAATTGTTTGTACAGGATGTATTTGCGCCCTTTCAAATAAAACTAATTTTATCACAGTCGAATACGGATTCTTCTACTTTGTACATGACTTTAAAAATTAGATTCTTGAAGTTCTTAAAGCATTTATATGAAAAACGTCTTTTGCCGTCATTCTGGGGTGTAAACCGCTAGGGAAATCACAAGGCGAAAGCAATTTGCAGAGCACGTAATCTTGATATACTAGTATGCATGAAAGTGTTTTATGTATTTTAATAAGCCATTTGACAACTCCCCCATTAGTTTCATGTTTATACAAATTCGAATATCTCAACGAACAAACTGCACCTTACAAGGCCGTGCAGTCATCTGTCTCTATAATGAATACATGCGATTTCTAGAAGGAAATAGACTTGCTCGGCTCTTTTATAATACGGTGATATTAACTGTGCTGCTTTCATCCATTTGTGTTTCTTTTAAATTCAAAGGAAGAGAAATGAGGAGACAGAGGAGAAGATAATGTAAGAAAGGGAAAGTTAGTAAGAGACAGAGTAAGTGGATCGAATAATACAGTGGAGGAGGAAGAAGCTTTGAAAGCTAATACTAAAAAAAGTCTATGATGAATAGAGAAGGAAGGAAGAAGTATAAAAATTATCGAAGCAAGGAAGAAGAGACAGAATTACAGAAATGAAAGAGAGGTGATAAAGAAAGAAAAAGAAAACAAGACAGAAGTAGGCCTAATAAAAGTCGAAGTATTAGAGATGGCTGTCGTCTCATCCGAGCTGCATGTGACGTACACTCGTAAATGTTTTATTTTAATAAATTAGGAAGAATGGTAGAAAATGTTGTGGGAATACATTTAAATTTTTCTTCATTAAATTAAGATTGAAATTAATATAAAGCTTGTTAGATAATGATGATTGACATACAGACTGTAAAAGCACGCAAATTGCTTTGATAATTTGAATTAAAATTTTTAGAACTTTAAAGAGACTTGCCGTCATATTTAAGAAAGGGTCGTTAACACGGTAACGCTAATGGATTTTGCTGCAGCATGCAAGAAATCTAAAAATACTACCAAATTCATAAATTAAGAGTCGAATCACATTTGAAATTTTAAGCATTACTGCCATGAATGTAGGTATGGAATATATATACGAAGCTCTATATGTTCTGACCTTGAAATTAAATTGTATTTAGTAGTTAAGTTTGTATTCCAGCATTCCTTAGAAACCGAAAATATGTCCTATGTGCCTGTAAGTCTAGGAGACTGGTTAGAAGCCCACAAGCACTCTCTAGGTAGTAAAAAAGGTAAATGTCGCACCACTGACTGAGCGTCCACAGGAATGAAGGAGGTTGTAAGTACAAACAACAAAGCAAACAAACAAACAAACAAACAAACAAACGATAAGATATTAAATGGATTAAACTTGCAACAACAAAGAGCTAGTAAGATTTACTTATAAATGAGCGATATTCGCTTAAATTACTTATAAATTAGCGATATTCGCTAAAATTACCTATAAATTGGCGATATTCGCTTAAATTACTTACACGTAGGCGACAATCACTTGCCCGAATCTCATATCTGAAATCTAGGCGTAAGATTAATTTATCAGTTCTCATTTTCAAATAATTAGTTCCAGCAGAATATTTCCATAACATTGAGCGCTTTTTTTCAGATATGAGGCGATCGGAACGATGTAATGAGTATGATGACTAGGCTAATGATTGGATTACCGAGTACTCATCTTTCGATTCCTGGCAGGTAAAAGAATTTTATCTGATCCAAAGAGACCAGGCCGGCTCTGGTTCCCACGCAGCCCTCTGTTGAATGGGTAGTGGGGGCGGACGGGGCGGGAGTAGGCTTTTTACCCAAGTGTAAAACGGCCAAGGCGTGAACCTGATCACTTACTTCTATCTAGTACAGAGTTTAAGAATGACTAGAGATACGCTTGTACCTCCAGTCCCACATACGCCTTAATCACGCCCACAAATACAAGTTTTACTTTACTTTATTATTTGGGAATCTCACGAAGAACAACTGCTTTGCTTCTATGAGAAATTTATAGAAATATAAATAACATATAGAAGTGACTAGCTGACCATTCGGAACTTGGTCTCCTGTTGTCGGAAGTTTCAACGGCGTGATTTGTTAATTCGCAGCTGTGGCCAGACATTATACACAAGGATCTGTAAATGGTATAGCTTGTTTGAGTGATTTGATTGTGCGTCAATAGGTACGGGTGCACAAAGTGAGAATAAGGCCATGACAGTGGTGCAGCATTGGTGGTGTATAACTTCGAGGTACTCTAGTTACGGAGATTTAAATTTCTCGAGGCAAAAACACTACGATGTTTTGCTTCTGGGATGTGACTCTGTGTACTTGATATATGGCTATCTGCGGTTTGAGGAACCAGCTCTCTATGTTTTCATGGTAGAAGACTGCTCTCTCCGGTTCGTCCGAAATGTTGGCACCCGTATGTCGAAATACACATTACACAGCAGTCTTTATAGTCGTGTTTGCGAAAAAATAAGCCTATGAAAAATACCGAAGTCTGGTTTCAAATGCGGAGGGGAATTTCACCGTATTGAAATGAGTGAATTTCCGAACTACATTTTGCACGCCACTGTCTTAGAAAGGAGCCTTGTAATAATAAGTGGGAAGTGTGAGTAGTTATATGGGGTCACACTCTGGGGCCAACAATTCAGGGTGTAAGTTATCCGAGTTATTAGTGCGAGAGGAACAGAGAGAAAAAGAGAGAAATATCAGAGTGTAAGGACGCATCTCTGCTCGAGTTTCTACCAATTCGCCTCACCACAGGAGAGCAATTTGTAGCCCCTGGCAGTCACCGTAGGGGGTGCTCCAGCGATCAATTTCACAAACGTATACTCAGAACGAAAACAGAGCTACTGGTATTAAAAGGAATACTATCGCAATTTCTGTGACATGTTTTATACCTTTGCTCTCTAACAGAAAAGTAATCAAAGCATAATATTCAGAGCGCATTTCTTTTGCCATTTAAACCAGAGTGCTTTCAGTACGTAGGCCTACAGCATCTGATTTAACTTTCAAGAAATGTTTCATTTTCCCCATACAATATGCAAGTACTTATTTGTGTGTGTTGTAAGGCAGTCACAGTAAAAATCGATTCCCTTAAAAGCATTAACAGGTTGTATCTTTATAAGAGATGATTGTTGTGTTTGTTGTGAGGAAGAACTGAAATGTTATCTAGTACGTCGATGGAATTTATACTGACCCAAATTTTTTGGTTTTACTCTGCCTTTAAACAAACTCTTGATATAGTTACAAATTTCCTTGATGCTACTGCGTGTTTCTCATGCAACCGTGCCAGAGAGATTCTCCAGAATTAATTGCCTACGTGAAATAGAGATATTCTTTTTTAAACATCCAGTCTAGTGAGCATTTCCAAGGCCTTGATAAAACATAAAACACCCTGGATAACATCTGTGATCGATGTTCATCATCGTTAAACATAGTCCTACGTTTTAGTTCCTAGGCCAATGAAGAAAGTTTAAAACAGAAGCATGTGTTAATTTTAATCTCTCTTAGAGCCTAAATTTGCATCCTTATTTTTTGTGTTATGGCTCTTAATAGATTACTTTAATTTTTTTCCAGACTGTAAGTATGTCGTGTAGGCTCTATATGCCATTTCAATACAGCAGGTGCATTCTCATGATTAAGTGACTAGTCCAATTATTCCACTTGCCGTTCACAACCATACAGTTATAATAATAGGTCAAGAAGCAAATTTTATTTCGTTCTGAATCGCTTCTCAAAATAAAGTAAAGGCAAACCCAAGAATATCTACCAGCGTTAGATTTTCCCGAACCCTTTTCCTTGAGACTGATTGCCAAAAGCCAGAACAGAAAAGTAAAAAGCCAGGAATATTTTCTGTATAAGCGCTATAATTTTGTAAATTTTATTCTAGGTATAACAAACATTCAATTAATAACGGGAATATCGTTACTTTTGTAAATATCATTATTGCTAGTAAAATTTAAAATATTTTTTTTTTTGGTAAATTGAGTGCCCGAAAGACAGTTGATAAAGCTACATTTTCTTTAGCAACAATGGTCCTGCTTTCTGTCACAAGTTTAAACCAGCTGTGGGTCATCACACTTTCTTACTTTTCAGATAACGGGGTTCGTTCCTCTACTAGTAAACCTGTCTAGGCCTAAAGTAGACCACCGACCTCTGTCGAGTGCTGATGTGTAGAATGCATGGATCTTTACTTCTACTCTCTCTACACGCGCTAATAGCGTTGATCTTAAGCACATTATTATTATTATTATTATTATTATTATTATTATTATCGCCATTGCAGAAAGTTTAGTTTGTAGTGATTTTTGCCTTCGGAAATCAAACCACCATACACAGATTTCACATAATTTTTTCTTTTACGTCACTGTGTGTTCTAAGGAATTATTCAAGTAAGTACTTTGTTGTGTTTGTGTTTGTTCCATACGTGTCCTATTTACTGTTATTTATATTTTATTTTTTACTGTCTCTGTTATTGGCCGCTTGGCTCTTGACTCAGAAATTTAAAAAACAAGAAATGAATCGAATTTAATTGTTATTATCATTATTGTTACTAATATCATTATTGTTATTATCGATGAACTTGTAGAATATGTGTTTTATCATCATTCACATTTTATGTTTTTATGGCATTGTATTACATAGGTAATATCCTTATCATATATTACAACATGCTGACCATAATTATGTACATAGTCTTTCCTCTTTCGATTTAAAATTCAAGTTTAATTGAATTAATCATAAAGTTTTTTGTTTTGCTTTCTTTTCTGGTATCTCCTTGTACTTTTACTGTCTTTGTTATTAGCTGCTAAGCTCTTAAGTCAAAATGTACACAAATTATTACATTATTATTATTATTATTATTGCTATGATTTACTGTCATCATTATTATCAATAAGTACATTTCCTATGACAAAGTGCAAGCAAATACACACTCTTCCTTCGTGTATTTCCACGTTGGTTTTCCATTCTAGGTATATTTGGACTTTATCTACCGATGATGTCTTTAAGCTGGATAGTAAGGCGGTGTTGTTAGACCATGGCCGGGAGAAAGGATTAGTAATTGTGTGGTACCGAGTTAAGTGTCGGCAAATTTGCTCGTCTCCGCGGGGGGCTAGGTTGTCGATTACTGCTCCTTCCCCCTTCTGCCATTCCTATGTTTCTTAGCAGAAAAACACATGTCATGGTGAAAGCTATAATTCTAGATAGATAGACATCTGTACACGTTTATCATGTAATACCGATATATTGGTACAATGAGAAAGTGTTCGAAAACTCTAAGAAGTACGAGTACAAATGAAACCAGAATAATAACTGGAAGTGTTTGAATCTCAATCAGGTTTTTGCAAGTTGGTGGCTGAGTCTGGAGTTTAAAGATATTTCAACCGTTTGGCTTTTATTTCATGATTTTAGCACATTAAAAAGAGGGGAAAACCAAAAATGAAAAGTGAAAAGGCGCAGTTTGTGTTGAGGTAAAAATATATTCCAAATGCGTTTTTTGATTTTGCATCTGTCATGGGATTTAATATTTAGTATTTCTATGAAAGGCAAACATGTAATATTACGAAACTTACACGTTAAAAAATTTAAGAAAATGCTTATATTTTCTTATGTATTTGTATATATAAAATTATACCAATAGGAATTGTAATTTGAATTTATCTGAGTATAATATATTCTACCTAAAATTTGAGCGAAACGAAGCAAGATTGAAGAATTCAATATCTGTTTAGTGTAGAACTTCTAATGCTACAAATAATCGAAATGCTTTGAATAGTTTTGAAGGCGAAGCATATGAACAAAAAGAGATCATCCATACTAATGCGTTCACGTAGTGGTCATGGTTGAAAAACTCAAACAAAAGCTGCGTCTGGTACAATACCGGAACGCGAAACATCGGTCCTCTGGTGGAATTTCTTCCTCTACAAATAAAATAGCGATGTTCTTCTCAAACGTTTATCTGGAACCAGGTAGATACTTTAAGATTACAGTCTTATCGAATGTAACGCCTTATATTTTAGTAGATGTGTACCAACTTTCAGAAGGGGGCTGAAACCTCTATTTTCAGGGATATCCTGATAATAGGTAAAAAAAGTTAAATTTCACCCTAGAACAGGTCATGAAGGCCCAGAGGGGAGAGTATAGGTATAGCTTTACTCTTTCTTTAACTTCGGCGCTAGATGGGGGTGGGTGGTCAACGCCACGCCCCGTTCTCTTTATTACAGGAAATGACCCGGTACGCATTGTACAGGAGGTTGGGTGGGCCGCAAGGCTAGTCTGGACGGGTGCGGAAAATCTGGCCTTTACCGGGATTCGATCACCGGAACGTCCATCCCTTAGCAAGTCGCTATACCGTTACGCTATCTCGGCCCACGATATGACGTCATGTCACAGAAGACACACCACTGTGAGGAATTCAGATATTATTATTATTATTATTGCCGTTGCATTGTACTGGACACTTGGTGCTGCCTATATTGAATGTTTTCAGAGTTTTTATGTACCTGTCACCACAGCTAACGAGATAGAAAGCCTGTTTCATGTTTGGGAAGTCCCGGATTTATAATTCCTCGTGAAGGTCAGCTATTCAGGCGGTAACGTCTGTGTTTATCCTCTGTTCTTGCAGGCATTTGCCGGAATAGCATCTAAAGAAAACGGCTGAGAGCTAATTAAAATTATATCAGAATTCTTTCCTTAGACATAATTTTCAATACACTACTCAATAATGATCCTAAACGTTTATGTTATACAACTTAAGCTATTATCAGTTTCGTTAAATAAATAAATAAATAAATCCGGTAAGAGGAAAGTGAGATCTTTAGAAACTCTTTCCTAATGCAGCTCTAAGAATGTGATTTCAAAGGAGCTGCTGCAGTCTGTTTTCAAATTTTGCACGGATGTTATTTTATGAAGAATGAAGGGACCGAAAGCGATTGGCGATGTTATCCACCAATTCAGCAGAAAGGTAAAGGGTCTTAGAAAACAGCCGATCTCTCACCTTCGTCGCTTATTCTCTATCAACTTCACGGATATAGTGTCAAACTCATATATCGCTCCCTCCGATATAGCGCCATCCTCACCTAGAGCCCATGAAAGTCTGTGAACAGAAACTCCCTATTACACAGTATTTCGACTTACCTCCACCCTCGACATACCGCCACAAAGTGTAGTGAACCAACAGTGATTGTTCCTGCAAGAGGCCTTGCGGCGCCGTGCTGCCGCGACCACTTCTCTGACAGTTGTGTTAGGAGGTCGTCTGACCACAGATTGGCAGGCGCATAGCCAGGTGTTGCGTTTACATTGTGCCAACCGGCTCGATTGTTACGACATTAACCAGCACTTTTTTAGATGATAATTAACTCCGTAAAACAGAGTTCTGTTGTGAAGCTAATAGTTACTGAGTCAGTAAATTTCCTACGTATTAGTGAAACTGACATTCTAATTCCGGGTTCAATGCTCCACCAAGACCCCCCCCCCCCCCTATGCTTAAGAATTTACTCCAGTTTATAATTTCACAAGCTGCTTCTTTAAGATCCAGTTACATTTTATTCTCCCTCTACCACGTTAAGTAAAGTATATAGAAACCCACAATAATAATAATAATAATAATAATAATAATAATAATAATTACAAGCCACAAATGTAGAAAAGCAGCACAAATATCATGAACTGGCATGTGAAATCAAGAAGCAGTGGCAGCTGGACAAGATCATCGTTATCTGTTTTTCTTGTCTGCTACAGCGGCCGTTCTGAACAGGCACAAGAAATGCCCCACCCAGCTCAATTTACCACCGCTTATAACATTCCAGGGGCAAAGCGGTCTTACTAAAGACCTGGTCCATCGTGAGCAAATTCGTCAATGATAAAGGACGCGTGATGATGAGGCTGAGAATTCCTTGTCAAGTAATTTTACAGTGTTTCTGGCTTTATACACTTATTTCAAAATCAGCTGACATAACCTCACAACAGATGACAATAACAATAACAGTAACAATAATATTACGTTTACTAGTTTTACCTTATATTCACCGTGCATTTTCATTAACTATATTTACAACCAACTAAATGCACATTGAATTAAAAACCTTTTATGGTTTCTCTAAAATTGTCTAAAAAACCCCTACATATGTTTCGGTCTGCAACCAGACCATCATCAGGGGTACCAGCTGCACTTTTTATAACCCGTCCATATGTTCTTTCAGTAGCACATGCAATGTAAATCACTACGTCCACTCATATCAGTTGCAGTAACACTATTTTAAAAAAATACACGTTAAAATAAATAAGAGTTTATCCATTTTATTTATTTTAACGTGTGTTTTTTAAAATAGTGATAATTGTTTCCTTTCCTATAAAATGTGTTTCTTTCTCTCCCTTTTCTTTCCTTCATTTAACATTTATTCTCTATTGCCATAGCTCATCACTTTACTCATCCAATTTACTCCTATAGTTCTCCATTTAATTTCCTGTGTCCCTCTTTCCCTTTTTTATCATCTCCTTCTATCGTATCCTTTATACCCATTACGTCACTGTCCCTCCTTTCCATTATTTTGTCTGTTCCTTCTCTTCCTTTTGCACTATCCTGCCCACGTTTTTCATCATTTTTCTGCACTTAATACATCTTTTCCACTGCCTTCTTTTTTAGTTTCGTACTTTTTTTTTTAAGTTGTTACCTTCCGTATACTCCTGATAATGTTGTGCTGAAAGCGTATTTTCGACTTTGCAAGTAGTGAAATAGGATATTTGAGAACGAAGCCAGACTTAGTCAGTAAAGAAAGACTCGAACTCATCTTAACCCCATGACGTCTCAAATTGCTGAATAAAAGAATACCCCACTGCATTTGATAGCTGCATGTGGCAATGCGAACCTAATCGAAAATCGATCGGTAATTGGTTGGACAGGGATTGGTGTGGGAACTACAACTGCCAACTGTGGGCGTAACCTTTGGGGAAAGTGACTGTCCATCTGTGAAACTCTTCTTGAAATGTGCAGCCTCAGCTTCTGTCAGGCAGGCTTCCAGAACAGTCGCCCATATCGTTGAAAGTGAGCACACCCCGCACAAGTTTGGCTGGCTGGCTGTATAGCAAAGCGACAGTACTGCTGGACTTACTAATGAATGAATCTTTAATAGCTGAATCTGCGGAGATAACTTCACCTTCTTTCAGTAGTATCAGACCTAGTGGTTAGAAATTCAGGATGGCATGAAGTCATTTCCGTTTTGAATGTTCTGGCAGGTGTTGCTTTTCATTCGGAGTGAAGCCAGTCGGCTATACGTATGTACCTACTGTCCAGTTTCTTGTATGGACTGTGCCGCAAGCCCCAGTTTCCGAAACGCAATTTCGAACAACCGGGCCAGCGAGAAGTTTGGAGAGATGTTGATCGAAGGACTTGTGGCAGCAACTTGCCACTTCACCCTAACTTTTCCAGTTTTATCCAATTCAGTATTACGTCGAGTAACCTGTAGAAACTAAACTGATGCGTGCAACTCATGTAATTCCATATAACACTCAGTTTCACCGATAACAGTAATTGCAACTAACTCCACGGAGCAGTCCTTCTTGAGAAGCTAACAGGTCCTCACCGTTTTCGGATGCTCGGGTGGAATCGGACGTTATTTCATTTCTAAAACAGCCTTTTTCTATACACATGTAGCGATGGAAAACCTTGGACTTGAAATACACAGACAGAAGCGGAAAAAGATTTCTGAAAAATAACATAATAAAATAAGGCAAACGAAATTTTTTTTCATACCGAAATTTTCCACATATAATGCTCAAGTGTAAGTATGATTTTTCATATTTACGAATTTTTTTTCCCTGTCTCTGTGGTTTCAAGTTGAGCATTCAAGTGCCTTCCTTCCTAATTCCCACCCGCCCTTTTTGTCTTGGCCGGAAGTCCCTGACTGGCTGGTGCAGCACAAAATTAAGAACAGATATTGGTTCTGGAGTTTGCAGTTGACCTTAGCAGTGGTTTACGTTGGGGAATTCCGACCGTCTTTTGCTTGTGACCAGTAAATGATGTATTCCAGTTAAAAATACATCGGGCTGAAATGCAGTCGCATTTAGTGCGTGTAAGATACTACACTTATGTTCAGCATTGCTCTGTGTGGTTAGAACTGTACATAATTTAGGTTTGTTGTAAACGAAACACCCAACAAATGGCGACCAGTAGAGAGAAAGACATATAGTAATAGAGACTTATGCTTTTGACAGGAACTATATGTTTTCTCCCTACCGTCTTCGCGAGTGTGAAGGTCAAATGCATTCTCTTGGGTAAAGGAGGGTAGGCAGCGCTGCAACGGAGTAAATGGCCAAGCTGTCTTAAGGCCAGCAGGGAAAATTTTGCTGTCATCCAGATTTTCTCACCGAACCCCAGGGTTCCACGGAACACAGTTTGAAAAACGCTGACTAGAGTTAAACCAGCGTCTTACATAAGTAATATAGTAGCACTGGCAGTAATAACATTTCCACAATTGACCTCCTTCGCAGTGAAAGCAATTTTCAGCTAATTTGTTCACACTCCCACATTTTAATGGAATTCCACTCTGAACACCCACAGCAAACCGCAGTTTTAGCCTGCAAGGTAGCTAGGGAACAAAAAGACTTGAATCGGCCAGTCAGCACTCAGTTTACGGAATAGGGGACCAGGTCTAGCAGTGATGTGGGCGGATCGCATGGTTAAAAGGACGTGGGGTAAGACCGATCAAACGGACGATGCGACATCAGAGTTGTCAACAAAAACAGAGCTTTATACAGTAAACGTGTTTTTATCGGCAAGCTGAAGCAGCCTCAGGAATAACTCGATTTATATGAAGAGGCATTTGTTTTTTGTCTGTGGAGTGTCCTGCTGATGCTAAAGTTTTCTGACGGATCATCGCTTGTTGCAAACTCCCAGCGCTTCGCCCGTTTGCCCTGTTAAGATTAGCTGTGAAGATGAAAATCCTTAATGAGCATTTTTGGAAGGATATTGAAAAAGGAAAACCGAAGTACTCGGAGAAAGACCAGTCTCCGTGCTACTTGTCCATTACAAATCGCAAAGTGACTGGCCCAAGCCAGATTTTGGGCCCCTGGGTTAAGTACCCTTCTATATTGATTCTGATGAGGTTTTTTTCGAAATATTTGAAGGAAAAGGGTTACTTGAAAAACCTAGGCATAAATAATATCACACTGGATTTTAAAATGTAGTGTGAGAGGTGTAAACAAATAATATCAAATCAGAAACTCGAAATTTTTGCTGGCACATAGGAAAGTTTCTGAATGATACTTGGCAACGGGTGCAGGAGCAGTTCACAATTTTAATTTTAAAGCGTCTGTTGCACCAAATAATGTTTCATCAACAACTTAAAATATATGATTTTGTAAATTGAAACGTAATGTTTGTGTTAACGCCGTGAGGGCCTAGAGGATGGTGACAGTATAGCTCCATTCGTTCTTAAACTTGACACTAGATGAAAACGAGTGGTCAGCTTTACGCTCTGGCTAATTTACCTACGGGGAAGTTTATTCCGATATCTGTTAAATAATAGGCATGATGGGCCCAAGGATGTGTTTGAACGCTTTAAAAAAGAGAACAGTACGGTGCACATACCGAGAGTCGAACCAGGAATCCTCGGTTGTCCCGCCTGTAGCCTAGTTACTATACTGACTGAGCTATCGCGGTCCCAGTATAATTATTCGTAGTTTAGTATCTGTACTGTAATTTAGTTCCGTACTCTACAGGGGGAGGAAGCAAACTCATGAAGACGGAACAAACCTTGGATGTCTGATGTCCTGCTGCGGATCATGGTGGTTGTGGTGGTGGTGACTCTAAACTGGATTACACTGATACTTACAAACACACGGACAAAGTGTTTGTCCTAGGTCAACACCCAGTTTTTCAGAATCTAACAGCCGATTAGCCGAACAAGAAATCCCTCGCATTTTATGGAAACTGAAGGCCTACTGCCTTGTCCACAATAGCACTTCTCTAGTTCTTATTCTGAGCCAGATATATCCATGTCACTCCCTCTCATACTACTTTAAGATCTACTGTAATATTTCTTTCTAAAAGCATTCAAATTTTGGACAGTGAATTATACGTACTTCAAAACGCATAAAGGTTTATTCTGTCTTCCTCATGAGAATTTATCCAAGGGCCTCCAGAGACGACTGTTTTTCATTTGTGACTGATCAATGATCACAAAACCTCCATCCACTTCATTTTATGGCCTACCTTGACATCACTGTTTCTTCTTCCATAGCCTCCTCGATCATTCCCGTACCGATGTCTGCCTTCACCCTTGTCACCCGTGGGAATTGGAGCTCTGACGTCACGCCCATTCGTTGCTAAGTTGACCCGTGAAATTATTCGGAGCCGGCTGTAGTGGAGTGGCTGCAGATCGCTCGGTTGTTAGTGACAAATCCCTAACAAACAGGATGTTGGGGAGGGGGTGTGTGGCTGAGACGTGGTGTAGCCATAGGGTAAATTAATACGTTTGGAGGTTTTGCAACATGTAGGTCAGTGACAACCAGAGGCATTTAAGGGGTTGTACTGAGAAAAGCATGTTTTGATTCTGTAAGCCTCCAAATTGGTAAGTTCTGTAGCTAGTGTTTCGAACGTCGTTGCTCATTCTATAGGACACACCTAGAATATTACGGCCTACTGGAAAAAATCAAATATGGTTTTTTGGACAGTTTGGAAGCCGAATTTAATTTTAATGTAATATGGCCTAATAGGGCCTGGATTAATCTAGGTCAGGATAGGGTCATGTGGCGGGATCTTGTGAAAATAGTAATTAGCATTCGGGTTTAATGAAAGTGAGTAAATTTCCTGGTGAGAAGAGGAAGTATTAGCCAGTCAAGGACTCTTGTACTTGCAGTTAAGTAACCTACTATGGCCAGGTCTGTAAATGCTGTCCTTTCTCTAGATACTTGTGTTATTACTTAGTATACACGGGGGAATGAAGCTGACCACACACCTTTATCTTGGGCTCGAGGTTTATAATGAGTGGAGTTATATCTCCGCCCCCCTCTATGTTTTTATGGCGTGCATAGAAATGACATTAATTTTACTTTGTAGATTTGTACGTAAATTTCATTGGTTGATTAGTGACTCACTCTCAAAAGATACTGAATATTTATTATGTAACAATAAGCTATATATACATTTCTTTCCTGGCACACCATCATAAGTCTATTTATAAAATTACAAAAACGAAGATAAAATTGTGAATCCCATATGTACTCACTTCATGTGAGATGAAGTGTATAAATATGGTGTTTACAATTTTATCTTATTTTCTGTAATTTTGTACATACCTTGATGATAGTCCGTCAGGAATGAAACACGTAGGTGTACATGTAGCTTGCTGTTACATGATAAACATACAGTTGTGTGTGACGGTGAATCACTGATCATCCGATAAATATGGGAACAAAATAGGATATCTTCTGTCAAGTACATACATTTACAAACACTGTACATAACTTCAAACAGCCGTTATGTAAAACTTTTAGTGTTTATATTTATTTTCCTCTTATTCTCGATGCGTGTTGACCTGATTGCACGTTATCGAACAAAGCGAGGATTCTGTAGTTCCGATATTGTTAGCTGATTTCCAGAACACTGTACAAAGCAACACAAGAAAATGCCGTCTCAACGTGGGTCATGAGTCAGTAAGCGTGATTATTGCATTTTAGTGCAACTTAATACAGTGGCAGAAATAAATTCAGATACAATCGAAATATAGCGTCAGATTTATTACCCTGAAAATGCGGATGGAAGTCCCGATCGGGGAGGTCTAATACTGACCTGGACAACTTAAGGCCTGCGGGCTGAATGTGGTCAATTAAGGAAATTTACCTACCCCGCGAAGTGTTTGTTCGTGAACAGAAAGGCATAACTAATAAGTTCTTCTGGCGGTCTAAACATTAGTCTTAGAATCGTCAAGAAAACACTGCTTTATCTCCCGTCAAGTAAAATGTCCCTGTTCGTGCCCTGAAGGCGTATACGGGAGTGAAATTATAGCACCAATCATTCTTAATCTCTTACTAGATGGGGAATGCTCAGCCTAAGTCCCCAGTTGCTTTACCCAGTATAACAGCTTCCGGTACGTATTGAATGAGAGGCTGAATGAGCCTCAGAGACGGTCTGGGGTCTGTGGAGGACAGAAAAATATCTTGTCCCCAGCGAGAATAGAAATATAACTCCTTAGACTTCCAGTTCTTGGCCTACTCACTACAGCAACTGTGCTAACGCTCCTTCCCACATCTGTACTGTGCCGCTAAGAAACGCAGCGGTTAATTGCCGCCCTTTAGGCGGTAGAAATTTACCAACATTTCGGGGGAATCTGCTGTTTCTATGTTCAGAATATTATTTTGTCCTCAAGATTCATGCAGTAAATCCCACAACGTATTGATAAACTTTTACCAAATCATAGGAGAGTACGTTTCTTTTTATTGCAGTGATCACATCAAGAAGGAGTAGCAGGAAGTAGCACGTAACACGCCTAAGGGAAATGAGAAAAATATACAAACATTTATCCTGAAAGTTTGAAGATATCACTTCGACCTAGATGTGCATGGGACTATGTTATTAGTGTCGACTTGAGGGTGTAAGGTTACAGACTGGATGCATCAGAATCATTATAAATGTCGTTTTTAACTGTTTGCGTTTTTTCTACCTGTGACAGTACTGCGGTAAGTGAAGAGAAAAGACAAACTTTGTATTGTTCATACAGTGCATGGACAGTTCTGTCCCAGCCTTCCACAGACAACAAAACTCCCGAAACGCAGTGGACCTACTTATAACAACAGAGAAAATCCACATTTTACATCTTTAACTTTTAATATGTGCCAAATGTTTGTTATGTTATAAATATTTGTAAAATCAAGGTTTAAATCCCTGATGATGGTTCCATTGGAGAACCGAAACATGTTGGATTAATTTTATTATAGAAAGAAGTTGTATGGTATAATAAAAAATTGTGCATTTTGTTGGTTGAAAAAATGTGTGATCAGAAAAGACAAAGTAAGCTTCCAAATAAAGTGACATTCTTTGGACTTGATATTGCATGAAATAATTTTATTACTTGCATGCCTGAATAAGATAAACTGATGTAAATTTTCAGTAAGTCACGATAAGTTTGATCAGCAAGTGTTACATTTGATCACATGAAAGAAAATGGGATAGGCCGGTCATATAGCTCTTTTGGAGGAGAAATGCGTGTAGGGGTTTGGTGGTTAAACGGAAGGAAAAACAGGCTTGTAAAACCTAGGCATAGATGGGAGGAAAATATTCAAATTGATTTTGGAGAAATAAATGTCACCTGGCACAGGACACGAAAAAGTAGTGGGCTCTTGTGAACAAGGGAATGACATTTCGTTTCCCATAAAATACGTGTAATTTCTTGACTAAGGTCATAAGTCTATTTTCTTCTTAAGAAGGGCTCAGCTCCCTGAATTAGGTGACTGATACTAATACTGGCATAAAACTGGGAAGACAGACACAAACCTCCGAGGTATGAAGACATAGTGCTGTTACTTTAGACTCTCCTGTCTGTCTCTTTGTTACAGCAGACTGTCGGATAATCGGTTCCGTTCCGCATTTTCTGTAACGCGTCACTAATTGCACCGGACCGGAGGTTTGCTAGTTTATAACGAGATTAGTGGAGTCTGTCCCAGTCAGCCACGCCCTCCCTGCAGCAACCCTCGTTACAACGAACGGCTTCACGCCGTCAGATTTAGGCAGCTTCCGGTTCTCTGTCAAGGCTCATACTTTGAGTTGCGAAGTACGTAGAAATAATTACAATATATCAAAGAACAGTGTTTCCTAAGGAACGCATAAGGACTATAGGTGTGAATGTAAAGGTAAAATGTATAGTGAAACCTGTCTGTAACGAAGCCTCAAGGGACCGAATTTTTTTTCCATTGCAGGCAGGTTTTGTTTCATACGCGTACCTGAAATTTGGATCCTCGGGGACACCAGATCCTCGGAAATTTCCATTTTTCCATTAAGACATGTTTCCATTAAGCTCAGGTTTCATTTAAGGCAGGTTTTACTGTATACCATGAAGCAGAGTTGCATTTGAGAAGCTAACAGTCTCTCAAGTGGTCAACAAATCTTTCATATTCTATGGAACTGAAAGTTTTGTTACATTGTTCACAACAGCCGGCGTGTGGTTCTTTGTGTTTGTAGTCAAAATCCTCAAACTTTTTAACACCAATTTTAATATTGTATTTTCATAGATAAGCCTATGTCTGTTACGTGGTCTCTTATATTTATGTTTTGTGTATAAATTTTATAAACATTTCTCGTCTGTCCCATGCATGCTACGTGCTCCGTATATCTCATCTTCATTTATTTGATCACTTGAATAATATTTGTGGAAACTACTATTGTTTAAATCCGCAGTTTGTAACTTTCTTCATTCTCTCGTCATTTCCTTTCCTTAGACCAACAAATTTTTCTCATATTCTAAGCTTAAATTGAATCAAAATTTGCTTTAATATAAAGCAAATTGTGGAAAATATGAAAATGTTATATTTTGCAATAAACAACTTATTATCACATTTTATCCTGATTTGGAAGATGCCTTTGTGAGTCCTTTGTCAGTTGGAAAAGTTTCGAAGTAATTAATCTAAGGATAACATTATTTTTCCGCGCTCCGTTTCTTGTACCAAACATTGCTGTCGATTCATCATGACTTTTCACGTTACTGATTGCTGGTGCATTAGCTGCCAATATACCAATTTTAATTTTTTATACTGGGGTTGTTGTTATAGTTGACGGATATGGGAAGAACTTTGAGCATGTCGCAGCAATGTTTTTGAGTGTCGGTCACTTCAAATTCAAATACCATAATAATATGACGTAAGAGTCATGCGATGTGTTGTAATATTTTAAATTAATCTCGTAATTTTGCCAAGTTTTTTTTTAAATTTAGCTGAAATATAATCTTTTATGCGTTCAAGTACCTTTCTTCTCGAAATACCAGGATTTAAATAAGGGACTTGTTTAGTGTAAATATGACCAATTCAAGTGTAACAACATCAGTTCAAACCGTAAGCTCGTCCCCATCCAAGATGAGCATATATGGCACACAGTTGCGCCGAAAGTATCTCTCTTGTGGATAGTAAGTAGCTTTTTCTGTTTAGTTGTGAGGAACTCCCTGATTTAAATCTTGGTTTGGAAATGGGCTACTGTAAATTAATTTTCGTGGTTTTACCCAGTCCCTCCTGGCAATTTTCAGGTTGCTACATGGAAGCAGTCACGACCGCTTTCTTACATATCCTTCCCAATTGATTCGTCGCAACAATTATCTCTTTCGACTCGGCATTGCGACTCCAGTTTTGTTAGCCGAAACTTCATTAAAAAAAAAAAAAAAAAAAAAAAAAAAGTTAGTGACTGACATTGGCTTCCGAAATTCAAAAGTTTGAGTCATCTGAAATAACAGGAAAGGGCATTTACGAAATGCTTTGTGCATTTTGAGCGTTGGTTTGGCAACCGTGTAAGAGTGTTCGTAAAGATGGACACATGGCTGTGCGCATTTCTGCTGCATGTCGCCCTTCAATGCACTAATGTTCCTGACCCGACTGCCGGAGACACAAAGGGCGGCAGTACACCCCAGGGGCTGACATTCTACATACCCAGCACCCCTAGCCCCACCCGTAACACAGTGGTCTCGGCAGATAGTGCAGACTGGTCCCTCACATCTACTCTGCAGGCCACCCACTTTCATGTGTACTAAACTTGTTGTGGGGCGACTTCTCCTTCTTTGTAGTCACACTGGTATGTGCGTAAGTCAAACAAGGGAGTTTAGGTTTATCGTTTCTTACGAATATATGTGTGTGACTGAAATAAATTCCCATTTATGTTTTAATACATGTGTATGTATGCCCCTTTAAGAAGGAAAATTCGGTTTGTGTGATCACATCTGTGTCACTGAAATAAGAACGGTTGGGTTTATGGTGTCACACCATGTACAGGATGGTGGGAAAGTTACCAGACATTCTATGTTTAATGACAGAAATTACGTGTCACGTGATTTTGTGCCACTCTGTGGATGACTAAATGAAGAAAAGCTAGGTTAAGTTGTCCTAGTCGTATGTGTGTGTCCCTGAGATAGATAGGCTTACATACTGTAACTCCCGCACGTGTGAGACTGAAGAAGCTAAGTTTATGGCCTGACATTAGTAAATGCGTGTGAATGCAACAAGGAGTGAAACACAGTTGACATTTTATAAAGTAGTAGTATAACCGACGGCCGGGATAGCGTAGTCGGGGATCGAATCCCGTTGGGGCCGATAATTTATTGCCGTCCAGACCGGCTCCGAGGCCCATCCAGGCTCCTGTACAATGGGTACCGTGTTCTTCCCGGGGTAAAGCGCCCGGAGCATGGTGCCGACCACCAACCTCCTTCTAGAGCCGGGTTGCGAGTGGGTTGGAGCTACATCTCCGCCTCCCCTCTGTGCCTGCCCAGGCATGTCATGAGGTGACCTTTACCTAGTGTTACAACCGTCTTCTTACATAGAAGTAAATCTTTGACACCTACTTCAGGAGTTACAAGTAGAATACAGCCAATAGAGATACTGAATATCAGATGAAGACTGACTAACTAACTAACTAACTCCATGGAGCAGAGTCCTTCTTGAGAAGCTAACAGGTCTTCAGCTAGTCAAGAAATTCCCCGCGTTTTATGGAACCCGAAGGTTCATTACCGCACTCACAAGAGCCCGCCACCTGTCCCTATCCTGAATATCAGATGAAGACTGTGCACAACTACACTTCATTGTTAGTGACCATACTGGGGAAGCACTGATAGTATCAGTACAGAACAAGGTAAATGAACCTACATGTAACTCGATAAAAAAAAATTGGGTACAATGACAACTGAAATGGAAACAGACGCTGTGTTGTAAATGGAAAGTCGACGAGGTCTTTTTCATGATAATAATATAAATAAATAATAATAATATTTACCTCTCCATTTATCCTCCAAGCCTAAAGCCCAGTTCTCTACACATACTGTACCCTGACCGCTTAGCTTTGCGACTTCTTCACCCCATGAAGGCAGCACCCCGCCCACCGAGTCATTTTCATTCACAAACCCGGGGGTGCGGTGGCTAGGTAGAGGAAAATAAAAGTTGGGGTGGGAGTTATTTTAAACGATTCCATTCAAACCCATCCATTGGCACGGTTGTTTGGCAAAAATACTCTTTAGAATTTATACCACAGCACTGCGAATTATAAGCGGAGTCCCGCTGATGTTACAAATAAGGGTTGATGGGGATGGGTACAGTTTAGTGCCCGTGACGTGGAGGGTGCTAGGAGAATGAAGTGGGTGGGCGCACATCCGTGTTGGTAATTCAGAGCTTTTGACGTCTGGAGACTGCTCTTTAACAGCTTTGATCCGTAGTGTGCTGTGAAGTACAAAAGTGTTGCTGTATTTGCTTAATCGTCTCAGCTCATCGAGTTTATACTTCTAATTATGTCTGCTTGCAATGCTGGCGCACATATCAGGCTCACTGATGTACGTAGCACACACTGTAAAAAGGTCCGTGCCATGGCTCAGGCGGTTAGTCTCCGGCCTCCCACCGCGGAGGCCCGGGTTCGATCCCGGGGTCAGTCCATGTGGGATTTGTGGTGGACAAAGTGGCACTTGGACAGGTTTTTCCCCGAGTACTTCGGTCTTCCCCTCTCAGTTACATTCCACCGGTGCTCCATTACACGGAAAAAATGAAAAAAAACTGATCATTTGAAAATTGGGTACGTACTCCCCGCGTTTAATCTATTGAAGTTGTATCCATCTTATAGTTTAAATATCCCTGAATCGGCCGTGTTTTTAATCCGAGCTGTATTTTCCCCAGAGACAGCGCCTCAGTCATATTTTTGACATCCTTCTGTATTTTTTATTGGTTTAAGACGAGGTCAGTAATCAGTCTCGCAAAGGTATTATGTTCGTTAACATATCTCAGTAATGTAATCGACATTTACACGAGCATTTACAGATGAGAAAGAGGATTGAAATGCCAGAAGCGCCAGGAAGTATGGCTATTTGAAGTGATATGTTCGGTCTTTTCGCTATGGGCTGGACGGTCCGGGGATTGAATCCCGGTAGGTGCAAGATTTTCTGCACCCATCCGGACCGGCCCTGGGACCCATCCAGCCTCATATACAATAGGTACCGGGTCTCTTTACCAGCTGGGGCCTGGCTTTAACCACCTACCCCCATCTACCGCCGAGGTTAAAGAAAGAGCAGAGTTATATCACTACTCCCCTTCTGTGCCTTCATGGCAGGTTATAGCGTGAACTTTACCTTTATGTCGGATCTTTATACTTCGGATGAAGGAGAAGGCTTCAAAATATTGAGTCGCGGACAGCCGGCAAATGGCAGTGTTGTAGCTAGTTGGACGGACGGAGCTAACAAGCTCTAACCGTAGAATTTAGAATGTTGGGAGAAGTCAAAAAGTGTTTTGAGCTTGGAGAGGTTATTTTGCTTGACTTAAAAAGGCCTCAAGGCCTCTGCTGCATGGAGTTAGATCAAACGAAAGACGATGAGATGTGCGGAATATGTGAGTGACGTAAGAGATGATTTGATGATGTCAGTAATAACATGTGATAAAATGGAACGGAGATCTGTGGATTCTTAAATAAAATGGAACTTAAACAGAGTTTGGACTGGAATCATCTGGTTCAGAACAGGGTCCAGTTGAGAATGTTCTACCTTAATGAATCTTCGTGTTGTATGTCCAGCAGCTTTTCAAGAAGTCCAGTGTACTCTTGATTATCTGTGCACGATCGTAAGTTGGGAATGACTAAGGAACAAAGGTGGAAAATAACGTAATTTAGAGCCGAGTGTTCGAACAAAACCCTCAATACAGACAAAAATTACGGACTATTTACGTAAACAATAAGGGTAAGCCATGTTTGATTTATGTATGTAATAAATAAATTAGTTTTCTTTTTGTTCGTGGCTCTATAAAGTAGTATATGTTCTGGATTATCCATGTTTCTCAATTATACATGCACCCCCTCCCCGCCATTATCCCGGATAATCAAGAGAACGCTCTACACTGTTTTTTGAACCCCGTTACGAAGAGAAAATCTTAGACATTTTTCTACACATTTTTTAAAAACGAAGTTCACTGCGGATCAAATTAGCTACGCATTTGTCAGTTTGGCACATTCCTTGTCCCCCTGAACATAACAAGGAATCTTTAATTTTTTCGAGAGGAAAAGAGAGAAAGAGAGAGAGAGAGCGAACTTTACAGACGCCTCAGCTGGAGTCCTTTAATAAAGATTATATGCATGGTAATAGCTAAGTGTCTCGTTAAAGTAACTCCGAGCAAAGAAGACATTACTGCTTAGGTTCTGTTCATCAAAAAATTTAAGAAGACTGTCTGAACAAATATCACAACAAAATTATGGCTTTAAAAAAACAGATTACTGTCTTCTGGAATGTGACGCCTTCTACTCTGGTAACTGGCCACGTGCCCGTCGGAGAAAACTGAAGATTCTTTATTTAGGGAAGATTTTCGTAACTGAAGTAGGAAGCAAACGGTTCCTACGAAACATTGGTTACGAGCTACCTTACTGCACAATTTTACGTCCAGTAGCACCGTAAGCTTCATTGTTATTGCGGTCAGACAAATCCCACGTTAAAGACAGAAAAAACACGAACGGACAGACAGAATATCCTGTTGGTTACTTCAACAGAGAGGGATGTCTTTGTTATTGAACCCAAATCTCTTGCAGCTACTCTACAGAGGGTGAGACGAAGAAGTAAGAAATAAAGTCAGTTCTGCTGTAACACGATAGTGGCGGGCGTTATAACTAAATCGCCTTAAGGAAACACGCGTAATAGCAGAACTGACTGTACTGCACGCTGTCGAGTTGTTGAGATGGGAGCACCAGATTTGGCGGGCACTCGAGCACGGAAATTTGTGACTGACAGAATTTGTTACAAGCAGCCGATCGCTTTTGAGTTCCGGAGGGTTGAAAAAATAAATTACTTGTAAATAAAAACCACAGAAATACATTTATTTATTTAATTAATTACAGTCAAGTAATTTATTTACACGTCTTACTTAATCCGTTTCCCCAATCGTCCTGCACGAACTCATCGTGTTGCTTGCATGACCTATAAATATTGCTGCTGTTACGTAAATAAATAGGCCCATTTGGTGCCACATACAAAATGTGCGTAGGGTCTGGAGACATAGGGAACTGTAATAAACCGTAGAGTGTTTCAAATTGCCTTGATAAACACATCTGAGTTAATCAGTAATTTGGGCGTCGTGGTGTTCTGCAGTGGGCTACAGGGTCTTTAGAACTTAGACCTAGGAAAGTCTTTCCCTAAAGTTTTATAAAATATAATCTTTGCGAAGATAGCCCACGTTTTGTAGTTTGATATTTTCGCAGCGTTGTTGAGGAAGACAATATTGTTTCGGGGGTATGAGGCCGTGTTCATTGGTAATTAGTTACTAACGTTACCATGGTTACTAACGTTACAAACGTAACCGGAACCTACCTTTTTTTTTACCAAGTTTACTAACATTAGCATGGTTGCTAAAGCTACTACGGTTACCTTTTCTAAGAAGGTTAGTTTTGTTACCAAGATTACCTTTGTTATCAAGGTTGTTAACGTTACCATGGTTTTTTTTTACCCACGTTAGCTTTGTTACATTTGTTACCAAGGTTACTGATGTTAGAATGGTTAGTAACCTTACCATGGTTACTGTGTTATCAAGTTTGCTGAAGTTACCATGCTTATTTTTTTTTACCCAGGTTAGCTTTGTTACCTTTGTTACCAAGGTTACTGATGTTAGAATGGCTAGTAACCTTACCATTGTTACTTTGTTATCAAGTTTGCTGAAGTTACCAAGGTTATTTTTTTTTTACCCACGTTAGCTTTGTTACATTTGTTACCAAGGTTACTGATGTTAGAATGGTTAGTAACCTTACCATGGTTACTGTGTTATCAAGTTTGCTGAAGTTACCATGCTTATTTTTTTTTACCCAGGTTAGCTTTGTTACCTTTGTTACCAAGGTTACTGATGTTAGAATGGCTAGTAACCTTACCATTGTTACTTTGTTATCAAGTTTGCTGAAGTTACCAAGGTTATTTTTTTTTTACCCACGTTAGCTTTGTTACATTTATTACCAAGGTTGCTAGTTTTCCTTTGGTCGTTATCTTTATCATGGCGAGATTTTTTCCCCCACAGCGGCGTTGTTGAGGCCTATGTCTTCAGGGATGTGAAAGTGTGTCGCTGTGCTCGTGTTTACCGACATTTAGAAGGAAAGTAGTGCCGCCATGTTCCCTCGAAACGTCGGGAAACACTAACCCAGCGAAACTTCGTCTTATCCCAGAGGAACTGGATCCTCATTCTTACCCTTGTGACCATGTAACATTGTTACCTGACGTTACCGGCTACTTTTGGAACATTTGTTACCGTAATTACAAAGTTTACCCATATTCACATGATTATCGTTGCTACAGCAGTTACTTTGTTTGACAAATTTATTAACGTTACATGTGTTTTATGGTTAAGTGAACGCATCGGAAGTGTTTCGCTGTGCGGACATTTCCTGTCTTGTGTTGGAGGACACAGATGTCTAGGCATCGTT
This sequence comes from Reticulitermes speratus, assembly GCA_021186555.1. Taxonomy (NCBI): domain Eukaryota; kingdom Metazoa; phylum Arthropoda; class Insecta; order Blattodea; family Rhinotermitidae; genus Reticulitermes; species Reticulitermes speratus. Next base: position 33,289,274 of record JAJKFL010000002.1, read on the forward strand.
CCCTCCTTACGTCTGATGACACAAACACGTGCAGTGTCCGAAATGTTGTGTTTGGAGGGAGTCAAGACGACGAACTGCATGCAAAAAGACTCGTTTCTTGTAGCACACAACTGTAGAAACATACGATCCAGAAGAGTTAATTCTAATATCTGATTATAGAAGTACGACTTCAGTAGCTACGTATCTGGTACAGCCCTCCAGTTTCCTTCAAGTTTAATTACCACTGTACTATCTCTCTGTACTTTAGCAGGCCTCGTAGGAGTACTTATACTTAAACCTCCCACGTCCAGCCCGTAGCTAGTCGCTGCATATCCTTAATCGTTGAAGGCGTCTGTAGGCGACTTTAGAAAATTATGACGCCATGAATAATAATTTTTCCAAGCCCCTATATAAAAAGAAGGTCTTCTGTGATATGTCATTACATGTTCTACAAGTACAAATGAAATGGAAGTGTGTCAGCATCCTCTCGCCTCTTCACACACATTATTAGTAGAAAGCCATATTCCCGGTAACTTTTCCTATGTGTTTATTCGTAATCGGGTAACTTAATGCAAGTCCTTTTTAGTGGGACTTGAGGTTCTTAGGGCAGTGAATGTTACGTTTATCGTCATCTGGGCTGTCACGCCGTGTCTATTGGTATATAGATGCGTTTCAGGCTATTGCTCTCTTCATCTCGTACACTGAATAATAAAACAGCACGTTCTTCGGAAATGTCTTGCCTGTCTACGGTAATTATCACATCTCAGAAGACCATAAGGTCATTTCCAAATATATTAGGACTATATTTTCGTGGCAGTCGCGATCTAAAATATTTTAAGTGAACAGGCATGAAATAATTTTTATAACCAGACGAGTTCAATGTGAACAGCAAAGCGAAATAAATGTTGTGTTCTCCGAAGTGTGTTTGCAAGTGCGTACAACAAACTAATTCGATGGAGCACAGTACTTCTTGAGAACCTAATTACTTTATAGTTAGTAAAGAAAGTACAAAAGAATTATGGAACCAAATTCCCATCCTATTTTTAAGGTCCACTTCAGTATTACTCTTCTGTCCATTCCTAGGTGTTCTAGGCTTTCTCATTCCCCTTGTTATCCTACCGAAATTCTGTATACACTCTCCTATCATACGTGCCAAATGCCTCGCCCATCTCATCTTCCTGTATTTTGTTATCATAAGTTTAGCGAAGATTACAAATTATTAAGCTCCCCATTCTGCAAGTTCCTCCACCCTGTTGTTAATTCTTTCTTTGTAGGTCCAAATATTTTCCTCCGCATTTGTTCTTGAACATCCCAGTCCCTGTTCTTATCTTATGTGATAGACCACGTTTCACACCCATATAAAGCAACAGTCAAATTTGTAATTTTTACATTTCGTTCAGGACGTGTATAATTAACAGATGGGCAATTAATGGCAGCAAATAGGCCTATTCCGTGAATTTATTCTGTCTTTAACTTCTCTTTGAATTCAATTTTGGTCTGTTCGTGTCATTCTTGTGTCATGTTGTAAGTTTGCTACGTTTTCAACGGATTTAATATCTCGTTTTATGTTGTGAATTTGTCCTGCACTCTGGTGATCATACACGGACATAGTTTTCTTTGCGTTTTATTATACAGCATAACTGCACGCAGAGTTACTTTGCATTCAAGCCAGGTGACTTGATCCCTTGTCATTTGATTGGGATTAAAGCTTAAGATACGTAAAATATGAATTAACAGAAATGCAAATTCAGGTCAAAACTTGTTTTAGATCGAATTCTATCAATACGTTTGAATTCTTTTACATTTATTTGCAGACCTTCTTAAAGTCTAGCGCAAACGGTGTTTTTAATATGCTGGTATAGGGTTTTTTCCTGCTTGACCGATAAGCACCGGCCCAACGCTCTGCCCAACGTTCTGCCAGCTTTGCGTCCTATGCCGCGTGTCGGGGACGTTTAACAGTCGAAGACGGAGCTAGACAAACGATCGGGCTGATAATAACGTTTAGAAGTCTAGTAAAAACTCACTAGAGCGTCGGGCGGCGCTTATCGATCAAGTAGGGAAAAAACACCCCATACTTTCAGAGCAACATTTAAACGCTCTTGTGACGCACACTGTCGGCATACAAGTCACTATTTCACGCAGAGTTCACATCTCATTACGCTGAGAGTGTTCGGTGAACACCATGGACACTTCTTATTAGCTACTGCTGCTGTTGGTAACACTGCTGTAAGTGCTGCCGGCTTGGCTACCGAGAGTTCTTAGTCCGTGTAGATGTACCAAACCTGGTCCACACTTCTCGAGCTGCTGGTGCTGGCTTCTAACAGCAAAACGATTTACATGTACTGGAATGGGGACCACTATCTTTGTGGCGTTGTGTCCACCAGAGGCCCCACCTTGACCACGAACTCCACCACTACCAGCAGTAAGTCCGGCCTTCACCCGCTTCCATTTTGCTCTCCGGTTTTGGAACCATATTTTAACCTGCCACAAGAAAAGCCATGTCAAAGCATTTCATCACCCGTTACATCGAATTTACTGCATTTTATCAGTCAAGAAACTGATCAGCGATCATGACCATCAACACAACAACAAAAAACCAAATTTTTATGTTATTTGTACCGTACATTTTTGGATTATTTAGGTTCATCCGACAAATGTACACTTATTTTCTACTATTCAATACATATATTTCATCGAAGATGGTCCAACATGTCCCTGAAGACGAACCTCATATAAGGTTCGAAACATGTTGGACCATCTTCAATGAAATATATGTATTGAATAATAGGAAATAAGTGTACATTTGTCGGATGAAACTAAATAAAAAACCAACTGCTAATTGCTGTCTCAAGGCAACTGCATTAAAATAACGAAATGTTATAAAAATCATTTTAATTAAATTATTTAATTATGAAATGGAACATGTAAGTGATTGAGCCATTTAAAATATTTCTTTTTACAAGTAGCCATTACACTGTGCTCGATAAAGGCTGCTACCTCCAGCTGTGCGCCTTTCTACAGGATTTGGCCGTCATTGTCACCCATGTATTACGTCTCATTTTAATAATAACTTTGAGCATTTTCAGCGAAATACGAGAGAGGTTCTGCATCAAGCATGCTTAGCCTCCGTCTCCTCTCCGGTGCTCCATTACTTGGACAAATAAAAAAAAAACTGATCATCTTTCTCTTTATCTTCATCACAAGGGTTGCATAATAAGCCTTAAGGCTGCGGTGTGTCCGTACCTTCTGCTGCGGGGCCCTTCTCCAAAAAAAAAAAAGTTACGGAAAGGTTGTTCTTTGTAGAAAGCCAGACGATGGACAATGTTTGATAACAATTACGTTCATTTTTCATACCGCTTTTAGAAAATATTTAGACTGACCGGAACACAGGGCAGCCCGTTCGAGTTCAGCTTGCGGCACGAACTTAACACCCATATTTTTCTCTGGTTCCGTCTGTAGGCCCTATGAAACATATTGCTGCTTTGAGACGAACTTGTCTTTCATCCAAATGATTCCTTTAATAAACTTATTCTTCATTTCATGCGTAGAGTGTTCGACATTTATTCGAATATTTCAACAACTAGGTGAGGGAGAGGGGGGTGACTAGGTTTACAAATTTCCTGTCCATACGTAAACATACTCTTGTAAGGCCACAAGCTATGTATGTTAATAACAAAAAAGTCAAAATCCTCTTTCGACCCGTTTGTAATGTTGGTCTCTTGACTTACAAATTCTGAGCGTACCACTAAAATCTAATTCATTGCGGTTTGCCAAAAATACATAGTAGCTCAGACCCACGTTTCTAGGAAGGACTATGGACTCGGTTCCACACTAAATGCACACCCAACTTTTGCGGCATTAGTAATGACATTACAGTATTTTTTCAAAGTTAGTGTGCAAGATGTATAAGGCATCTCTTCTGAACTTTCAGGTAGTTCGGCCAGTAAGGACATTCTTGTGGTATGTTGCGCCATGTCGTCTGGTAGACAGTTGCACTGTTTGCAGAGCATAGTGTCGTAATCGTCAGGCACAAGCAGTCGAAGTACTCGGACAGTCGTGCGAGAATAATGTTTTCCCTGAAGATGGCTGGTGGGCCGGAATAGCATAGTCGGTAGAGCAACTCGCTACGGGCTGGACCCCCACCGGTATTCGATCCAGGTTGGGGCGAGATTTTCCGCACCCTTCCAGACTGCCCCTGGGACCCACCCAGCCTCCTGTACAATGGGTACCGAGGGCATGGCCTTGGCCATCCACCTCCATCTAGCGCCGAAGTTAAAGAAAGTATAGAGATGTACCTCTACTAACCCTCTGGGCTTTCATGACATGTTCTATGATGAACTTTACTTTTTCCTGAAAAAGGCTGCATCTTACGTAAATAAAGTTTCCGTATTTATATTAAGTAGTTGTGTATGAAGAAGCTTAGATAGCTTAACATACAGATGACAGTAAAGTTTCATTTTTAACGAATTGCTAACTCACACCGGGAGACTGGATTAGTACAAGTCTTTATTAAACGCGGAACTGATGCTAGTATGCGAACTTCTCAAAAAGCAGCCTCCCAGGGCGAAGATATGCAGCCAGACATACGCAGTGCATGTATGTCTGTAGTCATCCAACGGCCGCAGCGCCTTACGGAGGCCTATATACGCCTCACCGGCTGCTACATAACGTCCAGTCATCCTCCTAATCGTTTCAGCAAATTTAACCCCTCTATCTCAGCTGATAGCTCAACGGGCCAAACCTGAGACCTTATTCATATCTCGGCTACCCCTTTCATCAATATAATGGAACGAAGGTGAATGAGGTGGTTCAGCCAAGTGTTAATAATTTTTCGTTAAATGCATTACATAAATCTTAGGGTTGTAACACTGCGGATTCAGGGAAGCTCATAAAGCTATTCACAGGTAAAGGGTTAAGTTGTCCCTCTGTAGGTCATATAAAGATGTGGGGGAATGAAGGTATATCTCCACTTACTCTTTACGTTGGGTTTAGATGGACGAGAGTGGTCAGCTCCATAGGAAACTGTCTGGATCTCAGAGCCAGTGTAGAATAAATAAATCTCTTGCTCCTCTCGGCAATCCAACTCCGATATCTCAAATGTCCAGCAAGTAGCCTAGTCGTACTGACAAACCTAACATGACGTCGGCTAGTCATACGATGTTAAAATATTTTCGTTTTCGATAACCAACAGCTTGGAGCACAGTCCTTAAGAAGCTAACAGTCTGTCGGGTAATCAAGAAATCCCCCTCCATTTTATGGAACCTGGAATTTCATTGCTGTGTCCACAAGATCCTGCTGCTTGTCCTTATGTTGAACCACATAAATCCCGTCCATAACATCCCAATCTATTTCTTTAAGACCTGTATTATTGATATTCTCCCATCTAACCCATGTCTTACTTTCGCGTTGGCTTGTATAATGAAAGGACCTGTGTCGCTTACGTAAAACTGGGAAAAGTGAAGAAGATATCCAGGATTCGATTACTTGAGGGGTAAAAGTTTTTCCCTTTATCTCCTCAGATCAGCTGTCTGGCCCACTCAGCCCTCTATCCAATTGGTACAGAGAGTACAACGGTCAGAGCTGGAAGATGTTTACTGGCTGCTTCCAGTGCCGAGGTTACTAACTTATGGAGCTATACAAATTATTTTCCCGTAAGTCTTTACAACTGTATGCTTAATTAAGGGCAGAGATAATTTAACCATAATTTTTACTAAAATCACCCACCCCATAAATTATTTTTTAAACAGATACACTGTCAGTGCCGAATGTCAGATTTTCCTTGTGGCCTTTGTTACAATTTCGGCTCCCAAAAAAGAAGAAAGCTGTTGGAATTTTTGGTTGGTTATTTGTACTGCTCAAGAAAGACGTTTATTGTGTATGTGAGAGACGGGGAAGAAGAAAAGACATTGGAATATTGTGGTATTGCGGGCTGTGAAACCGCTTTCTCTTGGTGGTTACGGACGTTTTGGAGAAATTTTTTCTGTCAATCTTCAGATAGGACAGTTATCCTGAAGATGGAAGCAATAGGTTTCCTGGCTACACGGTGTCATAACTCATAATACCACAATATAAATATTCAGAGCAATGTAAACATTTTAAGCAGCGAGCAGGAGATAACACGTTTTTGCTGAAAGAAGTTTATCCAAAGAACGTTTCTGTCCCACGTTAAAATGACGAGAAATTACATTCAGGGGCTGCCGGGTGCAAATGCGGGCCAAACTGTGAACTACTGTGACTGAGGCTTTGGGTTCTCCGCATTCTCTCCTGGCGGATGCAAGAATATCTTGAAATTTCAGCCCCATAAGTTTATCGAAAGCCATCCTCCTTTTTATACGTGTCGATAAATAGCAGCTCCAATTTATATGGCGTGGTTAATGACTCAGGTTATACCCACCTAATGTATAAGGCTTCCCAACAGAAGGATCAGTGACGTCTACATTATACAATACAAGTTCTTGTTTTGTGGGTGACACACCAGGTTTCCGTGGTTACGATAAAGCGTGGTTTCTGAGTGACGTTAAAGCGTTATTATTTGATAGATTAAGTTATATTGAAATATTAAATAATGACTATAACAAGTTGGAAGACGATGTGATTGACAGTTGGTGTTCTATATTCATAACAAACAGATTTCCATATCGTTTTCTCCTAATTATTCGAGTTGTTAGTAATGTTAAGTATTTTTAACGAAGGTTGTGCTGATATGCAAAATATGTTATACAGGAAGAAAAATTGTTCTTCTCAATAATTTGGGGCTCCAAATTCGATAACTTTCATAAATGCAACAGTTTCCTTTTTAAGTTTCAGTATGTTTTGCGCCAGTTTATAGAAAAAGCACCGTACAATGTTTCCACCTTGCTTTTACTGCTCACCTGAACTTCGCTCAGTTTGAGAGCTGCCGCAATTTGCGACCGCTCTGTAAGGCTCAAGTATTTCTTCGCATGAAACTCTCTCTCCAGCTCGAGCAGTTGTTCACTGGTGAAAGCGGTTCTGCGCCTGCGCGTCTTGCTGCTGTTGCCGCTGCCGCTGTTTCCGACCGAGTTTCCAGCATTGTTGGGCGATTGTTGCGACCCGTCACCATGATGGGAAGGGCCCGTGTCGTCGGAAACAGCTCCTGGACTAGAAGGTTCGCAGTCCGGACTAACTGACCGACTGCAGTCTCCACCTGGACAAACGTGACCAGAATGCACAATTCATGATGACCACTGTGGTGTCGCGTAGTCTGGTAGAAATTTGCAAACATCTCGGATAAATTAACTGCCTCCATATCCGAGGTAGAATAATATAAATGTTGGTAAAAATCTACCAGATTACAAACGGTCACTTCCCAAGACACTGTTACCTTCACAGACACCAATGCGCAAGAATCTCATATTTCCCATGCAAAATTCAGGTAGACATTGTTTATGGAGAAAGAGTAAGCAGTTTTAAAGAATTTGTAAGGAAATTTGCGTTACTCTTTGGCAGTCATTATGAAGGTTATGTTTGAAATTACAATCGTCTTTAGTTTTCTACAGCCGGTAGCTATTAAAAGTGCGGAAACCCAGAAGACGTCCGCCATTTAATCAAACGCCATGAAAATCATAGGAATTAAGATTACTGTTTCCTGACAAATGACATCGTGTACTTATATATCTTTTAATATATTTTAAAAATGTCCGGGTCAGATTATATGGCGCCGAATGATTGAATAGTAGTGTTTAAGGTAGCCGAAAAATGTGGACGGAAGTGGTCTTGTCCGAGTTCAAGGTGGAGTTACTAATTCGGGCTTTCCTGGAAGGCAGGATTGTCGATATCAGGGCCGAGATTCAAATCAAGTTTATTTGTTGGGCTTCAAGTACATTCTTTGGGCATGACTGATACAACCAGGTCTTTGCCAATCCACATCCACTATAATTATGAATAATATCTAAGGATCATCTTAAGCTATTTGGACCAAGACTCGAACCAAGGACCCTCAGAAAGACGCCAGAAGTTTCAGTTCTTGAGTTAACTTGCGCGGTACCGTATTTTGGTTTTTGGTTCGTGAGAGTCACGCAGTTGTAATTAATAACTGGAGATAAACACTTTTTAGCTCTAGTTTTTTAAAATTTTAATTTACTTACCCGAGAATGTTCCAGTTCAGTGCCATAATAACAGAAATTGCCGATCCGGTAGCCCAAACCACAAGTGAAGGCCGTCTCAGTCACTTTACAAGATTCAATTCACATGAAACCGTACCGCAGCAGGAAATTGCTTATAACCAATAAACAGTTCTATTGCCCCCACACAGTACGTGATGACAGGCATTTTGCTCCTGATTCCAGGAGAAAATAAAGCTACAACTAATCACATAACTATAAATTGAGCCAAACACGCCGTGACTCTCGGCACATAACGGAGATGAAAGAAAGTAGAAAGAGAATATTCCGCACGCATAGTTACACTTTTAGGCGTAAAGAATAAAAATACAGAACAGCTAATGAAGATGATAATAACGGAAGACAAAATACTTTGTATAGTACAAAATGTACACCGTAATGCGTCATAGCAGTGAAGCCAGACAAACTGTACACTGTAATGCGTCATAGCAGTGAAGCCAGACAAACTGTACACTGTAATGCGTCATAGCAGTGAAGCCAGACAAACTGTACACTGTAATGCGTCATAGCAGTGAAGCCAGACAAACTGTACACTGTAATGCGTCATAGCAGTGAAGCCAGACAAACTGTACACTGTAATGCGTCGTAGCAGTGAAGCCAGACAAGCTGTACACTGTAATGCGTCATAGCAGTGAAGCCAAACTGCACACTGTAATGCGTCATAGCAGTGAAGCAAGACAAACTGTACACTGTAATGCGTCATAGCAGTGAAGCAAGACAAACTGTACACTGTAATGCGTCATAGCAGTGAAGCAAGCCAAACTGCACACTGTAATGCGTCATAGCAGTGAAGCAAGACAAACTGTACACTGTAATGCGTCATAGCAGTGAAGCCAGACAAACTGTACACTGTAATGCGTCATAGCAGTGAAGCCAGACAAACTGTACACTGTAATGCGTCATATCAGTGAAGCCAGACTTGCTAAACAGGAACAGTCTATCCTGTAAAGTAAGAAAATAAACCAAAATATGTTTTTTTTTGCAAATGCTTTATTATAATCGCTTTGTTACATTTCATGTGATTTTTTTCGTCGCTCCTTAACCCTGTAAAGTCCCGTGGTTACTATATTTACCACCAAGTTTATGTTCTTCCAACAGAACGCGTTTATGTTTTCTATGATTCTCATAAGAAAGAGTGATGTCTCGTTACAGCATTTATTAACCGATTTTGTGTAACAGAGATGAACCATGTTCTTTGTGGGGTAAACTGAATCTTTAAAAATAATTCAGGCTAATCCAGCCGACCCTCCCCCCCCCCCCCCTCCCCCCGGAAGGACTTACTAATATTTGTAACAGAAGACTTAATATGACCACGTCAAGGCCGTTAGCCAAGATGCGAAATCCGTTTGCTTTAGAACAATTCCCGTTATAGCTATAAGGTGTCAGTGTTATAGGTCAGAAATGCATTTCGTAAGCAGGAATGAAGAAAGGAGGCAGGGGATGTTGACCTGCTCTTCGCGCTTAATTTTGGATTGTTTGGTTGTTTTGTTGGTTGTTGCAGTGATAAAATATTTCGGAATGGCTGCAAACGTCTAGCATCGACTTACGTCTGCAGCCACTCTAGAGCATTCGACCAAGACAGCGAATCCTGGCCTTTCTTTTAAGAGCAACTTGTCACAGTGTATCCTTTGATCGAACAGTGCTGTCAGAAGGACCGGTTGATCTGTTCTTCAGCATCCTTCAATTCCGAGAATGATGGTGAAAGGATTTCATTAAAATCTGACATTTGAATCTGCATTTATTTTCTTTAGAATTTAAACTTGTCCAGATAGATCCACTTTAAAGTCCATGTAACATGAATTATGATGAAAGGATTTCATTCAAATTTGACATTTGAATCTGTATTCATTTTCTTTAGAATTTAATTTTTCCAGATAGACCCACTTTAAATTCCAAGTGTACATGAAATGAATATAGAAGTTCATGAATATTTTAAAAATAAAATGAAATAAAAGTTTTTGTTACAAAATTTGCTGAACATCTGAACAATTTAAAAGCAAAAAAGAAGCTTGTTAATAAAAGTAAGATACGGATTTTGCAGCCCTTAACTTTTCTGGTAATTAAATCACTGTAGGCCTAAGTGAAAGGTGTTAAAATTGCAATTACTTTTTGAATGATTGAACTGAATAGGTGAGATGAAAAAATTAAACAACAGCTTAGTCGGTAGATTGACTAGGCTACGGCCTGGACAATAGAAGATTCATGGCTGCAGCAACTGATGTCGTCCGCTCTATGGCGCGCAGTGCCGCGTTAACACAGGACTCACAGGAATGCTACGTAGCACTGCAGCTATGAGCACGTTCCACTGTCAGCTCTACACTGTACTCTAGGGTACAGAAGAACCTACCTAATAAGTTATTCTAATTACATTTCTTGGAGTGTGATAATAGTTAAAAATTTACACAGAACTAATTAAATAACGTTAATGAGCAGAACAGTTCTTGAGAAATTAAGAGTCGCCCAACTTGTCAGGAAAATATTCTCGTTTTATGAAACATAATTTTAATTGTCGTGGTCACAGTACGCCATCTTGAGTCAATTACGTCTAGTCCACACAGCCGCCACTTCCTACTTTCTTAATATTATCTTTAAAATTATTATGCCGTCTACGGCTCGGTCTCCAAAGTGGCGTCATTCTCACAGGTTTTCCGATTATTATTTTCAAAACTTTCATGCATGCTACGTGCTCTTCCCACAATTCTTATCCCTCTGATCACAATAAAATATTTGGTCAGCAGTTAATATTTAAAGTGTCTTAATACACAGATCCTTTGCTGCCTGCAGAGTATTACTAGCTTGTAGTATAAGAGGCTAGTGCCTATTAAATTTTGCTGTTAGACTCAAAGACTACCACTGCTTTACGCTGGGTTGACACGTCTTGCTCGGAATGCATGCTTGTGGTCTACATATCTATTGGAACAGTTGTTATACATTTAAAATCCTACAAGTATTAGTTTTGTATCCCTAACAAATCCGAATTACAATAAAGAGATCTTGGATAAATGGCAGAATTTGTGTTCGTTTGGCTTGAAAATTGCTACCTATTGACACAAACAAACAAAATACAAAAGGTACAATTCTTCGGTTGCCTGAAAAAGTGTCAAAGAAGCTCATGGCCATACCCTGCGTCGTGGGGAAGATGTTTTCGTCCCTCTTGGAGAACACGCTTCCCCTGCTGCAATACATGGGTCATTGATATTCTCCCAGAGCTGCTTGTCCCCTGTCTCCTTCAGAGAGAAATGCCGCCAGCCGACATCACAAAGGCGGTACGAAAGTCTGCTGTCTGGAATATGTCGCTGAATTGACCACACTGCAGCCTGCCTTCCTGCTTCCTGTAGCGCGCTACTATTGCAAGGAGACGGTCACGGTTGGAAATGGTATGGGATGAAGAAATATTAGCTTAAGATTCAAGTCTTCTGGGATATGCTTTTGTGTTGTTGGTAACGTTACGGAGGAGCTGGATTTCTCCATCTTCTGGATGTTAGTAGTACCCCTCTTAGGTTACATATACCCTGAAGATGGAAGCAACAAGTTCCCCTAAACGTCTGTAACTATTTACCAGTCGATACGGTCGCTTGTACCAAAGGACTTGAATCTTGAACACCTCAAATCTCGCGACATCAGGTTTTATCTGAGACACATTTAGTACAGCCGTCATATCTTAAAGCTTAATTATCGATCATGAGTTTCGATTCCGAAGAATTAAAATACGCGGCACTGGTTTATTTAACAACGTATTTGTGCCGACGTAATCATACAGCGTACATTGATGAGGTAATTATAAACGATAAATTCTTTGCTAAATATTAAGGCGGTCAAACGAAGACCGATGAGATGAGAGGTCATGTGGCACGCATGGGAAGCAGTAGAGGTGCGTTCAGTGGTTTGGGTGAAAACTTGAAGAGAAGAAGCCTCTTGAGCCTTGAACGCTGATGGGATGATAATATTAAAAAGGACATGAATAAAATTGGATGAAAGAGCGTGTACTTGATTCATATTACTCAGGATAGTAAAAAGTGGTGGACTGTTGTGAACACGGTAATGAACCTTCGGTTTCCATAAAATTCGGATAATTCCTTGACTAAGGGAAAACCATTTGGACTCTGCTCCTTGGAGTTTGTTAGTCCAGACATTCTGGTGTAGAAACTGGGAAGAGCCATAGAAAGCTGCGTAACTGAAGAAATTGGAAAGAATAGGAAGCACAGCGACGGTCAGTGTTATTAACGTTATGCTGTGGTGGTTATGGGAAAATATGGGTCGAGGCTGTCTGCAAACATGTTGTTAAGGAGAACATTTGGACTTAAAATATATAAAGTAGGACGGTAGTGAATATGTAGGGTGAGTGTCATATTGTGTGCGATGTATTAGGGTGAGCAGTCAAGGAATGAATTATGGGCAGAACATGTAGTAAGCAAGGGAACGACGAGAATTGCCTCCAAATTTTAACTGGAAAACGTGAAAGTAAGATATCCTAAAGACACCAAGATTTGGGTTCGAGGATACTATTAAAATGGATCTTAAATAAGTCGGGAGCTTTCCATAAAGACGGAGAATATCTATAAGATCTGGGTCATTAAACCTCTTCATGCGGGATCTCTTCAGTGCAGTCAGTAAAATAAATTTCATGAAAGATTTCATCTTGCTTCTCAGTTCTAAGTTCGACGAAATATGTAAGACAGTAAATCACTGAGCAGTATAAACGCTAGAGACGCGGGGTCTTGTAAATTCAACAATAAAGTTCCCAAGTGTTTGAGAATCTAACAATAAATTTCCCAAGCGTATGCCATGTCATATGTTACCATCTCCTATCTTCTTTCTTATTTCTGCTATTTGGAACTTGGTTTGTCGCTACCACGAGTCAAGTGTTGTGTTGTTCGATACGAAACCAAATGTTTTCCCACGTATACTTCGTGCACGTTTGCAAGTGGTAAACCGAGGTTCGGTACGTCCCGAACGAGCTGCGAGAACATGGTGAAGTGTTCCTCCACATAACCCTGCAGGGGTGTGCATTCAGAATGATGGATTTAAAATTTTAGTGTCCTATACTTACGGAAGAATTGTCTCTTCGGCTTTATGGTCTAACCTTTGCTGTGCGGGCTCTGTGAGTGGCGTCCACCGTATTTGCCCCGCCTATAGTATTCAGTGCACTGCGCTACAAACCGGAACGTCGCGGGTTCGATTCCCGATGTTGTCACTGGAATTTTTCACTGACATAATCGTTTCGGTCGCACTATGGCCCTGGGGTCGACTCAGCCTCTAACAGAAATGAGTACCAGGAATCTTTCCTGGGGGGTAAAGGCGGCCGGTGCGTAGGGCTGACAACCTTACCACCTTCATGTACCGATTGTCTAAAAACCTGGGAGCCTCGACCTCCTGGAGCCCTAAGGGCCTGCCAAGGCCTGTAATGGGATTGCTTTACCTTTACCTGTATAGTATTCAGTCAAAATAATTGCGTCTAATACAGGGAGAAATTCTAGTGGTGATTGGATTAGTGATAACACAAAGAACTGGTGGATAGATCTGGTGGATATCTTACAAAGAGTTAAGTAATATAGTAATCACTTTTATAGTTACTAGACACTTAGTTTTGCCGATCCCAGTGGCCGCACGGTGAAAGGCGTGTGTCTGCGGTCGCTCGCTTGCTGGGATTGCGGGTTCAAATCCCTCCGGGGGCATGGATGTCTGTCTATTGTGAGTGTTGTGTGTTGTTAGGTAGAGGCCTCTGCGACGGGCTGATCACTTGTCCAGGGGAGTCCTACCGAGTGTGATGTGTCTGAGTGTGATTGCGAATCTTCGACAATGAGGAGGAGCCCTTGGACCACCAGGGCTCTCGAGCCATTGGAAAAAGAAAAGCACTTTAGCTTTATTAAAGTCATATATGACACCTTGTCGAATTTCTGTACAAGCATACTCCTTACAGGTATCACTTTGTCATTTCACGAACAAAGTGTGATGTGCTGCTATTGTCCTATAATAAGTAAAATGTTTCAATATAGTCTTCTCGGGCGCACAGCCGCGTCAATTCGTTTAAATACAACGTTTCGGGGACTAGCTCCGTCCCCATCCTCAGGCAGAAATGATTTAACATACTGCTCGTCTGTCCCGTTTTAAAACTTATATAAGCAAAATGTTTATCCTCAAAAAAGAAATACTTTTTGGTGTTTACTCATTGTAAATTAATTACCAAATTTCTTAGTTACAATATAGATGGAGGCAAATCCTGTGTAGGTTTGTCATATCCAAATTTTCAGCCCGTCATTAAATAAAGGAAACATAGGAATTTTAATTTATAAGCCGGTTGGATTCCTACATTATAAGGTAGCCTCGAAATACTGCCTAATAAGGATTACCGATTAGAAGAGATCAGTATTAAAGGAAAAGCCTTTCACAAAACTGACAGCAGACTACATTAAATTCCGCATAAAATAGATTAAGAAATATTGACAAATATTATAGTTAACAGATCTTGTACACTGGTACCAGGAAAGGCGAAAGTTTTCGCTGATGCCGGAATTAGTTTCAAAGTTCCTTCTCAATAAGACGGGTTGCCATACTTCCTCGATGCCCCACGAGACCCCGGTAATTGTAATGAAATAACTATACACGGACAAGTTTAGTGAATACTTCATCTATTTTTACAGGGACAAAAAAATTATTTTCTATGTTAGAAGGAGACTGGAACTTGACTTCATATACTCGTATTTCACAGTTCAAACTGATGGACAAGATAACACAAGGAAGTTCCAATTCTTGTAGAATGTTGCGCTGTGTCGACTGGTAAAGAAGGTACCGAAGTTTCGTAGGATTGTAGTGTCTTTCATATTCTGGGTCAACCAGTCCAATTGTCCGTTGAACCGCTTCACCCTGAAAATGAAGGAGCTACACCCCTTCGAAAAGTCGGTAGCTTTTTCGTAGCCGCCACGGAGCAAAATCCGAAAAGACTTCAAGCTTCAAAACTAGTGTGAGCATCTCAAACCCGGCAAAGTAACAGATGTGTTTTCCTTTAGCTGTGCGTCTGAGTAAATATACTTTATAGTTTTCGGGGCGGTTAAGTAAATGGCGTTAAAAATACGTCTAACAAAATATATTTATGTCTTCAACTACTAAAAAATAAAGCTAATTCTTAAGGAATAACAGATTAAAGCAGCAGCCATCGATGTCAGCCGATATCACTAGCGCTATTTAATGTAAAGTACTAACATGGTGTAGGTAATAGAGTTTTAAAATTGTGCTACTTTCAGATAAGGCATTTTTGCCGAATGTAAGACATCGAAGTGCTGGCCGTACGGTATTTCATAGCTACGGTTTGACTATGTTTAAGAGGTCGCGAACTTTTTGTACCCCTGCAGCAGCAGGCTGACCGCAAGGCTGGCGGTTTACAATAGTCCCCGCTATTTTCTGCATCAGCTACCGGAATGCTTCAAATCGTGTTTTGTTGGCCACTGTTCGATTTTCTAGCGCGTGTGATTTGTGGTTCCCTTCTAACAGGAAATTGTGGCATTTCTATTCTGACGTTTAGGGCAGAAGAGATAAAAGTACCTTTTGTCAGTTGTCTCAGTAAAATGCAGGATTAAGGAAGGAACTTGCCCAATAATGCAGTGACACTTTTCTTAACAGGAACCTGGGCATAACGGAGTTTGGATTCCCCAGGATCTGGAGTCCCGAGGATCCAAAATTAAAGTACCTGTATTAAAAGAAAACTTCCTGGAAAGAAAAAAGGATGTCGGCGCCTTGTTGTTTCGTTATAGTCTGGTTTTACTTTACTATTTTGGTAATGGATGGGTTATTGCATTTTGACACAATTAGTGGTGTGTGTGTGTGTGAAGGATCAGAAAGACTGAGGGCCATAGTGAAACCGGGAGTAACATAATTATCAAGCTTGAAGTTTTACATTTAAATGTGGAACAAAGATTCAGTAAAGTTGACACCAATAAATTCTAGTTTCTGCTTCTTCTTCTTCTTCTTGTGTAGCGCTACAGGCCGAATTCAGGCCAAAAGACTCTGAGTTTTCCGGGTATGGAATGCTTTTTTGATTAATGTAACAAATTTCCAGTCTGTAGATATTGTGTAGGACAATTTGGATGGGGAATCGGCTCGTCACACGGTTTTCGTCTACACAGAAAAAACAAGAGTACAGAAAGAAGTAGCTCTACATCCATGCCCCGAGAGGAATTCGAAAACACAATTACTATTTTCAAGAGGTGGGAGTCACGTCTTATACTGCGGCAGTGCGGCGGGCTGAAAACTATCCGCTCTCCTGCCAACACATAGTTTGAAGCAGCTAAAGAGCAAAACCGAGAAATATTTTATACTATTTACATCACAAAGCTTTAGTGAACGTTCTGATAATTTATTTTTCATAAATTGGCTAATATTTACAAAGATTTTCCCAGATTGACATTCACTTCGTATAATTCTGCTCTTTTTGTAAATTTCTCAAGAAACCCAAATTAGCAGATTTTAGATATAAGGAAAAACTGAATTGAAACATTTAAACAGCTGTATACCAATCGACACGACACAACATTCCAGAAAACTTGAACCATTATCTGCACCGTCGTGAGAACCTCAAAACTTAATTTTATTCATCCTACAGTTTTACTGATTAGGTTAATCGTACAGCACCCAGATTCCTACAGACGGACATGAGATTAATGCTTCAAAATTCCTTCGGATTGGGAGCAGTTATAAGGGCTAATTTGGGACAGTTAAACGAGGTGGTGTTTGGTTTGAAAATTTAGACACACAGGAAACGCAGCATAACACAGGGACATGCAGACATACGTTTAAGGATATATTTAAAGCCAGCAACGTCACAATTTACAGAGTGCGCGCTTGCATGTGATCGTTACGTTACGTTGTCGTAGGAAGCGCTGCTCTTCTGCGGCACAACAAGCATCAGCACTGCACACCACAAAGACGTCATAAACGTAGCAGCACTCCATCTCACTTTCTGCTTAATTCTGCGGCACAACAAGCATCAGCACTGCACACCACAAAGATGTCATAAACGTAGCAGCACTCCATCTCACTTGCTGCTTAATTCTGCGGCACAACAGCTGTGTCAGCAGCCTCAGTCATAACTGCACGAAATTAAATTAGGCCCGCCTTCGTCCATTCGTATAAAAGCTTCCCCTAAAACGACAAGCTGTTTCTTGTAACAAATACAACACACATTCAGATTATTTTATCTGATGCGTGAGTGTGTGTTGTCTTGTAAATAAATGGCACATTGTGGATCTTCAGTGTTTAACGCCCTCTGGCAGTAACTGGAGGTAAGACGTCTATTCACTCTCTAGACCTACCCGCGAGGAAAGGGACCCCGGTATCCTTTGCTCAGGAGGATGGACAGACTTCAGGGCCAATCCGGGCAATCTCCTCCCTGCTGGAAACAACCCCGATTCTCCGATTTTACAACCCGATGTCTAGTCACTATACTGACTTAGTCACACTGGTTACATCTGCAAATTAGGTCTACAAATTAGTGTCACAACTAAGAAGATCTTCTATTTTATTCTACTTGTAAGACTAACTAAGGTGAAAGTATGAAGATTCTAGTCTTCTGGGATGTTACGCCATACCGATTGGTACTTCGTTACTGACGTTTCGAAAGCACCACTATCCTTCAAAATCCCAGTAAATATTTACCGATCGATACAGCGTAAGAACAGCAACACCGCTGAGCAAGTTCAAATGCAATTACGCAGTCCTTCTAAATTAAATTTAAATCTAAGCCTTTAAACTGTAGCGCTATCTGTACACTTTTTACCACCTACTTTAACGTAAAGACATTTTTACTTACAAACTCCTTAAGTTTCTGAGAATCAGCAGCGATTAATTCCCTGAAGAGCGTTGAAGTGTTTGTTGTTATAACGGAGATGCAGTATATTCTGTCATGTAGAACTGAATTTTAAAAACGATTTAGATGATATTCGGGTTAGGTAGGGGAAATATGATTCTGGGGAGTATGTTTATAATTACTTGCCAACTCGAAACAAAAGACAGCTCTCAGTCTGAAATGTCAGTAGGTCTTCGTAGTGGAAAGTTTCTCCACAGCCTGATTAGTATTATGCTTTGCCGTATATTTATCGGAATTCGGGAGTGTATCGGCGAAGATCTATTGATTGGACGACTGGGGAATGAAAACAGCTTCATTTCATTACATCACGTATCCATCGTGACATTGCTTTTCCTTCTCCCTTGTGGCAGACACGAGGAGAATGATCTGATCTCTTACCGGCCGTTCAAAGGTTTAGAGAAGAGCCATCGAGATTCATTCATACGGCCAGTATTGCATTCTTAATACGACGGCAAGCTCTACTGAAGTGTCTCTTCCCCACACCAGGTCATTCCCGCTCTTTTACAATTTCATAATTCTACCGGCATCAAAGCGTGGAAAAATGTTTGAATTCGTTTCCTTACTAACAGGCTTACAAGTTCCCACACGAAATTCGCTGTTCTCAAGAAACACAAGTCGATAGCGGCAAGAAAAACTGTACTGGCACCTCACAAAGGAATTATGAAACGGCCTAAGCCTACTTTGGATATACCCGTCACAATATTTCATTCTAGAGTTATTCACATTCATAGGTCCTATGCTATGTACGTATTTGTTTGAAATATCTCCGAGTGTGTGGCATAATTTACGTGAAAATATTCCTCTGTGTTCAAAGATGTCTCCCATCTGGGCAATCACCTTTTCAGTAATTTCCAGTATAATCTTCGCGAAACTAATAAGTCCTTACATATCGCCCCTGTTTTGTAAAAAGGGGATAACTACCACTTTGAGCTAAATTGAGTTATGTGTAGCAAATCATTCAACTAATGGTCCTGTATGATTTGTAAAAAGATGACGACTCCACCTTCAAGAATAACCAAGATAGGTGGCGGATATCCTACCTCTCAAAGAATCTCTTATATGTAAAACTGAGCCACCTTCTTGCTTGTATTGTAAAAATTTATATTTTGTGGGTTGTCCCCTTTGTACAGAATAGTACCGATGTACAAATAATATTTTCAAGCACTTTCTTAAAATAAAGAACTATAAGATCAAATTTGACGTAGGCCTTAAGAAATAACGGATGAAATAACAAAATGTGTGTTGTTTTGTCAATTTTCCTGAATATATTTATTTCCTTGGAATTTTCTTTCTCTGTTTATAATGGCAGTAACATGCCCGGCCCGGCCAGCTATTTTACTGGTGCCTCATGGGAACTCATCCCATACTCCTGAGCAAAGGGGACCGGGGGCCCTTTCCAATTGTAAATTGTAATAGCTTTTTATAAAGTACCTTGTTCTAAACACGGTCCTTTAAAAATAATTATTACAAATTTGTTTTAGAAGTAGATAACTCCGCAAGAAATTTAGCAGACACAGAGGCCTGAAATTGATGTGTGACAAATTTCACACGTGTCGAGCTTATGGTTGCTTATAAAAAAGGGGTCAAATTTTGATAAAATTAACACTACAGAGAAAGGGTTTAAATATTCTAAATGGATGTTTCTTAAGTGTATTGCACTTCAAAGCCACATTCAGTCACGACCGCCGAGAGCGGTTTCGGGCCCCGGTGAAAAAAAATTTTCGGGCCGTTCCAGCAAGGACAGACCAGCTAAAAAATCTTTACACTAAATCAGAAAGATACTCTCAGTTGCAGAGTGACTTGGGCTTGATCTGAAGGGGTTAATCTGTAAAATTGGCAAATAATGATATTACGACAAAGACAAAAACTTATGCAACATAGTTGGAACCCCGGCCCCCTTCCGGAACGTCCGGTAATTTGTAGCCTACCGGCTCCCCCCCCCCCCCCCTTCTCGTCGATGCTGCGTTCAGCACTTGTATGAATGCAGCAACTGTTTAAGGTCATCGGGCAGGACATTGTTCCTGCGGTTGTTCCTCCTGTTTAGAAATGCACTGGACGTTCGGCTGTGTGGCACGCCTAACATACGATTGCCCAAGGACACGATTTGCATTGCCGAAGCCACATGCAGTGCAGCGCAGCGCAGCAACACACTGCGTTGTTTCGCGACGTGACAAATGACTTAAGATTGCATTAAAAATGACGATACGGAAATATAAATTTAACAGGGAAATGAAAGCAATTGCCAACGATTACTCTGCTTTCGAAAATGCATTTCTAATCTTTTTATGGTTTATTTGACAAATGATTCTGCACAAAGTTCTGGGCTTATTAAGAGCTGATAATATTATGGTGACCTCTTAATGAGTTTTACCTCATGCCGAATACTTTCGCAACCTCAGAATAAATTCTGAGGCGTAACTTCCAGGGATCCTGTTCAGTGAAATTGGAAGCAGAGGTTATTGGAGTACAGAACGAAAGGAAAATGATTTATATTACTGCGACGTTCAGCTCAGAAGGTTCTTTTTTTCCTTTCCCTATCTAAAAAATTAAAATAAGGCCTAAATAAAAATTTTAAATTTATTTCCTGTTCCGTGTGTGCGTGAAGATTCATCTGCCGTCGTCTTAAGGGAAGAACACAGCTTGAGGATGTTTGGAAACACACAGTTGAGGAGAGTATTTGGACGTAAATACGATGGCCGCGCGGTCCGCTGCCGCTTGAATGCTGAAATCGTGGGTTCGAATCTCGCTGAGAGAATGAATGTTCGTGTTTGTTTTCGTTTTGCAGGTAGCGGTCCCGGCGACGAGCCGATCACTCTTTCAGAGGAGCCCTACCTGGCGCGTGTGTATTTGTGTGTCTGATTGTGCATGATCTAGAAGCCTCAACAGTGTGGAGGCATAGGCCTGCGTTGGGCTATTGTGTCGCATTAAGGGGGGTGGACGGAAGGGAATAAAAAACATACGAGTAAAATCTCCATTCTACCAAAGCGTAAAATATTTCGATCCTAAAAAACATTATCAAAAGCGTCACCTTCGAAAGAATGAGTTATTTCTGGTTTACATAATAAAATATTTAGATCCAGCACATGCACGCGCAAGGAACTTCCTGTTGTTAAAATACTTTAAATATGCCGTCTCTCAAAGTGAAAAACAATTTTGGCTTTTCTTAATTCTTATTGACGTGGTTACGGGGGCAGTTTCTTTGATTAACTTTGTAGTCCAGCCTATGTGAAGATTTATCGATTTATGATCCATTGTTGCTTTGTTTTTCCGATACATTCACACTTCTACCATTAGTGGCTCCATTCACATTTTTGGTACTTTTTTTTCAGTGGTAGAATGCCTTTACAGTGTTGTTCTGTCTCTGCATTCACTAGTTGATATTTTATTTTAACTCTTTTAAGATATGTTACTTTTCTCAAACATATTTTAGGCCTATTTTTAGAAAAATTTCCTCGTCTTAGCGAAATAGGTCTAACGTAATATTAACTAAACAACCTCACTGACCAAAGTCGCTCTTGAAAAACTGATATTTTATAAAATAAGTTTGTCAATAAAGTCCCAAGCTTTCATCCAAATCAGAAGTACCTTATTCAGATCAGACCGCTAGTAATCCTATCCTGAGACACACTCGTCGGTCGACGCCCTTATATGGTACTTATTCACGATTCAGTTTATATTATCCTACCTTCGTTTGCTGGATCTTCCACGTCGTGGCTTTTCTTCAAATTTTCTGTGTAATATATTTTATTAATTTCACATTCCTCCCATGCGTGCTACACTTCCAACTGCTCACATTGTCACTTTTTCTACGGCCTGTGAAAGATTTCATACCATAAGCCCAAATGTTTCTTACTGTGAACGGCCCAGTACCCTCATGCTGGTAGGATTACACCTTGTCGGCTCTCACGACAGCTTTTAGATATACAAAATAAATTATATAATTTTTTCCATATTTTAGATTTTCAAAATAGGCAAGATTGTAGGCCTAATTTGTTCAATTAAAAAGCCAGAATTTCGGTGTGAGTTTAACAGAGATCATGCATGGCACAACAGTGCCGATTATATTTCTCCCAGCAATAGGACCGATATAGCCTACAATAAAACTGATAGTTATTCAACGGAGAAACCCCTCTGCGGAGTCGTATGACACCAGGCAACAGAGAGCAGCCGGCTTAACTGACGTGCTGTGTTGACATAAAGCATTATCACCCGGTGGTCTCTGCCCTGAACATAATCTCTAATCCTTATGTCTCGGCAGTAGTGCCATTGACTGCACTGGGACTTGCGGTTCGCTTTATTGACTCTTTGCTGTTGAAGAATCCCTCTGCCATTGTAACTTCGCCATGGGGATTCTGAAGAGCAAGATAAATATTTTCTGGCATTCTCGGAATATCAGATATGCGTATTTCTAGAATACGGAGTGAAAGAAGTAAAACTTCACGTTTCGCGCTCCGCTGAAGAGAGTGTTAGTGGATAACTAGTTTTAATCATTTACATTTTGATTTAAGAAAACAAATTTTTCCATGTAACCTTTTCGATTTGAGCTAAATTACAAATGAAGGCTGTATAAGTCTGTTTGGTGTGGGTTTATTTTATATTAAATGCGGGTTAGTCTCTGGCTTCTCACTGTGGAAAAACAGGTTTAGTACCAAGGCCGTCTTTATGAGATTGGTGGTGGAGAGAGTGATAATAGCCTAGGTCTATCTCCTAGTACTTCGGTGTTCCGCTGTCACTGTAATTCCATCCATGCTGTGTAGTCACATTTTATTCATCTGCCATCGATGCTATATACGTTTAGCAACTGACAGAATCGTTACACAAAACGCATATGTTGAGACTTCATTGCCTGACGTCACCCTGCTAATATGGTTATATTAAATGTTGTCTCCGAATTTATTTTGCGATTTGCAGCATTATCCGTGAGAATTTGTAGGTGACAAAAAATCAATTCAGATTGTCATCCCCCTCCAGTAAAAAGCGAACTTAGAAAAACGTGTTATAATTTATTTTTGTGCTGGAAAGGGAATATCAGGAATGTGCTACATAGCAGAAAAAAAAAAAATCGAACAAATTTTCTGGGCAAGAACACAATGCATATTTGTGTCATATACTTTTTTGCAGTCATATACCAATTAGGTGTACAGTATAAAATACCTCACACCATCGCCATGTTTGTTTGTTCCGTTTCAGTAGAACTTGCTTTAACTAAACCTGGATGTTTCTCCTTCTAATTGATCTAGACAGCGACAAAGAAAGACAGAGAAATGTTGCGTTTAGCGACGCTGTTAAGTGTTTATATTACGTAGGTGTAGCGTAGATGGTAGATGAATGAAATATGAGTTTAGAGAACTGGCGAAATATGCTGGCAGAGAAACAAGAAGGTACTCGGTGAAAACACTCCTGATGTGCCACTTCGTCCACCACCCGTCCTGCATAGACTGACCTTGGTTTGAACTCGGGCCTTCTCGGTGAGAGGCCGGCGACTAAGTCAACTGGGTCCAAGATCAATCCTGGTCTTTAGTAAGGCTGTAGGACTTGGATAATGTTCTGTCCTAGAGAGAAAAGTTTAGAGAAGAACGGGGCAAATTGGGCCTGTCATAAAAAGGCCTACGTGTATCAGGTAAAGACCAGATGCACGTAGGCTACAACCCATGATATATTCTGTTCTATTCGAAGTCACCTGGGACATGGTAAGGCCTGTAGGCGATCTAAAGTGCCATAAAACTTTTAATAATTTGAGACTCTTTCTGTTGTACGGTCCATACTAAAATAGTTACTAACACTGCGACTATCATCACCGTGGTCACAACCACCATCATGTTCACCAAACTCATCGCCGTCACCACAATTACGAAAGCGCTAATGCATTTCACATAATTTCCATAAAACTGCCATCACTCGGCGGCTCCAGAATTTCTTAAAAATAGAAAATTTATAGGTAAGTTTACCCTATAAGAGGCCATGAAGGCCCAGAGGAGGTGTAGATGTATAGCTGTACTCTTTCTTTAACCTCAGCGCTAGATGGGGTTGGGTGGTCAACGCCACGCCTCGGCCGCTTTACCCCCAGGAAAGAAACCCGGTACCCATTGTGCAGGAGGCCGGGTGGGCCTCAGGGCCTCTCTGGACGGGTGCTGAAAATCTCGCCTACACCGGGATTCGATCCCCGGACCGTCCAGCCCGTAGCGAGTCGCTCTACCGACTGAGCTATCCCGGCCCGCGTTATAATTTCTTGCACCATAAAATTTCCTACTGCCGTCACACGTGTGTTGTTGATAAGAATTTAACTGATGCCGACCAGTTTATTAAGCTGTTGTAGAGGTTCATAAAGGTTAGCTTATTATTTTATAATTCGTTTGGAGAAACAATTACTAATCAAGTCTCCATATGTAATAGAAAACGTAGGTCCAAGTGTTTTTATATCTGCTCATTCATTAATTCAAGCCCTGAGCTGCAAATGCAAGCAGATGGCTTCCTCTTTGTACCTACACTACAAAGCACATCTGATAGCCAAGCACGATGAATTGGTGCCAAGTTAAATAATTGCTTCACCTCAGTCCTCATGCATTCGGTTTTCTTTACTCACAGCTTGAGGGGCGTGGAAAAAAGTGGGGTTGATGTTACCCCCTAACGTTGATTGGGGGTGAGATAGGCGGGATCAAGGGGTTTATTCGCAGCCTGAAACCTCGCTCCATCCCATGCGCCGTGGCATAAATCTTTCGGATTATCTATTTGTCTATTTGAAATAGATGAGTCCGTAAAGCAGCCATGAACCTATTCTTTTTGGCGAAAGCTTTTGAAGTTGAATTGTTTGGTGTTTGCAAAGTTTTCGGAAATGTTTTGTTGAGTAACTTCTTTGAATTGGGACAGGTCTCGGTACACGAATAAAAGTGATTTGCTTGACAAATGTCCCTTAAATATTTAATGATATGTTGTATGTTTAACTCTGACACACTCCAAGTTCGAAGAAACTTTATAGGCCAAAAGAACAGCCGAACACGCGAAGTTTCCTTCTGCTACGTAAGGGCTAAGTAAAGTCAGACACATCGTGTACAGGCTGATAGATGTTTTGTGATACTAACGACTTTCTACTGTTTTAAAGGAACAAATTGGATTATATGCTCTCAAAGAGTTTGAAATGTTTGGAAATTGGATAAGTAATTGAGATTTCTATAAGTCCATAATTTCATTTAAGGGGGTGACCACTGTGATTATTCGCCTCGGGGGCGAAAAATCCTAGCCACGCCACTTTTTACTTTTTTCTCGAAATAGGCTTAATGTTACCAAAATACATGTTATTAACATTTTTGTATTTTGTCACAGAAGGCACCATGTTAAAAATAAGTCGCTAATGTGTAGAACAAACTGAAAAGAGAAAACAGTTTTACAAACAAGAGATCTGTGGTTCTCACATCAGTGTCCAGTGCCTTCTGCATATTACACGTGTCAACTCTATGTTTACTAAGTTAACGATGCGCCAATCGGAAAAACATTACGTTTCTTTCTTTCTTTCTTTCTTTCTTTCTTCTTTTTTCTTAGTCTTGACCTCTTCTACCTACTCATTGTAGGTGTAGAGGTTATTGTTGCACTTGATCGCACTCAGACACTCCACACCCCTTAGCCCGTCGCATAAACCTCTACCTGACAACACACAACACTTACAATAGACAGACATCCATGCACCCGGCGGGATTCGAACCCACAATCCCAACAAGCGAGCGGCCGCAGACCCACGCGTTAGACGACGCGGCCACTGGGATCGGCCATTACGTTATGGAAGCCCTGAATCTTTATTTTACAGAGAGTTACTTGCTAACAATCACAAATTAATTCTTGTGGCATAGAATTTTATTGCCTCTAAAAGTGAAAAATTTTGTTTTTCGCTTAATCAGTATTTACGTAGTAATTAGAAGCAAACATTCCAGCTCTTCAACGCATATCTTTACACAACATAGAGGCTTACATCTCTAGAGGCTATCAGACATTCATGACGGACAACTTGAGTGCGCAACTGTTAATTATTTCTGACAGTGTCCTCGCCCTGTGTAAGTAGCTCCACTCCCATCAACTTTCGTCACGGTTTAGCCTATACAGCCGGACAAGTGACTTTGGATTGCATTCCTTCCGTAACAGGAAAAGAGCAGACTTACAATAACACCAATTTGTGTTTCTTCCACTTCGACTTCCGAGCAAATTACCGATTTTCACGAAACGTGGTTTTTGAAGTTATTCCACTGGAGGTCGCCACAATGCCGTAATTATTAATTTCCTGCAATTCGTAATAACAACATAACGAAGTGGTGAACTATTTGTTCAGAATCTCTTTCGGATATAGGTTACAGAAAGGAGTCGGCCTAGTCCCGATTTGGTCTGTAGAGCCACAGAAAAATAAATGTTACAAATATATATATATATATATATATATATAGAGAGAGAGAGAGAGAGAGGTTTTATATGAATATTGTTTTTAACCAAAAACTACAAATATGGCGACAGTGCGAAACTTAGCATTTGTGTCTGACGCAAGTAATATCGTAATTTTCATATATTTAAATTTATAGTTTAAACAGAGTAATTCCATATAGCACATTGTCCCCGTGGTTTTACATAGGCTACATAGCTACTCATATTTTTAACCGAAATCATTCTATTTGAGTTCATATTCTCAAAATGCTTACATAATTCCACTTGTGATGTTTCAAAACAGATGCTCAACGTCACTGCAGAACTGCGTGCCTGACTGTTACAGCAAGGCTGCAGCCATAAAAGCAGGCGTCCTGCAGCCGTCAGTGTGTCAGGGTATTGCACTGTTGCACTGTTGCACTGTTGCACATTTAGATATAAGCTAACGCCTCATCTCACTCCTAACACGCATATATGTAAGAAGTGAAGGGTTTTGTAAAGAAAAGTGATATGAGACTTGCAGTTATTGCCTCAAGCTATGCACACTTGCTTTTCTAACCTTCTCCGGAAATTTATGAACTGTATTGTTGCTGAACTGCCTCTTCTGTAAACTTGTCTGTTGGATTCGAGACTCTTTCTGGCACGTAATCTTAGGATTTTCTGAAAATATTATTAATTAAAGACATGCTTTTTAACTGACATAACTAACTAACTAACTAACTAAAATAACTGACTAGGTAACTAACTGAGTAGCTAACTAATTAACTAGCTTGCTAACTAGCTAATAACTAACTAACTAAGTAACTGCATGGAGCGGAGTTCTTGAGCAGTCACTCCGCTGGTGAAGAAATTTCCGCAACCCTATCTAGGATGAAGGGTCATTTCTGGTAAGCTATCATAATGGATTTTACCCTCATATGATCTGTTTGGATGATGTTTCCTCTCACCGTCACAATAAAATTAATATATAAAACAATCTTAAATTTGAAACTTCATTATTAAAATGTGACACAATTGGAGAGAAATAACTGTGACTCTTCTATAGAAAATTCAAACTTTACCTTCTTAAAACAATAAGATCTTAATTTACTTAGAACCTGAGGCCTAATTCGCAAGACATGGGGTGCACTGTCAAGTCTTGAAATACCGGCTCACCTGTTAGCCAGTTATATAGGCTGTTGATCAAATTGGATTAATTATAACATTTCTTAATTTTGTGTGCGTATATTTGTGTACGTGTGTACGTGCGTAGCATCTGACCAAGGGTCGGACTTGTCTCCAAAGCCCTTTCTTTGTTTTGAAGTGTTTGGTACATGTTCGGCCGAACTGGTACGATGCGGGTTTAGGAGGGCTCTGGGTTAGTCAGCGATCAATCTGCCAGCCCGCTGGTGGCGGAGATCGATTGCGCTGAAAGGTCCCGTCGACAAGTAGACCTGCTCGATTCAACACGATTTTTAAGATAATTGGCAACAAAATGCCTGAACGCTTTACTAAGAGAATTTCCAGCCTTGCACATAAAACTACACACGCATGGGACAAAATGAGAGAACAGGTAAATTCGCTCTTAAAGGAAACTTGTTAGTCTAAATCTCGTGATTTAGGACGCCTCCACATCATCCTGTCTTACACAAAACACACGCATGACGTTACGTAAAGTGACATTTGGTTAACACTGAACGAGATTGACCAAGTTTCACCACATTCTTACATGACTCCATATAACAACACTTTTATGCAAAATAAATGGTATTTGTAGCTTCCTGTGTGAAATAAAACCGGCTCAAATTAGCCCCCTACGTTACAGGACAACGAATTCACTACGACTGCATGAAGGTACCTACGAGTATAACTTATACGTAAATTAGTTAGAGGCCCAATTTCTATGTCATTTCACTGTTGTGAGCATATTCTTCTCACGCCGTGCTGTATTTTTATTGTAGAATTTATCGTATGTACTTAAGACCTATACAGACGCTTAATGAAGACTTATCTTCGTGTTCCAGCAGCAATTAAACCGATATCAAAAAATGGTCACATTAAATTATCTACAGACTTTATTTGCTTCCTTTATCGGATATAAATATGAAGGTAAGGAATGTTAAACCTTCTCTACATATTGAATGGAATCGATAGTCCTAATTGGGCAGAATGTTTCAGATTTGGATATTAACAAGCGTGAATTTTCGTGAGGCGTTCTAAAGAAAATAATAGTCTCCAGTAAGAATAGAATGATTAAAACCAAAGAAAATTTATGAAAATGAAGTAATAATTTTATGTAATTGAATCAAATGTTAGAGCATTTTTCTGGCTTTGTGAGGAGGCCTACTGTGGTATTACTCAGCTTTAACAACAATACTAACATATACCTAAACTGTTGTTAGACAGCAGCACAATTTAATGGACACAAAAGATAATACACAAAGCCCCTTCTGCATGCATCAGAATATAACAATGTAACTAGAAGAAGAAAATTGTAAACAATTTGAAATACGTCTATGTTCGTACCAGACAAATTTCTGAAATTTTATAATTATTGTTATCAGTGACGACAACCTTCATAACAATAGTTATGACGCACATTGTGGTGATTGTAGTTTGGCATTTTACACAAGTAAATATAATTCAGAAAACCACATGCTGTGCACAACAAAAATTCTCATATTTACTTACCAATGAAAGATACAACATACTAATGCCATCATTAAAACGTATTCTAAGCTACAATCCTATAGAAATATTTAAGCTAGCAACTTTAGTTGATAAAATTTATTAATCTTTGCTACATGTTTCGGCTCAAACTTAAGCCATATCAGGTTAATATGTAGAAATATCCTACAGCGGAATTCTGTGTAATGCTTACCGGTGGAATTTTTCGAGATGATCTTGTTTCTTTTTTACATTGCAAATACTGGTGTATTAATAAGCATTCAGTTTCATACGTGTTGCTTATGTTGTGTAATAGTAAGTACAAAGCATCTTGCCTTATAATGAGCCATCAAAATTAATTCAAATTAATAACTTAAATATATATATTACAGATCGTTTATTTAAAAAATGACTAATTTGCCCTAATGTATTTCCTTTCAGATTAAGCAATATTTGGATATACCATAAGTTGAGGGGCAGTGAAGAGAAAAATTCTGTATGAGTGTACTAAACAAAGTGGTAAGTTATATAACAATTATGCTACAATATTTGCACATTAACGTAACCGGGCTATAAATAGACCCAAGGGACTATATTGCATAATAAACTGATGGGTACCAGACAGCTTGTAACAGCTTGTACCTGTTTCAACATGCGGCTCTTCTTTCCTATAACTCTCGGTACTGAACCAGGGATTACGGCTAGAGATCTCGCGATTATTCATCGTTTTGTCGCCGCAGAGGCCGGAGTTCAATATCCGGGCAGTCCATATGGAACTTGTGGTGGACAAAGTATCACTTAAATAGGATTTATGTTTTCTTCAGTCGGTTTCTGGTTCACAGTTGATTCTTTCATATTTATCTGTCATGCGAGCTATGGGTAATAGACCCGTTTTAGGCCGAAAATCCACAGAAACCTTATATAAAGCCATCGCAAGAATAACAAGAGAAAGGACGCGGAGATTGGGAATTACTGCCTTTCAGGATCAGTTGTACGTACAGTCGAACTCTGTTATAACGTCATGAAAGGGACTTAATATTTTGTGCCGTTATAAACGAGTGTCGTTATAAACCGAGGAATGTAATGTTATGGTTAACAGTGAGGAATTAATTGGTACCACAGAATATCTGACGTTATATACCAGGTATCGCATGAACCGATGTCGTTATAACCGGGTTCGACTGTATTTTAAACCGACAATTTCTTTATCTTGACGTGCATAAACAACTTTTCGATCAGAAATGTTTATCAATGAAAGAGTATGATTACACCAGTGGGTAACTATATATACATTTGCATGGAAATACAAAGAAGTCAGACGTTAAATTAAACCTTGAAATTCAAAACAGTTGAGAGTATTACTAGAATGCCGAGGCAGCATATCGTCTCTGCGGGGAGCGGTCAATTGCAACATTAAGGTTACCAATTAGAATTGTCGCCCTGCCGAGCAACTGTGCTCAAGCGACGGAGCTTTGCCTTGTGTTGAGGAAGTGATCAGTTCACCGGCTGTTCTGACTTAAGCTCTTCGTGTCTTTCCTCAGCCCATCCAGCTAAAGGCCGAGAGAGTAAGCCTACATTGAGGACCTTGTCCTACCAAATCCTTTCCATTTCATTACTCACAACCATCTAATCATTCCATGCTATAGCCTTATACCCTGAATTACTGACAGCGCCTTAAATAAATTACAAAGTAAAATTATGATTACTTTAACTTTCACTTATGATTACTTACGCAGCTGGGATGCTAACTGTGCTGGTTTAGAGTTTTAATTTCTCTGATCGGCGTGGCTCAGAGAAAGGAATGTATAGACGCGGACTGAAATTCAAAACCCGTTGCGATATTTCAGGTTTTTGTGGTGCGGACTATGAAGGTTACTTTCTTCTGGGATGTGACGTCGTGTAGCTTGCTATATTATGGTACTGAAATGTCAGAGAAACCTGCTGCCTCCGTTATCAGGGCTAATACGTGTTCATGGAAGCAGACGTTTCGTCTGGTACGCATCTACTGCTCTGCGACTTGTCACATTCCAGAAGACACTAAAATTAAAAGCCATTATTTTTATCATTTTAGGGCATGAATGAGTGGAGCCTTGTATACCGAGTGAATTTCTCAATATCAAACGTGGATCTTCGTATTTTATTCTAGTCCTACGTTTTCATTATGGTCCGCCGTGTTTCTGTTGCCGTACATTTACATATACGAGTATTCTACAGTTTCAGTCGAATTGTAAAGTTATAAGACCTTCAGAATATTTCTGTGCCTCAGATTACGCCAAATTAATCTGTTATTACTGCTATGATAATACTTAAATTTAAGGAAAAAAACTAATACAGTGCATAGCTTTGTATGGTGCTGAGACTTTGACACTTCGGCGGAAAGTAGATCAGAAATAGGTGGAAAGTTTTGAAATGTTTTGAAATGCGTTGTTTCAAATACTGTTGATAGCACAGGCGCGTTCAGGGTTGCGGGAGCAGCAAATACTGACGTGCCATCTTGTTCAGTTTTTACAGTTTGATACGTGAGAAGGCCACTGAGAAAATTGGCTACTAACATTTTCGACCTTTCTGTTCTTATTTTGGGCTTATGCCTCAACGTTTATCTATCACCACAGAAAGTAAGGGCTACCTTCTTCTGTATACGTGGGAAAGTGTGTTCTGTATACGTGGTGACAGTGTATTCTGTATACGTGGTGACAGTGTGTTCTCTACTGTATACTTTACTTTACCGGTTTTCTTAGATTTTAGTTTTCATGCAACTTCAGAGCTTAGAAAAAAAATACGGCGGAGTTGCTTTTGATGAAACACGACAGGGCTCGGCGAATGAACTGGTGGACCAATCATGGAATCATGCGTTCTGTTACAGAGTGCCAGTATTGTACAAACTCTTCCGGCTGTTACTTAAAACTTCATGTTTCTACGCCTGCGTTTATGTCTTATTCTATAATTATGTGCTTCTGGCACGGAGTTTAAAGTGAAAATCTTGTAGTCATGCGAACCCAGTGAGGAATAAATTCCTAGCTTCTATTGTAAGATGCCAAGAGTTGTTAAATACGGAAGGTGTAAGCCTGAAAATATGGAGATAGCTCTTGAAACCCTTAGAAACGGCGAAATTTGTTTAAATGCAACATCAAGTGCCTATCGTCTTCGAAAAGACACCTGAAGAGACACTTAGATGCGAAAAATTATTTTGCAGTGGAAACTATTCAAGTTATTGCCGAAGGGGAGTTGGTTAACCGTTTGTTACGGTTGGTTAACCGTTTGTTACGGTTGGTTAACCGTTTGTTACAGTTGGTTAACCGTTTGTTACAGTTGGTTAACCGTTTATTGCAGTTGGTTAACCGTTTGTTACAGTTGTTAACCGTTCGTTACAGTTGGTTAACCGTTTGTTACAGTTGGTTAACCGTTTGTTACAGTTGCATCAATACGTGTTTTTATAACCATCACTGGTTTAGAGCCTAACATTTAACGTTGCTGAACTAGATCACTTTCCTCACGCCACACACACACACACACACGCACACACATACACAATAAAGACGGATACCGCTGGAAGGAAATTGTGCTATGGGTTTACGAGAAGACAGCCACAGCTAAGTCTGAGGCAACCACATGCTAAATGACGTCCAGGGCAGCAGTTTTCAGCGAAGACAGAGGAAGTGAACTGTTCAGTTTGCTTGAAAGAACTGATGAACATAATTAATGTTATTAGAATCTATGCATATGACGTAGATGAAACTGCTTTAACAACATTTTAAAAAACCGGAAAAGTGATGTGGAGAAATGGAAATGTGCAGATTGGTCAATTTGAAATGCGAAGAGAGGAACCATTACAGCAACTGTCTGATGTGTCAGCGCTGCTGACTGCTGTGCGCCTTCCTATGGTGACACACAGAACGGCAAGAGCATGTGAAGAATTAACACGTGCGCCACCGCCAGATTGTTTTTAGCATTCAACTCAGAGAGCAGTTATGTCAGCAAAGAACACATTTCAACAAAATATAATAACTTACACTACTGCATGTATAAACGTATGCTTTCCTATATTTTTCTTACGGCCCATTGATGGAAAGAGCGCGGTCCATTCATGGGACCCCGGTGCTATGAATGGACCAGTTGCAAGGTTAAATAAAATATTTTTTTTTCGAACAGTTATGTATGGGTTAGATTCGCGAAATTTTGTTCGGTGATAGAGAACAGAGTGAGGCATTTAAAGTAGTATTTGTTGCCTTTCTGTGCGCAACACATTACTTTATTTTTGTCGATAATGCTTAACTGGTCCATCGAAGGCAACCTTACCCTAATACGTAGAGTCAAGGAGGAGGGAGCATTCTATGTAAAAAAAAAAAAGAACGAAGGGTAACTGAATTAGTCACATTTTGCGTAAGAACTGGCTTCTGAAACACGTTATTGGAGGAAAGATAGAATGAAAGATAGAAGTGACGGGAAAATCAGGAAGAAGGCGTAAGCAGCTACTTGAAGACCTTAAGGAAACGAGAGGATCCTGGAAATTGAAAGAAGAAGCTCTAGATCGCAATCCATGGAGAATTCGCTTTGGAAGAGGCTATGGACCTGTCGTAAGAGCGACTGCGGAGTGAATGAATGAATTCTGATAATGATGAAAGTGTGCAGGCGGCGACAGTCTTCGGCTACATGCGCCTAGAAAAATTATTAAACGTTGCCCGTGTCACAAGTTAGTAAGCAGTCTGTCAACCCTACACAGTAAACATCCCATGATAAAATTGGGCATGTGGATTATAGGCTAAAGTGTCCTGTCACTAAATTGGAAGTGCTGCAACACGAATGATACCCAAGCCAAGATTCTGAAAGATGGTAGCGTGTTGGTCTGAATGTACCTTAAAAATAAAGCTAAAACCTGTATTTACTAAATCAAAATTGGTTTATTGCTATTCTTTGAAAGGATTATTTCTATTTTGTGGGCAGATTGATGATGTCATGCATTACATGGGGGGAAAAATGGGAAATTGTCTCATGTTTGTAGTGCTCAAATTTACCCACCAGCAACTCCTCTTCCAGAAAGATCATGTGCGATGTTAGGCGACAGCGAGGCTTCAGAATCAGGACTAAGAGGTCCTACTCCTCCGTGAGGTCCTTGCGGCATCAGAAGCGGTGGTAGAAGTCCAGATGGAGCTCTTAACGTTGGGTCGTGACTACCAGGATGTGTAATGTGATGACTTTGTTGATCTAGGAACAATCCAGCTTGTAACGTTGGCAGCCATGAGTTGTACAACAATGGTAGCGGTAACCCAATGCCACCTGGATAACCAAGCGCTACGGCGGCAGCCATATTGTTTCCACACGCTCCTGCAGTAGCCATGTTTAGTCTTTGGCTCACCAAATCCATTGCACTTAAGTCTGTGTTTGTTAACCGAATTCCATCGTTGTTTTGACAGTTAGAGCGACTGTTCGGTCTAGTTGCTATTAAAGACTCGATGGAAAACGGACGTAAATTTCTTGACCTGTCTTGTTGCGTTTGTGTTGATAATGTTGACGCTGGCTGGGGCTGGGTTGATAAATTTTCGCGGCTGAAAGCCGTTTCCATCTTTGCCTGATGTATCAAATTTGAGTCACTAACCGACAAAACTCGTCCTCAAAACGTCAGTTACATCTCCGATGTTTATGTCTGCTGACAGAACGCGCAGATCACAAATTAACATATTTTGAAGTTTCCGCTTCAATGCTGATGTAGAAAACTTTTTTGTTCGTTTGTCTATCAATGAACGCTAAAGGAGCCTCATCACTGCGCTAATTTCTATACGGCTACTTGTGATTGAATGCTAGTTTGGTGTTCAGTTGTCTTCGAATTTCTTTGTCTGTAGTTTATTGCTTACATAATGACAAACCAATACCACAATAAGAGAAGGTGGAAAGACAATTTGTGTCTTATTTTATTAAATAAGATACGACGTTTCCTTCTTCGGTTTAACAAGATACAGAATGTGGTCGCCGTTTTTTCCCAGCTGACACAACTTACCCAGCACTATTCTTACTACATTTCATCTTAACCACTGTAATTCTTAACGACAGAACTTGCTAAACGTGTCCTCATCCACCACATTGAATAATTTTGTTTATCAGTAGCAACACATTGACACAAAATAACTGTGCTCTTTTACCTTCAATATCATAGTCCATTTGAAATTATCAGGTGTTATGTTCACATGTTTGTCCTCCTTTAATAATGGCTTAGAGGTATTTCCAAGAACGCACAGATGCTTCGTAAATAAGTATGTGTGCTCACTTGCCTACGTTACATATTCTTACCACTGCAAAACATCAGAAGAAACATGTGCTTTAGTTTTAAAGCTCTGTCCCAATTATACGTTCACTGATTTTTGCACAGAAAACAAAGCAACACAGACTTGTAAGTAGAGCACATTACACACACTGTTCAGCGACATGTCTGTGATCACCAAATAAAATTAATATTCATTACATCTCTTAGCACTGTACGTGGTAATTCTTGGGTATTCGATGCGAAATATCACAGGTTTTATTGGTAATATTAATCACAGTATTTTCATTTGACCTTGACATCCTATCATTTGTCATCAGTGCCACTGCTTGAGTGTTGCCATCAAATTCACACGTGGAAAAACGAAAGTATTGTCACTGCGGTTATTTCACCGATCTACGTACGGTAACACTACCACTAAAAACACGGGGAAGAATAAATGTCTATAAATGTGATCTTCAGCAGCAATATGTGTGCGACTCCTCTCTGCTTCACAGACTTCACGTTGCTATCGGACGGTTGCGATAAAAACAACGTTAGTTCATCGCCACGTTTCATGTAACTGATCGCCCTAACCTGTAATCTAAACAAGAGATCCCTTTGGTCCTTCCACTCGCATCTGTTAGCAGGATGGGGAGGAGTCAGGAGTCAGGGCCGCCCATTATCTTGTCTGCCATTGGTTACGCTGTTAACCAATCCCAAGCCAAGAACGCGCTCCACTAATTTGTCAGAACAATTTCCCTGCAAGAGCGTCACAATGGCAAGCACAAGTTGGTGGTGGTGCAACTGACGGACCTAGACTCTTATATTTTTGGTATGACACAAAACACAAGGAAAGGTTTTATTTCTTAACTAAAGTCTTGAAATTTGCTTTGGGGCTTTCAAAGAAGAAAGTATTTGATGTAACTTTCAATCAACTATCCGGAACGACAATTTGTGTTCAATATATCATGATTTAGCCGATCCCAGTAGCCGCGCGGTCTAATGCGTGGATCTGCGGCCGCTCGATTGCTGGGATTGCGGGTTCGAATTCCACTGGCGGCATGGATGGCTGTGTCTTATGAGTGTTGTGTGTTGTCCGGTAGAGGTCTCTGCGTCGGGCTGATCACTCGTCCAGAGGAGTCCTACCGAGTGTGGTAGGTCTGAGTGTGATCGTGAAGCCTCGTAAGGGGAGACCATGACCCGACTACGGGTCGAAGCACCACAAGAACTACATGAGCTACATGTAGTTCTTGTGGCAGCTGGGTGAGCCTGTGTGGTACCGAACTGAGTATAACGCCGTTTATAAACGCCGCTGTTCAAACGCGAAACTGACCGGGTCAGTCGGCGGTTACGGTTTACAGGATAAGCGAGCCGACAGGGCGTCACAACGATAATGGTCAGATAAAATAATGTTCCTATATTTGCACATACCCTATTATTTACGTGGAGGTGTTGATAAATGACATGAGAAAGCCATTCTGGGAAATATCTGGAATGTACTATGATCGAAGCTCTTCTCGACAAAGTGCCAACAGGCTTTACGATTCTAGCCTTCGCATAGACCAATGCACTATTTTTACGGCCCAGAGTTTCGCTAGTGCATTCACTTAGCCCAGTGGAATACTTCGGGGAATCAGAGACTGAGCGCCGCTTGTGGGAGTAAGTTATTAATTTGAAGACTATTTGAGTGTGAGAAATGACGCCCTGTAGTCTGTGAGATATGTTCTTAAGCAACGTCCGTACGTATAGACCATATTACAGTGCATCACCACCATGAAGACCCCCCAAATGTCACAGTTGCTCACAGTGTTTTCTTTGAACTCATCAGACCATAACATAATTGTCTCTACGGATCAGAGTTCTTTCTGAGAAGCTAATAGTTCCTCATCTAGTCAAGAAAATGTCCAGCGTTTTATGGAAACCGAATGTTTATTACAACGTTGACAAGAGCTCCTCACTTCTCCATATCCTAAGCCAGACGAATCTAGTCCATTCCCCATTATATTCGTTTAAGATCCATTTTAATGTTATCCTCCTTTGAACGCCTACCTTCTTTAGTGGTCTGTCTCCTTCAGGTTTACCCATCACAACCCTGCATGCATTTCTCTTCTCCACTATACGTTCTATATGACCCACCTGTCTCATTCTCTTTGATCTGATAACCCTAAATTCGTGTGACGAATACAAACCACGACGCTCCTTTTTATGCATTTTTCTCCATTCTTCTGTGACTTCCTTCCTTATAGGCCCAAATGTCTTTCTCAGAATCCTGTTTTCAAACACCCTCAGCCTAGTTTATGTAACTTAATTTTATGTATCCCCTAGTTCTCAGTTCGAAAGCCATTGATTCTTATGCCTAAAAGTAATAAATACATATTTCACCTGTCGTGGTTATAATAGCCTAGAGGACACGTCTTAAAAGTGAAGGAGGAAATATTGTCATGAAGGATCGGTAAGTATCTGAAACACGGCGGTCGTGGTGCTACTACACCAACATCAGCCTGGAGGGAAAGGAGGAACGACAAAAATACTTTTCAGGATGGCTAGTAACCCGAACCGCCATTCTTAACCTCGACACCAGAGTAGGTATCTGGTCAGCTTTATATCCCAGCCACGTTACCCCCGGCAGAAGAACCCCTCGTTATCCTTAGAATTGGAGGCTGGATGTGCACCAGAGACTGAGTTTTTAGAAAAGAGATACATTTATTGCTTCTACCGGGAATCGAACTGCATTTCCTCGGACGTCCAGTTCTTGGTCTAGTCGGTATACCAACCTTATTGGATGATAAGCGTAAGTGGTGAAATTTGCCTAATCTCGTAACTGTCGTGACAGTGAACGTATTTAACCCTTTAAAGACGAAGCGTAAACTGTTTTATTTAAAGATCCAGTTCCTACCGCGTAGTAAACACTTTTCATCTAGGTTAAAAAACAAATAAATTTATGTTATATAAGGCAAAAGTCGCTGTTTGTTCTAATATAAATACAATACACATAAATACAGTGTGGGCAGAATGTAGAATTTTTGAAAGTTAAAACTGCTTTAAAAGGTTAAGCCTGCGTCAGCTCTCAGACCTTCTTTCCTGTGCAAAGTGAATTTGGTAGACATTACACAAAATTTGTTAGAATTAAATTCTATTTTTGCAACTCAAAAATTTAATATTACTCAGGAACCAAATATGAAGGCTCTTGGATTAGGCTGCATGTAGGAATAAATTTTTCCTGATTATTCCGAAGATGTTTTTTTTACCCTTAAAAGAGTAAGTGGAATTTTTTCCAGAAACGTCGTTAAATTTTCATTCGTCTGAGCGGTCTAAAACGAAAACTCTATACAACGCGTTGAACGCCACAAGCAAAAGGCTGAGGATCAGAATTAACAAACTGCTGATTATGTAACGTGAGTTTTCTCTTTTGTTAGTCTCTTTATAGGCCTGGACCAAATTTTAAAACATATTTTGGTTCCCTTTGACAGCATATGCTATCAAAAGGAACCCAGAAGGGGTAGCAAAACAGGCCTATCACTCTGTCACATAAGGTGCCTCTAAAGACCAAAGAATTGTCACAGTTTAATATAGCCAATAACAGTCAGAACGTCCCTGCACGTTTCTCACTTTCCTCTGGTCCCCTTAGCCTCATAATAAAAATGCGAAAGTATTGTTAAGGAAGAATATTTAGGCCTCATGGACAAGGAGGCTATAAATGGTAAATATGAGACGTGGGTATAAATTTATAGAAATTTTTAATACAGTCGAACCCTGTTAAAACGACATCGGTTTATACGACACCTCGCTTGTAGAGTCAGATAATCTGTGGTACCAATTAATTCGTCACAGTTAACCATGACATTACACTCCTCGGTTATAACGACACTCTTTTATAACGACACAAGATATTCAGTCCCTTTCATGAAGTTATAACCGAGTTCCACTCTATATTGATAATATTATTTATAGTGTTGGAGGTCAAAGTCGACCCCCACATTTCCCATTGACTAACATGACATAGTGAGATCTACGCTCTTCTGGGATATTACGCGGCGTCGTGTCGTAATTGTTTACTGACGTTTCGGAACAACGTATCGGTCCCATCTTCACGGGTCAAGAGTGTTTAGTCTTTGGGGCAGCTTGACGTTCATCTGATTGGGGTACAGTGAATGTCTGGCGAATTTCCAACTCCTTAAGGTTTTCAGAACTCTAACAAACTAATTCAACAGACCCGTGTCCTTGAGAAATTCATATTCGATTAGATGACCAAAAGTTCCCAAATTTTATGGAACCCAACATTTCAGTATACTATCTTTTTTCAAAACAGGGTGCCACTAGACCCGCTACTGACACGGCTGTAACTTATTAGGCCTATGTACTCGTAACATTGTTTTAATATCATCATTGTGCCTGCTTTTATCCCTTTAAGTTTAGGGACTATGTGTAACTCTCATCTGACCCATGCTAGCACCATACACTGCCCATCACCAAATCTGTCAAACATATTCCCACTGTTTCAGGACGCCTTGCTTTTGCGGCAACTTTTCTGACGTACTTGTAAGGAATGTAGTCTAATAACGTAATCACTGAGTCTTCAAAAAAAAAAATTACATGGCGTTTATTCAAACAATCATATTACAGAATTAAAACGTCAGTCAGTTACATGAAGATTAGGAATAGTGGTGGAGGTGTTCTAACTGTCCTTGATGTGATTTCAGAAAGTGCTCAGTAGGTCCTCAGTGTGCAAACAAACTCGACGCAAAATCCATCCCTTCATAAGGTCATGTTAAACTTTCAGAAATAGTCTGCTATACCCTCGAAACCAGAACAGAAGCATTTAGCTCATTACCGTGTTAATAATTCTTTTTTCTATTTCAGCAATGAAATTTTTACTAAGGTCTAGATAATGTCCAATGTCATCTCCTGCATAAAGCAGGTCAAAAAGTTTGTTATGTCGGTACCAAGATTTACCGCCTGGAATCCTGTAGCTAAAAAAATGAAGTTATGTATTATTGACAGATTGAATTTGAGGATTCGAAAATGTGTTTGTTGCATCTTACTCTGCTTGGAACTCAGTGATGATAAAGGCAGCAAGGTCCTCTAAATCACGGATTCCTAATCCACATATCGTCATAACCCAGAATTTCGAATATTCATAAGCCCTGCTATGAAAACTTCAAATTTTGAAACTATAGAGTGGTTATTGAATGCTTTACTGAAGCCAAAAAAGCTTCTGAGGGCGTCAAAAGCTACTGGTACAATGTTGGTGATCCCTGCTCTGCACAGGCAATCCCAGCGCACACTGCAAAGCCAGCCCTCGTCTTACATAACGACTAGTGCCACTGTTGCAGTGAGCAGCCCAACATCTCCATACAATGGCTAGGGTAGTAATTTGCCGGCACTTAGCAGGGAATTAGCGAGCTTCGTCTCATCTCTGTCTCACTCGCTGGCTCGTTCCCACTGAGCCATAACTCTCCAGACGGGCGACATTCACTCCCTAAGTGCTCCTTTCAGATACTCTCCGACCCAAACATATCGCCCTTCGTCAACCCTCTCCACCAATATTATCTGCAGTCAAGCCCCGTGACCAATATGCAACATCCCAGGATCTGATTCAGGACACCGCCTACATGGCTTTATAGAATTCTAACGACAAAACATAACCACTGTGCTAGCTTAATTCTATTCTAATTTCCTTAACTTTTTTGTACATACGTATGTTTTATGCTGCAGGGATTATTCTTGGGCATTGTCAATTGTCAAAACGGAAATACAGGTCTTTATATTAAAATGCACGACGTTTCGGGGGCTGGCTCCTTCTGTCACAGGATTACACTACGGAGCGCCCTAAGTGTTTACATTTTCCTGTCATGATCTTGTATCAGTCATGAGGAACGGCCAACCGGATTCAGTCAGCGTGTCGCAGTCATCGCGGCTGCTTTGACACAGCTCACCGCCATACACCTACAAAGAGGATTTCCCAAGTGTTAGGCCAATACTTCCACAAATTCTCTCTCTCTTTCAATAATACTCTTCTCTGGTTCTTGTAGCGCAGTAGAAATTTAGAGACGTGAAAGTCGCTTTTATCTTACATGTAAATGGAGGCGGCACTTTGCCTCGAAACCTCGATATGGTTCTACCAGACTGCACGGTGGCACATCCTTCACAGTCACCGTCGTCAAGAACTCATTCCTCCATGTCGTTACCACACGTGTTACGGCATAACCAATCCTGATCTGTAATTTATTACCCTAACGTTGCTACATTTAGAAAGTGAATAATGTAAAAAAATACAGTAAGTTATATCTTGTATGCAGACTACTGAAGTCTCGATTTCCCTGACAGTTTTCGTACCCCGGACAAGCTTAGGTCATTGCAGTCGCTTGTAAACTTCCCTTAACTTGTGAGGCGAAGTTTTGCATCCTTAAGAAAGATCGCGTACAATTATAAACTTTGTGTACAAGCTAATTTATTTTCGGTGCTTTGGGAAGAGCAGACGTGCGGGAGTATACATCGCGTTACGTTCTGCTGAATCGTCAGTTTCAGTTGCCACATTACTGCAGTATACATCGCGTTACATTCTGCTGAATCGTCAGTTTCAGTTGCCACATTACTGCAGTATACATCGCGTTACATTCTGCTGAATCGTCAGTTTCAGTTGCCACATTACTGCAGTATACATCGCGTTACATTCTGCTGAATCGTCAGTTTCAGTTGCCACATTACTGCAGTATACATCGCGTTACGTTCTGCTGAATCGTCAGTTTCAGTTGCCACATTACTGCAGTATACATCGCGTTACGTTCTGATGAATCGTTAGTTTCAGTTGCCACATTACTGCAGTATACATCGCGTTACGTTCTGATGAATCGTTAGTTTCAGTTGCCACATTACTGCAGTATACATCGCGTTACGTTCTGCTGAATCTTCAGTTTCAGTTGCCACATTACTGCAGTATACATCGCGTTACGTTCTGCTGAATCGTCAGTTTCAGTTGCCACATTACTGCAGTATACATCGCGTTACGTTCTGCTGAATCTTCAGTTTCAGTTGCCACATTACTGCAGTATATATCGCGTTACGTTCTGCTGAATCGTCAGTTTCAGTTGCCACATTACTGCAGTATATATCGCGTTACGTTCTGCTGAATCGTCAGTTTCAGTTGCCACATTACTGCAGTATACATCGCGTTACGTTCTGCTGAATCGTCAGTTTCAGTTGCCACATTACTGCAGTATATATCGCGTTACGTTCTGCTGAATCGTCAGTTTCAGTTGCCACATTACTGCAGTATACATCGCGTTACGTTCTGATGAATCGTCAGTTTCAGTTGCCACATTACTGCAGTATACATCGCGTTACGTTCTGCTGAATCGTCAGTTTCAGTTGCCACATTACTGCAGTATAGGCCTAATACAGAATTGGAGATGTGATTTTTTACTTGCATGTGAATGAAGGGGTAGGCGTTTATCACCGGGAAATATGTGGGGATAATTATGTCATCTGGGCTGCTCTGTAATCCGAAGTATCCCTCCACTGGTCTTATTTAACGTATTGTTTGAAATTATCCATTATGAATCCAAATCTGAAAATTGTAGATGAATAGCATGCTAATATGCCTACGAAATTTTAAATTAAATTTCTTTAGTATGTGAGGTAGCCTTACTCTTGCATGCATACGAACAGGCTGACACGGTGAAGTATAGGCAGTTAGCTTGTCACCCTTTTACGTAAGCTGCAATTACCTTTAAATATTTCTAATATTTCTTTTAATATATCACGTCCAACACTAATTTCAGTTCTAGTACTCCGGTCTTATTGGAATGCAATATGGGACGTTCAGCCCATTTTGCTTCGGGAAAAACTTTGGATATCCCTTAAACTGATTTGATTAGTATGCACTAGTCCTAATTCAAGTCTGTGATACTGAGTACATTATGTCACATTTTCACTTGAAGCCTTTTATTAAGTGCCCCCTTAGAAACAGATGGAAAACCGTAGTCAACGCCTGAAAGGCATTAGACGTAGCCCACAAATCGATACAAAATGAAGGCGGTCTAACCAACTTGCTGATTTTTATGACTAATTAATGAGACGGAATTCATGTTTATTCATACGTGTTTAATCGGTCTTTATTAGATTACGTCCTCAGGGGCTACAGTCGATAAGAAAGCTATCAGCCGTTTTGCATAGAACAGATGGAACTTTAGTTAGGTATAATTAACTGCGTGATTGCTAGGCGACGGTTTGTGGACAGAACATGGTCCTCTGCGTGAATTAAATTGTCTCAGCGGACGTTTCACTGGCTGCTCTATCATGCGGTTTAACTAATAAACAAGACAGGCAATGTACGTACAAACGTAACATTAAGGTGCGTTCGCGTAACCATTGTTGCCGTGGAAAAACAGTAAGTATTACACACTCTGAGAGAGTGTGTTTTTAGCCTTAGTTATCCAGCAAGCAAAGCGCAAGCTCCATGTTATATTGTAATCTGTGGCCTGTCTGGCTCTACCATATTTTTCCACATTATCTCATACACGACACGAATTCCGGAAAAGTAATTGAACTAAAGTGTGTGTTTTGATTTTATCTACAACTTTTGCCTGAAACATTTCTCATTCTGAGAAGAATTGAGCAAGATATTATCGCAAATGTACGTAGGTCTTCATGCAAAGTATCCGTTATTTTTGTCAGATTTTAATAGAACTTGAATTTTCTCGACAGATTTTCGAAAAATACTTAAATATCAAATGTCATGAAAATCCGTCTAATGGGAGCCGAGTTGTTCCATGCAGACGGACTGACAGACAGACAGACAGACAGACAGACAGACATGACGAAGCTAGTAGTCGCGTTCCGAAATTTTGCGAACGTGACTAAAGACTGGTCTGAGTTGAACTCAGAAAGTTCTAACATCCGTTAGCTACTGGGGGTATCTTCACTCTGTTCCGCGAACGCTAGGGTATTACAATACATCGTCACGGCCGTTCTCTCTCTCTCCCCCCCCCCCTCCCTAACACTCTGATTTGCAACATAATGGTTTAGATTACAAAACTTAAACGAATTACTTTTGTAATCTATTATATTTTAGCAAGTTTTACATTTTTGTGTAAAGCTCCCTGAAGATAGCGTAAATTACGCCGAAACATGTAGCAGCAGTATAAGACTACATTTTTATGTGTCAAATGTGCATCCGTTGGTGTTATGGCTGAATAATTTAGACCTAACTGTTGCTTCTTATTATGCTCTCATGTAATTACGCGGAGGCCTACCACGCCTCCACCTCGACCCATTTTTTATGGAATTCGAAGTTTCATTTCCACTTTTTTTAAAAAGAACTTGCCAATAATCGTTTCCTTATCAAAGGAATTTCATTCCAAAAT
The DNA here is from genome assembly GCA_021186555.1 of Reticulitermes speratus. Taxonomy (NCBI): domain Eukaryota; kingdom Metazoa; phylum Arthropoda; class Insecta; order Blattodea; family Rhinotermitidae; genus Reticulitermes; species Reticulitermes speratus. Next base: position 33,333,899 of record JAJKFL010000002.1, read on the forward strand.
TCTCCACCCTATTTTCGTAAGGTCCATTTTACTAATATCCTCCCATCTACCTCTACATCTAGCAAGCCTTCTCTTTGTTGCAGTCTTCCATTAACAGTGAGTATTTTACTAGTCATTCTTTCTTCTGGTCTTCGTTCCTTGCTGTAATAACCTATTCTGCACATCTTTCGACCTAACACTGTTCACACTCAGTACAACAATAGTCTCACCTCGCACGCTATGCACCTTTACAACGTCTATCATACAGTCTCTCATCACCCGACCTGTTACTCGCCTAGACATGTCGGCTGTGTTACCAACTTCACAACGCGTGTAGCGATGTGTCTTGTTGCTGACAGTCGTGTTGTGCCGCGAGGGACAAGAAATGAGGCGTCCAGTGTCTCAGACTTCTGGCAGCATCGGCAGTTTTTAGGAAACGAAGCCAATTACTTGTGCATCCAGGGCAGTGATGATAGTGGCGGGGCGTTATTTACAGACGGCAACTTTAATATTCTCCTCCATTTGTAAACCTTTCTGTCACTAATGACAAAGGGATGAGAATTATGTGACAAATTTGCAGCCTTTCTTCAATAGTCTGCAGGAAACATGCTGCTCAGGCGACAAGACGTCAGAGAGTGATTTACTTCATGATAGGTTCTACGGGTCGACTTATTTTTAAGTGGGTTGTGGAAACGACCCAGTGATGGCGATAAGTCTAATAGCGACAGAGATTCTGACTTCCGAAACTAGTTATGGAAACTAGTTATGACTTGTAGGCCTGTTAGTCGAGGGCCGGGATAGCTCAGTCGGTATAGCGACTCGCTACGGGCTGGACGGTCCCGGGATCGATGCCGATCCCAGTGGCCGTGCGGTCTAAGGCGTGGGTCTACGGCCGCTCGCTTACTGGGATTGTGGGTTCGAATCCCACCGGGGGCATGGATGTTTGTGTTGTGTTTGTTGTATAAGGACGGTAGCATGGAACGTAAAGTGACATGAAGGACGAAAAGGATTTAAACAGTACAAAAATGGATCAAAGGAGAAAACCCCGGACAGACAAAAAAAAAATCCCGGTGTAGGCGAGATTTTTAGCACCCGTCCAGACCGGCCCTCGGCCCCACCAGTCTCCTGTTACAATGGGTACCGGCTCTCTTTCCCGGAGGTAAAGCGACCGGGGCGTGGAGTTGACCACCCACCCCCATCTAGTGCCAGGGTTAAAGAAAGAGTAGAGCTATACCTCGACTCCCACTCTGGGCCTTCATGGCTCGTTTTAGGGAGAACTTTGCCTTTACATTTACGTCTGTTAGTCGTCATGAAGTAAGCAAGAGTTTATGGGTACGATAAACGACATATTGATAATTGCGTGAAAATTGTTCAGTGCTGGTGACAGGCTTAAACCTAGTGACTGATGAAGCTTAGAAATCAAATATCCAAACCTTCGGGTAGATTCGAAGTTCCAGCGTGGCTAAGACCTAATAACAATATCATCACACCTTTACTGGTGGTTTGACGTCAGCAGTTAGTCAAAAAATTCAAAGCAGTTTTCTTCTGTGCAACTCGCTTTGAGCAATGTGTCTCTATTTTTACATAATAACGTTTTGTTTCTGTGGCGCGACAGCCCAGCTCGAGCCTAGGGCGCCTCATTGTTGAGGTTTCTAGATCACACACAATTAGACACACACACACCCTGTAGGACTCCTCTGAAAGTGTGGTCAGCCCGTCGCAGAGACCGCAACCTACACAACACACAATAAACACAGGTACTAACATTGATGCCCCCAGTGGAATTCGAATCCGTAATCCCAGCACTCAAGCGGCAGCAGGACTACGCCTTAGACCGCACGGCCACCAGGTTCGGTCCACGAAATAACTTACGGCAACATAACACTAGACTTACATAGCTCCATAGGACACAGACTGTGGGAAGCTAAGGGCTGCCAGACACAGTGGCGAGTGGTGCGGCCGCCGGTGGCAGCAGAGCCCAAGGGTGGGCAAAATGGGCGCAAAATTAATATTTTAATTGGAAAAAAATTAATTTTTTGTGCTCAACAAGTTTTCAATTATTGGGAGAAGTAAAAGGAAATTCAACAAATAATTGTGATTTCTTTATGTTTTATAATTTCTGTCAGAGGGGGCCGTTACTGTTGCCCGCCCGGGCTTAGAATAGCTAGCTACGCCACTGCTAAGATAGTCTAAAGCTTTCCCGACTTTCGCGGTACTTTTACTGCCGTGTTCATGTGATTATCCCGAGCCACATGAAACCAGTAGGCTCTCTCTGAACCTATTTCTTTAAGATTACTTTTAATGTTATCCCCCATTACGACTGGTCTTCTTCTATTTTGGTTTTACAACCAAAATAATAGGCTTATGTATTTCTCATCTCTCCCATGCGTGATATAAAAGACAACAAGCTTGTTGGTAGCCAAGGAGACAGGCAGATAACAATTAATGTCAGTATTTTGAAACGCTCTGCGCATTATACAAGCTAAATGGTGGTGTGAGCTTTGTACAGTGCTGGGACTTAATGAGCGTGTGCCCCATTTAGCATGGAGAAAGTCTTCAATCTCGTCTAATCGTCGTCATTACACGGCGTCACCTCATTAGACCGCCGCTGCACGCCTCTCTGTCTCTATGAAACTGCGACGTTTCCCAATGTCAACACTCGACGAACGTGGCTCAGCTTTAGTCAGCCTTCCAAGTCTGGAGTGCAAAGATCCACTTCGTCTTTTTTGTGTAGTTGCAAACCTAATTTTTTATCTTGAGGGAAAAATATGAAAGTCAAGTGATAATTATATGAGGTTCTCGTGGCGGTATATATTAAAATTACAGCCTTCTGATATGTGAAGCCATGTAGTTTAAGGGGTAGATATAAAAGTTTCTGCAGAACATTTTGCCTCCATCTTTAGTAATCCTGAAATTACCTCCGAAACTCTAGTACCTATCGTCCAAATGACAAGGCGTAACGTCCCAGAAAACCTTTTTTTTTTTATTGAAGGGTCCCACAGCAGATGCTACGGACGCACCGCAGCCTTGAAGGCTTATTGTGCAACCCTGTGAGGAAGATGATGGGTTTTCTTCTGGAATGAAACTGACAGGGGAAAACCGAATTCCTCGGAGCAAAACCGTTCCCAGTGCCACTCTGTCCACCACAAATCCCACATCGACCGACCCGAGATCGAACCCGGCCTCCGTGGTGAGAGGCCGGTGACTAACCGCCTAAACCATGGCACGGCCTTCCCAGAAAACCTTAATTTTAATAAAAGTGTAAATGTCTGACAACAAAATTTTGGGAAAATCAGAAACATTAAGTAGGCCTCAGTGGAAATTTTAAAATAGTACATAACGAGGAGATACTGATTGTGTACATGCCATCTAGTATTGCCAATATAGTGAAGTGCTGGACATGTAGAGCGCATGAGAGGGAGGATACACGCAAACAGATGCTTCTTTTGTGGAGAAGAAGGGAAAATTTGGATGACAGAGAATATGATGGGGAAGTAATATGAAGATGAATTTAGGGAAATAGCTTCTGAGAATGGAAGGTGGATGGTACTGGCTTGGCATCATATTCAATGACCGACATTGTGATATGGTAAAAAAAATATTTCTTAGATAATTAGTCTGACTTTCATCATAAGTAATTTTACATTATTGTGAACCTTATTGCTAATTCGCATGTAGAAGTCAGCCTAAAATGTGGGGATGTGCGACATTGCACTGTGACAGAACTGTGTTTGATGGAGATGTGACTGCTAGGAGCCTGGGGAAAAATGTGTCCCTGGAAAGCGCCCCTTGCCCATATAATTTATAATACAAATCGAGCGGGAATATACTCGTATTAACTAATTCTATTGGGTTGAGACTATGTGCTGTAGAAGTGTGCCTTCTAATGGGCCCTTTGTTATTTAACGACGCTGTCAGTAGCTAGCACCCTGATGACAGAAGAATGAGTATATAGCATTGGTCGGATGATAACTGACAGGGAAAGCGAACAATTCGTATAGCGACCTGTCACAGTGACACTGCCTCCAAGGCATGGACTGTCTGGGCCTCCGCGGTGAGAAGCCGGCGACTAACCGCCTGGGCTATATCACGGCCCAATTCAGGAATGTAATTCGGATACACAGATTAAAGGTCAATACCTCAGATAAATGATTTCTGCTTCGGGTAACCTAGCTGTGTTCCGGACCACAAGGATGAACATTGGAATGTGCCATCAACGTGGCATTTAAATATAGAAGCTCGCGTATGTTGGTTGAGGGCTGAGAGATGCGACTTGTCAACAAAAGGGGCGTAATCTCTTGGGGAAAAAATAGAAGAGAACTTGCCAAAGGGAACGTGATTAATATGAGTCATTATGCTTCAGAGAATTAGGGACATGGATCTAAAATTATCCTTTGCGAAGTAAATAATTACGAAGTAAGTATAAAATTTGAAGAGGTAATGAGGATGTGAAGGAGTTTCCCGCAGATAAGCCCATTAACAAGGGTGATATTAATAGGCATCGAACCTCGCTCGTCGGCATGCCTGTTAAATAAAAGAAAAGGATGCCGCCTTTTAACATCGATAAGTCTGGAGCCTAATTCTAAACTGTGCGTAAAATATGTTGGTTCGAAGTTAATCCTGCGTAAGTATTCCTTTTGTCCTTGTGGGTTAACTAGCCATATGTCCTTCATACGACAACTGTCACCTTGTGCACTCTGTGTGCATATTAAGGGAAAATCGCTGAAGTTTTTGAGGAGCGAAAAATATTTTGAACGAAATCTGTAGAGAAGTATAAAACATGACTGCTCATGAAACAGCAATTTGCCTTAACCCACGGATACACAGCTTTAGAGGAAGCAGAGAAAACTTGACAGATTAACAGACAAACACTTAAGCATGTTATGTTTTTACGAAAATACAAGGGGAAGCAATTTTTTTTGGGCACAACATTTGAAAGAATTTTGTTGGATAGGACACAGTGCTGTTTCACGAGCGATACCTTTCATATTCAATAAATTTTTCCCTCAGTTTTAGAGTTTCGAGGCAGTCAATAAAGTTTGATGTTATGTCTACATTCCAGAAGGCGTAAGACATATATTCGAGGATCAACAATGGTCTTTTGAATATAGGCCTACACAAAAATTATCGAAGTGTTTTATTGTTGGAAATAGCCTAATTAAACTAAGCTTCTTCCCACGTGAATTTACAAGTTACCACTTTGTAAATAAGTAAATCCAACTTCTATTATACGCTTGGTTTGTGACTGAGTCACACCCAGCTTAATTTCACCATGTTCGGTTGATAACATTACAGGTTAAATGGCCGTGACAAGAAAGCATTTTTCTGTGCGATCAGATTGATTGCAAATATGAATCAAGAGGTGACACGTGTTGTTGGTACAGTTTTGTGAGGAATCTGTAAATATAAGTATATAAAGAGAAGATTCACATATATGTGTACTTAGTATTATACATATTCCGTGAAGTTGTTATGCATATATAAGTTTATTCACACCAACTACTGCACACCAATTACATATGTTCATTCTATATACTCCTACATGTTTCGGCTGACATTCTCAGCCATCATCAGGGAGTCCTCTTCTAGAGACTTAAGCAGCATGCAGCTTGTCATTGAATGGTAAAATATATATACATATATACACATATATACATATATATACACATATATACATATATATATATACATGTATTACAGCCGTAGTTATAAAATCCCAATAAAACCTGTTGTTTTGTTACATAAAATATTTGGATATAAAGCATGTATGTATCTGTCTGTTTCCAAACATCTGTCACGTAACAACTTGCAGTTTTTTGGGGTGAAGACCCCCTGGCGTGGTACCTGAAGTTATTCGCTACGTGATATCTCTGTATAGAGATATCACGTAGCGAATAACTTCAGGTACCACAGTAATGGAGCACCGGTGGAATGAAATTGAAAGGGAAAAACCGAAATACTAGGGGAAAATCCTGTCCTAGTGCCACTTTGTCCACCACAAATCCCACATGGACTGACCTGAGATCGAACCCGTGCCTCCGCGTTAAAAGACCGGCCACTAACCGCCTCAGCCATGGCACGGCCTTAAATACATACATACATACATACATACTTACTTACTTACATACATTCATATACGTACATACATACACACACAGACACTTACATACACACATACACTCTTACATACGCAGATACATACATACATACATACATACATACATACATACATACTTACATACATTCATATACGTACATACATACACACACAGAGACTTACATACACACATACACACTTACATAAGCACATACATACATACATAATACCTGCATATATGCGTAATTAACTGTAACAGTGTCAGCTGGTACCTTACTAAAATTTTAATTTGTCTATTTCGAAATAATTAAACAACGGATAGCACGCCTGCCCCAGTTTTTACGCTATAACTCCACGTGCCCATTACTAGTGAAGCTAAAGGACCTACTGATAAAAAGAGGTTCCTATACAGCGACTAAGTACAAAAGTTAATTCGTGGCCAGATCAGGCTATGTGGCCCGCGGTCCCCTGTTTTCCGAGTCTTGTAGCAGAATGATTGCTATTCAGAACACGCAAGTGTGTTCAAGTCTGCAACGCATGTGGAACATATGAAGACAGTCTCCGCCATTTCACGCCTCATTTCAGTTCCCAGAAGAAGTTAAAGTTCCGACCGTCCTGGTTTGCTGGCCGGCACTGTCGTGGCCGACACAGCAGCTGGGGGGAAGTCTACTGTCTGTCACGGAGCCAAATTGCCACTTTATAATTAGTTTTTAACACTTCGTGTGTGAGCTTGCGTATACTGGTTGTAATTGAGCCGTTTATTGCTACTGTGGCTTTTATAACAGATATTACCGTGCTTGAAAATATTGTGCATCTACGTAGTAGGCCTACTTTGTGTATAACTTGATCTGTTTCGTTGTGGTTGTTAAGAAGGCAGCAAGCAATACAGCGTGCAACGTCATAACGCCAGGAAATAAGAAGTATCATGATAGCTGGTATTTGGTTTTTAGAAGAACTATTTATTAATGCTAATCTTCTTATTAAAATTTATTGATATTTAGTTTTTCAACCAAAGAATGCACATATAAATAAAATTTCACTACACCCTACATATGTTTCGGCCTCAATTTGGCCATCATCAGGGGCACTTTGCTAAGCACTTCACTGATCACCGTCCATTTGGCACTGTTACTTGACTGCTATTCTGTTACTGTTAATATTTACACTGAAAATATTCAGTGTAAATATTAACAGTGAAATTTTATTTATATGTGCATTCGTTGGTTGGAAAACTAAATGTTAATATTAAGATGCACGGTGAACACAACGTTAAATTACTTCTTATTAAAATAAATAATAATAATACCGCGAAGGTGGGCCGGGATAGCTCTGTCGGTATAGCGACTCGCTACCAGTGATGGTGATAAGTCTAACAGCGACAGAGATTCTGACTTCCGAAACTAGTTATGGAAACTAGTTATGACTTGTAGGCCTGTTAGTCGAGGGCCGGGATAGCTCAGTCGGTATAGCGACTCGCTACCAGTGATGGTGATAAGTCTAACAGCGACAGAGATTCTGACTTCCGAAACTAGTTATGGAAACTAGTTATGACTTGTAGGCCTGTTAGTTGAGGGCCGGGATAGCTCAGTCGGTATAGCGACTCGCTACGGGCTGGACGGTCTGAGGATCGAATCCCGGTGGCAGCGAAATTTTTCGCAGTCGTTCAGACCGGCCCTGGGGCCCACCAAGCCTCCTATACAATGAGTATCGGCTCTCTTTCCCGGGGGTAAAGCGGCCGGGGCGTGGAGTTGACCACCCACCTCCATCTAGTGCCAGGGTTAAAGAAAGAGTAGAGCTATACCTCTACTCCCCGTCTGGGCCTTTGTGGCCATTTATTGGGAGAACTTTACCTTTAATACCGCAAAGTGATTATCAAAAATACTCTCTTCTGTAATGTAAACATCCGGTGCATAGACAATGCATCTGACCTGCACAGCGTGGATAGAGTCCCTTAACACTCGCGACGGTCGGGGGGAAAACATATAGATTCTGTCAAAAACATGAGTCTGTATCACTGCATGACGCAATTAGCAATGGTAGCCATTTGTTGGTGTTTTTTATATCAAGGCTAAAGCCAAATGTATGGATAGCCCTAACCACACAGAGCAGTACAGAAAATAACTGTGTTATGTCGCACGAACAAAACAAGAGAGCACTTCTGCGTAGTAGTTGTTAAATGGAACATATCAGCTGCTGGTCACAAACAAGGGAAGGTCGGCTGTCCCCAGCGGCCGAGGTCAACTGCAAACTCCACAGTCACTAACAATAGTAGCAGTAGCGTAATGTAAATTTACAGATGATTTCGAAGAAAATACTACCTTAATTTTCAGGATGGAAAGTACTAAATTAATTCTATGCCAAGTGTAAGAAAATTAACACTTTCGGAATAAGTGATTTATTTACGTAGATCAAGATTTATATTACACCAAATTTTGGGTCCATTTGTTATAGCCTACCTACATTATCTGGTAACCGATCTCTTTCGAAAGAGGCATAACGCTGAGGCATTAAATATGTTACCATCTTCTGAGAAGTACCGCTGTGTAATTTGATACATACGTATAAAATGTTTAAGAACGTTTGTGCTTCTATATTCAGAGTAGAATAACAGGCCCAAGTTGCGCAGGGAAAAACGGTCAGCCATATACGGACGAGAGTACAAGGACTGGGCCTGACCGTAATTTGAAATAGCCTAAATTAGACTGAATTGGACTGAATTTAGTTACAAACTTCCACTGGTCCGTTATTATTTCCCGTCCTTGTTATCTAGTCCCTGTACCATTTACCCTTTTTACCACGATACTTCCTCGTTTACCCAGAAGTTTGAGTTTAACAAACTACATTGTGTCACGTCCAGCAGGAGACGTGCACAAATCAGGGGCGGCAGGTCGCCTGAACGACTGCATTTTTTTACCGTGGCGCCTAATACTTGTGGGCCCTCAGTATGGAACTTTGCTTTGTGTCACCATTCTGACGCCTAGAATTTTGAGATGACTTCTAGATTTTTGGAACATTTTGCACCCCTGTCCATTACGATAGTAATTTTCACGTTCACAGCTGTGACAACACCAAATTTCAAAACACGTAGTCACTGAGGTCTAGATCTATAGGCGTACAGTAACAGACCTTTATAATTTAAGTAATTTTAAATTATTGGAATTTAATGTATTAGAAAAATAATATGCAGTAAATCGTAAAAATGCAATATTTAAATGTCAATCCTGCATCACAAATATGGCGTTATATAGCACTAACGTACAAGTGCAAAGTCATGTTGTCCCTGTGCATGACTTTAAACCATAGGGGGGCGTGGAGATATAGCTTCAACGATTTGTTACCTCGGAAAGAGGTGAGGGTATTGGTCAGCTTCACGCTCCAGCCGCTTTACCCCCCCCCCCCCCCGAGGAAAGGGCCAGCAGTACCAACTGAATAGGATTCTGGGTAAGCCGTAAAGCCCGTGTAGACGCTTCGGAGAAAAGAAAATTTCTTACCTCTACCGGAAATCTAACACATTCTAGTGTAAGGAGATAACTCAGTTCCCTGAAGTATAGGATTGCAGTGCCTTTCACAAGAATTCTCACACAATGTTTGAATAATATACGAAATTAGATATTCAATAACACAAAGGAAAATACATTTCAATTGTACCGATATGAGATTAGCATGAGAAGTAAATAATGATTTGTAGTTCCGTATAGAACTGTATTGACACCCTGCTGCCTTGAAGCAGGACAAGTTTCTGCTCTTGTTGCGTCAGACGCAGATCAGAACTGTCTTTCAGACGGAACTGTTGATAGCTTCATGTTACTATCGTCTATTTATACCGCAGCAACTTATGCGTGGTGCAGTCGAGTCACGGCCTGCTGGATGCGGTTCACGCTCCGTCGCCGTTTCCGCTGCCTCCGTGTCCACGCATGTGTGGGCCCGTCCGCGCATGCGCTCTGGCGAAGTTGTTATGCGTGAGAATTCTATTTGGCCTATCACGTGACGACATTTTATAATGCGTATTACGTTAATGAGACCTGTTAAAGACGAGAACAATTTATTTTTATGAAGACTAGACCGCCTTGCTGTATTTTATGATGTTAACAATGCGTAGTTTGAGAAGCACCGCCGTTTCGGAGGAACCTGCTGCCTCAATACGCATAGTTTTACCACGAAGATGGAGGATGTAGGTTTCTCCGAAAATCTAGTACTTATCTAACAGACTACAGGGCGTTTATCCCAATAGATAGTCATGGTCACAGCTGTCAGAATCCAAAATATCACTGTTTACTTCTGGTTACTATATAAGCTATATTGCAGTCACATTCAACAACTTATTTTGTGAATATTTTCCACATTACTGAAACATTTCATACTTAGGTGTTAATATGTATTCTTAGGGCAAATATCTTTCACAATCTATCATGGATAGGATGCGTTCAGTGCGTTATGTAGGTGTAGTGATTAACACAATTGTAACGCTTAACAGCGATAAAGTTAAGGTCTGTATAGATTCCTTCGGCAATAAAATTGGCTCCTCTATGGACAACCATACGTAATTGGCAGTCAAGACTAGTGACTCCACATAGAGCTGAACACCACAACATCTCAGCTCTTTACATATTGTTATTTTATTATAAATTTTCAGAACAAACTGAATACATTGCATCTATCATATAGTACAGGGAATACACAAAAGAATGGTGCGGTTTCAAAAGTGAATGCAAAATTTATTTCTCATCTTACACGGGCACAACATACACCTTCAGCGGCGGCAACTGTCCAAGTTTTTCATTTGGTAATTACAATCCTTCAGTGTGTGCACCCTGGGTCACACGACACACATCCACACGGTAATCAAACTCATCCCAGACCCGGTGTAGCATGTCCGCTGTAATGGCCTGCAGTGCATGCGTTATCCGATCACGAATTTCATGGATGGACGTGGGCAATGGTGGTACATAAACGCTGTCTTTAACGAACCCCCAAAGAAAGAAACCGTGCACGAAACTCACGCTGCACTGTAATCACAGATCTGGACACCTCAAAACGGAGCACACAGAAAGCCTTCTCCTGCTGCAACGTCATCTTTGAAACTGGCCCCTCGGCCACGCAGTAAGCATGAGAAGCGAACTGCTGGTAGCGCATGAGAAACTTGGACAGTTGCCGCCGCTGAAGGTGTATGTTGTGCCCGTGTAATGTGAGACGTAAATTTTTTATTCACTTTTGAAACTGTACCATTCTTTTGTGTATGCCCTGTATTGTGAAGGCGGTATAGCATACATTAACACCGATATACGTGGCGAATCTGTAATGTGAAAAATGGTGAAAAAGAACACGACTGAAGTACGTTGTATTGTAACGTTCAGCTAACACAACATGACGCCAAGCCTCACACTGTTTCCTGTAACCAATCACATTATCTCTCCGGCTGCCATTCTTGTCTACGAATAAATAGTGTATGACTGCCTCAGTCTTCAGAGTGGCGGCAACGTTACGTAATATAGGAAAGCCAGATTTGTTATCTGACGTACGAGTTAGCGAAATGAGACCAGCTATCTGAGGAAGTATTCTTTCGGCGCGGGTCATTATTTCTACCATGAAAATGGAGGCAACAGTCTCTTTCGAAACGTCGCTACTTATTTACCGAGGAATAAGTCAATGTTTATGGTTGCTTAGATGACCAAGAATCTCCTCGCCTTGTGTGAAAACCGAAGATGCGGGAGTGTATTGAGTGAATGCAGAGACACAATGTTTGATGTTCTGGCTGCTGCTCTGGTTTACCTTGCATCAACCACAGAGACGGTGATTATAAAACGCAGCCCATTACAGCATATGAGTATTAACTGTATGTGCGTGCGTGACTGTGACAACTGTCAAGTGGCAGCTACTCTGAAATACATGCTAACCCACTATCCGCCCCCCCCCCCCCACCCAACTGCGTAGGTCTTAGGTAACAAATGACAGGTATTAACCCTTCTCTACTTCCCGGTTCTTTTGATTACACAGGAAGAAAATTAGAGGGGAATTTACAAGATACAGTTTAATAATTTGTTTGAAGGGTACTCACTAAATGTGAGGGTGAAAATCGATAGTATAGGATCCGAGTACTCATTATCGTGTCGACGTAGTTGTGCTAATTGTATTGTTTTTGGGGCTATTTAACGACCCTTTTTCATTGGTATGATATATAAGGTATATCCTTGAGGGCCGTGTCATGGCTCAGGCCGTTAGTCCCCGGCTTCTCACCGCGGAGGCTCGTGTTCGAATCAGCCGATCCCAGTGGCCGTGCGGTCTAAGGCGTGGGTCTGCGACCGCTAGCTTACTGGGATCGTGGGTTCGAATCCCACCGGGGCATGGATGTTTGTGTTGTGTTGTATAAGGACGGTATCATGGAACGTAAAGTGACATAAAGGACGAAAAAGGATTTAAATAGTACAAAAATGGATCAAAGGGGAAAAACCCCACCGGGGGCATGGATGTTTTTGTTGTGTTTGTTGTAAGGACGGTAGCATGGAACGTAAAGTGACATGAAGGACGAAAGGATTTAAACAGTACAAAAATGGATGAAAGGGGAAATACCCCGGACAGGCAAAAAAAAAAAAAATCCTGGTCAGTCCGTGTGGGATTTGTGGTGGACAAAGTGGCACTGGGACAGGTTTTATCCCCGAGTACTTCAGTTTTCCCCTCTCACTTTCTTTCCACCAATGTGGAATGAAACTGAGAATCTATATAATATGCCTTCACATTAGATTTCACACTGCTTATTACAAATTGTTTGTTAATTGTGGCTGTCAAACCGCGAAAGGTAAATGCACATTTTTGCACGGCCGACACATGTTATTTTGCAATCTAAAAGAAAGTTACGTTGCATCTTTCTAACATCTTTTAGCTACTTCACGTCGTGATAGGACCTTAGGCTGTAGTAGGCCTATGGTAATTGGCGCTAGTGTCGCTAACACAAATTCGCGCATTTTCCATGTTCTTGCTGCTGATTTTAATAAATTAGAAAGTACGAAGATAGAGTGGCTTCCAATGGCATAGAAAGAATTTCACATCAAATGGAGCGGAAATCGGTCATTTTGTTTAAAATTTCACAAGGGGCCCAAACAGGTCCCTCGTAAAAAATATCTGAACTTTTCCATCCGTCTATCCGACTGTATGCATGGAACAAATATAGAATCCCTGAATTGCTTCATTAAATTTAATATTGGTGTATTTAAACAACATCGTGATTCAATTTTTTTTTTCAGAGATCTAGGCCTAACTGACATTTTACACGAAGTTCTGCATGCGTTTTGCGCACAGCTCAACATTAATTCGTGTGTAACTCGCTAAATATCTGTCAGAGTTAAAAAATGTGAGGACCAAAATATATAAAAAATACTGAAGCACATATTTTGTACCCAATATGCATTGTCCGTATTGTTAGTCTTACGGTGTTCCAATTACCGTAATAGAAAAAGGAAGTGGGTCTCCAGAACAGTTACGTCATGCATTATACTACGTCCTGTAGAAAGGCACACGAACAGCACACCACAAACAGACTTGGTCTCGAACCGAGGGCTGTACCCGTTAAGTTGCTGCACAGAGTGAATCAGTCCCTTGCGTCACGTGTCCTTGCTTCCCACAGGCGGGCGGCGTAACTACCGTTTAGCGACAAATGACACACCGCACGGCATTGCGTCGACGGCGACCTGCAATAACCGCAGAGCAGCGGGGGGTACCCGGTAATAAATAATGGTAATAATGGATCCTGTCAGACCACAGCGCGAGACGCATATCTGGGCTGAACTGTGTATCGACCACCGTTCACCAAGTGTAGGCCTATCAGGAGAAAAGGCAGTTCTTGTCTGTGGGCACTTTGTGCAACATAGTCGGAATTACCGTCTAACGGAACTGTATGTATTATGTCAGTGGTAATTTTAGAATTGCGGTCAAAATATTCTCAGAGCAAGGAACGAACTCAGAGGTAAAGGTGGCCAGAGAAGAATCCTCTCCATTTACGTTCAGCTTTACATCTTGCCGTGTTTATGAACGGCAGTTCTACCTGTAATGAGAAACGTGGGTGCTTTTCGTGTATGCAGAAATAAATTGTTTTAGGTTAAACCGCGGATACGTTTATGAAAATTGCAGGTGTCAAGCAATTCTGGGAAACATGCTTAAAATATCATTAAGAAACGATATTTTCGTAGACTGTCTTATCTAAATTTTATCTTTACTTATAGCTACGGATTGATTGCTCGCTGTGTAATCATTCCAACTGGCGCGGAGGAAAGAAATTTGCTACTAAATTTTAATTTAGGCTCACGCTATATTTCTGTTTCACGAACTCTGTGCCTGATTTGCCACTGCAATTAGCCTGTTTTATTTACCTGTACTTTATTTTACACCGCTCTCATTAATTCGAAATGTGGATATAGGTGATTAAATAAATATGTATAATGCATTGAAAAGACCTGGCAGAAATAGCTTATGGCCTGTTTCAGGGCAAACTCTCAGTGTTTGTCTGGGGGGACTGTAGCAAATCAACGCTACTAATTGTGCCGACTTACTCGACTGTAACACATACACATTTGCGTACACTCCTGCGAGAACAGCTGTACTTCAATCACCGTAAAACTACAAGTAACTTTTTTTATTTCAGTCGGACCTCTTCTACCTACTCAGTGTAGGTGTAGAGGGATATTTTGCGCCTGATCACACTCAATAACACACACACACAAACGGTAGGACTCCCCTGGACGAAGGATCGGCCCATCACAGAGGCCTCTACCTGCATAACACACAACATTCACAAGAGAGAAACATTCATGTCCCGGGAGGGATTCGAACCCGCAATCCCAGCAAGCGAGCGGCACTACGCCTTAGACAGCGCGGCCACCGGAATCAGCATAAGAAACTAGCTTTATACTAATAATTTCAATAGTACAGTAGTTTATTTGACAATTTTATTCAGACGATAGACAGGAGAATTACAAGTATGTTGACACATGTAAGCGATAATATGACCTTCAATTCTATTAAGATGTATTCAGTTTTATGATAATTTTGACGTGTGTCGCGGATTGCAGACCTTCCCTTCATTTCGAGCCACATATGGTACTCAGATCATTAGCTGCAGATCCAGCTGTACACAGAACATGTGGGGTCACTGTGGATATGTCGAACATTGTACGTATGTAATACTGTGAACCTGAGGCTAAAGAACAGCTGGCGACATTCCCCATAACGCAAAGCTCAATTCGGAAAACAAAGTGGGTTGGTTTCGCGAGGAATATCAAAGTAGCGGTTGACATTACAGCCACCCTCCTCACTTCTCCCTTCCGTTTACACACCTTCAGGCATCTCTTGTGTATATACAGCACTAAACTGTAAGTGACGACAAAGTGATGGGAGAGATATGATCAAAATCAGCTAGTTAAAGCTAGACTAATAACTTTAACAGATGCCAAAAGTAAAGAAATAAATTTTGTGTTATACATTTTGAGTTGCGACCCATGTACTGAAGTTTACAAGCTTGTAACAAGTGCCTACGATTTCGGTAAAAGGCAGAAAAGTTAAGGACATAATTTTGAGAGTTCACTTATGAGGTGTGAAGCCACGTAGTTTCAAATAAACATACCGGCGGTTTAGAGGAAAGCGCTGCCTCCATCTCCAAGGTACAAGGTCACTTTTCTTGTTTATCATCTCACCTTGCTATTAAAGTAGGCCGTCCAATGGCACACGCGAATAGTTACCGGTAACTGACCGCAGCGGCATGGATTCCATCCCAGGCCAGTCCATGTGGAATTTCTGGTAGACAGAGAGGCACTGGGACAGGTTTCCTTCGAGAGCTTCGGTTTTCGTCTGTCGGCGTCATTCCACCAATACTCAATACTCATATTTCACTCATCTCTTAGCGGTGATGACCTACAGTGTTAGTAGTTGACACTGTCGTTAGGTTAAACAAGACAGGCAATGTACGCAGAAAATAACATTGAAGCGCCTTCATGTAACCACTGTGCCATGGAGAGCAATCAGTGTTACATATTATGAGTGTGTGTCTGCAGCATGCACACCGCATGCGCCATACTGCATTGTCACCTGTGGCTTGTCTGGCTGTACCATATTTTTCCACATTATCTCATAAACGACATGATTTTTGGAAAAAGGTTATTGAAATTAAAATTTGTGTTTTGATTTTCTCTACAACTTTTGTCTGAAACACTTCTCATTCTAAGAATAATTCAGCGAGGTATTGTCATAAATGTACATAGATGTTTATGTAAAGTACCAGTTATTCTTGTCAGATTTTAATGAAACTTGAATTTCCTCGACAGATTCTCGAAAAATATTCAAATATCGGATTCCATGAAAATCCGTCCTGTAGAAGCCAAGTTGTTCCATGTGGACGGATGGACGGACAGGAAGACATGACAAAACTAATAGTCGCTTTTCGCAATTTTTCAAACGCGCTTAAAAATCCTATTTCTTTTTCTCACTCTTAGACTCCTTTTTTAAACCGCGAAATTGTTGTGTTACTCTCCTGTTTATATTCATATTTTGCATTTCTATTAGGCCTAATTCGCTATTTTCGGAACACTATTGCAGACCATAAAAGAGCAAGCCTTCTAGTCTCCAAATGATAATGCTGGCCCCTCCCTTGGGTGAAAAATTTCATGATATTAGAAGAATTTAGACGTGTAGGCTTATACCATAATATTTATTCCTTTAACTCCGAATGTAGGTCTACTCAGTTCACCATTATCAAATACATTCAGCCTATTCATTCATTCTGTAGTCTGTCTTAAGACAGGTCCGTAGCCTCTTCCAAAGCGAGCTCTCCACAGGGTGCGATCTAGTGCTTCCTCTTTCAATTTCCAGTATCTTTTCTTTTCCTTAAGGTCATCCAGTAGCTGCTTACGTCTTGTCCCTCGTCGTCCCTTCATTTCTATCCTTCCTTCTAACTTTCCTTCAATCACGTGTTTCAGAAGGCAGTTTCTACGCAAGATGTGACCAATCCAGTTAGCCTTTCTTCTTTTTATTGTATGTAGTATATTTCTCTCCTCCTTGACTCTGTGCCTATAAGGATGTAAAAAGCTTTGAGAAGTATATGTGTACAGAAACAGAAGAAGTGACAGGTGGATGGAGAGAAGAGCATAATGAGCAGCTTCAGAATTTCTGCTGCACACCGGATAGGAGGTTGAGGGGGGGACACGTACATGTAGCACTCATGGGAAAATGGAAATACTTATAAGTAAATTTGTCCATGTGATTGACGAATTAATTACCCTAACAGCTCGCCGTGGAGACGTGAGTGGAGTGGAGATGTAACTCCATCCATTCTTAACCTCGGCAATAGATGTAGGCGAGTACGTAGAATCACGTATCCCTCCTTTACCCCTGGGGAAACAACACCCGGTCAACAATGAGTAGGAGGCTGTGTGGGTCTCACAGCCTTCTGGACACTGCGGTGAAGATAGAAATGTGTGCTTCTGCCAGGCACAGGTCTTTGCATTTTCTGTCGTCCATCACGCAGTCCAGTCACTATATTGGCTGAGCTACGCTGGCTGTAACGAGGGGCCGAGTTTTAGTGCAAAACTTGAAAGAAACGGATAACCTGGGAGACTAGGCGCAGAGGGTAAGATAATACTAAAATGGATATTAAAGGAAGATTATGTGATTCCTTTTGATGGAATTTTTTAAATGCGGTGGTCTTATTGGATTTTGGGGCTCCATAAAAGGGAGATATTTGATGACCAATTGATGGATTATTATCTTCTAAAAAACGAATTTTCGGGTACGCAGTTTGTTGAAACACTGCGTTACAAGCCGGAAGGTCGCGGGTTCGATTCCCGATTGTGTCACTGGAATTTTTCATTGACATTACCCTTCCGGCCTCACTATGACCCTGGGATCGACTCAGTCTCTAACAGAAATGAGTACTAGGAATATTTCTTGGGGTAAAGGCGGCCGGTGCGTAGGGCTGTCAACCTTACCACCTTCATGTGCCGTTTGTCCTGAAAACTGGGAGCCTCACCCTCCTGGAACTTTCAGGGCCTGTCCAGGCCTGTGCAGGGATTGCTGTACCTTTACCAAAAAGGAATTATCTCTGCGAAATTAGCTAGGCCTATAGCATTTTTCCTAGCACTGTAATTTGTGTACCCTTAACCTTCGTGACAGCAGCAGGTGTGCACATAAGTAATGAAGCGAGTGAAACTGCAGTAATCAGCAGTTAATGTTACTGAAGAGTAGGAGGTAAAATTGTGCCAGTGGAAGCGATGAAGATAGAGGAGTAATGGTGCTATAGCACATCGCATTCCTAACCTCGACTCTCCATGCAGACGAATGGTTAGCTTCAGCCCCAACCGCTTTTCATCCGAGGTAAGAGCCGCCAGTACCCATCGAATAGGAGACTGGTTGTGTCCCAGAGCCAGCCTGGATTTTTGGGCAAGAGAATAATCTCTTTTTCCTGGCAGGAAGAGAATCATAATTTCCTCGATATTTCAGCCACTAACCTAGTCACTATACCGACTTAGAAGTCATGGCTACATTACTGAAAATTAAAAATTGAAGCTGAATGTAGGATACGGTGACGTTGCACAAGATTTTCCTGCCAACAATAAGCCACAATACGTCTTGTATTTTGGGCTTTGCCGAGTGTAATTATCACCCAACATTTTGATGCAGATTTCAAGTAAGTTGAAAGAAAATGAATATCTTTAAAGCCTTTTTATGCCAGCAGTTCAAATACAGTTAGAACCGTAATTTAAATCCCTTGCTGTTCTACTTCCGTTGTTTTTAAATATCAGTCAACCTTCGTTCCGCGATTATTGCATTACACTGTTTGTTTTCTCGACTGGCAGACGACATTCATTGTAATGCTAATAAGCTTCAATCTGAGTTTTGTATGTTGGGACCCAAAATGGCGACGTGAGGAGGGAACAAAATGAGCAGGCGCATGCAATACAATAGACACCTTCCCCTCCCCATTTTCCAACCCTAATAGTTAATTAGCATGAGGCTCTCGCAAATGGGTCTGGGGTTTCAACACGCCTCAACGATCTCTGTATTCATGCATAAATGCATCCATTACTGCTGTTTCAGGCTTCCAGCTCCAGCCACTGAAAATCCACTACGCACATTTGATTTAAATGAAATGTTATGTGTGGACGGCTCTGTTGATATACACTTCATAGTCAACAACAATGTTAATAAAATATTAAGCTATTTTTTTGTATAGCTGGAATATTTAAAAAAGAGGGTTTTAAACGTAAAGCTCCAGAAATATTTTATTGACGTGGAAAAAAATGATAGACAGGAGAACTGAACGTGATGAGTCCTAAACACGACGTGTTCATTTTATCATCCCTAACCAAACGAGGAAAGATTTTTTTATAAACTGTCCGTCATTTGAAAAAGACATCGGAAGTAATGAGTCGCGCTCTGTGCAGTAACTGCAGGACGATCACGTAGGTCTCAATACAAATATATTGGATTTGGTTCGTCATTTCCACTCAATTATGAGGAAAAAATATGAATAGGCAACAAAAAAAGACAAACTGGGATCGACATGTGATTGCTTCTATCGATATTCAGAATTGACGGAAATTGCCTTCGTTTTATTTCTGCTAATATTTCTGTTATGGAATTTTGTAGCAAAAAATATAGACCACTTCTGAGGTTTAGATATAAGGTTTTGCTTTTACTCTCTGTACAAAATGACAGTGTGATGAAGCCAATAAATTATCAGCGCTTATATATAAAGGCATCTTAATTAAAAGTCAGAGTTAGCACAAGCTACATGAAAATTTCAGTTTTAACTTTGAACTAGCAAACCAGTCATAACAATTTCTGTAGTGCAGACATAATAACGTCGAATATAAACATACGTCAGAGCTCATAATCTTTAAACACAATAAGTTAAAACTGAGTGTTAGGCCTATGTTGTGTGGTTTATTATACAACGCTCTCAGCAACTTAGACGTATGAAGGACGAGGAAGGAAGCCGTTGTGACCTCGTCGAAGCAATATCCTGGAATTTGTCTGCAGGGTGTCAGGATAATCGCCAAAATTCTACATGAAATTAAGCGATGACCTGTCCGAGATCTGAACCAGGAATTTATAGGATAAAAGTTAAGGGCTTTGTCACCCCCCATTTTATTTAATTTATTCTAAAATAAATAATACATGGGTTAATAATAATTGTTATCTCACGCTTGTCAATTGAATCTAGTACAGAATATATAGCATAATAGTTATAAATACACAAACACAAAGAAAACGTAAGCTTGATTGGTTACCCGTTCAAAGCACTGTGGTTGCTATATCTCCACTTGCTCTAATATTAAAAAAATTTGCATTTTATGTACGTATTGTCTATATATATATATATATATGTCACGCGATTCTCTTAACACTGATCGCCATTCCAAGAAAGCTGCAGTATTTTATCTGTGGGCTGGTGTACATTATAGGCCCTATATGTGAACTGTGATCCCAGTGGCCGTGCGGTCAAGGCGTGGGTTTACGGCCGCTCGCTTGCTGGGATTGTGGGTTCGAATCCCGCCGGGCAGGGATGTCTGTCTGTTGTGAGTGTTGTGAGTTGTCAGTAAGGTCTCTGCGACGAGCTGTCCCTCGTCCAGAGGAGTCCTACCGAGTGTGGTGTGTCAGAGTGTGATCACGAAGCCTCGACCAAAAATGAGGAGGCCTAGGCCCCCTAGGGGCTGTTGAGCCATAGGGAAAAAAAATGTGAACTGTATACTTCACAATGTTTCCGATGACTGCAGATACCTGTCATAGTCAAATTGGCCAATATTTCTTTTAATAAACACAACGAGGCCATTAAAGAACTCCAGAGTTCCTGCCTAAAATTCAGGAAAATATTTGTAATTTACCGCTTATGTTTCTATTAAAGGTAAAGCAACCCATTACAGGCCTCGACAGGTCCTTACGGTTCTAGGAGCGTGAGGCTCCCAGATTTCTAGACAATCGGCACATGAAGGTAAGGTTGTCAGCCCTAGGCACCGGCCGCCTTTACCCCCCAGGAAATATTTCTAGTATTCATTTCTGTTAGAGGCTGAGTCGACCCAAGGCCATAGTGCGACCGAAAGGATTTATGTCAATGAAAGATTCCAATGAACCATCAGGAATCGAACCCGCGACGTTCCGGCTTGTAGCGCAGTGCCTCAACCAACTGGTGCAGGCGCATGGAGTTTGAAGGAGACGGAGTGTTAGACACCATAAAGTAGGTAATGAACTTTTGTGTCAAACACTTCATTGCTTTCGTTAAGCAAAGTATTTTCAGTTATCCTGATCACATTTTTTTTTTCTGACATTAAAAGACAAAAAATTAAATTTTTAAAAATTATAAAGTATGCGAACGCGAATATAAAACCACTTATGTAAAAAGTAACTTTGTTTATTTTTAAATTACGTGGAGAATATTAGTAGGCCCTACTTATATCAAATTAGTCTCTGTTGAACTAAACTTTAATAATTCAACTTGTAAATTTTGACAATACTTGTTAAACTGGAAGATTTGCGCTTGTCATTTTATTGAACGTTAACTTGGAAAACACCGTGTAAAGTGCAGATATATTTTAAATAAAATGCATTCATTTGATTTAAGCGTGTAACAAAATCCCTTAGTATATTTTAAATTTAAAACGGTGAAAAATTTTATGCAGTTATTCCAGTCATAGAGAATAAATATATATCTCGATGTATCGAAATATGATTGACTTATTGTTCGAGACTGTTGAAGTTAGGCAATTTAGTTGTTGATCGATGGGAATTATATTTGATGGCCCATTCATCACTTAACAGCTGCACTCAGAATCTGTCACAGAATTCATATTCAATACAGTTCGGCATTTATTAACCCATTCATTTGATAAAAAATTCTCGACTACCATTTTATTAAAAAGTGACATGTATAACAATAGAATTCGGTTTTTACGGTGTCGTGTATTGTTATTGAAATTCATTTCATCCTCTGTTTTCTAATTGATATGGTTATCAAAATGTTTTGGGTTCAAAACGCGAGCAGTTTTACATTTCAACTGCCCCCAGCTCTTCAATGAATTGTTGTTATGCAATTTGTGAATTCGTTGTTAAGGTAACAATTGGCAGTCTCTTTGACAGAGAGCAAAGTCCCAAAGGATGAGTGCGCATGCGCATGTTCGCTTCTGCAAATGGCCGTACCGAGCGAAACAAAACAATAAGGAAAAGCTATTTTTCTGACTGACAAGCGAGAGACGCCCAGCGCTAGGAGAAGGGTAGACGCTCTTTTCATATGAGAAAACTGGCCTGTTTTTGTTGACAGCTGTCAAATATCTTGACATTTCAGCTAGCCAGAATGGCTATACAGGAAGACGCACATTACCAACTTCAGCGTTGCTTCTGTACAGTACCTTCTTTGTGCACTCTTGTTTCTTTTAACTGTAGGTGTAATTGCATTACACACTTTACTTAGAATTTAATATTCGTAACACTTTGTTGATTAAACACCGCAAATTGTGGTTACAGTGTTTTTCGCGAGTAACTGCACTTGCCCGTGTCTCTGTAAGCGCTTGCACCAAGCAAATTTCCCTTGAGTTAATTTAATGAAATTTGAATAGATCTATATTGGAACATCTTGCTACATTAGAGCCATTTGTCCCATCTGGCTTAACAAAAACTTCACTTACCAAATAGCTGACTAAATGACTGCCACTGTCTTTGTTGATATGACAGTCGGTTAAATACCTAGAACACACCGTCTCTTTTAGGAAAACAGGAAGTTCATTAAAGCCCATCACAGGAGACAGGAATTAATTTACATCCTCAAATTATTCTTTAAGATCCCGTTTATTTTTATCCCTGCCTACATCTAGATCGAGGCACGCGGTGGCGCAGTTGGTTGAGACACTGCGCTACAAGCCGGAAGGTCGCGGGTTCGATTCCCGATGGTGTCATTGGAATTTTTCATTGACATAATCCTTTCGGCCGCACTATGACCCTGGGGCCGACTCAGCCTCTAATAGAAATAAGTACCCCCTGGGGGGTAAAGGCGGCCGGTGCGTAGGGCTGACAACCTTACCACCTTCTTGTGCCGATTGTCTAGAAATCTGGGAGCCTCAACCTCCTGGAACCCTAAGGCCCTGTACAGGCCTTTAATGGGATTGCTTTACCTTTTACAGCTAATGTCCTTCAGCTTTTATGGTTAAAGCTTTTTATCTACTTATCTCCCTCATGCATGCACGTTAACATATGAACAAGTTAGACCTGCCTGTTTAGAGTGCAGTCTGGTAGGCACTTACCAGTGTTTTGAGAGAGAGATATATGTCGCAATCTTCAGGGTAAATGAAGGCAAGGGTTTTTTGCCGAACTGTTGATAACCACTTTCTAGGATCTACACTCCCATAACCCAGAAGAAAAAAGCATAAATGTGATTTATCATTGCGTATGATTTTGCATTACATAATTTTAACTTAATCGGAGAGATGTTTAAAAGTAAAATAAGCGAAACCATGTAAACTTGTAAAAAGCCTCACCACCGAAAGAATCGAATGCACAAGAAAAACGCTTTGAAATGATGGTGAATTGTACTAAGATGTGAAAGATTATAAATTAATACTGTAACCGATATAACCACACAGACGAAGTAATTGGTGGCTGCAAATCACCTCGTCCTTTGCAATAGTGAACTCAGTATAAGAACGAAGAATGAAAAGCACACAGTTTCTTGGAAAATTATGATTCTTTCGTTGTTAGGACTGAATATCCGACGAAGTGAAAAGTGTGTAATCCGAACTTGTGGGTCGGCGGCACATTTCACGGCCCAGTGGCTGCTTGTAATGTCCGGCCAGAGTCACAAAAGAGACGCCCGCTCGTCTTGACAGATGGGGGTGACAGCCTGGAAATCTGAGAAGTCAACCCCAACACCCACCCTCTCTGATGTTAACACTATCCCCCCTGAGCATTGGTACTGATGTCCATTGGAAAACACTTTTGTTCTTGTGTGGATACAGCAGATAGGGGACTTTGTGACGTCTGCGGTGCTGCTGTGTTTTGTTGTTCTTCGACTCATGATTAGAAGTCCGTGTCACAAGTTGAAATTGTGTGCGCATTGTAGATACAAACTCATACTTTAGCTTAGTGCTGTTCTACACTCCTTGATAACAGGAGTAAGAAGGCATTCTCCTTTTAAGTTTTCAGACACATAAACCTGAAGCCGAAAATCGCGGCCGTGTGAGAATCATTCCGGTTTGGTATCCGAAAGTCCCGATTTGAATATCGACCACGAAACCAGCTATACTGACTGATGCCTCTCGTCGTTTTTCTCAGTCGCTCCAGGAAAGTTTCGGGATAGTACGTCAAATGAGAGCACCAACGCCTCCTGTAAAATTCTTTCCAATTCATTATCCATTATTTGCCTTGTCACTCGATGATATGTAGGCCTGTGTCTGGTCTGAGATATTGTGACGTAAAGAATAAAATATAAATTATTAAATAAATAAAAGTTACGGAGCCCGGATAGCTTGGATGATCTGGAGATGAAATCCCAGCAGTGGCATGAAAGTTTTCTCTTTCCGCGACTTCCAGACAGACTGTGGGGTCCAGTTAGTCTCCTATGTGTATGCAATGGGCTCTGGTGCTCTTTCCCTGGGATAGAGCAGCCGTATCATGAAGTTGACCACTCATCTCCATCTAGAGCCGAGTTAAGAATAAATGTAGCTGTAACCTGCTTATACTCCCACTATAGGCTTATGCCTTCATGGCTTGAACGGGGACAGTATTACTTTGACCTTCACATTTAGCTTTCAAATAAAACTCAGATATAGGCCTATATGGAGTCACAAAATGGTGCCATAACGGATATTTTATGACGAAAACTTATTAATGTTCCTTAAGAAGGGAACTGGGGTCACTGAATGGAGGTTCATCGTCAGCTTCACGCTCCAGGTATCCTATCTCTACGGAAATCTCGTTCGGTATTCAGGGAGCCTGTGTTACAGGTAGAAAGGGCCTAGCGCAGTATGGCTCATGTATGACATAGTAATGGATATACAGTAGCTACACTGACACATTTCAGCTCAGTTGGTAAAGTGATTTGCTTTAGATGGGAGGGCTGGGATTCCAATCACATTATGGGCGTTGGGATTTTCTTGTCATAACATCGAAAGAAAGGCCCTGGAAGATCTTAATGGACGAGAGTCCGTGGTGTCCGTGGAGGATAAACAAGTCGAAATTGAAAAATTCCTGCTTGAGTTTCTCTCTTCATTGAGCTGGTTATTTAAACATCTTCAAGGGCATCGATTTTTCAAAGCCTAATGGTTACTTGATGCAACAACAGGTTTAACATTCAAAAATTGTACATTCTGCCCACACTGTACGTATGTGTTTGTGTTTATCTCTGAACAAACAGCGACTTTTGTCCTACATAACGGAAACTGATTGGTTTCTATAACCGAGATGAAAAGTGTTTACTGCGCGGTACGAACTGGGTCTTTAAATAAGACAGTTTACGCTTCGTCTTTAAAAGGTTGAAAGCAGTCAATTTATTTCCTGTTGTTACGACTAATAATATTACAGTTAGAAATTTTACGGAGCTGAATTGCAAGCTGGATGGTAGTGGCACCAACAGTGTTGTGTACATGTGGGCTTAAGTCTGTGTCACAGTCCGAGTCTGACTAGGAACTTTTATGAGTCCTTTCACAAAGTGCTTGATGCATGGTGGAAAACTTTTTTCTTCCAGTTTTCATCTGTATAAATGTAGAGCAAACTTTTATTGCACAAGGGTCATTTGAAAACCTCAAAACCCTGCGCGCACCACAAAAGAATTATTAACAATAAATTCTTCATGTCTAAGAAACATTTATTTTTATTAAGCGATAAAGGGATTAAAATGACTACGAGATATGATTAGTACTTTTTTTTTGTATGGCTCGACAGCCTTATATGGGCCTGGGCCTCCTCGTATCGTCGAGGTTTCATGGTCACACATTTGAGACACACCGCAGTCGGTAGGACTCCTCTGGACGAGGGACCAGCTCGTCGCAGAGACCTCTACCTGACAACACACAACACTCACAAGAGACAGATATCCATGCCCCCGGTGGGATTCGAACCCACGATCATAGTAAGCGAGCGGCAGAAGACCCACGCCTTAGACTGCACGGCCACTGGGATCGGCATATGATTAGTACTATTGCAGAAAAATTATTATATTAATTTATTGTAATTTTTGTTAAGACCTACTTCGTTGTTGTTGAAGAATGGAAGAATGTCTGTGATAATCTTGCCCTATTTCTCTGTCACTGAGAGTTATTTAAAAAATGCACAGCTATCCATCCTACAAAATCATTATTGCAATGCACTAATACTTATTATTATTATTATTATTATTATTATTATTATTATTACCACATCCTTGTAACTGAGAGAGTAAAGGGATTTTGGGGCTTGACACTCAGTAATTGTTTCAGTTGTCCCACTATCCAATATGAAGTTTTAAATACAGAATATTCCCAAGCTATAAGGACGAAGGCCATCACAACTTAAAAATTCTTTAGACCGTGCCATGGCTCAGGCGGTTAGTCGCCGACCTCCCACCGCGGAGGATCGGGCTCGATCCCGGGTTAGTCCATGTGAGATTTGTGGTGAACAAAGTGGCACTGGGACAGGTTTCTCCCCGAGTACATCGGTTTTTCCCTGTCAGTTTCATTCCACCGTTGCTCCATTACTTGGAAAAATAAAAAAAAACTGATAATCTTTCTCTGATCTTCATCACAAAGTTACACAAGAAGCCTTAAGGTTGCGGTGCGTCCGTAGCTTCTGCTGCGGGGCCCTTTTCCACAAAAAATGATATACATATATGTATATATATATATATATATATATGTTGTATACTAAAGTTAATTCTGCATGCTAAGTTAAGTATCGCACTCAAAGTATTGCCGTTCATCGTGGTGGGGGAGCGTAAGTTAACTGCGTTGCAATACAGTCGTGGGCTGCAAACGTCAAGTAAATCCTGCGGGCCGCAAGCGGCCTGGGCTGCGGGTTGTACATCTCCGTTCTCCACCATGCTTTGTAATACTTTTCTACAGAGAGGAGACATACAGTTATGAAGCTTCACTTTATTCAGTCTTCTTTAGTCTCATAACTTCCTGTTACTTAGACTTAAATATTCTTCTCAGAACTTTGTTCTGAAACATCCTATATCTATGTCAACTTTGAATGATCATGATGATAGTGTACTGCGTTAAGTTTCATTAAAGTTTTGGACATTGTCCGTCGTCTTGAGCTGCGTTCACACGACTAGTGTATTTGATAATTCACCAATAATTGTGTATTGTAAAAGAAGCCAAGTAAATAGGCCTAACTGTAGTACTATTTCCACGACTGCTTTATTTTGCAAGCACTGGTACTCGGAGCTCTAAGCTATTCCCTAGCTTAGACGGGGCGGGGTCAGTGTGGCAGTCTGGATAAGTTTCTTGTTGTTGCTTTAAAATAGCATCACTGCCATGCACATGCTACCCCGCTAACCTCCAAGCAACACGCTTGCGGTACCCCCGTGCCCTTAGATTTCGATTTGTATATGGCTAAAAACTGTGCGAAAGTTCAAACTTATACAAGTATAAACAAGTGCATAATTCTAATGACTCTTACAAGCACTTACAATAACAATTTGAAATAAATGCACGTAAATGCTTGAAGCAAAACAAAATAGGGGACTACTTTCTGTATAATCTGACCCGACCTATAGAGGACAAGTGCAATGGAGGCCAAGATCCACCCACTCGCACTACAATGTTGACTGCAACAACCTAGCTATAGTGTCTATTAGACACGCAGTGCGCCTCGCACACCGCAACCAAGCTTACAGCTTTTAGTGCTGGCTAGATATCTCGAGGTTAAATTCTGTTATGACATTTAGGGGGGATATCTTATTAACTTTCTTTATAGTGAATTTAAATACATCAGCTGCTGATCACTCAAATTATGCAGTTGAGCCCCATTCTGACCCGTGGGTCATACGTTACCGACTACTGCCCCAAATCTTGGCACTTCCCTTACGGTTACAGGCCAACTGTCACACCGACTTACGTTGTAATGCAATATGAATAATGATGGTCTGTGTGCATTAACGTTTAGATTGTTACAAAGCAGATGGCAATGCGGTGTCATCAAATATCTTCAACAGACAGGCAATGTACTATAACGTCACATTGAGGAGCTTTCGAGTAAGCACCATTGCCGTCGAGAAGCAATAAGTATTACAAGTTATCTGGCACGCAGAGCGCATGCGGCGTATTATATTGTCATCTGTGGCCTGTATGGCTCTACAACATTTTGTACATTATCTCATAAACGGTACGATTTTCGGAAGAAAGTTTTTTAACGTAAAATGTGTTTTGGTTTTCTCTACAAAATTCATCTGCAATATTTCTGTCATAGAATAATTCAGCGAGATGTTATCATAAATTTACATAGGTATTCACGTAAGGTACCCGTTATTCTTGCCAGATTTTAATAGAACTTTAATTTTCTCGACAGATTTTCGAAACATATTCAAATATCAAATTTCATAAAAATCGGTCAAGTAGGAGCCGAATTGTTCCATGCGGACAGACGGACGGACAGACTGACCGACAAACAGACATGACAAAGCTAATAGCCGATATCTGCGCTGTTCTAGGATATTACGCACCATAGAGTGGTAATTCTGTACCGACGTTTCGGGACAACCTGTCTGTCCCATCTTCAAGGGTTCTTCTTGGCCTTCGTGACCCTTGAAGATGGGACATATAGGCTGTTACGAAACGTCGGTACAGAATTACCACTCTAGGCTGCGTAATATCCCAGAAGAGCGCATATATCATCTACACGTACGTCGCGGCGGAAGCCTGAAATCAAGCTAATAGTCGCTTTTCGCAGTTTTGCGAACACACCTGATAAGGTACGGGGTGCCTTTGCCTATAGAATCGTAAGTTCTTGTTGTTTTAAAAATACGGAAAATTTCTCGGAAGGTGAATGAAAAAAAGAATAAAGAGGAATTACCGGTCTTAGCCACGTTGACAAAAACTAGCCAAATACGCAGGAAGCTGGTTTAGCACTGTGATAATTTATTAACACAAAATGAGGCCAATTTTCTGCACTGTTGATTTTCAGTTCACTGAAACGAGCAAACAGATATGACGTAATTACACGTGACATTAGAACGACCGGTAATCATCATGTCAAGCCCACCACACTGCTCCTCCCCCAACTTTTTCCACAGGGTCACGTGACCATGGAATTATTAGCGTTATACGAATTCCAATTTGAAATGTCATTTAGAAAAAACAGCCAGGTAATAGTAATTTGACATGCGGTCCATGTCATATAAATAACCAATGCAACTAGTTTACTTGCATGCAAAAGTATAGGCACATGCAGAAATTATGCAGACAAAAATGGATGGTTCGTGTACATGTAACTGTCACAACATGAACACGCTAAAACGAATATCAGATTACCAATTAACAATGTTCCTAATAAAATGGCTTTAAGCATCTCATGTTTCATTTAATATTCCGGATGTAAATTTTTTCATTGGTTGATTAGCGAGAAATTCACTGATTTATTTGCATGTTGGAATTAATTTCAGTAACACATTCAGTAATTATCACAGATCCACTTATTGCTACAGTGCTGAACCAGGTCAGTATTCCTATGACAGAAGCAAGAATCATGCGGCACAAGTGTGGGGGTTGTTGTTACGTGTTGAGGTAGCTCAAGAATAATATATGGTATTAAGCAACCAACTGTCATTACGATACTGCTCCAGTCACTTGTATATTTATTTTATCCGCGTTTTAGTTCGCGTTGTGTCGTCAGAACCCACAAGATCAAAACCCAGGTTCTCACAGTTGGTGAGACCTCACATCTGATCACATCTGATCACATCTGACAAAATCTAATACACTAATCTCGCATAATTTGCATTTACGTCCGGAACAATTTATTCACCAGCATGTAGGAGAATGTCTAGTCTGTTCTGTGGTATGTACATTCACCCCAAAAAGTGTGCATGATTTCCAGCCCGCTCTGAATTTCTAGGGATTCATTATAACATAGACTGCAGCAAAATTAGAAATTAGCGGAAACACGGCTTCCTTTTGTTTTGTAGGCTAAGAAGGTCTCATTCGCCTGCAAGGCTCACATATATCGTTTCGGTTAAAAATATTCCTCACTTCTGAAAAAAAAAAAAATGTAAATTTATTCCTGTACGTAGGAACCACACCACGAAGATATGAGAGAGTGTAAATTTGTATTTACAGTTTAACATAATTGTCCGTAACTCAGATAATGACTAATGAATTGTAGAGGCTGTCGCAGGAAGTGGCAGTGTCATAATTTACTTTACTGCCTCAATATTTGCTGGAAGGCCTGATAATTTAATTACAAACGGCCTCAGAAGAAGAGTGGGTGTTTCAGACGATATTAAAAGTAAACACCTCTCAAAAACAAGTCAGAAGCATTACCGCTGTAAGAGCGGAGGTGAGGTCCACGCATTCTTAACCTCATCACCAGACTGTCCCGCCAGCTTCACGCTCAACTCCACAGGAGTGAATTCCTTGACCAATTCGGTAGGGTACAGACCATGTCATGGGGCGCGCGGTGGCGTAGTTGGTTGAGGCACTACGCTACAAACCGGAACGTCGCGGGTTCGATTCCCGATGGTGTCATTGGAATTAATTCCTTGACATAATCCTTTCGGTAGCACTATGGCCCTGGGGTCGACTCAGCCTCTAATAGAAATGAGTACCAGGAATATTTCCTGGGGGTAAATGCGGCCGGTGCGTAGGGCTGACAACCTTACCACCTTCATGTGCCGAATGTCTACAAATCTGGGAGCCTAAACCTTCTGGACCCCTCAGGGCCTGTCTAGGCCTGTAATGGGGTTGCTTTACCTTTTACAGACCATATCATGGGTGGTGGCGAAGAGAAAATGTCCGTCCCTACTGGGATTGAAACACCAGTCTTCCAACCCGCAGAGTTTGTTTGCAGGGCGAGCTGCAGGCAATACACAGACACAAGTTACTGTCAGCATGGGCTGAGAGAGAGAACTTATACACTGGTATGGGGTCCTGATTCAGAAACTAAGGATAACTGTATTAAACCCTCCTGTTCCATAGTAGCAATCCTGCAGCTCTGTTCATGTTACGTTCTGGTTATGGAATATAAAGGTAAAGGTAAAACAATCCCATTACAGGCCTGGACAGGCCCTCAGGGTTCTAGGAGGTTTAGGCTCCCAGGTTTCATGACAATCGGCGCATGAAGATGGTAAGGTTGTCAGCCCTACGCACCGGCCGCCTTTACCCCCCAGGACATATTCCTGGTACTCATTTCTGTTAGAGGCTGAGTAGACCCCAGGGCCGTAGTGCGGCCGGAAAGATTATGTCAATGGAAAATTCCAATGACACCATCGAGAATCGAACCCGCGACCTTCCGGCTTGTAGCGCAGTGCCTTAACCAACTGCGCCACCATTAAATTGTTGAGATAATAAGTATTTGGTCATAATACCGAATGCTGCTTAAGTACGATAATTTTTACTGTTTGAATTTATAAACAGATGTTTCTTGTTACATTATTATTTTCCTTTTTTCGGAAAAAGTTATTACCCAAGTATCTTCAGATTTACCGGACGTGGTCTCAAATTTTACACCGCCAATATGTTTGAAATGGGGCACGCGGTGGTGCAGTTGGTTGAGACACTGCGCTACAAGCCAGAAGGTGGCGGGTTCGATGGAATTTTTCATTGACTTAATACTTACGGCCGCACTGTGGCCCTGGGGTCGACTGAGTCTCTAACAGGAGTACCAGGTAAAGGAGGCCGGTGCGTAGATCTGACAACCTTACCACCTTCATGTGCCGATTGTCTGGAAATCTGGGAACCCCAACCTTCTGGAGCCCTCAGGGCCTCTCCAGGCCTGTACAGGGATTGCTTTACCTTTACCTTAATATGTTTGAAATTGTTAACATACAAACATTTAATTTTGTTTAATTTGTAAAAATGCTTGTACTATATCTTCAAAGATAATTTCATATTCCTGGCTTATTGGTATATTACAGGTGGGCCTACATCGCAATCAAAGTGAAACTAAATGAAGGTCTCAAAAACAATTTTTTAATATTTTAAGTTATAGACATATACCTGAACAAAGCTGTACTATTTAAGATTTTATTGAAAGATATAGCCTAATATTAGGACGTGTAGACACATTAAGCTTAGCTACTTTCGCTCCAACCTTACAAGTTGATGTATCCGCAGTGTTGTTATTGTTGAGTGTAGAATATTGAAAGTTACGAGGTTGGAGTGGCTTTTATTGGCATGAAATTGGTAAAAGAAATGTCGTTGTTCACCAGTTGAAAGGAGACAATCACAGCAGTGGCAAATCCTGATCCGGAGATCAGGGCTAGCGGAACGGTACAGTGCCGCATTGTGTATCCTTCCGCTAGACTTTGTTCCGGAGATCAGGGCTAGCAGAACGGTACAGTGCCGCATTGTGTATCCTTCCGCTAGACTTTGTTCCGGAGATCAGGGCTAGCCGAACGGTACAGTGTCGCATTGTGTATCCTTCCGCTAGACTTTGTTCCGGAGATCAGGGCTAGCCGAACGGTACAGTGTCGCATTGTGTATCCTTCCGCTAGACTTTGTTCCGGAGATCAGGGCTAGCCGAACGGTACAGTGCCGCATTGTGTATCCTTCCGCTAGACTTTGTTCCGGAGATCAGGGCTAGCGGAACGGTGCAGTGCCGCATTGTGTATCCTTCCGCTAGACTTTGTTCCGGAGATCAGGGCTAGCGGAACGGTACAGTGCCGCATTGTGTATCCTTCCGCTAGACTTTGTTCCGGATCAGAATTTCACACTGACTCACAGATATTTGCTGATCGAGTGAATCTACTTGTCCCACCTAAAGAAGAAAATGAACTAAAAGCCATGCACAAGAACACATTGTTCTGATGTTTTACACATCATGGAAAAGTTTTCGTACCACGCCGCCTTGCATGTATCTAAAAGAAGGAGGACGGTAGAACGTTCCGAATGTTTTAATATTGAATTTCTGTATTCTTTTTTACAGTCAAGCGATGACGAACAATACCCTTTCAACTCTTTTTAAAAATCATGTGTAGTTCTGATTGTCAAATCATGTGGAAAGTCCATCGAAAAAACGGGCCCTCCCTTCTACACCCTACGTAATGCAGTAACAGCAGCGCAGTGTTGAACGGAATGGTTGGAAAGTATAAAATGTGATAAATCGGGAATACAAACTGACACATCGTCCAGCGCGAGTTCAATGGTGCGTAAAGTTGATACCGGTACTTCAAACCTCTCAATGTTTCTCTCTTTCCTACAAGGAGTGAGACAGAACGAGCGTGTTAGCAATGCGTTTCAAAAATTCAAATCACCTTCCGTCCTGTCTGCTCTTCTGCCACTTCGCACACAATTTCCAGTTTTATGTTTTTATTGCTACCATTTAAGGTTGGATATACCTTTCAGTGCGTATAAATGTAAGGAAATTCGCGTGTCGGTAAAGCTATTTTTCCTTCGGATGTACTGAAGCTAGAAAATGTAACCGTGGTGTTCTCGAAGCATTCAGATTAACAACTGTACTTATTCTGTATTGATGCAGCAGAGTTGTTAGTAGTTACGAGAGTTATCACAAGTTAGCAGCCATAAATGGAAGTCAGAGATATATTCATTTGGTATTATAGTCAGGCTACAAGCTGTAAGGTCGCGGGTTCTATTCCCGATGGCGTCATTGGAATTTTTCATCGACAGATTGCTTTATTATAGTGTCGACCTTTGCCGAAAAATATTGCATAGCTGCATTGCTTCTTGATCGGTAATCTTTCACCGCAATCAGTTCTAAATTGATTAGGCATTTATTCACGCTTGGTACTAGAGTGCAATATACTGAGAAAGCCAATGATAGCCGTAGACCAAATAAGAATTAGCTAAAGAATGGGGAATCTACATCACGGTATAGTCTCTTGTCTATTTCTCGCGATTCTTCGTTTGAAAATTACTAGAAAGTTGGACACTTTAATGGCCATCGTCCGTCCTATATATATATATATATATATATATATAGGACGCTTGTACCGCTACCACCCAATGACCCAATTTCATATATTTAATCATCCAATATGCTCACTGTATTTTTTGAGACGTGCTGCACAAACTCCGGTATTTTCTCCGCAGAATGCCGTGCGTTTCACAATGCTATCTTTTTTTGGTTCATAAAGAATGTGCTAAAATTTAAATGTCCAGCTCCGCCGCCAAAGGGTTGCAGCACAATGCAAAATATACCATGATATAATATTATAATATCTAATATATGATAAAATATAATTATAATAATTATCTAATTATAATAATTATGTAGTTATAACATCATATTAACACACTGAATTTTTTCGACAAAGTGCATTTATGGTATTTTTGTGGTTCTCAATATACACAGTGATTATTTTTCTGAACAGCATAAATCAGCAGTCTTTGTGATGGAGAAACAGTGTGTTTTCTGTTCGGTAGGTATTAATCTGTAAATATTATTCACCCAAATGCATGTTTTAAAGGGTTATTCGGAAAGAAATGCAGCATATCCGTGACAACTGTACCAATCACAGGAAGAGCAGTCTCCTGCCTTAACCGTCACACAAATACGAGCTGTGGTTTAGACTACTAAATTCAAGTTTATTGCCAAGTCCTAGAGGGGATTTTCCTTTTATGTCTCTTTATTCAACTTGATTCAAGCGAAATAAATTGCGTTTATAGCTGAAACGATTTCAGGGGCCCGTTTTGAAGCAGCGTGTGTGTGGATATAGATATTGGTTTGCAAATTTCGAAATGATTTCTTAGTGATTTTATTCAATGGCTAGAGTTGAAATTCGTTGAGATATAATGATGCGGGATACTTTGCCATGGTTCCCTTTGTCTTCTGTGGAATGTAAATATATCTTCATTGTTTGCCTGTGTGAATAGTGTGATTACGATAATTACTTGCTGTCCGCACCGGAATCTATGCCAGGTCGTCCAGCTTCCAGCTTATACAACTGTACTAACTGAGCTACCCTAGGCCCTGCCATTTAGGTTATACTTGTACGTAAATTCATTAGCAAAATATTTAAGAGGTGTCACTGAATGCGAAATATACACGCGTTTTTTTTTTTTTGAAACAGTGTGCAGTGCTCTCGAACTAAAGTCTGCGGTACAGCCGTGCGGTTTTGGACGTGGACCACTGAACAGCGCAGGACAAAGAGAGAAAACCAGAAGTGAGTAATTGTCTGCCCTGAATTTGGTAAGGTCACAAACTCCCTGGACTATACATTATTTTTGTGTCCCAGTTCCAGCGTCCGACTGGCCTAAGTCGTGTGCTTCCCCGTAGATACAACCCGCGTAGCACTAGGCTACGTGCCACTGTGACACGACAGTAAAGAAGGACTTTACTTTAATAACTTTACATAACGTACATAGTTTGGGCAAGGCTTTGCCATCTTCAAGGGTGTACAGTTAAGTGGAAGCTTTTAAAATTTAAGTTATAAAGCAAATATTATAGACCAGGCAATGCGGTGGCGCAGTTGGTTAAGGTACTGCTCTACAAGTCGAAAGGTCGCGGGTTCGATTCTCGATGGTGTCATTGCAATTTTTCATTGACATAATCCTTTCGGTCACACTATGGCCCTGGGGTCGACTCAACCTCTAACAGAAATGAGTACCAGGAGTGTTCCCTGGGGGGTAAAGGCGGCCGGTGCTTTGGGCTGACAACCGTAACACCTTCATGTGCCGATTGTCTATACATCTGGGAGCCTCAAACTCCTTGAACCCTAAGGGCCTGTCCAGGCCTGTAATGGGATTGCTTTAACTTTTACCCAAGTTCCCATCCAGATTGTCCATTATAAGAAAGGTCTTAAGATTCAACAGTGAGCATAGCTGCAATAATACAAGCTGATCGATCTATCTTTATGTAAGAGTACCAGTTAATATTAAAACTGTTTGTATTTTAAGCCTCGAATCCCCCGCCAGGTGCTGTATATTCTCACTCGTAACGAAATTTTTAACAACGGAAATGCAGTCAAACCCCGATATATCGCTACCCTCACCTAGCGCCCATGAACTTCTGTAAACAGAAATTCCCTGTTACGCAGTATTCCGATTTACCGCTACCCTTGGTGTACGGCCACAAATTGCGATGATCAACGAGTGGTGCTATATCGGGGTTTGATTTTACACATAAATATAATATAACAGAATGTGGTGTAGTATCCGGGTGAGTGAGGTCTGTCTGCCTACTGAAATCAGTAGGCAGACAGACCTCACTCACCACACAGCTAAAAACACAGATACGTAACACCATGCAAAAAACCAGTATAATATACATCTGAGTACCGCCCGCAAGGACAATACCGATCAACGTAAACAAGATAACAAAACATGCTTCTAGTGAACAGTATCACATACGCAAGTTAATGTGCTCACAACTAACGCAATGTCTACAGCATAGTGTACACAACAAGTGATTTGCAACACGTCGTGCAACACCCATTGGAAGTGATCTCTAATACGACGTGAATTTTAGAACTTATTATTTTATTAATGCAGTTTTATAATACCCACACTTGACTGTTTTAATCCACATCTTTGGATAACCTAATGAATGTGTTTGTATTATGTAACTCTAGTCGCCCCTGATGATGGCCGGTTAACCGACCGAAACATATGTAGGGTTTTTTTAACAAACTATTAATTTTAATAGTGAAGTGCATGTGTTGGTGAATTGTGACATTATATTGGTATCTTCTGTCTTCAGTCTTTTTGAGGAAAGGGGATGTATAAAGTCAGACATAAGATCTAACATAACGGAGCTGAGTCCTTACAGAAAAACTAACAGTCGCTCCGCTGTTGGAGAATTCCGTGTCTGTTATGGAAACGGAAATTTCCTGACCACGTTCAAAGGAACTCGCCACTGATACCTGTAATGAGGCACGTGAGTCCATGCAAGTTCTTAGGTTTTCGCAGCAGCGTCAATGAATGTAATGTGGGTATTTGGTTCTCGACGTTTCGATATAACGTAGGGGTCTCATCTTCAAGGGTCGTAAGGTCCAAGAAGAACTTCACAACTCTTAAAAAAGGCGAGACAACTACGTTTTCTCGAAACGTCGGGAAACAAATACACAATGATGCAGCAACACATCCCAGAAGAGCTGATACTACATGAATCCAGTGCACAAGCTCATATTAATATTCGAGTTCTTAAAAATGTATTTTAACATGTTCCTCTTATTTCGGCACAGGTGTGAATCTTCCGAGCACTTCTTTTACAGTTTTGTTACATCTAGCTCTGATCAGTCTGTGAGAGAAAGAAAGAAAAATTGTAATTCGATATTTTGCCAGTCGGACACTGAGTCTCTATGTGCAGGCTAGGGACAGTTTCGCCACTGCAAAGTTTGGAAAATGAATAATGGGTTGTCCTCTGTACTTCCATGCTAGGGAAAGGGGGAGTGTCCGTGCTCCCTAGAGTTGTACGAAATGAATTTTAAACTGATTTCCGAACAATGTCATATTTCAAAACTTCTGCCACCGAAGATGGCCCCAGACCTACACAAATTTATGCCTTACAGTTCGACCGCTACAGAATGAAGCAGAATCCACGATCAAGTTGAAATTGTACCACAGAAATAAAGGGAACGTAGGAGATTTAATTCTTTTCCGTTGATATGTATTTGAAAAGTGCAGTATTCTGGGACTTGACACAGTGTAGTGTAGTAGAAATTTGGTAATATTTCGGAGAAATATGCTGCCCCTTCTTCAAGGTAGAAGATATATTTCTATCCCAGAAAACGGCAGGTGTGAGAAACTCAATTCGACGTACGTACATTACTTCTGGGGGCTGCTTTGATTCAAAAGTAACTACTGCCCATCGGCATTGTAATGGAGCTAGGTTGTGGGAGATGGTGAAGGTGCCCCGACGTCTTGCTGCCTTAGGCAGGAACATAAGGTAAACCCTGAAGACGCCTTGGCAATTCGGACCCGGTCAATAGTTATCGACGTTTGGAATACAGTACGCTCCTTCGAAACGTTGGTAAAAGTTTACCAGACGACACGGCGTAATATCCCTGAAGACCTGAATCTTCAAAACTTTAATTTAGGAGAGAGACATTTGTTCCTTTAGGAGGTAAACTTTTGTGAATAATATTTGAACATGTGGGCTATTCGTTTCAAGAAAAACGTAATAAATCAGTCAAAAATTTTGTCAAATGAAGGAGACTCAAAAAACGAAAAGTTATTTTTCCGTGAACCAACAAAACTTTATTTGGGTGGAATGATGAGTCACTGACGAGTGAGACACTGCCTACACTGCTTTATGAAACTATATAACACCACTGTGAACCTGACACTGGTTTAGCCTATAAAGAAATTCCCCGCCTTTTATGGAAGCCCCTGAGTCACTAACATGTTAACAGGGGGCCTGTGACGAGTCTCTATCCTCAGCGTCATGAATGCAGCTCCCCTCTCCCTCCGGGATTTTACACTTTAAAATCAATTTTAATATTATCCTCGCGTCTACACTTAGGTCTCGTAAGTGATCTTTCCCTTTTAACCCTAAGCACAGATAAAAGATTCTACGCGTTCTAAAATTTGTAGCACACAATTTTGGAACGAAGTTTGTCTGTGTCGTGTTGTAGTTTCGTCTGTTAAACACTGTTTAATTCTAAGACAAGTTTATTAGTCATTATCATATGTGCAATAAATAAGGCTAGGCTTTTCGATATTATCGTGTTGTAAAACGTAGCTCTTTATATTGTACATATTATAATAATCAATTTACATTAGCATGAAGCCTGCAGTATTGAATGTAAATACTTTCATAAATTATTCTTGGTGCAAATTCCTCCGGTACCCATTGAAGAGTGGGATGGGTGGGCCCCAGATTCGACATACAGTTATGTCAAAAAACTGTAAATATGACAGTGGGTCGCGAGTTTAACAGCACTTCCGAACATGAATATCCTTGCTTTCTGTAGCTGCGATATCGCGAGCTTTTAAAAGGTGCAAATTCACGTCATAACCATTGTCATTACCCGTCCTTGCTGCACGATTTCGAATGCCTCACTTTTATTGTGGAGGTTCCCGTTTCTGGTTTCCGCCTGTACACTGCTTCCTGTCCAAAGTATTTCATTGATTTTTCTCAGTATTTTCAGGCTAATGTTGGGTGGACTGTACTTTTGGGTGCCATAAATAGTGGAGATTTTCTGAATAGCTGGGAGCCACGAAGTCACTTCTCTGTTCTCAGTGGCGCATAGTTATAGCACTGAGTTTTGTCGACATCGGGAAAAATATTATAAGCTTAAAAGGACGATAGCGGAATTTTCATCTTCATATGTTGACAAGAGTGTAATGCCTAGCTGATAATCTTTCGTGCTTTTTCAGCGACGCTGTCAGTATCTTAGATTGTAGAGCATCGAATGGAAGAATATTTTGTGGATAATGAATTGGAAGAGATATGAAAGGAACCGGTCATGGCCTAATTTGAAACGATACCCCCAACATTTGCCGGGATGGACTGAATAACCAGGAGAAACATCAGTAACCATAATTCACTGTTTAAAAAACACCAACAAAATGCACTTCACTTTAACTTTTATTACGTATTAATAGACCCCTACATATGTTTCGGTTTTATGTTTTTACATAAAAGATGCAGGGTGAGACTAATATAAAATTTATCAGTAACCATATTTTGTGTTTCGGCTGGGGTTCGAAACGGGCCTATCCCGAATACAAGTCAGAACATTTGCTCCTTAAGGCAACTTGCTCCGTAATTAAAAATCATATCTGCTGTCTATGGCACCATAGTTGTAGAAGTTGTGTGACAAAGTGAAATGGCATGAAAGTTAGAAGTTAACAACACAGTAGGGCCTACCTTTCTTCTCCGTCCATGCGTTGCCGTCCTGTTTGTGCAACCTCAGCATAAAGTGGATTTAAGTAAAGAGAGAGATGCTAAGTGCTGATCTGTCTGCGATTATATTGTGATGTCTACCCCCCGGGAGACAGCAGTGTTACATGACGTGCTGGTAATGTAGTCGTGGCATTTTGACAGCTCTAAAGTGTTACGCGATCCTACGGGACTACTCTGCCGTGGTGTCTCTGACGGTAGGAGGAATCCCCTAAACTGACGTGACCCTCCTGATACGTTTAAATTAAGATGTGAATGTAGCCGCAGGAATGACTTATAAGATAATATGCGAACACTTGTGTGCAAATCATGGTCCGCGGGAGAAGTCGAGTAAAAATGCAACATATTTATGTTACAAGGAACAATTTAACGACAGAGATTTGCTCATGACAGCGTAATTTTCAAACGAAAGTTTCAGTGGCTTTGAAAGAAAATTCGTAAAGAACTTACTTATGGATAAAAATACAGACTCCGAATCTCAAAATTAAATAAATGAGGTGGACATTTTTGTGTCCTACGTTTGGTAATGACAATCCCCATTTTCATCACATTCACAAGAAAAAGAGGAAATAGAAGGGGAGAGAAAAGGAAAGGAGACCAGAACAGAACGGAAGAGAACCGAATAGAACCATTTGAACGTAAGCACACACGCCTGCAAGATTTGTCTTTTAGGTGTAAAATTACATCACATAACACATTGTCTTTGTAAACACTTCCGCTATAAAGTTTCCAGCACATGAGCATCTGTAAACATAAGAGCAGGCGTGTTTTTTCGTTCATTTTTCTTTCTTTCTCTTATTAAGTTCATCCGACTAAGTTTTCCGGATGAACATATTAATATGACGTCATGGTGGAGTATTAAACGATGAATTTTAAAACTTGTGAGAGGAAGTTGGCTTTGCCTATTTGTGCAATACTAACCCAGCGTTTTACGTGACGAATTTAAGAAAAAGACAGAAACGTTTTAGAATTGTCGAATTCTGGACCAAAAGTTAAATCAGAGAACTTCATCTTCACACACGATGCAGAGCCTTAACCACCCCTTTTGAAAACAACAGAAATTAGTAAAACCTACCTACAGGCCTGTATTATAGTACTTGAAGTTTCAACACAGAGTAACAGGAGCAGTGGATTTTACTTTTTTATAGACCTAAATTCAGTACATTCAACTTCAGGAATTTCACTTTAAGGTTTTCTCTGCCACATCACCTTATTTCTCCTGCTCAAAAAGGGCCCAGCACCACGTGCGTTTTTTAGCAAAAAATGTAGTTAAAAAATTTACACCCTAGGAGAATGAAATAGACCTGAGAAGAAAATGGAGGCATTTGCGTAATGAGGAACTTTTATTTTGTATTCCCAGTTAATACACATGATTAGGATAGTTAAGTCAAGGAGAGTGAGATCTCATGTAAGATTTGAGACATTCCTAGAAAACTGTAGTCGAAAAAACATGAAGTCGAGGTACCACTTCAAAGATCTAGGCTTAGATGACAGGGTATCCGCAAGTGGGTCTTTAAAAGATAGAAGAGCTGGTGGAAAGAAATGTCATAAAAGTTCCAAGGATCTAAAATGTTATGTCTGTGAACTATGGTCTATAGATTTAGGATCCTTCTGCTCTTTCTCATATTGCACCCGTCGAGTTAGTTGTTCTGTTTTATCGTTACGCAAATTGCGGTTTTTTCACGGCAATTTGAGTCCAATCGTTTTCAAATTCCCCGCCGCCTAATGTACATGAAGTGCAACGTGGATAAGAGAAAGTAGTTGTGGACGATACCCGGCAATAATCGATTTGTAGCAGGAATCGGAACACCGGAAGTTAGATTTCATTCGTGATGACTTTCGACTTGGCTGAAAATCGTACTCACTTTCGGCATGCAAGATTTTGGATGCTGTAAGTTGCAGTATTATCATAATTCCGTGCACTCATGTGTGTTTGTTACTTGAGGTGTGTGTTCATATCACACATGGAAGTTAACATACTCTGTGTGTTGTGGCCAAGAGCCGCCCGGTGAAGGTTCAATGGACTCCTGGAAACTAGGTCTTGTGGCGCTACAAGCGACGCCTACGTGTGTTACTGTAGTTGGCGCTCATTGCCTGTGTGCAGTACCACATAGATGGCAGAGAAAGGCACTTCTGAGGAAAAAAATTTTATCACAAGATGATTAACAACCAGGGTTGTGCAACAGTGTCGCTGACTGTGAACGTTAAGCAATTGCGTTCCTGTTCGCTGTGACATAGTACACGAGGAATATGTGTGCGAAAGGTATGCCACACATTCGAATCTTCGTACCATTACCCTGGAGCTGTCATGTTTGATGTGATAAACTGCACCTCATATTTAACGTTCAATTGGGTTGTGCAACAGTTTGAGGGATGAAGGTACCTCCACGAATGGGCTGGTCAATGTAACAGTGTGTTAGGTGTCTGTTGGAGTCCAAGGAATAGGCCCCCCCACCCCATGGCGCAACAGCCCCTAATGCGCCAGGGCCTTTTCTTTATTGAGGCTTCACGATCAACACAGACATGAGGAATAGTCATACGATCTGAATATTATTCTTATTCCATGCATTAAGCATTTTATTCATCTAATTCAAAGTAAATGCAAGTGCACTTAGTTGAAATTACAGTAGAATCTGGATTATCCGAAATAAAGGGGGCGGACCCAATTTCGGATAATTCGGAAATTCGGCTTGACGTGATAAGGTGCAATAAAAATAACATTTATTCAGAAAAACGACTTATGTTAATAACATTTATGGCACAAGAAAGTTTATGATATTTACAGATACAATCCGCACCCTTGAAATTTTCACAACAAACTGACGGGGAGAGGCTCAGAGGTGTATCGCGGCAGGCAGTTCTGGG
Source organism: Reticulitermes speratus (assembly GCA_021186555.1). NCBI lineage: Eukaryota > Metazoa > Arthropoda > Insecta > Blattodea > Rhinotermitidae > Reticulitermes > Reticulitermes speratus. The sequence continues at coordinate 33,376,800 of JAJKFL010000002.1, forward strand.
AATCGCGTAAAAATAGGCGTTTCGGTTAACCCGATTTTCGTTTAAGCGAAGTTCGGATAACCGAGGTTCTACTGTATATGAATAAATGTCATAGGACATCATGAGAAGGGCATGATGTTGGCAGTACTGTTGGAGACAGATTGTTGCCACTTTCTGTGACTGTTCAGTATTTGTGTTCAGCATTGCAAAAACGTTCATATTTATATCGCCTTATATACAGACAATAAACTTATGGAGCAGAGTCCTTCATGAGAAGCTAGGAGTTGCTCAGCAAGTTATTGTACTTTATGGGAGCTGAAGATAAAAAAAATAATAACCTAACCTAACATAACGACCAATATGACTAAATATAATAGTGAATTAATATAATGACATGCATATCAGTGATAGGTCTGATTTTCATTGCAGGGAAAATGTAAGTAGCGTATGCGGTGGTTTTGAGTCAGCCTCTTGGTAATGCTCCATTTACTTAAAACAAGTGAGAATCAAGATTTTGAAATGGCACTTATAAGTGCTGAAAAGGAACTACGGCAGACGTTGTATCAACTGGATGGTTGTGCTCAACCACCTTGCTACAGATTGCAGCCTACTGCCAGCCACATTTCAAGATTTAAGGTTTGGAATGAAGTTTATATTTTCATCCAAAATAGAGAAAATTGATGGAGGTGAGGGGTCAAATTCAAGGCATGGCTGTTGTACCCACAACAGTTTTCCTTTTTTTTTTCTCTCTCTCTCTCTCTCCACATACAGTTATTAATGAGGACATTCTAGATGTAATTTTTGGTTGGAGAACATTACTTTCTACCAACAAATAAATATCCTAACCTAGCCTAGCCTAACCTATCTTAACCTAGCTTAACCTAACCTAACCTGACCTGACCGAACCCAACCCAACCAAACCTAACTTAATCTAACCTAACCTAACCTAACCTAACGACCAAAATGAACAAAAAGATTGAGTCATAGAAAGGTTGAAAACCACTGTACTAGCGAGTGTCTTTGTTGTACTTGGTATTTGACAAGCGTGACTCTATTCCAGTCTTACCATAGAATTTTTCTGTGTGTCTTTTTAAGTATATTATGTTGTGCTGTGTATTATATTTTTGTGTAGGAAAATTCACTGGAGGAAAACACTGGCGTTAACAAAGAGAAGGAACTCTTAGCTATGATGGTGAACCTTTTCCCACAGGAACTAAGGGATACTTACCTCAGCTCTGTCCTGGAACAAGTTACTGTGCAAGTATAATTTTTATAAATTAAAATAATAGACATTGTGTGAAGTATGTGCATTGTGTTATTACAGCTGATAATTTGCTACACTGCATAATAAAATGCAGTGTTCACCAAATAATGTCAAGGTTACAAAATTAAGAAGGAAGGGATTGGCAGGGTATGTAGGTATTGGAGGTTTCAGAAATTATATTCTTTGTAGGTCAGAGAAACTGAATGGAAGAGAAAGCAGTTCACTGGCCGTTGTTCACAACTCAATGAAAGAGATTATTTGGGGGCCTAGACATAGATGGAAGATATTAACAATCTTACATAAGGTGTGACTTTCCTGATGCGATTGATCTGGCTTAAGGTGCTTGTAAACCCAAATGAATGTCCATATTCTATGTAATGTGGAAAGCTTCTGCTTGCTGTACAAGAACGCAATACTGTGGGCTGGATGACCAAGGAATCATCCATCAGTTTCAGGCAGGCAAAAAGTTTTCTCTCATCTTCAGAGCATCCAGACAACCTCTTGAGGCCAGCCCAGCCTCCTATTCAGTCCATGCTCAGGGTAGATTGGCTGGACCAGGAAGCAAACCATTTATCTCTGTCTTGTGCCAGGGGAAGAATGTGTGGAGCTGTATGTGCTGTACCTCCACACCCCTCTATACCCACACTGTGTGGTGCTTCATGAAACATGGAGACAGCTTTACATTATATGAAGTGTTTTCTTGTTAATCAGTTGGTGCTCACAGCAAAAACTGTTGTGTGAACAGTAGGAGGGGGATTACCATTTAAAAGCATGTACTTGTTCACAGGCAACAGTGACAAAATGCCATTGCAAGTGATGAAGAATGATCATGTGGTTGTAGTCTGTGCACACTGTTGCCAGGGACCTCAGTGACTTCAGATTGAACTTGTATTTTGTGTTACACTTTGGTTTTGACAGTTGTGTAACACTGGGCAATGCTGCAGCTTTAGTGTATTAGTGTTGTGTGTACTGTGAAGAAAATATCATCATCAGAAATGAAGTTTTTTATTCATGTAATCATAGTTATGGCATATGTATTTAATTTATTTCATGTGGTGACAGTTGTGTATAATGGAGGTAGTTGTTTCTACTTCGAGAACCTTCAACATTGTAAGTAGATATGAGCGTGTGATTGTCCTTCTTATATCATTTTAGTAGAACTTTGAAATTCAATAATGTGTGGTGCTGACCTGAAAATGTGTATTTATACGGATAATGTCTGTAACCAGGAAGTGTTCCAGATCTCATTGCCTCAGTTTGTTCAAGAGGCAGAATATGAGAAAAGTGTACACAGTTTGTGGAAAAAGAATGTATTAAATACCGTGTCTTTAAAAAACATACTGCACTTCCTGTAATTCAGTTTTCCCAATGTGACATTTTCATCCACGCTTCCCTTGTTTTTTATATTTGGTACAGGATTTGAGGTGCTCATAGTGGTGAGGATTCATAAAGCAGTCTGGGTTAGGACATAGTGTAGTCTGGTACATGGGTATGAATGTTTTGGAGGGGCATTCTGGGTCTGTCTTCACAGGCAGTCGGAAGATGGAGGCATTATGTCCTGACCTCAGTACCCACCAGTCATACTACACAGTACCATAACTCAGAAGACTATAATTTTGAATCTTAATATTCTGCATTTTCCATGCATTGTATCACTATTACAAAACAATTGAATACATGTATTAGGCAGTAAATATACCTTATTATTTTACATTATATTTTGATGTGAGAAACATGTCAGAGAACCATAAGTTACCACCAGGAGCGTGCCTTACCCACAGCCACTGAGCCATGCCAGCTACAGTAACACACTAAGGCACCGTGTATGGCAGTGTAGCTTTACATTTCCATGGAGTTTCCAATTAACATAGTTGTAATGCGATTATGAGTGGTAATTAATCTAAACATTTCATACATTTTTTATTTTACACACATAAAGGAACGTCGGTAACTAAACTTTGGCGAGACTGGCAGGTATGGGGGTGAAGAGACGTGCATATAGTGTTTTGGTGGGGAACCCTGAAGGATACAGGGTACTAAGGAGACCTAGGCGTACAGGGGAAAATAATATTAAAATATCAAGAAATATGTTGCGGGGCTTTGACTGGATTGATCTTACTTGGGATAGGGACAGTTGGTGGGCTGTTGTGAATGTGGTAACGAATATTTGAGTTGCATAAAATGTGGGGAATTTCTTCAACAGCTGAGCTTCTCAAGAGGGATCATGTTGGTCTGATCACACTTTTTTTCTTCTGTGCTTTCTGGACATTTGACCCTTAAGACTATACGGTCTCAAAACTTTAGACAACAAACACCCAGTGACATACTGCAACATCCCAGAAGAATGGAGATTCCAATTTCATATACATTCAATGGTTTGTTGCTAATGGTGGTAAGGGGGGGGGGGGCAGACTAACGAAGGCTGAAGAGCAGTTGGTGTTCTTACCAACTGACCTGCCGTCATATTAGTCATGTCATTTTACTACCAGTACCAGCGGGGGCATAGGGGGAGCACCGGCGTCTCGTGTATGCCCAAGGAACTGATATGGCAGCACGGCATAAAGACGAATAAGTAAGTATGCAAGTATGATTTTTATTATTTAAAAATAACAGTCATTTTGTGAAGTACATGTACTGTGTTATTAGATTTGATAATCCACTACACTGCATACTAAAGCTTAGTGTTCACCAAATAATATCAAGGTTACAAAATGCAAAAGGTGGAGATTGGCAGGTTATGTAGCAGCATGGGAGGTTTCAGAAGTTTTATGCTTTCTTGGTCATAGAAAATGAATGGAGGAGAAACTAGTACTCAGATCATGGTTCACAATTCAATGGAAGAGATTATGTGGGAGGTGTAGACATAGATTGAAGATATTAACATCATCTTATATAAGATGTGATGTTTCTGATGGGATTAATCTGGCTCAGGGTGTTGTATTCCCAAAATGAAGTTTCATTCTCTTTGTATTGTGGGATGCTTCTGTCCTTTTTGGGCAACTGCTTGCTTTACAAGAATGCAGTGCTGTGAATTGAATGTTCAATGAATCATCCATCAATTTCTGGCAGGGAAGCATTTTCTCTCATCTTCAAAGCATCCACACAATCTCTGAGGCCAGCCCAGCCTCCTATTTAGTCCGTACTCAGGGTAGAGTGGCTGGGCCAGGAAGCAAACCACTCTTCTCTGTCTAGTACTAGGGTCAAGAATATTTGGAACTGTATGTGCTGTACCTCCACACTCCTCTATACCCTCGCTGTGTGATGTTTAATGAAACATGGAGACAGCTTTACCATATATGAAGTGTTTTCATGTTAATGAGTTGTGTTATTTACAACACAAACTGTTGTGTGAACAACAGGAGGTGAGTTACCATTTAAAATAATGTACTTTTTCACAGCCAACAGTGACAAAATGCCATTCCAAGTGATGAAAAATGACCTTGTGGTTGTCTGTGCTCACTGTCATCTCGAAAGTGAGTGACTTCAATTGAGCAAGAAGATGAGGGAAGATCATTGTCTTGTTGGCTGCAGCACAGTCTAGTCTCATAGAGGGGCACCATCACAGATGAGCGTACTGCCTTCATCTTCTGCATTCTGTGAAAAGTTGGTGCTGTTCTACCAGATTGAACGGTGTCACATACAACAAAACTGTAATGTGGATGAGAAAATCACATCTCACAAGATGCAGGAAATTCCCCTCCATGATAACATATCTTGTACAAAGGACTCCAAAAAGGGTGTCTGTCATGTTAAAAAGCAGAATGTTGTTTGTCTTCAGTTTGGAAAGCATACAGTTACACAGGGCGATGTCGATCATTATCTATTGCTTTCTGTACTAACTGATAATAATCTGTGAGTTTGGACTTTGGTGAGTGGGTGTAAGCAAGTGGGTGAGGGAGTATATCATTCAGAGATAATGATTACTGTCTTGACTTGCCTGACTGCGTGCTTTGCATTGCCTGCATTTGTTGCTTGGCTTAATTTGTTTGATTGAATTTCTGCATTCCCCTGCCTGCTAAATCTACTTGCATACCTTAACTACTTTGGGTTGCTTGTCTTACCTTGCTCAGACTCGCCTGCTATGCCTGACTTGACATGAATGTGTGCCAGCCTAACCAGCCTGCCTTGCTTAACTGCCTGCCCGACTTGTTTCCCTTGTTTTGCAATATTAAAAATACATGCCTTGCAGGCTGGACAAAGTAGCATTCTGCCAATAAAAAAAACAAATAAAAATAAATAAATAAAAAATTGAGTAAGTAATCAAGAATCTAAATAATAAAGTAAGCAAGTAAGAAAGTAATAAGTAAGTAATTAAGTGAGTAAATAAATAAGTACTACAATAACAATAATTTAAATAAATGAATGCAGAAATGAATAAGTACATGAATAAATAGAAATACATGAAGAAATAAATGAACAAAAATGAATAAACAA